>CAWUFW010000906.1:1200000-2400000 GCA_963921515.1 Calotriton arnoldi | reverse complement strand
GTCCCGGTCCCTGTGAGGCGGATTCGAGGTATCTCCATTCCTGAAGCCAGCGGGCAGGTTGGCAATGGAGATCATCGTAATTCCCTTAAAGGGAGCACTTACATCTTTTAAGCATTAGGGCTTGCCGACTGAGACAACATCATTGGGAACCAGCCATTAACTGTCAGAACTTGTGAGTCTCCTGAGTAGTGCCTTTCCTCCTTTACACTGTGGCACGGATATTAATGGTATTTTAAGCTCAAGAAGCATTACGGGGAGGGACCTCACCGGACCTCGATGGAGGCCCCCATTTGCCTGATCTAAAATCCCCATGCATGGTGTAGGAGAAGGGATACATTGCCACTGTTAGGAAAATTACCGTAATTCACCTAAGAGGGGTGCAGGCCTGCCTGTGCCCTTCAGTTGGAGATCTGATATATGCCTGTGGTGATACTCTGGTGATGTATGTATTTTTCCTCTAACCTAACTGCTGCATTTCATGTCCTAGTGTGGTAATGTATGTCATTTGATTCTTGCATGGTCAGGATAATGAGTAATACTTCAGTAATCGCACAGTGTGCACAGTTTTTATGATTCATATCTTTTAGTCTATAATATATGTACAATGTATACTATAAATTTATATAATCCTCTGTGGAATCTCTTTTGTGGTATATTCATTGTGTTTCTGTGTGCGTGTGTTGTGCAAATGCGTTGCACGTTGCCTCTGAAGATAAGCCTGACTGCTCTGTGCAAAGCTACCAGAGGGAGAGCACAGGTTATCTTTGGTGTGTAACTTACTTGCCCTGACTAGAGTGCTGGGTTCTGCCTGGCTTAGGTGCGTACCCTAACCAACCAGAAACCCCATTTCTAACAGAGGGTCATTAACATAGAGTGATATATCTGCTCACATGTAGAAAGCTCAATAGGAACTTTGGACTGATTAAAGCTCCTTTGAAGACAATTCAGGCTCATTAATGACTGTTATATACTTTCAACCCCATTATTCCAGTTCTTCCCTTTCATTTTCTCCCTGTGTATTTTAAAATAATCTATCCCTAGTGAGAGGAATGTTCTAATAGCTTTATAACCCTTCTGCCTCGTGCAATACTGATCGTCAAAGTTCCCCTCCACCGTTATGGGCCCATAACTGCAGCTCGGTGTATAACATAGGAAGAGGGCCTTTAACAACCGTTATGCCTGTCAACTGTATATTAGAACACTGGAATGTTGTCAGCTCAACTGAAGACAACAGGACCACTCTGAAGACATCAGGACCAACAACCACTGGTATAGACCTTGCGCTCCAACATTCCAATGTTTGCCTTTATGTTTCTTCCTTTTTATTTCATTCAGCTCTCCGTGGGTGGAATTTTCTAATAACATTATAGCCCTTCCACCTCAGGCTATAATGGTTTTTGAAGTCTCTCTACAACATGATATGGCCTCGTCTGTGGCCTGGGCCTATAATTTGGGAAGAGGGCATTTACCAAACATTAAAGCCCTGAGCAAAGGGATATGTAATGCTAATACTCTATTAGAGCTTTGGAATGGTGGAAGCTGGATTAAAGGCAAGAGACATGCAGAGGGCTAATAATGGCTGGCATAGACCCTCTGCTCCAGCATTCTAGCCTTTGTCATTTGTTTCTCCCTGTTTGTTTTTTATGTTCTAATAGCATTATAGCCCATCTAATGTAGTGTAGCTCCTATTTCCCTAATAGGCTCTGCGCATTGGAATAATATACCCTATAGGTTTGACATAGGACTGAGGTCGGTATGTCCCTATCGAGTATATTAAACTTAATTACTTGTGCCAGCTAGCTCAGAGGCCACTAGAAACTCCTTGACGACAAGAAGGGAGTAGTTTCTGGCAGCCGCAAAACATGACCACTTTGTTTCCCTTTAGAATCAGAACGTGTCCCAGAGTCGTGGAAACAATAGATAACTATTTCACTCAGCTCAATCGTGCATGCTTAGTTTTCCTCAAAGTTACACAGAAAGAACAGACGAGCGTTTCAATAAAAGATTTATTGAACAGTCTTGTTTCTGGTGTAAGTAAAATGTGCTGTTATGATCACAAGACAGTATGCGAGATAAATAATGTACAGTGTGAGCAGTAGAAATAAATAATACTGCGATAGCATTATCTTTTAGTATATATGCATTTACATAAATGACACAGACTAAAAATGCGAGTACTCATACGATGCGTTTCTAACCTGGTTCTACCCCAATGTACCTAACCTAACCTAGGTGTAGGGAGTATGAAGTAGGTGAAGTATTCCTTACTATGGTATACTAAGAGTATGTTAAGTCTAGTATGCCTAGTATGCCAAGAGTCCCTCTAGGTTCCAGTCAGCTCCATACCTGAAGAATGAGAGAGGTAGGAATCTCTTTGCCAGACTCGAACTCCAACACCCCGCAAGGGAAGTCAGATCACTGGAAGCTGGACTCTCTGTGTGCAGGGATGACAGCGTCTTCTCAGTGCGTCAGGCCGGGAAACGGGCTCCTCTGAAGTCGAGGTCTCCTCTGATTTACAGGGGCTAGGGAAGGTATATTTATACCTGAGAAGTACCTAAGAATGTTAGTATTGACGTGAGTCGGACAGCGGAAGACGTCATGAATGAACCCCTAAGGAATAATAGTTCATGCATAATATATGAGTCCTTGAAGAAATCAATAGTCCTGGGCTAGGGAAACTCCCGCAGCCTAAGGGTCTGTTCTTCATGAACTCGTTGTGACGTTAGGGTGGACGGATGTCGGAGACCATGCCTGTATTTGGAGTGCACGGTTTAATGCCTAAATAAGGACTGGGATTTTATGCCTATATAAGGGCAGGGCGAATTGTGCCTATATAAGGACATGATACTGGAAAGCCCGTTTATGGACACCCTAAGAGGAATACAACACCCACTCCACTTTCGTGTGTACGATAATACTAAAATGCTAAACATTTAAAATGCTAAACATTAAATGGAGTACCGCATATTTAAAAAATATTTCTTAAAAGCATTAAAAAACATAGTAAAAAATGCAAAAGGTACTGTACATCTGAAGCAAATGCTTTTCATCTCAGGCATAAAGTTCGAAAATAAATGCAATTGGAATTAAATAAGCAGTAATATTTACATGTGACAGAAAATGATCGAAAAGTTGTTCAAAAATCAAAGTCATTTCATGTCATGAAAATTAATGAACTGTTCTAGACACACAAGATGACTAAGTGTCCGTGGAAGTACCGCGAAGTCTGTACTATAAGGCTAGTTCTACTTTAAGCAGATTGAAGTGCCATTTTAGTTCGAAAAATGGGAAAAAGTTCAATTTTGGTAGAGTTCCAAGTTTTTTGAAAATGAAGGCCAAATTGTTACTGCATCTCTGGAACACTGTATGCTGAATCAGAGTCAGTTTACGGGTCTGGTGTAAACATGAGATCATCTATTTCTATAGACAAAACATCATCCACTGAAGTTGGTGTCAGTTGGAACACCTCGTGTAGTAGATTAATTGCACAGAGATGAGAAGCATCGCTTCCAGCATAGGTTGCCGCAGCAATGTTTGCGTCCGTTGTTACCTGTGTGCCTGTAGATCTTTCTCCTACCTCAGCAGCAGCCGGAAGCGTCTGTGAGATCTCAATGAATGCTGACATCAGGATTGGTAGCCTCTGGGGACAACACAGAGCATGGGCCTTTATCGGGACCAGCAAAGTATCGACATCCGTTGGCGTTGCTGATGGAAATGTTAGACAGGTGTCCAACACGCATTCTTCACCGCATAGCAGGCATCGTAGAACAGGTAATATGCAATCTTGCCAGATTGGTCTGAATGACAGGAACCACGTGGTATTCAGGTCCCGTAGACGAGTCATGCCCAATAGCTGTACTATTCGCTCACGGCACTTTCGTTCAAGGAGAGCTTTCTCCATTTCGCTCGGAGTGATGTCTGCGAATAGGCTGGCCATAGCGCAATAGCAGGAAGAGAAATAGAATTCCGGCAACAAGTGCTAGAATTAATGGTATGCCACCAAACACCGAATGTGCAAAGTTCGGGATGATTCCGAGTATTGCCTGGAAAGGTGCTAACAGACCGGAGCAGATGCTCTTAAATACATGTACAATTCCGGTTGAATCAGACATGTTAAAGATACGTCCTATCATTTCCACGAAATGTATAGGGCAGTTTGTACGTATTAAAGTCTGTATCTCAGCCGAAGTCCTTGCTACTTGTAGATCATAGGTTTCTTTGGCCGAGGTCAAAGGCAATGTTTGCTGTAAAAGCATGGCTTTCATTCTGCTCAAAGTATCAAATCTTATAAAAGAGACGTTCAGCGAAGGCCATAGAGGCGACTCCCTGACTGTGTCTATTGGGGCAAACAATACTTGCATACAGCAAGTGACCCTGGAGTTGACCGTTACTAGATATGGGATGCCTGGCAGCATGCCGCAGCAACTCTGATCATTCAACATGAGGTAACTCCCATTAGAAAGTTGTCCAAACGTTGGATTAATCACAGCAGCTGGTGTACCCTGCTGATGGCAAGACAAATTTGCCACAGAACCATTACAAGCCCCGTGTAAAGAAATGTCCTGACATATAAGTGAACCGCTCAGTGCACTTTTACAGTGTGTACCGCTCAAAAACACTTCACGATCCCCACTCCAACATCTATATGTATACGGTAAATCCCAAGATGTCTTAATGTATTCCTTACCCAACCTTTCATATTTGCCTGCTTGCATTTGTCTGAGGCAATACTGAAACTGAAAAGTAGTCACAGGTAATGTTATTTTGCCATGAATAAGCCATTATGTAACTGGTTTTTCTGCCACTGTGAATGGTAACTTTTCCAGTTTTTTCAATGCTCAGCACTGTATACTTTGCTCCTCTTTGTGCCAATTCGATCTGTTTATCTGTTAAATTGTATTCTGCAAACAGAGCTGACGTGTTGATAAAACGCCAAGGCACATAGCCCGCTCGCAAAGATTGCAGCGTCCAGCTTAATAACACAATAGAACATAATTGAGACTGACCTTGTTGTAACATCGCCAAATCTTGTACTAGTATGTCGATAGCAGAGGATACAATGCCATCCAATGAATAAATTCTGGAGGACAAAGTTGTTAACCCATTGTCGACCACAGGGAGGGTTTTCTCTAAATTAAGACGATCAAGTTCACGTATTCGTTCTGCGGCCTCCATCTGTGACACTTTCCATGCTTCATTATAGGCAGCATAAATGCCGGCATATATGAAACGTTTTTGACGCGGTTTTCTTGGTCCAAGCAAGAATTCCCTAAGGTCTGCGTCTTCTTTAAGTAAGGATAAGTGTTGTTTCACATCCTGCAGTGTAGGCTTTCTGAAGCCAATCGAGGCATAATTTTCCTACACTGTATGTTGTTACTACCCCCGGATGCTGTCTTTGGACATATCTTGGGTCTGGCCTATTAATAGTAAAGCCCTGAGTTTTATTCAGGAATCTTTCCTGACAGTTATTCGTGTCTGTGGGCCAGATCAACCATTTTTTCCAATCAGGATTAGATCTGTTGAGTTGTAATATATTGTCAACTGTCACCACTGCCTGTGTATCGTTATCACTTGCAGGTGTTGGTACAGAAGGTGTTTTCATCTCTTTGATCTTGGCTAATCCAAGACAAGATGTTTGTTGGATGGTTTCATTCAAGAACATTATTTGTTCAGGGATGATACAGGCTCTAAATAAAGCTTCTATCCCCTGCACTTGCCAATCTTTAGTACCCCAGACGGTTTTTGTGTCTATTGTGTCTTTCCATAAGTCGAAACCCTGTCTAGACAGTTGGGCAATAAATGCTGCAGAGTAAATCTGTTTTGTATTAGTTAACATAATTTTCAGTCCTGTCTTGTTTACATTTCTAAAGTAAAATGCGTCTGGGTCAGATGTATTGTAACCTGAAAAATATGGAAACTTACTAGCAAATGTTTTTGAACTACCTTTCGGAGGTGTAGGACAATGTTCCCATTGGTTAAACATAAACACATTTCTTGGATATGCAGATTTATGGAAATAATGATGACCATAGTGGTTATAACAATACAGTTGTTCATAGTCTGATGAACCCTCTAAAAATTCATTTTTAGAAAATGCAGCAGATTTTTCTAAGTCAAACATTATGTCATTAACCGTCTCAAAGTCCCAATCATCTGAATAGGTACTGGACGTAATTAGATCACTTAGTGAAATTTTAAACAAATGAGGAATGTTCAATTGTTCCGTCGGGCCAAAGATATCAAAATCTGTTTTGTCCCACACTATACCATCCTGTATAGGAACGGCTGTGATGTTCACTGATGACAAGTCTCTTGCTTCACGATGGGAAGATTTATGAGGTTTCAAAAGTACGTTCACGCCTTTTCTTTCAGTATTCACATGGATGTATCTGCCACTTATAAGCACGCTCACAGTTGTAACCAAAGCTAGCCAGAGCAGGAAAACAAAAAGTCCAGATGTAATCCAGAGTTCAATCCATGGAGAAACCAAATAGGTCTTTTTCAGAAAGTGAAGAAAGTCTTGTACTTGCTGCTTGAATGTTAATGATGCTGGCGTCGTTTCAGGTTCACTCGGGTCTTCTGAGAACGTATCAAAGTTAATGAAATAGGCAGAAGCAGTTCTGTCAATTGTTGGAATTGCATCAGGATTTGTAGAAATCACTGGAACCAGTTCATCACTTGCTACATTGGTGTAGACAGGTGTATTTGGACGAACTGTTACTTGGTGTTTAAGAGGGATGAGTTCCATAGCGTTATTGCTTAGTCCTCCATCTGTTACAGCTGAATTCTCGATTGTTATCAGTCTTTCAGTCTGAACCTCTTGGATAGTAGCGAGAGGAGTGCGTCTGCTACTAGGTCGGAGTCCACGAGGCCTACTGTTTAGTATTGGCCACATACTGTGGTTTGATGAGGTCGATGGACACAAATCTTTTCTCCTTTCTTCCAGCAAGGGGCGGCAGAAGTACTGTTCTTGTTCCTTGAACTGCTAGGACAGGTACTGGTTATCTGTAAGAAGGTCCAAATTCCTTCTTGTCCGCAATTTTTTCTCTGACTAGATCCCCAACTTTCGGAATCCAGACAGGCCTTGCTGGGACCGCCGGTTTTTCCCCAGTGGTGGTTGGCTGCAGGAATACGTTGCTTTGTTTCGTTCTTAATGCATTCAGATCCTGTAAAACAGCCTAACGATCTTTGATATCAAACGGTTTATTTTCCACCACTGTGCCTACGTGTTCAAGGTCTGGTGCCCACATTCTTGTCCCAAATAGGACCTCATATGGAGTGACCCCCCCTAGAGAACTTCTTGGCAGATTGTTCAATGAGCGTTGGACCCCATTAAGGTGTTTGACCCACCCATCACCCGAACCTAATACCCTAGCTGTTATAGACTGCTTTATTTCCCGGTTTTTCCTTTCCACAACCGAATTTCCCTCAGGATGGAATGAAGAGGAGTACCGCAATGCAACGCCCAGACTGGCCATGGCTTCTTTGTAAGCCCGAGAGCTAAACGCAGGACCCTGGTCAGAATGTAGCGTGCCTATTGCGTATGTGCCGATAAAGACTCACAAATCTTTTATAACAGTTCGAGCGTCAGCCGAGCGCTGAGGCCATATCCATAGGAACCTAGAGCATGAATCCACTGCAACCATGATATATTTATAATTACCGTCCCTTTGCAAGGGACCGCAGTGGTCCAGGTAAACACAAGCTAATGGTTTGTCTGAAATTAACAGGGGTGTCTGCGCAGGACGTTTCACTGTTGAGACTTTCATCTGTTGGCAAATATCACATTCTAAAACATAGTTTTTAGTTTGTTTCCGAATGCCAGGCCACCAATATCTTTGCTTGAGTAAAGATACTGTCGCTGAAACACCTGCATGGGCAGAAGCTATCCCTTCGTGTGCTGCTAGGATTAGTCCTAATCTGCGTTCCTTGTTTGGAATTACCCTATCCCCCACTCCAGGGATTCGAGCAAAAGGAACGTTGTTCGCATCAATTACATAAGAGTACTTGAGTGGAATTTTTTTGGGTAACGCTGCACTGCTGCCCTTGCTTGAAGCATTGACAGCCAACATTATCTCACCTTCTATTTTTGTTTTTGAAAGAGTGATCGCAGCTACGGAAGCCGTCTGAACAGCCCCCTTTGCGGCTTCATCAGCCAATGAATTCCCTGCAACGTGAACGCCATCACGTTGATGACTCAGTGTGTGGATCACGTGAGCCTTTGGTAGTTCGTTTTTCAACTGAACTACTTGTTCCCAAAGCATTTTATGCTTTATTGTGCCACCTTTCGCATCTTTGAAACCATTTTCAAGCCAGTTTTGTATATATTCATTATACGACTGAACACAGTAAAAGGAATCGCACACTATTAGTGTGGGGAATTCTCGATCTGTACTTTCAAGTGCCAGTTTGAATGCTTGTAGTTCAGCTCGCTGAGCTGTACAATCTCTTAGAGATTGAGTTTTTGTGACCATGGGTCTGAAGATGCCATTTCGCATGCGACCTTTAACGATCGCACATGCTGCACTGTAAGCTTGCTTACTCCCTGTTGCGGGCTGTGCTGATCCGTCAGTGTAAATTATGAATTCGTACTGATCAAGAGGCAGAATCTCAGTGGGCAGAGGACATTCTTGTTCATATTGCAGGAATGCTTGTGTTTTTAAATCTGGATCAAAAACATATTCAACATCTTTTGCAGCAAGAGAATTAACCCATTGTATCCATCTTGGATGTAATGCTTTAGCATTTGGAATGCTTGCTTTTGTGACCGCTTCTAAAGCTGGTACCGGGGTTACGACAATAATGCGTTTCCCTTGGGCTAAGGCTCTTTCTTTTGCTACAGCGGTTTGAACTGCTGTCAGAATTTTTTCAGTTGAACTGAAGCGCATTTCCGCTTGTGTGTACAAATGAGATTTGTATGCGATTGGTATTTTCTCACCCTCATTGAAGGTTAAGTAGGTGAATCCGCATTGACCCGAAATTATTCGGATCACCAAATTTCGTTGACTTACACGTGTTTGTAAGTGATTTGTTGCTAACATGTTAGCCTGGAGTGAACGCAAGATTTCTGTGTGTTCATTTGTCCAATTTTTGATTGAAAAATCAGGTTTGATTAATGTGTAGAGAGGTTTAACCCTTTCTGCGTAATTTAGAATGTATGTTCTTCCAAAATTTAGGAAACCCCGGATGGATTGTAAGTTTTTTAGCGTTTTTGGAGGTTGGAGCAGCGCACATTTCTCTAGAAAGTTAGCTGCCAAGCTCTTGCCTTCACTTGAAAGCTCATATCCTAAAAATAGGACATTGAGATGAGCAATTCTGGACTTTTTAAAGTTGAACTTGTAGCCTTCAGAGGCGAAACCCAGTATAATGGTGCTCACCCTGTTCAAGTGTTTTTCCAGGTCATCGTCTGTCAGATAGATGTCATCGACATAGGACAATGCCTCATTGTCATAAATTTTAGTAACTCCGTTACCCTTGCTGAGAATAAACCTGGGCTGTTCTTGAACCCTTGTTGGAGTCGACAAAAGTGACGCTGGGTCCCCATTATGGAGAATGCTGTTAAGTACCTGCTTTCAGGTGCTATGTTTTGACAAAAGAAACCATTTGAGATGTCTAATGTTGTTTTATATTTTTTACGCACAATGTTATTCATTAATGCTGTGCTATGTGCATTTTGCACTGCAAAAGTTTTAGAACAAGTGTTTAGGTGTCTGTAATCCAAAACTAGACGATATGTATTGTCTGGTTTGGAGACAGGAAACAAAGGATTGTTCATTGAGGAGGTGCATGTTTCAATCACCCCTTGATATTCAAGTTGATCTAAGATCTCCCTGACTTGTTTCTTAGCTTCTTGCTTTATTGGATACTGCCTTTGTGCAGTTGGTTCATGTTTCAGATGTATTTTATGGTGAGGTGAATCCTCATCCCATCCTACATGATTTTTATATAATGCTGGGGCCTGGGCTACTGCCCATTTCCTGGCATATGTATATTTTAGAAGAATTGGAATATGGTTGGAGAAGGCAGGCATAATAATGTCCTCGCCATGTGGGCACTCCCTGACAAATTGTGGTGGCCAGTCCTTTTCTGCTAGAAGTATGTCATAGCCCCTTGATAGTCTTTTCCAAAAAAGTGCTTTCACCTGTCTAGGTTTGTCTCCCTCCATCCGGAGTGTTATTTCATATAACTTTTGTGGAGTACTAACCCTGGTGTCTACAGTCTCAACAGTAATGTACTCATTCAAGTTCACTATCTCCAGAAGTTCCTTCAGGTTCTGGCGAGCTATTGTGACTTCTGCTGCACTGTCCAGCATTGTCTGAGCCCATTCTCCGTTCTTGAGTTGTGTTCTCAGTATTCTCGGCATGTCTGACCTTCAGACCTGCTACTTTCTTTTGGAGAATTGAGGTTTTGCTTTAGTTTTTGGAACGTGTTTTTCGTCTTTCGATTTCACGCGTTCTTCTCTATGTTCTGATCGTCCTCTTCTTTCCGAAGTCTGTGATGAGATCTGAAAGGGACGAGAAGAACGTGTATCAGTATCTTGATACCTGTCAGGCTTTCTGAAATTATCCCTATTCCTGAGGTTATACCTCCTTTCAGAGGGCTCCTTTTGAGGAGACCTACCTCGGGATTGAGAACGTTTTTCTGAATTATTTTTATTAGTTTCCCACTTCTTTTTAGAAGATGTAGGAGTTTGTTTAATAGAGGCCTTCTCAGGACTTTCAGATAGCTTCGGCTTCACTGGTCTTCCACCCAAACTATCTCTGCCTAATTCTGCATAAGATTGTTCTATTATTCTGGGTAGCTCAGTTTGATGTTCTGTAACATCGAATTCCCTTAATTTTTGGCGGATCGCCACTGCTGCTGCCTCCCCTTTAATATTAGATAATATTATTGTTGAGACCTGGTCGAAATTTTTCAGTAATTTCATACCTAAATTTAGAGCAGGCTCTGCCCCGTATTCGTTTTGAATTTGTTTCAGGACATCAGGTATTACCGCAATTGACGGAATGCCATGTGTTTTAGTATAGATGGCAGCAAAGACTGAGCCCCAAGTGGTGCAGTCTTCCAGTTGTGGTGTGATCCCCATTGGTAAACTGATTGTCAGTATTCTGTGTTTCTCATACGGGCTAGTATTTGGAAATACTGCTTCGATTTGAGTAATTTTTTGAGCTATCCAAAATGGAATTTGCTCACGTTTAGTGGGCATTTTACCCATGACTGCGTATAGAGTCTGAGGTGTAATTTGTAGTGTATTCCCCTGGTGAGGAGTTTGATTTGGGAGTGTTAATGGTGATTGGACTGTGAAAGTCCTCATGACATGTTGGACCAATTGTCTGTAGATTTTTATTAACTCTGTGAGTTGAGTAAGTAATTCCTGGTCTGACATTTCTTCAATGTCAGGATGAGGTGTGTAGCCGGCTAGAATCGGCCATGTTGCTCCTGGTCTACCTAGTGGACCGAGCCTGGTAATGTTTCTGTGATGTTTTAGGGCGCCTTTAAACCAGAGCTGATGCTCCTGGTATGTTAATGGAATTTCAATATCCTCGAAAGGAATGTATTCCTCTGCTGGATCATCTTCTTTGTAGAAGTGAAAAATGTGTGCTACTGGATTGGATTCAGGAAATATTACCCATGAATAGAATACCTCTGTCTGAAAGGATTCGTGTGCCTCTATCACGAAAACTGCTCTACCTCCTCTTGGTGGTAGGCCGTGTTTTATGAATTTTAGAGTGATGGCTCTTCTTAAGTTTGGAGTGATGTCTATAACACCCTCCTCGGTTTCAATAAAACCTGTACTGTTATAAGCTGTTACAGCTGGCTGATCCGTAGCTCCACCGTTTCCGGTCTCAGTGTCGGCATTTTGTTGTTTGAAAAATGTACAACAAGTTTCAAGGAAACAAAGATAAGGTGCACAATATTTTTGGAACACTGTATCCTTCAACGTTGAGCAAACCAAACAGCTAATATATAGGGTGCTTCCCTATGTAGCCTTGGTGGATACTTAACCCTGCCCACTCCAGACGTCTTTTGGAGTATATGGGTAGGGGTCTCTGAGAGAAAAAGCACGGCTGAGTTACTCAGTATCTAACGTTGAATTATCGCCTTACCAAACCGTTGGGCGCCATGTAGTGTAGCTCCTATTTCCCTAATAAGCTCTGCGCATTGGAATAATATACCCTAAAGGTTTGACATAGGACTGAGGTCGGTATGTCACTATCGAGTATATTAAACTTAATTACTTGTGCCAGCTAGCTCAGAGGCCACTAGAAACTCCTTGACGACAAGAAGGGAGTAGTTTCTGGCAGCCGCAAAACATGACCACTTTGTTTCCCTTTAGAATCAGAACGTGTCCCAGAGTCGTGGAAACAAAAGATAACTATTTCACTCAGCTCAATCGTGCATGCTTAGTTTTCCTCAAAGTTACACAGAAAGAACAGACGAGCGTTTCAATAAAAGTTTTATTGAACAGTCTTGTTTCTGGTGTAAGTAAAATGTGCTGTTATGATCACAAGACAGTATGCGAGATAAATAATGTACAGTGTGAGCAGTAGAAATAAATAATACTGCGATAGCACTATGTTATGTTACGTTATGTTATTTTGAATTTATAAGGCGCACAGCTACCCAAGGGTTTCCCGGCGCCAACCTGAGAAGACCAAAGAGAAAACAAAAAGAAGAAGAAACTATTGATTGAATAGCCAAGTTTTCAGTGACTTACGAAAATGGACAAAAGTGGTCTCTTTCCTTAATAGCAGAGGAAGGGAGTTCCACAGGGTGGGGCCCAAGCAAGAAAAGGATCTGCCACCCATACGTGACAATCTATACCTAGGAACCGTGTATTTCATTTGAGTGGATGAGCGGAGAGAACGTGACAGGACATATTGGTGGACAATAGAGTTTAAGTATTCAGGGACCTTGCCAGTTTTAATCTTAAACATATAGATTAGAGTTTTAAATTTGATGCGGCTTTCAACCTTAAGCCAGTGAAGTTCACGTAAGGAAGTAGACACAGGGTCATTTTTTGGAATGTGGCAGAGTAGGCGGGCTGCAGCATTTTGTACAACCTGCAGCTTATGTGTCACATCCTTATTGGCTCCCAAAAAGAGGATGTTGCCATAGTCCAAGCGTGAGATGACAAGAGCCTGGACTACAGTTCTTTGGGTAGAAACTGGCATCATCCACAGAATCTTTCTGAGCCATCTAAGGATGCAAAAGCAGGTTGCGGCCACTTTTACCGCCTGATGTTTCATAGAAAGCTGATCATCCATAATAAAACCCAGATTACGGGCTTGGTGGGTGGGCAGGGGGGGGGGCGCCCAGTTCAGATGGCCAGTGTTGGGGACCCCAAAGCTCTTTATTTTTCCCCAGTATCAGCACCTCAGTCTTCTCCTCGTTAAGTTTTAGTGAATTGGCTTGCATCCACCATGCAATTTTACGTAACCCTGTTTGAAGGGATGATGGTTTGGACGCTCCGTCACTAGAAAGGGAGAAAATTAATTGGGTGTCGTCAGCATAAGAAAAAATCGACAACCCTGCCTCAGCGGCGATGTCCGCCAGAGGTTTCACATAAATATTAAAAAGTAGAGGGCTAAGAATGGAGCCCTGTGGTACCCCATAGGGGGATGTGTGGGTTTTAGAGGAAGCGGCTGCGGAGAAGACCTGATACGTACGATTCTCCAAGAAATCCGCCAGCCATTGCAAGGCAGGCCCAATCACGCCAATAGATCGTAAGGCTTGCAATAGCACAGAGTGAGATACCGTGTCAAAAGCGGCACTCAAATCTAATAGTATGAGTGCCACAGTGTCACCTGCATCTAAACGACTACGCAACATCTCAGTGACTCCCAAAAGCGTGGTTTCTGTTGAGAAGCCTTTTCGAAAGCCTGATTGAGAGGGATGTAAAAGCCCTTGAGACTCAACGTACTGAGTTAATTGCAAGTTCACCTGTTTTTCTAAAATGTTTGAGAAAATTGGGAGCAAAGAGATGGGGCGGAAGTTAGACAGCTGTGTCGAATCAGCATTTGCTTTCTTTAAAAGCGGAACAATCATAGCATGTTTCCACTCAGGTGGAATCATGGCTTCCTGCAAAGATGCATTCAATAGCTCCATGATCAACCTCATAGCAGGTAGCTCAATTTTCTGTATCACAGCAGCAGGAAGCAGATCTAAAGGAGAACCAGATTTTAGGCTCCCTAGAATCTGACTGAAAGAAGTGATATCTAGCGGAAGCCAATGCTCCAATTTACTCAAACAGGTCTCCTGCTGAGCTTCCAACTGACAATCAGTATCAGATAAAAGGGGGGCAGTTAAAATTGGCTGTGTGGTATTAGTATTTGTAGTATTTAATGCTGAGTAAGTTTTCTCTACTTTATTTTAAAAAAACAAAGCAAGGTCCTCACATTGCGATTCTGTGAGAATCGGAGGAGGGGCTTGGTTAGCTGCGCCGGAAAGTTCCTTCACCAATTTGAATAAAGTTTTGGGACAGTTTTGAGCATTAGTGATGGTGGAACTCACGTAATCCGCCCGAGCAGTCTTGCAAAGAGAATGATATTCTCTAATTGCTTGTTTATATGCATTTTTAGACTCAGACGCATAGTCCTTTCTCCAGCGCCTTTCCAGCGCTTTACATTTACTTTTTTCTATTTTTAGACTTTGTGAGAACCAAGGGGCAGGAGGACGGTGATTTTTCACCTTCTGAATAGAAGGGGGGAGGCAAGTATCCACAGAGTTAGAGATCCAGTTATTGATCGTCTCCAGGTCTATCATGGAGACTAGGTTAATAGTAGGGGTATTTTTAGTTAAAAGGCTATTAAAAAGTTTCGTATCTAATTTCCCCCAGTTTCTAGAATTGAGCTTATTGCCTGAGATGGGAGCCAATACATTGTTCAAATCTAGCGTGACCCTAAAGCCAACCAAAAAATGATCTGACCAAAGGACAGGAAGAGCAGGAGAACAGCATACTTTAAGAAGGGTCGAAAAAATAGGATCCATCTTTTAGTATATATGCATTTACATAAATGACACAGACTAAAAATGCGAGTACTCATACGATGCGTTTCTAACCTGGTTCTACCCCAATGTACCTAACCTAACCTAGGTGTAGGGAGAGGTATGAAGTAGGTGAAGTATTCCTTACTAAGAGTATGTTAAGTCTAGTATGCCTAGTATGCCAAGAGTCCCTCTAGGTTCTAGTCAGCTCCATACCTGAAGAATGAGAGAGGTAGGAATCTCTTTGCCAGACTCGAACTCCAACACCCCGCAAGGGAAGTCAGATCACTGGAAGCTGGACTCTCTGCGTGCAGGGATGACAGCATCTTCTCAGTGCATCAGGCCGGGAAACGGGCTCCTCTGAAGTCGAGGTCTCCTCTGATTTACAGGGGCTAGGGAAGGTATATTTATACCTGAGAAGTACCTAAGAATGTTAGTATTGACGTGAGTCGGACAGCGGAAGACGTCATGAATGAACCCCTAAGGAATAATGGTTCATGCATAATATATGAGTCCTTGAAGAAATCAATAGTCCTGGGCTAGGGAAACTCCCGCAGCCTAAGGGTCTGTTCTTCATGAACTCGTTGTGACATTAGGGTGGACGGATGTCGGAGACCATGCCTGTATTTGGAGTGCACGGTTTAATGCCTAAATAAGGACTGGGATTTTATGCCTATATAATGGCAGGGCGAATTGTGCCTATATAAGGACATGATACTGGAAAGCCCGTTTATGGACACCCTAAGAGGAATACAACACTAATACTAGTCGTTAAAGTCCCTCTTCCTCATTATAGACACTCACCTGCGGCTCGGGTTATAACTGTGGTAAAAGGCCTATAATGTACATGTTGATTAGGAACAAATAGAACATTATAGCTCCTTGCCAATGGCTATATAGAGCCCTTGGCAAGGAGCTATAATGTTCTATTTGTTCCTAATCAACATGTACATTTGTTTAAATCTCACCACATACATTTTAAAGTAAAAACTGCAGAAGACAGACCCCTTAAAGACTTTCTGTATTTTCACCATACAGACAAAAAATGGCTCCCTCTGCAGAGCTGAGCTAGGCATACGTAGGCCACTTCCTAATGATGTTTGAAGATCAAACAAGATTTAGACTAGCAGTTCTAGATACAGAGGGTTTATCTGCAACCATACCATGATGTCCCTTTAATATCCCCCAGCTCCAGTAGTGCTTACACCCTAATAGGTTTTTAGCTTAAGATCCAATCATCCACTCTTGAGTTAAGATGCTTGAATGAAGCCAACTCATTCGGAACTAAGCACTTTAATGTCAATCGAAACATATGGTATTGAGACTGAATTACAGGGGATCTCCTCTAAGCCATCTAGTTCGCGAACAGTACTGCGAACCCAGCATTATTAGTTTACTCGCTTGTTTGATAGCAATTTTAATTGAGGAGCAGCTTTCCTCAGGAAAGTGGAAACGATCTAATAATTGCAAGAGGGAAATATGGTGCATTCTTGTGTGTTAATTAAATCTCAATCCTCTGGTAAACCTCCTTCGGCTGTACACGCTTGCCAAGCATCTTGCAAGCGTTGTAGTTTTATACAACTTTATTGATATTTCCATTCGGCTTTTGAATGCGAATTTGAAAATAGTAGATTGCTTTGGAAATTATAGTGTAGTACAGCTAAGCAATGTAGCTCTGTGGGTTGAGTGTTTGCTGCAGAGATCTGTGCATCATAGGTTTTGGACCTTGGCCAGACTAATCCATACCTTCATCCTTGGGGTATCCAATTTTAAACATGTACTTTGACAAGTCTTAATCATTTTTAACTATAATGAGTATGAAGTGGTATTTAAATAATAGGGTATTTTTAAATCGTATTGGATTCAGATATGAATTTTGTTGATGAAATTTTAAATAATGCAATATTTATTATTTAAACGGTTAAATGTTTAATATAAGGTGATCATAAGTGTAATTGTGTTGTTTAAAGACATTGGTCTAAATAAACATTTTGTTGGCTGACTGACCATGCCTTCATCCTTCTGAGACTGCTAAATCGAGTTATATTGAGATGGGACAACGTAGCCCCTATGATGTTAACCCCTTCCCTGCGGGGGTAATTCCCCCACGGGTGCGGGGGGGCGGGAGGGGTGAGCGCGGCGCCGCGGTGCTCGTGACGAGACCAGCTCGTCATGAGTCACAGTGGAGCTGTGCTCATGACGAGCTGGTCTCGCCACAACCCCGCCCACTCATTAATTTTCCCGCACAGGCGGGGAATTAATCCCGCGTGGGCGGCGCGCAGCCGTTATGACGAGACCAGCTCGTCATGAGCACAGCTCCACTGTGACTCATGACGAGCTGGTCTCGTTATGAGCATCGAAGCGGTTAAATGTCACATCTTGGTTTGTGGATTACTGTAGACGTTCTGAATCCTATTAGCATGGCTTGTCATAATTCTTTCTATGTTGTGAACATGTTATGTGATTAAGGAATGGCAACGCACCATTCACTAGGATCTTCAGAGAATCATTAGTCCTCACAAAGAAAGAAAAAGTGCAGAAAAAGTGCAGCAAAAAATTGTTAATAGAGACATGAGAGAGAACCCAAAATTATTTTCTCGACATCTACCAGCTAGGCTTTTTTCTTAGCTTTCTGAATAAAAAGTGACCTTATACCAAGGCGTAAGCGACACAGGGTGTTCCATAAGGTAGTGCCTCAAAGTCACAAGCCTCTGCCTTCCAGTACCAAAAGAATATATAAGGAAGGAGTAATCTGCAATGTATAAAGATGGAGTAATCCAGAATACATAAGGCCAGAGTAATTTAGAATGTGTGAGCATAGAGTAATCCGGAATGAATAAGGATGTAGTAAACTGGAATGTGTAATGATGGAGTAATCCAGAATGAATAAAGATGGAGCTATCCGGAATGTGCAAAGATGGCGTAATCCAGAATGTGTAAGGATGAAATAATCCAAACTACTGAATCCACCTGATAATCATGTAACACTATCGTCTATACAGTGAATTTCCTTATATCGCATTTTTGATGCTCATTGTCATAATCACCTGGGGATTTTGCACTTGTAACTGCTTCATATGATTTCTGTTGGCCTTCCATTTAGTAGCAAATGAGTTTTGTAACACTATTTGTTTCCGGGTGTGCAGCAAGAAGAGAGCATCATGATTAGTGAATACTGACAGTGACAGGCTAGACTAGAAAACACTTTCGAACATGCCTGCAATCCGTAAAAGACATCAAAACGAATACTTCCGTGACACAGATCAACACAGAAAAAGAGTTAAAAAAAGCGACCCAGCAGAACAATGATCGAGGCGTCAAATGTGCATTGTGCACGTATAAAGATTTCCTTGAAAACACTACAGAAGACCAATTAAATGGTATGGGAAATCACCCGCATAATAACAGCGTCAGCAATCGATTATTCTTCCTGTCTGGGTGAAGTCAACACACATTACTCAAAGCGACTGATCAAGCTCCTGAACGCCAACATTAAAACAGGCAAAGCACCTCTTCCTCCAAAGTCGTTTTAAATATCTATATGGACAGTGGAACAGAGCTGTGTTGTATGCATGTGACGTCTACTGTGTATAATTGATATATGAATATTGGAATTCTTGAAGTCTTCAAACCCCTATACACAGCATTGTGTCAGTAGCAAAAGTTTCAAAACATTCAATGAAATGGTTCCTCTCATTCATCTAAAAAGGACATTTTAGGTCAGGGACCAAGATGAGACTGCAGCCCCCACCCACCTCTCTCAAAAAGAGAATATTATACAGACCTCCATGCTATATATGATATTGGTTAAAAGTCACATGTGGGGTGCTCCAGGAGTTGGCAATAGCGCCTCTCAGGATATGATTCCACAAAAGAGTCCATATAAAGTCATATTTTCCTCACGGAGAAATTTGCCTCTTTTTGGTGAATGCACGTGACATTTTTAAGAAGTGTGTGAAAATCACTTTGATATTGATATATTGTGTGCTGGATGTGGTGGAAGAGACAGAATGGTTCCAAATATGTGTTTCCCAGTCAAATTCCACCAGAATATTCTGGGGGAAATGAATTCAGGGATTCTGCTATGCTGGTGCCCTGATCGTACTAACTCAATTCTCGTTGCCACACATTGAATTGTCATTTGCTGTAGTCCTTTTCTTTGCTTACCTGAACCTTCATTCCCGCTAAAAGTGAAAGTTCAAATGTCTCGAAGAAAAGCTAAAGAGTGAAGAAGGATTCCACCTCATTTACTCTCGACACTGCCTTGAAAGGGACGCATTAGCTTCTGCTCATGCGGATTAATGGGCATGACCATTTCATTGCAGTCACAGGTTTGTTGCCATTTTGGTTGGAATTGAACTTTGTAGATAAAAGCAATACAAAGTGCAAACACCAACCTCAAAGCACTCTCACACAGACACATAACGACACAACACAACATCCCCACACATCCAACGCAACACTGACATATACTGCTGTGGCCTATCATATTGCTCCCAACAGCACTTGCTGCTGAGAAATACCACACACATTCATCTACCTAGCTACCAACACAGGGCGTAGAGTACCTCTAAGCAACTGGTGAGTGAGTTCCAGCAAATATCCCAGACACTAAGGGCCTAATTACGATGAGACTCAGAAAGCCTCCGGCCACAGGTCGGAGGCTTTCCGAGTCTCATCGCGGTTTCAGTTTTGACCGCCGCATTACGATGCAGGCGGTCAAAAGTGAAACCGGCCGGTCATTCCTGCTAGATTCCGACAGGCTCAAGGAGCCCGTCAGCCAGTCGAAGGCCTGCCCGCAATCCCTATGGACGGCGTTTCCGCCGTAGGGATTACGATGTTGGTTTCCCACAGGCTTTCCATGTCTAGCTTTCCAACATGGAAAGCCTGTCAGAAAACGACACTGTGGGCCCCTAGCAGGGCCCCCTTCACCCCGGGGGTGCCTATGGAGCCCCCCTGTTCATCCCTGCACCATGTGGCAGGCACCCTGAGGTTCCTGCCATGCGGGGCACGGATGAACAGATTCTCCCATTTCTCTGTGGGAGCTTGTGCTACGGCTGGTTTATGGTCGCAGCACAAGCTCCCATAGAGAAATGGGGGTATGCAACCATACCATGTGCGATCACATTGTAATGTTGCGGTCGGGACCGCCGACCGGAGGTCGGTCAGTCCCGATTCAGCAACGGTGTTGGGCGAAAGTGAGTTCGCCCGACATCGTAATTAGGCCCCAAATGTGCACACAGAGTTTCCTATTCACAAAGGTAAATTTACATATGTACATTCACTCACGTGTAAACTTACTACTGCAACTAGCATGTTTACTATTCACCATTTCCGAGTGTACATTTATTACTAGAAGCAGACTTACAAGTCTCAACCCTCTCAAAACAGGGGGTGGAGCCTGTGAGAACAGGATTTATGAGTGCATAGTTACTACTTTTAACTTTTCAAACACAGGCAAAGGTCTCCAGTACCGGGGCAGAGATCTCCCTATGGTGAATTATGGGGTAAAATAATAAAGTTTGATATATATTAAAACCAATCTTAAAAATATTTTAATGTAAAATAAAAATGTAAATTAACTAAAATAATTGTTAATAAGCTAGTAAAAAATATTTTATGAATAATTACATAAATAAAATATATTAATTGAATTTATAATTAATAATATTTTAAATGATTCAAAAATTTCACTCCTTCACTTTCTTTGTTACACTTAAATATTATGTGGTGACATTTTTTTTAAAACGCAGATGTGAATATTAATTTTAATTAACTTTAAGTTTTATTCATATTACAAAACTCATTCATTTATTTAACATAGTAGTGAACTTGTAGTTACAGTTAGCTCAGAGTTTCCTTAGGAAGAACATTTTTTGTTTTTCAAATAACTTTGGTGTGTTTAAAAATGTTGACAGAACTTTCCAACACGAAATCTTCATCCACCTCGGCTCCTTCATGGAAAAATCTTGCTCCGATCCATCAAGCAGGGGTGAAGAAAAAGAGGGGAGGGGTTCCAAAAGTGAGATTTCCCATGTTAATTCCTACACCTAACTTTGCTCTCCGGTGCAGAAACAACAGCTGAGCAGAATTACACCAAATTTGGCAAAAGCTTAGAAGCTTATTCAGAAAGTCTGCTTTTGTGATCTGGTGTAAATCCATTCAGTAGTTTTTGAGAGATTCACATTTAAAGAGGGGAACGGGTTGGGCATGAAGGGGTTAATACTGGTAGAACGTTAAGGGTATCTGGACTGTTGGTGCCCATAGATGCTCGGATTGGCCCGTTCAAAGTGGATCAGTGAATCCTTATTGGCTGGTCATAATGTGAAAAATGAGTTGTGGCAGTCATTACATGACTCCTGACAAAAGAAATGCAAGGCCACGTAAGGGGGGGGAGTGGGCACCTCCTGAACCCCAATTTCATGTGAGATGGCTTGGCGGCCTGAAGAGACCCCTTCCTGGTGGCTAGGTTAGGTCACAAGGACAGAAAGATACCAAAAGCATTCAAAGTGGCCCACAGACTGCTGAAAAAATACTGAAAGGAGTTTGCTCCCAGGCCGGAACGGCCAAGAATGGAGCAAGTAGCACCCTGCTCCTGGAGCTTCTTGAACCCCTGGGGAGGGCCAAGTCCACAGGAGTCAGCGCAAGGAGTTTTAAAAAATGTATAGACTCATGAAGGCAGCACATGTGTATCTCTCTTCCCATGAGTCTTTTAGCCTCCTGGTGTCTCTCTCCCCATGAGCAAATGAATACTGCTACACTCTTACAATATCTTACAATATGTGGTTCTGGGGGCCACACATATCCCTGGGGTCAAACATGGACACATATTGAGTGCTTCCCTCACTCCCATGTGCCCGTGTTCAGAGGGGATGGGAGCGCCAGGTCTCTAGTCTCCCACACACATTAAAAAACTTACTGCCTAAGAGTGATCTAATCCTGCTCTCACTCAGCACGGCTGGGAGCAAGAAAAGAGGCCAGCTCTTGTACAGTGTATATGCAGGGAGCTGTCAGGGGTTGCTGGGGCTTCAGAGATTCCTTTGCAGCCCCCGTTTGACAAAACAATCCTTTCCAAGGGCTTATGGGACTACTTGAAATTTGCATATTCTGCATGTAGTGCCCCAGAGAAGACAGCGGCACAACAAACGTTCCTAAATGTTTGAGGGGCTGCTAGAAGTGTGGAAGTCCCCACAGGAGCCACACTAGTTTCTATTTTAAGTTTCTCTAAAAGGTTCAATTAGGGACCCCAGTAGAGTTTTCACACAGTTTCAAGCACACCTAGAGTTTGGGATTTAATTCAGGGGTTCCAAGTTATGGAAATCCCTGTTGGTTGGTCTTCAGATTGCTCTTGCAGCCTGTTGAAAAAAAAGACTAATGTTCTTATTTTATTGTAATGCTTTGTTGACAATTATGCTTTATATGTCCTACTGAAGATCATAGTACTTTTTACTGACTATCACCAGGTTACCAAAGAGTCACTGCAAGTTCTAATGAATATGATTGTAAGGTGTTGCCATCTGTAGCAATTTTAACGTGTTGCATCAGTCTGTTATGATATGTTTCTGCTTTTATGAATGTGGTGGCACCCCGAAAAAGCCAGTATGCCTATCTTTTAATAATTACATCCCCTTATATTGTGTCTGTTATAGGCAGGGGCACCATCATCTTAGACTTTAGGGCTCCCTATGGGTGAATATCAGTAGTCTTTCGGTTTTTAAACATTAGTTCTAATCTCTTTTCAACATTTAACTATGATGTAAATTTAACCCTTGTTTTTTCAGTGAAGTTCTGTTTTTTTAATAATGTACACTTACATCCTATTACCTATCTATAATGTCACTTTAACCTTAGTTTCTTCAGTGCTTGCACTTTGAAAAAGGCTCTGGCCGAAACGCGTCAGTACGTCTTTGTTGAATAAACTTCTTTAATCGCGTCCTGGAGTGCCTGCTGTTTATTCGGCTGTCCCGCCAAAGTTTGGAGCATATATATATATATTTGTTGAATAATTCATTGTTGTTTATTATTATATTATTATATCTCCGAATTATCAAGGCAATGAGGAATATATTCATTAATTCGATCTAAGGGAAACATTACTGTCTTTCTCATCTTTGCATATATCTCATTCTTCTTTTTACATGTTTAAACTGACAAATAATGATATGATTGTGTACATCACTGATATGTATGCAATTTTTAAATAATCACTGTCATAATGAATGATCAATGTGCTATTTATGCTGTACGAAGGTACACCTTTTTTTGTTGTAGCTCACACAGTATTGCAAGTCTGTCGCCCATCTCTAGGGTGAAAGTAATGTTTTTAAAGGCAGCTGGGCACACACTGTGATGGTTTGATAAAGGCAAGATGCTGAAACGATTTGCTTTCCACTAATAAAGCAGCACAAATTCCCCTGGCGTATCAATCTGTGCTTCTTCTAACATAGAAAGGAGTACCATGATGACAATATGTAGATATATTTACTGAAAAAAACAAAGGTTACAATGACGTTATAGTTAGGTGAAAATGTCAGATAAAACATAACATTTTAAACTCAAAACACACTGAAATTCACCAGTTATAGTTTACTGAGCTAACACTTGTACCCCTGCTATGCCCAGTCTGGTCTTCAATAATGTAATTTGAGATGTTATCAGCGATATCATCAATGATGTCTTTGAACATGTCATGAGTGATGCAATCTATGAAGTCATAAGCAAAGTAAGATATCATTACCATATTTTACTATAACATAATTTTAACCTTTGATTTTTCCAGTGAAATTCTAGGGCTCTTCAGCCACCCACGTGGGTTGCCATACCCCCACAGACACTCACCTCACATTTTTTTTTAATAATACATTTTCTCCTTTGAAACTCCTTTAGGACTTCTACAGGACCTCCTCAAGACTCCCTCATAACTCCCTTGAGTGTCCCTTGGGACTCCCTCAAGACTCCTTTGATACTCCCTCAAGATTCCCTTGGTACTCCCTCAAGATGCCCTTGGGACACCAGCGGGAGTTCCGCGGGATTGCGGCGATCTGCCCCAAATGTATTTTTTAATCTTGGTCCGGGGAGGGGGTCATGTCCCAACCCTGCTCCCATATTTCCATTTTCAAAGACCTTTTCAGGACAGTAGACTAAGTCCCTGAGTCGTGTAATGCTTGCTGCAACGCTTCTTTTCATGTTGCAGCCAGCCAGTTAGAGGGCTCGCTGTGAAAAGGCTCCCTCATCCAATTAGAAAGCTTGAATTTCAACCCAACGGTCCAGATATCTATAAATTCGGAACCTACATTTCTCAAAAAACTACGGATGTACATCAAATCACAAAAGGCGTTCTGGGTAAAGATCTAACTTTCTGACAAATGTGGTCTAATTCTGTTCAGACATTTAGGCTGTAATGCACCCTATTCAATAAAGCATTTTTTTAAAACAGTAAACAAATCTCTTGGCGTCTTTTTTAAACATTTTTCAGGCCACAGAGTGCAGCCATAGAACCAACCACAAGGGGTCACTGTAGTCCAGCTAAAGGTCATATTGCTCCAGCTCGGAGTGCCTTAAATAGATATGGTAAGCGCGCCTTTCATTACCGGATTCTGCCGTGAGGAGAATGGCTTCATCTTTCTCCTTCCCAGCAGCCGTGAGGGGAACGGCTTCATTTTTCTCCCTCCCAGCAGCCGTGAGGGCAACGGCTTCACTTGCCTGAATCTCCCGCCGTGAGGGGAACGGCTTCTGGCACCAGGCACTACATCTCCCAGCAGGCGTGGGCAGGCGCCTGCTGAGGTCGTCAGTTTGGTGCGCCAGGAGGCGCGATAAAAACTTGCCGGCCCCCCCCCCCGCAGCGCGGGATGCGCGCGGGCAGCGCCCGGGCAAAGCCCGGGCGAAGGGCGGCCCGTCTGCGCCCGTCAGAGCCCAGAGGAGGCCGGGCTGGGCCGGCCCTCTGACATTGCTGACATTGCTGGTGTAGAGTTTCTAGATTTAAGGTACTGTTGTCTTGTGGAATCCCTTTTTCTGCTATGGCGAAACGTGTAAAACGCAGGGATGGCCAACTGCAGGGGGGTGGGGGGGTTGTGGGGACTCTGGATGCCTTCCTCTCACGGGCAGAGACAGTTTTAACCCATGAGATCCTGCTTGCGGAAAAAAGACTTTCTCTGGACACTTTAGTCGCCCAGAGGAGATCATCAATGGGCGGCTTAAGCAGGGTGAATTCCCCCGTAGCTGCTTCCCCAGATACCCTGTCTCTGCTTGATGACAAGGCGAGCACGTCTTGCATTGGGAGGGGGGAGGGGAGAGGGGGGGACTGTATATCAACTCTTTCAGGGGATTTGTCAAATTGTATAATTGCTCAAGGTACGGAGTTGGGGGAACCTAGCGTGGTTGATATGATGTATCAAGAAATTGTTATCTCGCCTCTGTCGATCACTACAAAGTTAGTAGTCCCTTCCACTATGCCAGAGGCTCAGGCAGTATCTGTTGTTAGAGATTGAGAAGTCACAACTAGGTCCAAAAGGTGCCAAAATGTTAGCCCGACGAAGGGCGGGGAGGCGCAGTTTCCTATTATTGAACCGCCTGTTAAGTGTCATAGGGGTGGTACTTCGCAAAAGTCCAAAACAAAGCCAAAACCAAAGCCTAGAGCAAAGAAGCACACCCCCAAGACATCTTCACACGAAACCTTGGTGATGGATAACACCCTAGGTTCAGTTGAGCCTGTGACGTGCCTGGGCTTAGTCTCCAATCAACAGATTGGTGAATGTAATAATGATCAGTGGAGTAGATTAGAGTCGCTAATCTCTATACTGCTTGACCCCATTCATAAAAACCTAAGTTTGATTGAGGATAAACTATCTAGGCTCGAAAATCCGATTAGCACATCCACTAATGGTGTTAATGGTGGTAATGCGGTGGTAACATCCCCCCTTGAAGAGATAATCAATAAAAAATTTCTCCCAATATTGCAAAGACTTGATCAATTAGAATCTACAGTGGCATCAATGCACACAATGGTCAGGGACTTGATCTTATGGTCTGGGGTAAATCCCAAAGAATTAGTTGGGGGTTCAGCTCGTTGTGGGCACTCAGAACTAAATGAGAGGCCATCTACTAAGTGCAATGCTGAATCGCTTAGCTCTGCAAGGAATGGTGTTGACAGAAGCCATGCTACTGAAGATGTGCAGAAGCACAGAGGGCCTGAATGTTTTAGTCGCATGGCAAATACGGGTCGGCCCCCTAGTGTTAGCAGGCAAGGTCCCTCTTCCATAGCTATTAACGGGTTGAACGGGAACAACGGGAATAATAATGGTACCCATGAGCAAACATTCCCACTGTTGTCCCCTAAAAGGAAAGTCTCTATTACTCGAGATGATAAGGTGACGCTACATCTTCCACCAGAGTGTGGTCCCTATGTTGCAATCCTTGCGAATGTCCCTCCTCTGTCCAATGAACAAGTCGAATCCCAGTCACAGTTAAAAAACAAAGTTTGTCACTGGCTTTCCTATAATACAAACTTTTTAAAGTCTGATTTTGATGACATCTTATTTGTGAGACGAGTTAACTGGGTGGGTCTACTACGCAAGTCCCATTATGGTGACTGCATTGTCATAAATTGTAGATCTCCCTATATTATAGGTCGACTGTTGGGGTGGGGGACATCTTTAACTAACCAGAGGCAGGACAAGGCGATAATTATTTTACCACTTGGTTTTTTTTACAGACATTGTGACAACAGAGGGAGGAACTTTAAGGACACCAAAACTGTCAGCGCAACGCCCTGTGCACCTTTTGAGGCCTCGCCCTTGGATTCGAGTAATAGGTATTATCCCCTGAGTGGCTTAGATTCTCAGGATTGACTACTGGACAGAGTACTTCCCTCTTTGTCACAGTCCTATGAGGTTGGATCTGCTCTGGAATTTGTTGCTGTATCTGGTACTATCCCAGTGCCACACAATAGTGGTAACCCAGGCTGCTGTGACCAAGTTACCAACACCTTGCTCCTTCCCCTTCATTACGATCCTGAGGGAGCCACAAACCCTATAGGTCATTCACAGGAAATTGTATCTGATTGCTATGATCTCAAACTTTTATCCTGGAATGTAGCGGGCCTAAACTCCAAGATAAATGACCCAGTTTGGGGTAAATTTATGGACGCTTTCCACCTCTGCCTACTTCAGGAAACCTGGGCAGTAGGGTGTGTCCACAGGGTAGGCTTCACTACGTATAGTATTGAAGCCATACAGCCTCCGGTTGGTCGCCCAGTGGGTGGCCTCTTGATCTGGGTTAAAAACTCACTTACCTGCAAAGTAAAGGTCTTGCACCTTGGCTGTCCCGAATTACTTGGTCTGGAACTGTCCTTAGGTAAGGGGACTGTAAAAATTATGCTTTTCAACATATTCAATCGGTTTGATAACCCGCATAGACCCTCAGGGACAGTAACAACGCTGGCCAACTATCTTGATTCGGCCACTGGAAATCACTGTTTGATTGTCGCCGGAGATCTTAATACGACCTTTGAACCGGTGAACTATATTCAGGATCTTATCTTGGAAGGGGATAAAGCTAGGGGGATTGCGAAACTCCAGATCCCACGTATCAAGAAAAATACAAGGGTGGGGCAACAAGTACAATCGTTTACTATTGCCCATGGAGTCAGAGCCTGTAATGGTCAAACAGATTCTGATAGAGGATCTGGTCACACATTTAAGAGGGGGGCATCTAAATCACGGATTGACTATATCCTTGTCGACTTAGATCTCTGGCCCCTTGTCAAGGATATGGTCCTTATAGCTCGGGAAAATAGTGACCACAATGCTTTGACGCTTACGATGACGGGATTAGCTACCCAGCATAGACTCCCTAGGCTTGAGTCCACACAGGTTATTACAAATAATAACAATAGGAGAGTTAAATGGCCAATGATTTTAGCTGATTCCAACTCTCTCCCCCAAATATATTCTGTGGTGGAGCAGTCTCTTATAGACCTAAGTACTCCTACCACTGGGTCAGAGGCGGTTATGAGTATCTTCCAGGAATTAATTACGAGTATAAAACCATTCTTTTATAAACAAAGTAATAGAGTAAAGCAGCAAACAGCACCCTGGTTCAACGATGCTTGCAAAAAAGCTAGGGATGAGCTAATGGTAATGGTAAAATCGAAATCTCCTGCAGGAATTACAAACAGTAGGAGGTTATATAAACTGGCCCAAAATAAAGCAAAAAGGGATTGGGAGTGCGAAAATTGGAAATTGCTTTTAGAAGCTGCTAAACATAAGAATAGTCAATATTTTTGGCATTTATTGGCAAAGGGGTCACCAAACTTGGTGACACAAACTGATTTTCACATTCAGCCCCATGTATGGGAAGAATATTTTGGGGCACTGTTTGCAGATCATGGGCCGTCGTTTGTTCCAGCCTTAAACAGGAATTTTTGTGAACAGGTAGTAGTTGATGTTGAAAATATTACTCTTGCGGAAACAATTATGGCCATAAATTCCGTGCAGAGTGGCAAGGCACCGGGTCTCGACAAGCTTCCGGGAGATCTGTTTGGGGCTGAACTGACTGTATGGGGTCCCCTGCTACAAAAAGTCTATAATACTATCTTACAGAGGGGTGCTATTCCGGAGACCTGGCGGGGTGCCGAAATTATTCCCATTCATAAAAAGGGCGATAAAGGGTCGCCGGGGAACTACAAGCCCATTAGTCTTATTGACGTATCGCAAAAAATCTTCTGTAAAATCATTTTGACCCGAATTCAAAACTGGATAGAGGAAAATAATGTTTTGTCCAACTTACAGGCAGGATTTAGGGCCGCAACTAGCACCACAGACCAAGTCTTTAGGTTCCTCCTGTTAATATGGAAAGAGGTTACAATCAGAGGAGGTCACCTATATGTAGTGTTCGTGGATTTAAAGACCGCCTTCGATTCCATTGATCGGTCCCAACTTTGGCTTGCGCTGAGTACATTAGGATTACCAGCCTATCTGCTCAGAATTCTTTTTAGGCTACATGAAGACACCTTTGCTAGGGTCAGGTGGAATGTTGAAGGCAGCCTGACTAACGCCATAGCCGTTCAGAAGGGTGTTCGTCAAGGTTGCGTCCTTGCCCCTACATTGTTTATCCTTTACATTAATGGTCTAATAGGAGAACTTTTTAATTGCGGTGGCGATCCCCCAAAAATGGCTGGCAACGTAGTGCCTTGTCTGCTTTTTGCAGATGATACACTGCTTATTGCCCGAACACCCCGCGGCATTCAAAATCTTTTAAATAAATTTGCCTTAGTTTGTGAAGATAAGGGTTTAGAAATAAATGGTTTAAAAACTAAATATATGATTTTTAATCCATATAAATCAAACAAGAGAAGACTTACCCTGGGCACGCAAAGTTTGGAGCAGGTTAGTTCCTTTGATTATCTGGGTACCCGTATCAACGATAGGTTGGCATGGACACCACAGTTAGAAAAAAGTATTGCGACCCTCCAGCATGTTGATTGTGCTATAGTGCAGAGGGCTAGGGCTTCCCCTTATCGGCCAATTTCTCCCATTATTGAAATTCACAGGGCTAAGGGCCTAAGTGCGGCCCTCTATGGGGCTGAGTTGTGGGGGCTGGAAAACTTAACAGACCTAACTCGTGTTGAAAATAAATTCATCAGAGCCATCATGAACCTCCCAGTGAATACACCACTCTTGCCACTTAGATTAGATCTTGGCCTAAAACCTATAGATCATTATGCCATCCTAAGGTCACTTTTGTATTGGATTAGGGTGTGGACAAGTAAAACACATGTGCCCCTGAGGGAGGCTTTGGCTGAGTTGATAGCCTTGCATAACCAAACAGGCCGCATCAAGTGGTTAAGTAAGATCAAGGTCTGGTTTACAAAAATTGGGATGGCGCAATTCTGGGAGGACCCTGGGTCCATGACCAAACGTACAGTCCCTCTTGTTAAAAAAAGGTTTTGGGAACTAATGTTCTCAGAAAGGGATGACCGTTTTGCACATGGCACTTTGACTGCGGGGTTTTTAAATGTTAAAGGAGTATTTGCTTTTGAAGGGTTTCTGGATGATATTGAACCGCCCCAGGCGCGTGCTTTGTATGTTCAATTCAGATATGGAACCCTTCCTTTGAATGCGAAGAAGAGCTCATGGGAAAATTTGTCTGTCAATCCACTGTGTCCCTTATGCCACATCTTCCCTGAGACTATTGAGCATCTTTTTTTCTGCTGCCCCTTTTACGCTGAACTTAGGAAAACCTGGCTGGCCCCTGTTTGTCGCACTTTATCTTTTAATTGTCCTTTGGAAGCTATACGAATATTTAAATCGGACACCACAAGCTGGTTAGTATTTGCTGTTTCGAGGTGTCTAATGTTTGCGTGGCGGAAAAGGTCAAAAACTGGCAAATCTGTTCTTGTGTCGTAGTATTGTTAATGTAATCTTAATCAGGTCCAGTGGTATATATATATATTTTTTTAGACGTATGTATATTGACTATGAATGAATTAGAGTTTGTCTTACTGTACTTTATAACTTTTTTATGGTTTTTATATTGGCGCATTTTTTACTGATTTTACTGTTTATGTACTGTATTCAAGATGTGAATGATCTTATTTTTGATCGATCAATAAATAAATAAATAAAGATATGGTAAGCTCTCCAAGGGCCATGATTCAATGACCCATGAGACTTACTGTGTTTTTAATGTTGCTGAGGGGCTACTGTGCTCCCTGCAACCCTCCAAAACATATAAAATATGCTTTGTGGTGCCATTGCTCCATCTAGAGGCACTACCGGGTTCCTAATATAGAACTGAAAAGCCCTCACAGAACATTATGGAGTGCTCCTTCCTTGAAGCAGTGAATAATGAATGAGCATCTCCTCATGCTCATTTATTATTCTTTTTTAAATATTTTATTAGGTGTGTTCCGGTCCCACCTAGGACACCCACTTTAGGCCTATAGGGGGGGCCCTGAGGCCCCTGTGGATCCTGCCAGCTCCTCAGCGAGCACCCACACAGGGTGCCTGCGGGAGCCGACTATTATTTTACAGTGGGTGCCCCAGAGCCAACAGGGTTACCTACAACATATCCATTACTGGGGCAGCGGGTGGATCCCCAATGCCCCCATGGCCCCTGCTGGCTCACCAACCAGCACCCATCCTTTGTGCAGTGGGAGTCAGCTCTGTCACTTCCCGGGAAGGAGCAGCTTTTTACTCTGCTCCCACCGGACGTTAGCACAGCTGGCTGTGTTCCCTGCCAGGGAGAATGCGGGCGGGGAAAAAAATTGTATTGCTGCCTCCATTCTCCCAGGCAGGGAACAGCAGTGTCCAGGAGGATGCGATCCCAGGGACACTGTCCTCTTTGAGCTGTGGGAATGGGGTCCTCGGGGCTCTTGTATGACTCGGGGAGGAGGGCCAGATGTGCAATCCCCACACCGGTCCTGGGAGATGAGGTCCCTGTGGCTCTCTGAGGCTCGAGCAGGGGGGCTTCACGCTCCCCTCCACAAAAGATTAATTTGGCTGTGGTGATGGGGTCCATGGGGCATTACATAGGCTAATGGAGGCGGGCCCCAGACCTCCTCTCATTAATAAATTAATCATCCCCAGGGAATAGGGTCCCTGGGGCCTTACAGAGGCCCGTGGAGGTCTTACACGTGCCCCCTCCCCATAACAAATTCACCAGCCCTGGGGAATGGGTTCCCCGGGGCCTGGAAAAGGGCCAGGGAGGGAGCTGCATGCACTCTTCCCATTAAAATTTTAATGCGCAGACTCCTGGGCCCTGGCTTACCCCGAGGGGCTTAAACATTAAAAAAAAGACAGGAGGCCACCTTTTTTTTTTAACAGCACAGTAGAACCTCGGATCCTCTGCGGATCCACGTACCGCTAAAAAAATACAATTTTGGCCCCACACCAGGCCTAGTGGGGATGCGTATCTCTACCCTGCCCCTTGTATGACCTTTTTTCTACTTTTTTCCAGGAAAGGGGAACAGAGTCCCTAAGTCCTAAAATGTTGTGCCACATCTTTGTTGAGGTGATGAGAGCCAATTTAGATCTTATCTGTTGATCTGTTGGATCCACGGACCCTTTCCGTCTCTTTATATGCATACATTTTGAAACTTAATTTCTCAAACACTACTGAAAGCATTTACACCAAATCACAAAAAGCAAGCTTTCTGGACCAAGATGTAGCTTTCTGCCAAATCTGGTGTATTTTCATTCAGCTGTTTTTGTGGTATCGCTCTTCACGTTTTGGAACATCCCTGCTTTTTCTCAACCCCCACTTGATGGATCACCCGGAAACGTTCCAGGAAGAGGATGAGGTAGATGATCACTTGTTTTTTAAAAAGTTTTGTCAAACAGCGCCAAAGTTATAAGCAAACCACAAATCCATTTCCTATGGAAACATGATCCTAACTATATCTATCCAGTTATATATATATATGGATATTCAATGTATCCTCATGGCTTAGGTATATTGATGACATTTTCTTTGTGTGGAGGGGGTCTGAAATGGAACTTAATCAGTTCATAGACTGTTTGAACATGAATGTTGTGAACCTTCGGTTTACCAGACACTACAGTCAGGAATCAATTGATTTCCTAGATTTGAAACTAAGCATAGACAGGGGAAAAATTGTCACGAATCTCTTTAGAAAGAAGACAGCAGGGAATTCCATCCTCCATGCTGCCAGCTCTCACCCTCCGAGTTTTAGGTGGGGAATACCGTACAGTGAATTCCTCAGGGCTAAACGCAACTGCAGTACCCCTACCACATACGAAGACACCAAACAAGAAATGAAGGCCAGATTCAAAGAGAGAGGTTACCCCAGAAAAGCCATTATACAAGCAGAAAAACGAGTCGAAAGTCTATCTAGAGAAGAAATAGTCAACAAAACTTCAGAGCAGAATCTGCCTGGACCCATCAAGAAGAGTGAAGTTAGATTTATCACCAAATACTGTAATCAATCGAATGAGATAAGGAATATTCTCAGAAATAGATGGGATATCCTGAGGAAAGACCCCATTTTGAGAAATGAAATAAAACCTACTCCCTCCGTGACCTATATGAGAAGCCCATCACTGAGGGACATGCTGGTCCACAGCCATCTCCAACCTAAAGAAGGTGGTTGGTTGAAACATACTAAAGGCTTCCACAAATGTGGTAAATGTAAAGCCTGTAAAAACAGCAGAAACATATTGGAGGTTATCCTAGAAAGAACCAATACCAAATGGGTAATATCTAAATTTATCACATGTAGTACTGAGTTTGTGGTGTATGCTGTAGTCTGCCCTTGTAATCTCTGGTACATTGGATCAACAACATTCCCTGTAAAGAAACGCATCCTTGAACACTGGAGGGCAATAACCAACTCTGACCAGAGCTATAGCACAGCCAGACATTTTGCTAGGGAACATGGGTCGGACTGGACCAAAGCTAGATTCTTCGGATTAGACACAATCGTACCTAATCCAAGAGGAGGCAATCGCATAGCGGCCCTCCGCAAACTTGAGTCACGGTTGATTCTCTTGGCAGGGACCATGTACCCAGGTGGCCTTAATCAGAATGAGGAACTGTATTCCCACTTATAGAATGTACACTGATCAGTATGATCAGAGCCTTGGCTGCAGACTCACGCCCTACCTTCTCCTTCTTTAGTTTATTTTGTTTAGCTGCACACATCACCTTTTTTCCTTTTCTAGCTCACATATATTATAATATTATAGAAACAGACTTGTAGCTTATTTGATTAATATGTATGTAGAGTCTCTTCAACCTTGGTTTCTCTTATGCAATAGTTGAAATATGAATACTGTTCAAAATGTGATATTATGATGCTAATTATTGTACCTTTGTCACGTTTTCAGAACATAAGATGTGAATCACCATGAAACAGCACTTGGCAATCATGTAAGAGCACCGGAGTATGGCGGACCCCCATCCAGCTCCTAGTCTAATTTTATACTCACTAGGGTAATATACCTGTACTGCAGCTAAGTGTTAATAGTCTTGATAACTGTACATAATCACTAATTGAACAGGGCACTAGTCCCTCCATGTCACAATTGAGCAGTGTTTCTTCTTTGTTATAATGTAACATTAATGAATAGATTTTCAATTATATGAATAGTTGGAGGCCGTTTCTAAACATTTAAAATGCTACGATTGTTTGCAACATTGAAACTAATGTGTCTGTTTTCACTATGCACTTTTTTCACTTTATTGTTATATGTGCTGGTAACATTTCTTTTATGTTTATTAAACAAGTATGTGCACGTACCTTTAAATAGTAAAAAAATGGAGGCGATGGTCATGTGACCAAGACCACGGACGTGGTCGAAACGCGTCGTCCTTGTCTGTCGTAGAAAATAAACTGCTGTGATCGACCGAGTGGGCTCGCCTGGAATCTTTCTCCTCAAGATCCTTTGCTGTGCGATATATATATATATATATATATATATATATATATATATATATATATATATATATATATATATTAAACCAGTCCTGATATCGGCATACAAAACAGGCGCTGACTCCGTGGGAAATATATCAAAGAAAATCAATTTATTCGAGAAAGATGACCTAGACGCGTTTCGGCGGCAGACCGCCTTGTTCACTACATCAGGTATCTCCAAATAATGCTCTTATATACACGAGTGAGTCAAGCACATTAGTTTGGTTGTCACAGCAACCATGGTTTGAAAGACATAGAAGAAAGTGCATTTGTAACCATGATAGTGCAAAAAACGGGAAAGTGAAAAAAGAGTGATGTAAACCAGAACAAAGTGTACTATTGTTAAAGCTAAATTTGCTAACATCACAACAGTATTTATATACACTTACATAAACTGTGACATTAATTAAAAAAGCTGTTAAAAAATATTTGTGTATACAGTTATTCAAGGGTACTGTTACAATTTCAACTTCTTTTTACAGAAGAAATAGAAGAAATTACAGCCACTTATATGCCTAAACGAAAATTTGAAAAAAGAGAAATCTCTTCATAAATATGCCTGTATGTGTTAGCGGCTAAAGTTAGCGGCTAATGCAATGAAAAAGAAGGGTATATATAGAAAATTCCATCTATTTGTATGGCTTTAAACAAATAGAACAACATCACGAGTTTACAGTATAGTAACTGTAACACAGGAAAAAACAAATTTAATAGGCAGTGGTCATTTGAATGAAGCCCAAGTGGGCAGTTAAATACAAATTCTAATCTCCTATATGTATAAATAAATACAATTCCCCTCAAACAGCTGTAAAGATGTGCGAAAAATGTGCTAACTGAAAATTATCAAAAAAGAAGATTATAAAGAAAGAGAACCTAACGCTACGGATAGGGTTTAAGGTACAGGACAAGCGGCTGAAGTATCAGAGATGTACACTTAGAGCCTCATCTGCATTCATCCCATTTGGGATTTTACAATTCAGTAGAATTATGTATCGTGATTCTAGTCTCCTGAGTGACAGCTGCCTATTCCCTCCTCTGATGTTTCTAGGGATGCTGTCAATCACAAAGAAAGAAAGTTCTTGAATTTTTCCGCCATGGCATAAGTTCATGTGCCTAGCTACCGGATATGCTGGATCGTTGTTGCTAATGGCCCTTAGATGCTGTAGGATTCGCACATGAACCGGGTGTATAGTACTCCCTACGTACAATTTGTCACATGTGCATCGGAGGACAAACACTGCGAAATCTGTTTTACATGAGTAACTACCTCTGATTTCAAAGGGAGTGTGCCTAAGCGGTAAAGGAACAGTTCTAGTGTTGACGCCATGATTACACGCTTTACACTTGAAGCATTTGTGAAACCCTCTCTGTGGTTTGAGCCAGCCAGCTCCCTTGTCTATTGATGGTGCATTGCAGACTAGTTCCTGGCGCATTGATTTGGCTCTTTTATATGTTATTTGTGGGGGTTTAGTACACGTGGGTCCTATTGTTGGGTCACTGCGTATAAGTTGCCAATGTTTGTTCAATATTTTAGGCAGGTTAGTATGATAAGCATTAAACCCGGTGATCAATGCAGGTGTTTTTGCTTTATTTTGTTTCGTACTATGTTTCTTGCTGTTAATAGTGGGAAACAGGAGATCCTCCCTCTTTATTTTTTCACATTTCTGTTTGGCATTGGTCAAGGTTCTAGTGCTGTAGCCCCTACATTTAAGTCTATTAAAAAGACCATTCGTAGATTCTTTCAATCCCTCTTGTGTACTGCAATTTCGCTTCATCCTGAGGCATTCTGCATATGGTATGCTATCTTTAAGATTAGTGGGGTGGAAACTACTAGCATGAAGGATAGCATTGCCTGATGTAGGTTTTCTGTACATCTTAGATTGGATTTTATTGTTCTCCACATATAGTTCCAAATCTAAGAATTTAATAGACTCTTTACGGGTGTACAGGTGAAAGTTAAATTAAGACAGTTATTGTTAATTTCTGTAGCAAACTTAATAGCACTTTCTTCTGTGCCTTGCCACAGAATAAAGATATCATCTATGTATCTAGTGTATAGTATCACATTTTCAGACATAGATGCACAATGAGTCTTCATGAGTACTTGCTCCTCCCACCAGCCCATATGCAAATTAGCATAGCTGGGGGCGAAGCAAGTACCCATGGCAGTGCCTTGCGTTTGTTTATAAAAGAGTCTATCAAAGATAAATATGTTGTTTTCCAAACACCACTTGGCCATTTGTAGTAACATACTGGTGTGTTGATACAGTCCTATGGGCCGTTTCCCTAGATAGTAGCTCAATGCATTCAAACCATCCCTGTGTCTAATACTTGTATACAAAGTATGTACATCCAATGTCATAAAAACAAAGTTATCATTCCAGGTGCGGTCATAGATTTTTGATAAAAAATCCCCAGTGTCTCTGATATATGCTGGAAGTTCTCGAACATATGGCTGAAGAAAGAAGTCTATAAATCTGCTGGTATTCTCAAACAGTCCCCCAATGGCCGAAATGATAGGTCTACCTGGGGGCAATGAGCATCCTTATGTATCTTGGGTATGAGATATAATTGGGGCGTTATCGGATAGTCATTTTTCAAATAGCCTAGTTCTTGTTTTGAAATGAGGCCCACTCCTCTCCATTCATATAGTGCTTTATGGAATTTTTCTTTGGCTCCTATTATGCTTGTAGAACTGGTGCGGCTATAGCATTCTCTGTCCTGTAACTGTGTCATTGCTTCCTTATTATACATCTCTAAAGGCCATAGGACAACATTTCCGCCTTTATCAGACCATCTTACCACAATGTCTGGTCGTTGTTTAATTTTTGAATTACGTTGTTATATTGAGTCCTTTGGTTGTGGTTTGTTTTGATAAAGTCTCTGCTACTAATTATAGCCAATTCTTTCAGATCTTTGATTACTTTATCAACAAACATGTCTATTCCATCCTTAGGCATCACAAGGGTGAAGACAGATTTAGGTCTGAATGGCGTAGGTATATTTTCATATATGTCTAATTCTGATCTTAATGCCACATCCATTGGAGATATTTGACTCCATTGATCTTCACAGTCCAATTCAGCCAAATCTTTTAATAGGCTCATGTCTGCCACACAGAGATTACCAGTGTTCATTGTTCCTATCTCATTTTCACTTGTTTCGCTTGTCACATTAAAGAAATGTTTTCGTAATTTGAGCTTGCGTGCTAATTGATACACATCTAGCCTAGTTTGTGTGTAATCAAAATTAGTATTAGTACAGTATGTCAATCCTAAAGCTAAAATCTTTTCCTCTTCTGGGTTTAAAGCCATGGTGGATAGGTTAATTACTGTATTGTCAGTGTCTGGGTTAGTAATTATCTCCGTCTGTTCCTTCTGTAGGATGTTTTTGCGGTTCTTTGTTTTTCCCCATCGTCTGTCCTTCCTTCTCCTTCTCTTTGATTTTGTGTTTTGGTTTTTTGTTGTTGTTCTTGGCGTGCTGGTCGTGGTCACAGACTCAGAATGCGTTCCATACGTAAAAAACCAAACTCTTGGACTGGCGTCGGGGCTTTACAGTTAAGATTACCGGTTCCCACACCCTCTGGATCTGATTCCACTTCCGAGCTCAAATCAGATTCACTTTGCTCGGTCGATCTCATTAGATTAGTTGCTGTAGAGGATAGTTGCTGGCGACGAATGTTTTCAAATTTCTTGGAAAAAGTGTATATTCTTCCATTGAGATAATCATTGCGGTCCCTCTGAAATTTGATGGCTTTCCTATCTTTGATTATTTGCTCATGTTTTGCCACTCTTGTTTGTATATCTGTTTGGTGTTTTTTCACCTCATCTTGTTTATCCATTTGTTCAAGCTCTTTACAGATGATTTCTATTCTGGCCAAGATCTTTTCTCGATCACTCGTTGCAAATTTGATTAAAATTTGTAACATATTCTTTGATGACTGTGCGCTGTTGTCAGCCCACTCTTGTAGCATTACAGGGTCCGGGTTCTCATACGTTGGTGCTACGAGAATTCTCAGTCCCCGGGGGACGCGCCCCACGTCTAAATATCTTTTTAAAGATTTGCATTCCCACCATTTGGATACCTCATTTTTCCGCAGTTTTTCCAGCTCATGTGTTAATTTTTTGAGGTCATTGCCTACCGGTTCCGTTCGTAATTCTTTACTTGTAGAGGCTGTGGATGCGCTTGTATCTGCATCGCAGAATATGTCTAAAGCCGCCTCTTCCCGCTCCTTAACCCAGTCCTCGGCCATCACTGGAATAAGTTATAACTCTTTGATACCCACTGCACCGTAATTGGATCTACGGGACTACCTCTCCCATCAGCCACTTGGAGGGACTCCAAACCACCAACTATCCACACTAGCGGGCTTACCTGAGACTCGGATTGCACTCCTGCGACCTCGAGGATCAGGATGCCTGCGTCTGTGCAGATTTGTCGACGATCAATCCCGGGATGTTGGCTTCGGGGGGCTCTGCGTTTTCCTTTTCAAAGAAAATACCATTCGGGTTCCGGCAGCGCGGAGCTCCAGATCGAGGAGGGACAGCGTTAAAGATTCCGGAAAGTCTTAAATATTAAACCAGTCCTGATATCGGCATACAAAACAGGCGCTGACTCCGTGGGAAATATATCAAAGAAAATCAATTTATTCGAGAAAGATGACCTAGACGCGTTTCGGCGGCAGACCGCCTTGTTCACTACATCAGGTATCTCCAAATAATGCTCTTATATACACGAGTGAGTCAAGCACATTAGTTTGGTTGTCACAGCAACCATGGTTTGAAAGACATAGAAGAAAGTGCATTTGTAACCATGATAGTGCAAAAACGGGAAAGTGAAAAAGAGTGATGTAAACCAGAACAAAGTGTACTATTGTTAAAGCTAAATTTGCTAACATCACAACAGTATTTATATACACTTACATAAACTGTGACATTAATTAAAAAAGCTGTTAAAAAATATTTGTGTATACAGTTATTCAAGGGTACTGTTACAATTTCAACTTCTTTTACAGAAGAAATAGAAGAAATTACAGCCACTTATATGCCTAAACGAAAATTTGAAAAAGAGAAATCTCTTCATAAATATGCCTGTATGTGTTAGCGGCTAAAGTTAGCGGCTAATGCAATGAAAAAGAAGGGTATATATAGAAAATTCCATCTATTTGTATGGCTTTAAACAAATAGAACAACATCACGAGTTTACAGTATAGTAACTGTAACACAGGAAAAAACAAATTTAATAGGCAGTGGTCATTTGAATGAAGCCCAAGTGGGCAGTTAAATACAAATTCTAATCTCCTATATGTATAAATAAATACAATTCCCCTCAAACAGCTGTAAAGATGTGCGAAAAAATGTGCTAACTGAAAATTATCAAAAAGAAGATTATAAAGAAAGAGAACCTAACGCTACGGATAGGGTTTAAGGTACAGGACAAGCGGCTGAAGTATCAGAGATGTACACTTAGAGCCTCATCTGCATTCATCCCATTTGGGATTTTACAATTCAGTAGAATTATGTATCGTGATTCTAGTCTCCTGAGTGACAGCTGTCTATTCCCTCCTCTGATGTTTCTAGGGATGCTGTCAATCACAAAGAAAGAAAGTTCTTGAATTTTTCCGCCATGGCATAAGTTCATGTGCCTAGCTACCGGATATGCTGGATCGTTGTTGCTAATGGCCCTTAGATGCTGTAGGATTCGCACATGAACCGGGTGTATAGTACTCCCTACGTACAATTTGTCACATGTGCATTGGAGGACATACACTGCGAAATCTGTTTTACATGAGTAACTACCTCTGATTTCAAAGTGAGTGTGCCTAAGCGGTAAAGGAACAGTTCTAGTGTTGACGCCATGATTACATGATTACACGCTTTACACTTGAAGCATTTGTGAAACCCTCTCTGTAGTCACGCACCTACTAAATCATCCATTCAGACGCTTATACACCCACTCATTCTTCAATATGCCTTACCCTATATATATTAAACATATTTAAACTTTACACAAACACACAGTCACTGGATGATGTCATCAGTGATGTCATCAGTGATGTCATTTAAGATGTCATCAGTGATGTCATCAGTGATGTCACTGACCATGTCATGAGTGATGTAATATGTGACGTCATCAGCAGTGCATTGCGGGGCGCGAGTTATAGTTAGCTGAACTAACTATAACGGGGAATTTCACGGGTTTTGTACGAGTGCAATGTCCAACTAACTATAACTTTCCCTAAAACCTATTGTTTTTTCAGTGAATTTCAAAGGTTTTTTAAATGCTAAACCCTAACTATAACAGGCCTGAAACCTATGGTTTTTTCAGTGAATTTCAAAGGTTTTTAAAATGCTAATTCCTAACTATAACAAGCCTGAAACCTATGGTTTTTTCAGTGAATTTCAAAGGTTTTTTAAATGCTAATTCCTAACTATAACATGTCTGAAACCTATGGTTTTTTTCAGTGAATTTCAAAGGTTTTGTAAATGACAATTTTTAAATGTATTAATTGTTATATTTATTTTTTTTGATACTGATTTACTACATTTTTTTAAACTATTTATTTTTAGATGTTTTATTTTTTAAATTACATTGTAATTACATTATACATTACATTACAACATATACTTTCTCAGAATGAATTACTTTAGTGTAAATACTTTGCAAATAGGCAATAGACTTTTAAGTACAGTAGTTACAGTTGTTGCAATGGGCAACACAATTTCAAACACAATGCAACATTGAGCTCAATGTGAATTTCTACCTAAATGCAATTAGTTACTTTATGGATTACTTTTCTAACCACAGGACTGGATCCTAGATTCAGTCCTGGGACATCTCCTGTAAACAGTTGAGTAAAAGCGTTTTGGTTACAGTAGTGATTTTTAAGGAATATTATTGTATTTTAAAAGTTGACACTTAGAAACTTTTTCACATAGAATCACCAATGTTATCCTATGGGAGGAAATTCACTTAGCAGGTAAGTAGTGTTATCGTTACTTTTTCTTACTCAGTGGTGGATCCTGGATCCAGCACTGGTGCATCTCCTGTAAACAGTTGAAAGAATGCGTTTAAGTCATACAGGCGATTTTTAAGGAATATTTGTAGTTTGTGAAAATCAACACTTTGAAACTTTTCTGCTGAAAACCAGACAATGGATTCCTATGGAAGGAAATATAAATTACTGGTAAGTACGGTTAAAATTACTTTTCAGGATCAGTACTGGGCTGAAAGATGCAGCACTGAGGTCTCTCCTGATAACAGGTGAGTAAATCGGAATTCGTACTTTGGCTGATTTTAGAGGAATATTTGTATGTTTCAAAAATCGACACTTTGAAACTTTTTCAGCAAAAAGCAGGCAATGATATCCTATGGAAGGAAATTCAAATTACTGGTAAGTACGGTTAAAATTACTTTTCAGGATCAGTACTGGGCTGAAAGATGCAGCACTAAGGTCTCTCCTGATAACAGGTGAGTAAATCGGAATTCGTATTTCTGGCTGATTTTAGAGGAATATTATAAAGTTCCAAAACTCCACACTTAGAAGAATTTCCAAGTGAAACCAGTCAATGATATCCTATGGAAGGAAATTCAAGTTACTGGTAAGTACGGTTAAAATTACTTTTCAGGATCAGTACTGGGCTGAAAGATGCAGCACTGAGGTCTCTCCTGATAACAGGTGAGTAAATCGGAATTCGTAGTTCGGCTGATTTTAGAGGAATATTATAAAGTTCCAAAACTCCACACTTAGAAGAATTTCCAAGTGAAACCAGTCAATGATATCCTATGGAAGGAAATTCAAGTTACTGGTAAGTACGGTTAAAATTACTTTTCAGGATCAGTACTGGGCTGAAAGATGCAGGACTGAGGTCTCTCCTGATAACAGGTGAGTAAATCGGAATTCGTAGTTCGGCTGATTTTAGAGGAATATTTGCACAATGGTGAAGGGAGGGGGCGGGGCCTGAGGTGACATCTGTGCAAACGCGCCCCGTGGCGCGTTTTAAGTTGGGGGATTAAGTGCCCTTGAATCATGAGGGTCCCTGGGGTCCAACTAGCCCACCCTGTACCTCCAGTATGCGTCAGGGAGCTGCGTTGCAGAGAGGTGTTCAGAAGCCACGCCCCTTTTGCACCTCTCTGCAACGCAGCTCTGTGGCGCTTTCTGACGTACCTGGTGGGCTAGTTCGCCCTCAGGGACCCTCAGGATTGAAGGGGATTTCATTCCCCATCTTAAAATGCGCCACGGGGCCTGTTTGCACACATGTCACCTGAGCCTCGCCCCCTCCCTTCACCACTGTGCAAACGTGCCCCGTGGCGCGTTTAAAGTTGGGGGATTAAGTCCCCTTGAATACTGAGGGTCCCTGGAGTCCAACTAGCCCACCATGTACCTCCAAAAGCGCCATGGAGCTGCGTTGCAGAGAGGTGTAAAAGGGCGTGGCCTCTGTACACCTCTCTGCAACGCAGCCCCTGGCGCATACCGGAGGTTCCTGGTGGGCTAGTTGGCCCCAGGGACCCCCAGTATTCAAGGGGAATTACTTCCCTTCTTAAAACGCGCCAGGGGGCGCGTTTGCAGACTGCTGCAGGGAGGGGCGGGGCCTCGGCACGATGCCGGTCTTTTTTTTTTTTTTTGGTGCTTTTTTCTGCCGAGGGGGTCCTTGTGGGACCCCCTGAGCAGACCTAGGGGGTCAGGGTGTTTCTACTCTGCCCCCTTTGTGCGTTTTGCGCACTTGTTTCTTGTGCTTTTTTTTTTTTAATCGGCGGGATCCGCGCACCCTAAGCGCATCCTGCCGATTTTTTTTTAAAAAATGCTTTTTTCTGCCCAGGGGGTCTTTCTGGGACCCCTGAGCAGGCCTAGGGGGTCAGGGTGTTTCTACCCTGCCCCCTTTGTGCGTTTTGCGCACTTGTTTTTGTGCCTCGGTTCTACCGAGAGACAAAATGGCTGCCAACACTTCCTGGTTTGGAGTGTTGACAGCCAGCTGACAGCCAATTAGCATGCAGCTCGTGATCGGGACGGTGCGCGCAGGGTGCGCTGAGGGTACGCGGACCCTACTCGGCCATAGATATATATGTGACTTTACTTTTGATTTTCTCAGGAACTACTGAACGGATTTACACCATTTAAGCCAAAGGCACCAGTCTGAACCAAGGGCTACCTCTTTGCCAAATTTGGTGTAATTCCGTTCAGAGGTTCGGGCTGTAGCTGCGACTAAAGGTTCCTATGGAAAAATGAATGGGGAAAACGCGTTTTGGGACCCCTCTTTTTCTCGGCCCCGCTGATGAATCAACCCGAGACTTTCAGGGTAGGAGCGGAGCGGAGCGCCCCAACAAGTTGGAAACTTTCGCGAAGATTCGTCAACCGGCGCCAACGTTATTTCAAATAGAATGTCGCGGATTTCCTATGGATAATAGGTCCTAACTATAACTATCTACTGGCGACCGCCAGTAGATAATATATATATATATATAGTGGTCTCCAGTAGGTAGTTATAGTTAGGACCTAGTTTCTATAGACAAAGGGGTCGATTCCGATCTCGGTCGGAGGCGCACCCAATACCATTCGGTCGGGAAAAAGCCATGCGAAAGCCAGTTTCCCGACCGATCCGTACAGCACACCGAACGAGCAAGTACGATGCGCACAACAGCAAAAATTCCGGCCGAGCCGTACTCACCCAAACCAGGTCCTGTTCTCCGACCGAGGCGAATCCGGAAACGCCGAATCGAGTCGCACGGAAGGGAAAATGCAGCCCCGTCCGGCCGGACAAGTACGATGCGCTTCCCGTACGCGCCGAACCCGTCGCTACGCACGGCACGTCAAAGCATCCGGGAGAGGCGCACATAAGCTCCGAATCGCGCCACAACACGATCCACGGCTACGAGACGAACACGGCACCGACGAGGACGACGCGAAGCGACGAGGACGAAGCGAAGCGACGAGGACGACGCGAAGCAACGAGAAGGACGAACGACACGAACCAACCATGAATCCCTTCGTCCCGATCATACCAATATTCTACATCTACTACCGGAACAGGCACGGACGCGTACGGCGCAGAAGGTAAGTCAGACACCAACCACAAAACACATACAACACGTACACGACACATCACACACATACACGGGGAATCTGAATATACTTACACCAGCAACAGCAGCACCATAGGGGCGGGATGCCCATCACCAATGCCACATATGCACACAGGGGCCTGAATGCGCGCCACCACCCCAACCCAGAGGGGGCTGGATGCCTACCACTACTACCACCCTTAGCCAGGGGGGCAGGATGCCTACCACTACTACCACCCTTAGCCAGGGGGGCAGGATGCCCACCACTACTACCACCCTCACCCACGGGGGGCAGGATGCCTACCACTACTACCACCCTCACCCAGGGGGCAGGATGCCTACCACTACTACCACCCTTAGCCAGGGGGCAGGATGCCTACCACTACTACCACCCTTAGCCAGGGGGCAGGATGCCTACCACTACTACCACCCTTAGCCAGGGGGCAGGATGCCCACCACTACTACCACCCTTAGCCAGGGGGCAGGATGCCCACCACTACTACCACGCTCACCCAGGGGGGCTGGATGCCTACCACTACTACCACCCTTAGCCAGGGGGCAGGATGCCTACCACTACTACCACTCTTAGCCAGGGGGCAGGATGCCCACCACTACTACCACCCTCACCCACGGGGGGCAGGATGCCTACCACTACTACCACCCTCACCCAGGGGGGCAGGATGCCTACCACTACTACCACCCTTAGCCAGGGGGCAGGATGCCTACCACTACTACCACCCTTAGCCAGGGGGCAGGATGCCCACCACTACTACCACCCTCACCCAGGGGGGCAGGATGCCTACCACTACTACCACCCTTAGCCAGGGGGCAGGATGCCTACCACTACTACCACCCTTAGCCAGGGGGCAGGATGCCCACCACTACTACCACCCTTAGCCAGGGGGCAGGATGCCCACCACTACTACCACCCTCACCCAGGGGGGCTGGATGCCTACCACTACTACCACCCTTAGCCAGGGGGGCAGGATGCCTACCACTACTACCACCCTTAGCCAGGGGGCAGGATGCCCACCACTACTACCACCCTCACCCACGGGGGGCAGGATGCCTACCACTACTACCACCCTCACCCAGGGGGGCAGGATGCCTACCACTACTACCACCCTTAGCCAGGGGGCAGGATGCCTACCACTACTACCACCCTTAGCCAGGGGGCAGGATGCCTACCACTACTACCACCCTTAGCCAGGGGGCAGGATGACCACCACTACTACCACCCTTAGCCAGGGGGCAGGATGCCTACCACTACTACCACCCTTAGCCAGGGGGCAGGATGACCACCACTACTACCACCCTCACCCAGGGGGCAGGATGCCTACCACTACTACCACCCTTAGCCAGGGGGCAGGATGCCCACCACTACTACCACCCTTAGCCAGGGGGCAGGATGCCCACCACTACTACCACCCTCACCCAGGGGGCAGGATGCCTACCACTACTACCACCCTTAGCCAGGGGGCAGGATGCCCACCACTACTACCACCCTTAGCCAGGGGGCAGGATGCCCACCACTACTACCACCCTCACCCAGGGGGCAGGATGCCTACCACTACTACCACCCTTAGCCAGGGGGCAGGATGCCTACCACTACTACCACCCTTAGCCAGGGGGCAGGATGCCCACCACTACTACCACCCTCACCCAGGGGGGCAGGATGCCTACCACTACTACCACCCTTAGCCAGGGGGCAGGATGCCCACCACTACTACCACCCTTAGCCAGGGGGCAGGATGCCCACCACTACTACCACCCTCACCCAGGGGGCAGGATGCCTACCACCACTACCACCCTTAGCCAGGGGGGCAGGATGCCTACCACTACTACCACCCTTAGCCAGGGGGGCAGGATGCCTACCACTACTACCACCCTTAGCCAGGGGGCAGGATGCCCACCACTACTACCACCCTTAGCCAGGGGGCAGGATGCCCACCACTACTACCACCCTCACCCAGGGGGCAGGATGCCTACCACTACTACCACCCTTAGCCAGGGGGCAGGATGCCTACCACTACTACCACCCTTAGCCAGGGGGCAGGATGCCTACCACTACTACCACCCTTAGCCAGGGGGCAGGATGCCCACCACTACTACCACCCTTAGCCAGGGGGCAGGATGCCCACCACTACTACCACCCTTAGCCAGGGGGCAGGATGCCCACCACTACTACCACCCTTAGCCAGGGGGCAGGATGCCCACCACTACTACCACCCTCACCCACGGGGGGCAGGATGCCTACCACTACTACCACCCTTAGCCAGGGGGCAGGATGCCTACCACTACTACCACCCTTAGCCAGGGGGCAGGATGCCTACCACTACTACCACCCTTAGCCAGGGGGCAGGATGCCCACCACTACTACCACCCTTAGCCAGGGGGCAGGATGCCCACCACTACTACCACCCTCACCCAGGGGGGCAGGATGCCTACCACTACTACCACCCTTAGCCAGGGGGCAGGATGCCCACCACTACTACCACCCATAGCCAGGGGGCAGGATGCCCACCACTACTACCACCCTCACCCAGGGGGGCAGGATGCCTACCACTACTACCACCCTTAGCCAGGGGGGCAGGATGCCTACCACTACTACCACCCTTAGCCAGGGGGGCAGGATGCCTACCACTACTACCACCCTTAGCCAGGGGGGCAGGATGCCTACCACTACTACCACCCCCACTCATAGGATGGACAATGCATGACACAACCAGCACACCACAACCTAGGGAATGCAAGATAAAGACATCCCCCCACCACCATGACAAGCGTGTGTAGGCTGTGTCAAATGCCTACAACACCGAACATGACTTTGAACATACAATGTGACCCCCTAGCACATGTGCCACACATATATGTGTGTGGCACCCACAATGCAAGCAGCCCATGACCATTGTGGCAATGGGGCCTAAACCCCCATCATCACAGTGACCAAAAGGTAAGTGTGGGGTCCATAGCTGAAGCACATTCTGACCATTGTGGCAATGGGGTCTAAACCCCCATCATCACAGTGACCAAAAGGCAAGTGTGGGGTCCATAGCTGAAGCACATTTTGACCATTGTGGCAATGGGGTCTAAACCCCCATCATCACAGTGACCAAAAGGCAAGTGTGGGGTCCATAGCTGAAGCACATTTTGACCATTGTGGCAATGGGGTCTAAACCCCCATCATCACAGTGACCAAAAGGCAAGTGTGGGGTCCATAGCTGAAGCACATTTTGACCATTGTGGCAATGGGGTCTAAACCCCCATCATCACAGTGACCAAAAGGCAAGTGTGGGGTCCATAGCTGAAGCACATTTTGACCATTGTGGCAATGGGGTCTAAACCCCCATCATCACAGTGACCAAAAGGCAAGTGTGGGGTCCATAGCTGAAGCACATTTTGACCATTGTGGCAATGGGGTCTACACCCTCATCATCACAGTGACCAAAAGGTAATTGTTGACAAAGAAAGAGCTGCAACTGCCAAACTGCATGGATCATTCCTGGTCACAGAACCAAAAACTCATCTGTGGCAAAGTAGTGTATGTGTCCCATTGCAACATAAATTGGGGGAGCCAAATACTGCAGTGCAAATGAAACATTCCTTTGGCCATGTGCAGACAAACAACACCCATGGGGGCTGAGACCGTCAACAGTCATCAATGACACAATGACAGAAGTGACCATCAGAATGCAGAACCACATATTTGCACCAATGGGCACACAAATGCAGATACCCTGTGGAGACAGCAGATGTGAGGTGAACAGATACCATACCATGGCAGCAATGGGACACACAAACCATGATCACTGTGCTGACCGATGACCTAGGAGTCCCAGGGACAGCAGGGGAAACACACCAAACAACATACAGCCAATGGCACACCCAAGATATGCCAATGCAGTGGTGCAGATGCACAAACACAAACAGGCAGACCAACACTGTCATCATACACAGCAGGTGAGGGGTGGGGGTGCCAGTGTCCCCAGGCAACAACACAACACATGAGGAGAGCTGAATACCAATCATACAGATGTGCATACACTGCCACACTAAGGTAACTCATGGATCCAAATCCCCTATGTGGGCAAGCAGGCATTGACAGGTGAGAGGGAGCACAAAACACACATGTCACACAGGCACGTAGGAACAACAACTGACACAGCAAGTCACAGACACACCACAGCACCACCCCCAGGGCCCCCACAATGTGGTGACCCTGGGCTGAATAAAAATACCACTGTGATGACAAAGCTAAATGTCGTTCACACTGTGAACCACAGTCAGGTGTCCTGAGCAACAAACTACCATCACACCTACACAAGCACAAATCAATCAGCATGGCCAGGAAGCCAAGGCCAACATGGAGGCAGGGGACTAGCCGGGCAACAACTCTCATCTGCACACACTCAAGACCACACCCCTCGACCTCCAACAATGTGCAGCAGTGAAGTACACATGCACTGGTGACATTGCACATGCACCCATGACTATTCCAGGGTGGTGGGTGGGAACCAAGGTGTAGAAACACATCACACATGGACACTCAACAAGACTCCTGAATGTCTGACACACTGCACACTACGCTGTACATGGACATGACGGCAATACCACACCGACCAATGGGATCCCAGCCACAGTCACACACCAATGAAGAAGCCAAGGTCACCCACAAAGAACACACATAGACAACAACCAACATTGCAGCCCGGACCCTAAGGAGTGCCAGCAGTCACACACACAACGTGTCACACTCACTGAAAGATAACACAAACTGGAAATCACATGACAGGGGCAAACAACAAGTGCCAAAGGGAAACCTGACTGTGACCCATCTGCGTCTGCACACAAACTCTGCCCTGACAGCAAACACACCTATGGGTGACACCCTGATGACCAGTAATGTGCCATGCACCCACATCACAGAGAACACAGGGAGAAGACTTTGGGGGAACATAGCTCAAGTCAGCAAGCATCACAAACAGGTACAACACTAGGGATCACAGCATGCGCAGATGAATGGAAGTGAACACACAGACATGCACATACAACACACACCTTGGGCGCAGGCAATGTCACACGTGTACACACTGCCATGAGGGGACTCCACTCCTGTGTGAGGAAAGCTGTGCCATATGTTGCCTCAGTAGGGCCCCATCATGTCAGCTGAGCACTTGGTCACACAATCAACAATTAGCACCAAATGAGGGCTCCCGTCACATCAGCCTGGTCATGGATGTGCCAACGGAATCATCAGCACAGATCCAACACACTTGTATAGCAATGTTGCACTGACTACACGGATGAGTCCCTCCCCATTGATGCCCAAACCTGCATGTCCACTGGAGATGGCAACACGGTCAGGGAAGTAGACAAATGCAACGATGGCAGGCACAACAGATGTGCAGGGGTGGAAGCCACAGATATGAAATTGCCAATGTAAGTAGGAAACCCATTGCCAAATACTGAACACATGACACCCTCAGATGCTGCTATTGATGACATGGATACACCACATGATAGGACACATTCCCCCTGGACCACATGGGTTCCTGCACAGTAACACTTCATAATCATGAGACCAGATATCACCATCACTGCAGCAAGGGCATGGTTAGCTGCACATACAATATGTACATCTGAAGCATGAGCACTAGAGAAAAGAAAGTTGCTTTATTCAGCATATGTGTTGTTTGATAACGACGTCCAGAAGAAATTAGAGCAAAGGCCAATGGCCAGTCCATTGTCAAAGTTCAAACAGGGTGACACTGGCAGATGTCACCCTACGCATGCCTGCACAATACCAGGGACAATCCACTAGGAGGGGCAACCAGGGGGCAGGCCAGGCACCGCAGGGACAGGATCAGGGCTCACCAGGGGGAGTCAGGGAAGGGGTGGTGGGTGCTGGAGAGCCACTGACAACTGCAGTGGAGGTGTCTGACATGGTGTGTGCCGGCACAACTGGGGGGCATGACTCAGATGTCGTGGGTGCCGGCACAACTGCAGTGGACCCTGCAGATGGGGTGGACAGGTCCGCCACTGCAGTGCCCAAGTCAGACAGGGCGGTAGTGGACTCCACTGCAGTGCCTACCTCCAGGGGAGGAGAATGGGGAACAGGCAAGGTGGGTTGGACAGAGGGGGAGGACACCCTCACCACATCAGTGGCACAGACAAGCGCAGCGGGGGTGTGGTGCTGGGAGAGCAAGTGGCAGGGGGAGAAGGCCGGATCCTCTTGGGGATGGTATATCTGTGGGTGGGGGAACCTGGGGCAGGGTGTGGTGGGGGCACCTGTGCAGTGGGGGCCGGAGGGATGGAGGACGGAGACCTTGTGCCTGAGCTGCAGGGCGGTGGCGGGGTCTTGCTCTTACCACTCCGGGGGACTTGCGGGTGGGGGCCTCAGTCCGTCTGCGCCTGGGGGAGGGTGTCCGGGGGTGAGGGGCACTCTGCTCCGTGTGGGTGGGCTTCCTCTTCCCCCGGTATGCTGGAGCAGCTTCATCGGTGGGGAAGAGGCCGAGGTCACAGAGGAAGAGCTGCTGTGACTTTGGGGTTGCAGGTGAGGCAAGGGAGGGTGCTTTGGAGGGAGAGGGAACTGAGGACTGCGCAGTGCATGTGGATGCGTGTGTGTGTTCCAGGGCCCCATCCCCTGTGAGTCTGGCTTCAGTCCCCTGAATGTGCGTGCGTGTGCGTTTTGTCATTGGCGTGTGTGTCAGTGTGCTGGATGTGTGTGTGCTGGTGTGTGCCTGTGCCGGTGTGTGTGTGCCTGGGATGGGTAAGGTGCTGGGGAGTGTGGATGGAGCAGAGGCAGGAGGGGTGAGGGACCGTTTGAGGAGGGACACTGCTGCCGTCAGGGAGGAGTCCATGGACCTATTGCCCCTCTGTAGGTCAGACATGCCCGATGAGATGCCCTCCATGAACTACACCAGCTGAGTCAACAGCGCGGTGTGCACATGGAGGACACTCAGCATGGCTGTCTGCCCTACATGGAGCTGGCGAAGGAGGTACACAGACTCCTCACTCAGGGCAGCAGGGGACACAGGGGCAGGGGGTGCGGTGCCTGGCCCAAAGGAGACACGCTCCCGGACATGGGAGCCTCCACGGACCTGGGGAATGGGAGCCGATGGGAGGGCGGTGGTGGTGCTGGTGGTGGCGGGGACAGCAACACTAGCTGGGGTGTGGTGGCTGCTGACACCCGCCTCCACAAGGGAGTCATCCTCCGAGTTGCTCTGGTCCTCAGCTGAGGTGGATGCTGCTGAGGACTCCTCGGTGTGGCTCCCCTCGCCCTCCGTGCCACTGGGTCCCTCCGACCACTCCTCGGCTGCTGACCCAGTCTGGCTCTCCGGCTCCTCCTGGTCCGTGGAGCTGTCCCCTTCCGTGGCCGTGGATGTATCTGCAAACAATGGGGAAACAGACAGACATCAGTCACCTGCACATAACGCACACACCACTGTGAGCACAGCACATCACAGAGCAAGCCCTGGCATCATTAGTTGTACATTGCTAAAAGTGCACTAATTGAACAGGAGAAGTCAATTGTCAGTCTGATGCCAAGCATGGCACTCACATCCCACATGGCCTTGCACCCATCTGTCTGGTGTCTGTTGGATTGCAACACCCCAGTGTTGACACATGCACCAAGTACACAGTAGTTGGACAGTGCAGAGGACACGGTGTGGACACATCACAGCTCTTGCCACTGAGTCAGTACAGGTTTCCGGATGTAAGGGATGCCCAGAGTCAAATAGGAAATGCATGTGATGCATACCAGCGACAGACACCATGATGCACCCATGTCCTGATAGCCAGCGCCACTATGGTGTGCATGTAGCACATGTCACTCCCCTGCAGGCTCACCAATCAGTAGACACATGCCATGGCGGAGGCATGACTGCAAAGTCATACATCACTGGCTCAGTGATGTATGACTTTGCAGCCAGACAACAACACTCTGCACTGTGTCACAATAGTAGGTCATGGGGAATGCAAGTCCTGGAGCTGCACAAGTGCACATGTACATCCCCCCCGCAACACATCCTCTTAACCCTCATCTGTCCAGGTCATACCTATTGGACATATGGGAGACCTGTGACACTACCCCCTGAACCTGAGCCCCTCACACTCTGCTGTGCATGGGGAACAGCTGCCTGAACTTCACATTTACATGCCCCAGTCTGCATGGGCAGCTGATCAGACACCTATGTGTCACACAAGTATCGTCTCCTATGGTCACATCTCCAGTGGCATGCTGAGCCCCTACCAAGAAACTCCACAGCAGTCCTGGCGACTAATCCACAGCACACTGACACAGAGGCAGACACCTGAGGGGTCAAATCACTGTGCACAATGTGTCCGCTGATACACGGGAGTGGGAGTACAGAGTGTATTGTATGGCCTGGAGTAGGCATGACTGTCCAGCCCCACATGAATGAGGGATGAGCCCTGGACTGTAGGCAGCTGGCTAAGTATGTGTGACACACGTCATATACATACTCCTGGGGCACAAACATTGTTCCCACCCGCAGCATGGGTGTGTGCCAGGTACCCCAGCCACATGTGGTGGATCAGCTCAGCAATTGGACCACAGATCAAAGTAACACGCTGAATACATGTCAGAATACAGGCATTGTGTAAGCAATGGACCCACCCATGATGCCCACCACAGAGTCAGGGAAACAGATGCTGTCTCCCACCTTTAGTCAAGCAAACTGCAAGGACACAGTCCTAAGTGACAGAATTCCCTGCATGTAAGGGCCACACCTGGGTATCAGATGAGGAGTGGGCAGTGCACAATAGAGGGACATGGCTCCTGGACAACATGACTGCTGTACTGTGGCAGTTTAACCAGGCCCGAGGAGGGCACATAGCATGTTAGACAGAGTACACAGTGCAGTCTTTGACTCACCCCCTCCTTGCTGCTCTCTGGCCTTCAGCTGCCCATCCAGGTCTGGAAAGACCACCGCCAGGATCCTGAGCATGTGGGGGTCAGGGTCCGTGTTCCGCCCCTCCTGCGAGGAGGCGACAGCTTCAGCTGGACCCTTGCAATCCTCCGGGTCCAGCCCCGAAGGTCCTGCCACCTCTTTTGGCAGTTGCGGATCCGGCGCTTGTAGACCCCCACGGACCGGACAGCCCGGACGATGTCCTTCCATATCTCATGCTTCCGATGGGCAGAAGCCTGTCAGGATGACAAAGTGATAAGGACATTACTACACATGCAACATATCCGTGCATGACACAGTTGCATATACATGTCGCAATCACAGGGGCACATGGTGTACCCAGGCAGTGCACGGCTGCCCATGGACAGTTTTCCAGAAGTCACTACATGGTATCATTGCATGGGGAGTAAAACCCTGTTCAGAAGCACTGTCACTGCACCATACCTGTCCAGTGCAAGTCACTACACACTATGGGGGTGACAACTACTCAGTGAGCCTGCTAGCCAGTGGTGTGCTGACTCTCAGCCTTGCTAGTCAGACAAAATGCACATTCAGAAAGGCAGTGCACAGAACACTCACCTGCTCCCCTGGTGTCCCATACAGCTTGCTGTACTGTGGAAGTAAGCTGTCCAGCAGGGCCTGGTTCTCCTCAAGGCTGAAGGCTGGGGCTCTCTCCACAGTACGTGCCATTGCAGGGTCCAGAGGGGCAGAGACAGCAGCAGTGCAGTGGCAGATGTCGTCCTGGAGCATGTAGTGCAGGCAAGTGGGCTCTCAGGGGAACAGGCAGCAATATATATGTGCTGGAGAGGCAGATACTGTCCCTTGTGTCCAAAGTGATAGGTCCAAGTCGTTTGCATCTTCTGAATCTGGCCAATCCATGGAATAGCAGCACCAAAACACGCCCACAGCATCCTTCAAAACTTCAACTTCATGACATACATGATTTTGCAACATTGTTGTGGGTGACCAACTGATTTTCCAGCAACCGACTCGTTCAAAATTCGAAAACGCGTCCGTTGCCAGGCAAGCCCATTGTCAATGGGTGCGCACCGATCGGTCCATTGAGGTACAACGCGCACAGGGGTACAACGCGTACCCGCACACATTGAAAGCAATGGGCCGGCCGGAGGCACCGATCGGTCCATTGCAGTTCAACGCGCACAGGGGTACAACGCGTACCCGCACACATTGAAAGCAATGGGCCGGCCGGAGGCACCGATCGGTCCATTGCTGTTCAACGCGCACAGGGGTACAACGCGTACCCGCACACATTGAAAGCAATGGGCCGGCCGGAGGCACCGATCAGTCCATTGCTGTTCAACGCGCACAGGGGTACAACGCGTACCCGCACACATTGAAAGCAATGGGCCGGCCGGAGGCACCGATCGGTCCATTGCAGTTCAACGCGCACAGGGGTACAACGCGCACCCGCACACATTGAAAGCAATGGGCCGGCCGGAGGCACCGATCGGTCCATTGCTGTTCAACGCGCACAGGGGTACAACGCGTACCCGCACACATTGAAAGCAATGGGCCGGCCGGAGGCACCGATCGGTCCATTGAGGTACAACGCGCACAGGGGTACAACGCGTACCCGCACACATTGAAAGCAATGGGCCGGCCGGAGGCACCGATCGGGCCATTGCTGTTCAACGCGCACAGGGGTACAACGCGTACCCGCACACATTGAAAGCAATGGGCCGGCCGGAGGCACCGATCGGTCCATTGCAGTTCAACGCGCACAGGGGTACAACGCGTACCCGCACACATTGAAAGCAATGGGCTGGCCGGAGGCATCGATCGGTCCATTGCTGTTCAACGCGCACAGGGGTACAACGCGTACCCGCACACATTGAAAGCAATGGGCCGGCCGGAGGCACCGATCGGTCCATTGCAGTTCAACGCGCACAGGGGTACAACGCGTACCCGCACACATTGAAAGCAATGGGCCGGCCGGAGGCACTGATCGGTCCATTGCAGTTCAACGCGCACAGGGGTACAACGCGTACCCGCACACATTGAAAGCAATGGGCCGGCCGGAGGCACCGATCGGTCCATTGCTGTTCAACGCGCACAGGGGTACAACGCGTACCCGCACACATTGAAAGCAATGGGCCGGCCGGAGGCACCGATCGGTCCATTGCAGTTCAACGCGCACAGGGGTACAACGCGTACCCGCACACATTGAAAGCAATGGGCCGGCCGGAGGCACCGATCGGTCCATTGCTGTTCAACGCGCACAGGGGTACAACGCGTACCCGCACACATTGAAAGCAATGGGCCGGCCGGAGGCACCGATCGGTCCATTGCAGTTCAACGCGCACAGGGGTACAACGCGTACCCGCACACATTGAAAGCAATGGGCCGGCCGGAGGCACCGATCGGTCCATTGCTGTTCAACGCATCACTGTATATGTGACTGGCATAGGTCAGCATGCCTGTCTCAGATGGACATATGCCAGCCACAGATAGCTCCCAGGGAGTGAGGGGCACACCTACATCACGACAGCCTGTCCAAACCTTATCATAAGGCATGTAAGGCTGCATTTCCTATTGTGTGTATGTTGGTGTACATGTTGTCCTGTGGGTGTCACCTGTGGGCGGCCACCCCCAGGCTGTGCACGTGTTCATGGGGACAGGATCCTGGGTGTTACGTGTACGTGACCACTGTGATGTGCAACTGTTCATATCTGTGCATGTGTCATGGTCACATTTCACAGTGGTGTTTGTGTATGTCATGTCACATACCCCGTGAGTCCCATGTGGGACGGTATGTTTGAGCCAGGGTGTCCCAGTGGCACAATAGTGATGGCCCTCCACAGTCTTTGTGCATGTAGTGTTTACAATGTCTCTGATTTCATGTGCACAATGGGAGACAGTCTCCACATCCACGTTGTGTGTGCATGGACTCTGATGTTGTGCGTGTGTGTCACAGACGTCCATGGCTCTCCTGCCATGGCAAGTGTGGCCACTACCTGTGGGGGTCATGTTTGTTTTGCTGTGGTGTACACATGATACTCCAGGTGATGCCAGTGTCCATGTGGCATTACAGGGTCCCTGGGAATGTGCCTGTCGTTGAGCTGTGGTGCCTGGGGCACATCTGTCCTCACATGTCACTGGGGGGTGACTTTGACACAGCATCATGATATCCAATGGGCCAACCTGGGACAAATTGATGCCACCTGTAGGACCGTGTTGACAGATGTTGGCCATGTATGTACCATACATGTCGTTCCGGTACTGCACACTTCATGTAGTTGTGCCTCATGATGATGTATGTTGGGAACTTGAGTGTGTTCAATGCCGCATATGTGGGGTGACTGACGATCTTGCTTACTTCTCCTCTGCACTGCAGGGCTCCTGCTGTCCATCGGCCATTCCCAGACCTGGCAACGATGGTGGAACGGGACAGCATCCGACGGTACCGCTTCACCAGGCAGCTGATTGAGGATTTGGCAGTGCAGTTGTCCCCACATTTGCAGCCTGGCCGGCCGTATCCTACAGCGCTGACCCCCAAGGTGAAGGTGATGGCAGCCCTACACTTCTTTGCCACCGGTACCTTCCAACATACTGTGGCGTCTGCTGGTGGGATGTCACAGACCATGTTCAGCCGTGTGCTCCGCGATTTCTTGGCGGCAATGTTGCTCTTCCTGAACCGGTACATATATTTCCCTAGACTGCGACGACTCACTGACGTGAAGAGTGACTTTTATGCCCTGGGGAGGATGCCGCATGTCATTGGCTCCATTGATGGGACACATGTGGCTTTGGTACCACCACAGGCCCAGGAGCAGGCCTACAGGAACCGCAAGCACTACCACTCGGTCAATGCACTGGTGGTGTGTCTTGCAGACATGACCATCACACATGTGTGTGCCCGTTTCCCTGGTTCAGCACACGATGCCTTTGTGATGAGGAGTAGTCGCATCCCCAGGTTGATGGCACAGATGCAGAACCAGCGTGCCTGGCTTGTCGGTGTGTACTGACTTTGTGCCATTGTGTGTGATCTGATCTGTAGTATTCCGCCCACTTTTCCAAGTCAGCTGATGTGCACTTGTCTGTCCGTAGGTGACTCGGGATACCCCAACATGCCGTGGTTGCTGACACCCCTCAGGAACCCTGTGACACCTGCCCAGATGCGCTACAATGAGGCACATGGTCGGACCAGGAGAGTGATTGAGCGGACCTTTGGTCTCCTGAAGAGCCGCTTCCGCTGCCTGGACAAGACCGGAGGGTCCCTCCCATATGCCCCTGCGAAAGTGTGCAAGATTATCATCGTCTGCTGCATGCTCCACAACCTGGCAGTGCGGAAGGAGTTGCCTCTCATCCAGGATGACGATGACCAACATCCGCCACCTGTGGAGGATCCTGGCCTGGACCACGATGCCAGTAACGATGATGATGATGATGATGGTGATGGTGATGTCCGCACACAGCTCATCACCAACTTCTTTAGCTGAATGTGAGTATCCTGAGGTGTCATGTGAATGATGTGAGTTGGCATGATGTGTGGGTGGTGCTCTGGTGCTGTTGGAGTGTGTCCATGGGCTACTTGACAGGATGTGTGTTGCGATGTGTGGTGACAGGTGGGCTGTACTCCCCAACAGTGTTGACATGCTAACTTGGTTCTGGGTGGGTATCTTGTAACATGTATTGTGCATGAGTTTTGCTGATCTGTCCTGTACTGCATTGCTTTTGACTGTGTGTCATTTCTGTCCTTCACAGGGTACTTTCAGATTCGTTTGGTCAACTGTGTCCACCGACGACGTGATTGCACATCCAGGCTGGTAGCTGTTGTGTCCCTACAGGTGATGTGCGCCACACCCATGGACTTCCTTCCGTCTACAGTTGTTGACTGTGTGCCCGCTACCAGGTGGGGTTACCTTGCATCTGTAGTGGTTACGGCATGTTGCTACTGTGTAATAAACCTGTGCTTCACTTAGTGATGTGCGTTGTCTGTGGTCACACATTTGACTGCCATTTGCTTACTGCACCTGTGGGCTACTTGACTACAACTGGGAATGGGTGTGGTGTCTGTGCATTGCACCGTCTTCCCTGGCAACATCAGTGTAGGCAATGAGTCAGATGGCCTAGGTGTGTATGTGTTGTGTAGCCCTGGTGGTGTGTCTCCCTCATATGTGTCACGTTGCCTGTACTCACATGCCTGTGTTGTCCTTGCTGTTGCAGTTCGCATACACAGTGTAATTTTGCAGTTCATCATCCCCATAACAGCACCCACGTTGGAATCACGACAGAGGCAAGTATGGTGTATTAGTGTGTTTATTGTGATACATCTGTGTTAATAGTGCATAGGATGGATTGTGCTGTACATGAATCTTGCAATCCCAAGTTCCTAGGTGAATTGAAAGTCCAGGTAGACAGGATCCCCAGTATCGGGGCCACAGTTGTCTGACACATTGTTCCAACTTGTACTCCCCATGCAATGTGTGGGAGTAGTGTTGCCATCAACAGGGTGAACAGTCTGTGCACAAAGGCGAAAATCCAGAACAGGTTCAGGCTTCCTGGGAGTTGCGCTTGGCCATCAGCCTCTCACTTTCCCCTCCTCGGACGACCCCTCTTCTTGGGGGGCCCTCAAGTGCAGGCTGCTGCGGTGCAGGGGACTCTCCGCCAGAGTCCTCCTCCCTCCCTGTGGCAGTTGCAGTTTGTTCGGTACCAGATGTTGTTGGCACACAGGGAGGTGTGGACTGGTTGCTGTTCATCTGGCGGAGGCATTGTAAAATGTCCCTCTGCACCGCCGTCATCTCATGTAGTACATCCCACTTGGACTCCACGCGGGACATGTGGGAGTCCACACGTGACATGTGTGACTCCACGTGGGACATGTGGGAGTCCAAGCGGGCATGATGGGCAGCCTGCTGCTGTTTGATGTCTCTGAGGAGCCCCACTACCTGGCTGAGCTCTCCGGTGCTGGACTGGTACGCATCAGCTATGCGTACCAGTTGTGGGTCTTCATGCACACCAGCAACGTCTGCAAGCAGCGACCTCTGTCTCCCACCCCTCCCACCACCCCTGCTGACATGTGCAGTGTGTGCAGTTGCACGCACAGATAACCCTGGTCCACCTTGGGGGTGGTGGTGGTGGTGGTGTCCATGGCCCCAGGTTGGTCCAGGGTCACTGCGCTGGTGTTGTTCCTTATTCTGTCCATGTCGGCAGGGATGGTATTCGTGGTGACAGTCGTTGGAGGGGTGGGTGCAGGGGGTGCAGCTGGTGGACCTGCTGGTGCTGCAGCTGGTGGTCCTGCTGGTGCAGCAAGTTGACTTGCACCGGATGTGCCAGGTTGTTCATCGTCCGAGGAGGACAGAGGCTGTACGACGCCAGTGAGCTCGGCATCCTCTTGAGCCTGGGACTGGGACTCCTCAGCGTCTGCTGCTGTGTCCCTATCATCACCTGTTTTTGGGAGACACAAACAATGTATTTCATGTTTCTGCAGGCATCAGTGGTTGACACACCTGACAGTTGTGACTGTGCCTCGGGTGCGGGCCTGTACATTGTATTGTCCTAAGTCGTCACAGTCAGGGGTTGATATTGGTGTGGCACATTGTCCTGCATTATTTGGGCATTTCTATGTATTCTCTGGGGTGTGAACATGGTCTGCATTGATTGTGTTTGGTTGACAGCCAGACCTCCTTCCCACCCACCCACCCACCCAGTCAGTTATCCCACCATGGAACGTGCTTGCATTGCAGGGAGTGGAAGTTGTCTCTCAGGATGTCAGTCAGTGGTGTCCTGCTGTTTGTTGGTGCACAGTTGGCAGCAGGGCCTTGTGCTCCCCACAGCAGTAGCCAGTGTCAGCCATCTTGTGAGTCCTTCTCCACTCCCTGTGATGTGAGCATGGTTCAGGGTGGTGTTGATGGGACAGTTGTGGGGGTGAGCAATGTCTGTGACTACGACTCCCATCATGCTATTGCCTCCACCCCCTTCCCAGCATGCCCATGCTTCCTTCCTTTTGACTCTGCTTCCCTGTGGGTTGGGCTGGCTGTGCTGACAGGATGGCTGGGAGTGTTGTCCTGGCAGTTGTTTGGCTAAGAGTCCCAAGAGTGTCCCTGTGCTTCACACAACATAACCCAGGGTGGTGGTGCTTTGTGGGATCTTGTGTTAGGATGGAGGGCATTGCATTCTACCAGGTGGGTACTGTGGAGTTTGTGTTGGGGGGGTGAGGGGAGGTGCTGGTGACTATAGTCAGTGCTGCAAGTCCCCCTTCCCACCCAGCCAGCCAGATATCCCACCATGGAACGTGCTTGCATTGCAGGGAGTGTAAGTTGTCTCTCAGGATGTCAGTCAGTGGTGTCCTGCTGTTTGTTGGTGCACAGTTGGCAGCAGGGCCTTGTGCTCCCCACAGCAGTAGCCAGTGTCAGCCATCTTGTGAGTCCTTCTCCACTCCCTGTGATGTGAGCATGGTTCAGGGTGGTGTTGATGGGACAGTTGTGGGGGTGAGCAATGTCTGTGACTACGACTCCCATCATGCTATTGCCTCCACCCCCTTCCCAGCATGCCCATGCTTCCTTCCTTTTGACTCTGCTTCCCTGTGGGGTGGGCTGGCTGTGCTGACAGGATGGCTGGGAGTGTTGTCCTGGCAGTTGTTTGGCTAAGAGTCCCAAGAGTGTCCCTGTGCTTCACACAACATAACCCAGGGTGGTGGTGCTTTGTGGGATCTTGTGTTAGGATGGAGGGCATTGCATTCTACCAGGTGGGTACTGTGGAGTTTGTGTTGGGGGGTGAGGGGAGGTGCTGGTGACTATAGTCAGTGCTGCAAGTCCCCCTTCCCACCCAGCCAGCCAGCCAGATATCCCACCATGGAACGTGCTTGCATTGCAGGGAGTGTAAGTTGTCTCTCAGGATGTCAGTCAGTGGTGTCCTGCTGTTTGTTGGTGCACAGTTGGCAGCAGGGCCTTGTGCTCCCACAGCAGTAGCCAGTGTCAGCCATCTTGTGAGTCCTTCTCCACTCCCTGTGATGTGAGCATGGTTCAGGGTGGTGTTGATGGGACAGTTGTGGGGGTGAGCAATGTCTGTGACTACGACTCCCATCATGCTATTGCCTCCACCCCCTTCCCAGCATGCCCATGCTTCCTTCCTTTTGACTCTGCTTCCCTGTGGGGTGGGCTGGCTGTGCTGACAGGATGGCTGGGAGTGTTGTCCTGGCAGTTGTTTGGCTAAGAGTCCCAAGAGTGTCCCTGTGCTTCACACAACATAACCCAGGGTGGTGGTGCTTTGTGGGATCTTGTGTTAGGATGGAGGGCATTGCATTCTACCAGGTGGGTACTGTGGAGTTTGTGTTGGGGGGGTGAGGGGAGGTGCTGGTGACTATAGTCAGTGCTGCAAGTCCCCCTTCCCACCCAGCCAGCCAGATATCCCACCATGGAACGTGCTTGCATTGCAGGGAGTGGAAGTTGTCTCTCAGGATGTCAGTCAGTGGTGTCCTGCTGTTTGTTGGTGCACAGTTGCCAGCAGGGCCTTGTGCTCCCCACAGCAGTAGCCAGTGTCAGCCATCTTGTGAGTCCTTCTCCACTCCCTGTGATGTGAGCATGGTTCAGGGTGGTGTTGATGGGACAGTTGTGGGGGGCAATATGTGTGACTGCGACTCCCATGATGCTATTGGCTACACTGACTTGGCCAGCATACACAGAATTCCTTCCTTTGAGTGGTCTTCACTGTGTGTTGGTGTTGTTGTGGTGGCTACATGTGTGGATGTGTGTGTTAGTTCTATTTGTGCCACTGCCTAGCTGTAGTTGTGGTTGTGTTTGTACATGTGTTGGCACAGTTGGATGTGACTTTTTTGATGGCATGTGTTGTGTTTATCTGACTGACATACACATTTTGGGATGATTCTGTTCTAGTTGCTGTGTAATTGCTATGAGTGCATGGTTTGACTCTCCCTTGACAGTGATGTGTGTGTTTTGTGGCAGTTTATTGTGTACATTTGTTGTGTACTCACCAGGCTCTGGGATGTTCTCTAGTCCATATACGCTCACTGGCGTAAAGATGGCCCGCACCTTCTCCTCCCAGGGCCTGAGGTATATTGGCTTGGCAGGAGGGCCACTGCCGGTGTGTTGGCTGTTGATGTAGTCTATCTTCAGCAGGTCCCGTACCCTCCTGCGCACGTCATACCACCTGTTCTGGATGTCCGTCTTTGTGCGCCGACATGGTGATTGGGCGTTCACCCTGTTGATGATCCTCTCCCACATCTTGGTTTTCTGCGACATGGGGGTCTGTTGGACCAGAGTGCCAAACAGCTGTGGCTCCACCCTGAGGATCTCGTCTACCATGACTTCCAATTCACTATCTAGGAACTTGGGATTCTTCTTGGGGGCATGGTGATGGGTGGTGATGGTGGGTGATGTGTGTGTTGGTGTGCAGGTGAGGGTGTGTGGGTGTGTGTTGTGCTGGGTGTATGTGAGGTAGGTATTTGTTGGTGTGCTGATGGTGTGTGGCTTGTGTGAGGGATGAGCTGTGGGTGTGTGGTTGCTTTCTCTTGGGTGCTGGCAGTGGAATGGCATTTGCAAAGGCTCATGGTAGTGATTTGTGTCCTTTATATAGGTGGAGTTGTGGGTGTGTCTTTGTTCTCTGTCCCCACCCCCCAGTATTTATTGGCTTGGTAATTGCTTGTTTGGCCTTTTTTGGTTGGTTTTTCCTTTGTGCTGTTTGTGTATGTTGGAAACGTTCTTGTGACCGAGTCGGACCCTGCATTGGTCTCGTACGGTGTTTTCCGCTTCGCTCACGCTGTGTTTGTGCAGTTTTGTATGCTGCGTACGCGTCGGTCGCGGTGTATTGTGTTGCTTCGGCTCGGTTTTGTATGCGTGTCGGTCGTACGGCTTGTCCTCCGTCCGACTCGGTCGTGTTTTTCGCGCCTTGCATCGTACTTTGCGGTTTGGAGTTGGCGGGTACGATTCGGTCGGATTTGTTCCGGGTGCGTGTCGGTCGGTTGGATTCGCGTGTTTTTCCGGCCGGATTGCTATTTTCCGAGCGGCTCGGTCGGTCGGCTTGGTTTCCTAACGTGTCGGTCGGATTTATCGCGGCTTGCATCGTACTTGGCGTGTCGGGCGCCACTGGTACGTGTCGGTCGGTAATTTTTCCGGCTCCGAGTCGGTCGGTGCTTTTTCCGGCCCGAATCGGAATTGACCCCAAAGCGTTTTTTGATTTGCTAATAGCTTTGGCACTGTTTGACGAATCTTCAAGAGTTTTCAAAAAAAGTGGTCTACTTTGTCTAGTTCTGCATGTAAAGTTTTGGGGTTTTCTGTCAAGCGAGGGCCGAGAAAAAGGGGGGGTCAAAAATGCAATTTCCCATTGAGATTATAGACCCCAAATGCAGGAAAAAATGAACAGGGGAAAAAATGTGTATCCAATTTTACAGATTTACTTTATGTGATGCAGGCCACGGTAATTGGGATTGTTTAGATTTATAGATAAATTGTTCTAATGCAGATTGTGAAAATAGTATCTTGTAATGTTAATGGATTACTTAATCCACGTAAAAGAGTTGCTTTTTTAAACTGGGTTACGTCGCTTTCCCTGAGATTGTGTTTCTACAGGAAACTCATTTTAGATCTGATAACCCAAAGATAGTATTTCCCAAAAGGTATGTACAGGCATTTTTTTCATCCGCTAATTTAGCCGTTCGAGGGGTTGGGATTTTACTTTCAAATACACTCGATTGGCAAGTCAAGGATGTTCAGCGAGATGGGAAAGGTAGATGGGTGTGGGTAAAGGTTAAACTGCAAGGAACATTGCTGAATTTGGTAAATTATTATGGTCCTATTGAGGACGATACTTCAGCACTTGTCCAAATTTACCAATTAGTAATAAGTATGGAAGGTCTTGTAGTTTTGGCTGGTGATTTTAATTTTATTCAGAATCTAGCCCTCGATGCATCAAACAAAGCGAAGCGTCAACTGAAACCTAAAACCGCAAAAATAATTAGCAGCCTAACAAAAGATTTTTCATTAGTGGATCCCTGGAGATTAGCCAATCCCACTCTCTTACAATATACCTGCTATTCTGGTAGATTCAGATCAGCCTCACGTTTGGATTATTTTTTAGTGGATAAATCAGCCGTTAGGGGCCCGGCAGAAATAGTAACCAACTCATTTTCAGACCACTCTCTAGTCTCTTTTTCTTTATTATTAAATAAGAATGTGAAAAACAGACCTAGATGGCAATTTGATAAAACCCTTTTACAAGATGCGACCTGGTTAATAGAAACCAGACGGTTTATCAAGGAGTTTTTTCAAAATAATGTAAATACTGCCCCTTTATTCTCGGTATGGGAGGCCTTTAAAGCTACTTTCAGAGGCCAGGTTATTTCGTATAAAGCAAGAATTAATAACCTACGGAGACATAAGATTGCCACACTACAAACTGCTGTGGAGGAGGCTAGACGAAAGATAACTCTTACAGATTCCTCAGCGCCTATAATAAAGGCACAGCAACAAGAGCTAGCTATGGCAATGGAGAACAGAGGAAATTGCGGGAAGTAAGGCCTACCAACAAAAATTATATGAGGAGAGTCAGCAGATTGGTAGATTTCTGGCTTGGTCCACGAAATCACAAAAAGCTGCACAATTAATCTCTCAAATAAAAATCCAGCTACAGGTCTCCTAGTAGAGGATAAGCGGGGTATTGGTGAGGTGTTTAGTTCACACTTTAATTATATTTATGGAGAAATGCAGGGGTGGATGAGGCAGATCTTGGGAGATATTTTGACTCACTGGAGCTACCTTTGTTATCACAGCAATTTTCAGAAGCACTGAGCTCACAAATTCGAATCCCTGAAGCACAGGCAATATTAAAGAGTATGGCGAATGCCAAAGCTAGTGGAGCAGACGGGATTCCTGTAGAAATTTATAAGATATTTTGAGGCGGAACTGCTTCCTTTTTTGATAAAATTGTTTAATGAAATTAAGGATGGTATAGATACCCCCAAAGGTTTTAAGGAATCGGTAGTAATAGTTTTTCTTAAGAAGGATAAGGACCCTGCCGATCCAAGTTCCTACCGTCCTATCAGTCTGTTAAATACAGATTATAAATTTCTTATGAAAATTTGGGCAAAAGGATTGCTCCCTGTGCACAACAGCTGGTTCATAGCGATCAAAACGGTTTTATTCCTGGACGTTTAATGGCATCAAATACCTATTTTTTAATGCAAGCCATTGATTACTTCTCTACTAATCAGATTGATGCGGTGATCATGATGATGGATGCTGAAAAAGCTTTTGATCTGGTAGATTGGAGTGCGTTATTTTTTATTTTATCAAAGTTTGGTTTTCCACAACAACTTATACAGATGTTAATAAAAATATACAGAGGGGCAGAAGCTACAATCATGATCAATGGCTTAGTAAATGGTAAGGTTACTATCAAACGAGGCACCCGTCAGGGATGCCCGTTGTCTCCTCTCCTATTTTCATTGTTTATCGAACCCCTTGCCGAGAAGATCCGGAAGAGCATAAGTATCGTCCCTCCTATAAAGGGTATGGCAAAAATTAAGCACTATGCAGACGATATCATTCTATATTTGAAGTCAGGGGCAGATAACCTACAGAATGTATTGGATGAAATTCAAAATTTTACACAAGTTGGAGGATATAAAGTCAATCATGCAAAAACTGAAATTTTAGCATTTAATACGACTCCTTTGGATTTTCCATCTGCCATCCATCTAAAACCTCCGCACCCAATTAGGTATCTGGGAATTCATGTCACTAATGATTTTGGGCAATTATTTTCTATGAATTATGTTAGATTGCTTACGAAAGTCAAAAAGTTAATTGATAGTTGGTCTTTGTTGCAACTGTCCTTAGTAGGAAGGGTGTCAATGGTTAAAATGACGGTACTTCCACTGTTTTTGTTTCTATTTATTAATCTGCCCATTAAAATCCCGAGTATTTATTTTAAGGAGCTGGATCAATTAATAAAGAAGTTTGTTTGGAATAATAAACAACCTAGGGTTAAGTTCTCTATATTGCAACTTGATGTAACTTCAGGAGGACTGGCACTCCCACATTTTTTAACTTATTATCAGGCTTCTTTACTTAATCTGTTTTCCCAATTGGGTAAGGAAAATTCTGTTTTTGATAAAAAAATTTGATACATATGCTGAATGAAAGTGCCATCGGACTCCCAGCTTTCCTACGTTTGGCGAAACTTCCTAAAAACGCGCTATAAGGTTATCTACACTCTGGCTGACAGAATGCAGTTATTTTTAAAATCATGGAAGATCCCTCTATTTCACGCCTATACCCCAATACAGGATGGGGCATTAGGAGGTCTTAAACTTTCCAGAAGGCTTTTTCAGGACTGGCAAGAACTGGGCTATCTCCAGCTTGGGGATTTTTATAACCTTGATTCCTTAATTATATGGGAAACGGTTTGTCTTCAGGCCATTACACCGAATACTGCACTGGCCTTGAGCTTTGCACAAATATCTAATTTTCTTAAAAACAACTATGCAATTCTAGATGAGACGATAAGGCCAATTGTCAAGCAGATAGTAAATAAAACGGTAGGGGTTGGCTGCTGGTATAAGTTACTTCATCAAAAGCCAACTCAGAAGAGGTCCTGATAAAAGAGCTTCAAAAAATTCATTCAGAGACAGGTTGCAAGTTTAATACCAAAGAGTGGTCTCAGCTTAATGATCTAGCGAATAAAGCTCTTAGAGGCGCCAATTTTAAAAGAATGAATTTTTTATCTAGATGGTTATTATATTTTACTCCTCTGAAATTGTCTAAAATGTTTTTAACTTGCTCAAATAAATGTTTTCGCTGTAACAGAGAGGGGGAAGGGGGATGGCTACATATATATTTTTTGAATGTAATGATTTACAATATTTTTGGAAGAGGGTTTTCGAGGAAATTTCTTTGATTTTATCCTTGGAAATCTGTCCGTCAGCCATGTTGGTGTTATACGGTTCTTCAGCAGAAGTGAAATGCTTTACAAAACATCAGCAATATTTTATATTAATTGCTATTGCAGTTGCTAGATCACTTGTTCTGCAAAACTGGAGAACCAGTTTACAACCTAGCATTGTACATTGGTTTAATAAAATGACTAGGACTTATAAACTTGAGGAGGCCTATGCCAAACGTATAGGAGCGGTAGCAAGATTTAGAGGTATATGGCGTTCTTTTCTCCCTTATGGGTTTATTGTTGAAGCCTGATGATTATGAATTAGTTAAAATAGAAGTCATATTTGCATGTTGCACTTAGTAGAAGGTAGGATATTTCTAAAAAATATAAAATGAAATGATTTGTACATGGCACTTTTCACTTTATCTTTGCACTTTGCACTTTATCTCTTACTTCTATTTAATGTAATTTAATAAATTAAATAGTTTAGTTTAGATGTTTTTAGCTGAGGACTGTGGGAGTCTGATGAAAAAAAAAAAAAAAAAAAATCTTTTTTTTATTTTTTTTATCAGTTGCCTTTTGAAAATGTAATGCGAAATGCTCTTTATAAATTGTTGAACATGCTTGCTTAATTTATTGGTCTTGCTATTTGATATGTAAACCGACATGTAAAATATTTGCTTTATGTATTTTTCTCCTGTTCTAATAAAAAAAAAAAAAAAAGAGATTATAGACACGACTACAGCTCGAACTACTGAACAGAATTGCACCAAATTTGGCAGAAATATAGCTCTTATTCCATAAAGAGCCGTTTTTGTAATTTGGTGTAAATCTGTTCAGTAGTTTTGGAGTTATTAAACAAAAAAGATTTATGGATATCTAGGTATGTGGAGGGTCTGCGGATCCGACAGATCTCATGGTGAGATCTGATTGGCTGCCAACACTTTAACTAGGAAGAGTTGGCAGCCATCTTGGGACTCGGAGTTGTCCGAGACCCAAGAAAAAATGAAAAAGAAACAATAAGGGGGCAGGGTAGGTATGCCCTGACCCCATAGGCCTGGTGGTGGGGTCTCACAGGGACCCTGCCAGGCGCCAAAAGTTTTTTTTCTTTCAATGTTGCTGCTATTTTGTGGAAGATCTGCGAATCCATGGCAAATTGCCCGATGGGCCAGGTCCTCGAGGCTTGGATTAATAATAATAATAAAACCGGAGCCTGGGTAAGGGGTCAGCAAAGCTATGGGAAGACTTGAAATTGAGTTTCTGTGGGTAAATCGTTTATTTTTTGACTTTGTATCACTTTCTCGGCCTGCACAATGGGTTGGTCCATAACTGAATGAGTAAAAAAGGAAAACAACGCAGCTGAAATATTATCTTTGCATAAGAATGTCATTTCTATAGCTAAGAAATATGTCCAGCCATAAAAAAAGACATCTGTGCTAGTTATGGCAGTTGTAGAGATTAAAGGCTGTAGGTGTACCGTGCTGGTTTCTCAGTCACCGAGTTCTGGGGTTGATGGGATTGGTTTAACACCGCAGCATCATGTGCTCACTATGACTGTCACTTCGTGTTGCATTCATCATACAGAAACTCAACAGGAGAGGGGCGGAGCGATCAGTCACACGTCATTGCATATGTAATGCGGCAATCGTCTAGCCCATTATTGGTGAAAGGGGGCACACAAGAAAAAAACAAAATGACCCCTCCCAATAAAGAGCATCCATGGTTCAGTGTGAAAACTCGACCACTCCTTGCCACAGAGGTGCGCCTGGCCTTCTTCCATGTTCACGTACACGCAATCATCATCAATATTATAAAATTCCCCTGAGGCTTTTTCACAGCATGTTAAAAGGGTCTTGTTCTTAACTCAATGTCCTTTTTACCAGGAGCATTACTGGGGTTGTTATGTACGGGTTTCCTTGGCATTGTGTAAGAAAAAAACTTACAGACGCATTTTTCCTAAGATATATATATATATATATATATATATATATATATATATATATATATGCCGCATACTTCGCCAAGCATTTCCATCAGGAACAGACGAATACGGACCCAGGTATCAGTGCAAGGTTATTTTATTTTAGATCCCCAGCACTACCGCTGTGACGCGTTTCGGCCTTCAGGAGGCCTTGTTCACATGACGCGCATGAGGAGTGTCCCCACATTTAAAGTGCAAGTGTATAATCACGTGATAAGCATAAAGCACAAATTCATGGACATAGAGGAAATTGTTCACTCAAGTAACCAACACATCATTGATTGCAATTCATAAAATACGTAAACATACCATAATTATTAAAATATTCAGGAAATCATGAACATTAAAAATAACTAAAAGCAGTAGTACGAAATATTAAATGCAAGAATAAAAACCCAATAATTGTAGGTAATTACTCAAAGTGCAAGTGCAAGGAGAATACAACCCAAGTGGGTTTTATCCTTTAAAGAAATGTTCTGCAATCATATTAACTGTATTTCACAGGTTAAAAGCACATAGAAAATTAAATATTCATTGAATCATAAATATTTTAAAAAACAATGCCGGAGCATGTGTTTTTAGTGGCTGGAATAGCCTGCCTTGGTGGGCTGTAATGTGACAAATCTGAAATGGCAGGTCTGGTGGCCCTGTGGACTAATGAACACACTGCAGGAATCTATGTTTGACTGCTTGGTCACAGGTTTGAATCCTGGTGGGTCTACTCAGACGTTCATCCTTCCAAGGTCAATAAAATGAGTACCATTGAGCTGGGTAACAGTAAACATCTGTTATTTCAGGCAACTCCAAAATACCTCTGCTGGGGTGAACGTGTGCATAAATAAACCCGCGCTTGTGCTCACATATGTTTTTTCCCCCTTTCCACGAGAAGATCTACACTGGAGCTCACAGTGGCTAGCGATATTGCCATCTGGGGCGATCCCAGAGTTTGCCGCCCAGGGATGGCTGGTGCAGGTAAGAGTGGGAGGGGGGGTGGGTGGGGAGGGGGTGGCGATAGACGACGATGAGCGGGGAGAGGCGACAGATGGCGACAAGGGAGAGAAAACTTACCTTGCGCTCGCTGCTGCCCCCAAAAAAGTGCCGCCCGGGGCGGACCGCCAGCCCCCCCCCAGCTACTGACACTGGGAGCTCCTAAAGTCATCAGAGGTTTTGAAAAAAAGCAACCATCCACAGCACTTGTACAGCTGTGGCATAGACAATTTAAACCAAGAGTTATAAAATGTGCAAGCTAGTAAAATAATTTACAGGGGAGAGGGAGTACAATGTCTGTATATCAGCACCAGTTCTCAAAAGGCAGCCTGGTTGTTGCAGTTCATAGTAGTTGAAGTACTCATGAGTAGGTAGTGTTTGACATTAGCACAGCCAATGCTTGACATCTCCCTACACATGCGTTTCTTGGACATGACCAGTGATGCTGAATACTTTTGACGTGTGAGTACTTGAAACACACGGGTCTAGACATGCCAACACTGGCTGTGCTAACACTGATGGTGAACATTTTCTACTTGTGAGCCCTAGAAACCACTGTGAACCACGGATCACTGACAGAATATCGACAGTCAGAATATCGAGGTACAAAAATATTGACACAAAAATATCGATGTCAAGAATATCGAAGTCCGATCTACATAATGGTAAGTACAAAAATATCGAGAAAAAAAATATTGTTGTTAAAAGTATAGGGCAACATTACGATGGCGGGCGGACAAAGTCCGCCCGCCACCGCAGCGGAATGCGGGACCATCCGCAAGGGGTGCGGCGGTCCCGCACATGCTATTAGGATGCCACCGCCACCATGGCGGCGGCAAGCCCTATTCACAGCATTGTGGCGGGCGGTGCTCAACGCATAGGTACCCCCCATGTGCACCCCTCACCCCCTCAACACCGTGGGGGCCCGCAACGGGCCCCCATATACAAAGACCGTATGCCTTTCCATGGCGGCAACGCCGCCATGGAAAGGCTGCACTCCGCAGTCATCATAATATGGGTGGCGGTGTCTCTATGGATGGCGGTGTCTTGGAGACACCGCCACCATATTATCCTTGTTTTCCGACGGTCGACGGAAAAGCGGCGGACGGTCTTTCCGTCCGCCGCGGACCCCCCAGCCATCATAATATGTCTTTGCTGTCTGGATGGCGGGCGGATCGTCCCCGCCGGGCCGGCGGGGGCAATCCGCCCGCCATCATAATGACCCCCATAGTTTTTTTTAATAATTAAAAAATAATGTAAAATAAAGTAAATAATACATATAATTAAAAGAAACATAGTTAAAATTATTTTAAAATGTTTAAAATTATAACTAATACATATAATGTAAAAATAAATTAAACATATATATATATATAAAATATAATATCTATACTTACTTAATAATATGTATAAATAATTCTTTTAATAACTTATAAATTGTTCAAAAACATATTAAAAATTATAAATACATATATATATATACACACAAACACCAATAATATAAATAAAAATATAAAAATATATATAACAAATTAAAAAATTAGAATATATTTAAACTTTTTAAAATACATTATACACTACATTAACTAAAACAGTACAGAAAATATTGGATAGCGGAGAGGATAAAATTACTATTCCTACTCCAGAGGGTGCAACAGTAGGGAAAGTGTTGGATAGCGTAGGGGTAAAAATTACTATTCCCACTCCAGTAAGTGCAACAGTAGGGAAAGTGTTGGATAGCGTAGGGGTAAAATTACTATTCCCACTCCAGTGAGTGCAACAGTAGGGAAAGTGTTGGATAGCGTAGGGGTAAAAATAACTATTCCCACTCCAGTGAGTGCAACAGTAGGGAAAGTGTTGGATAGCGTAGGGGTAAAATTACTATTCCCACTCCAGTAGGTGCAACTGTAGGGAAAGTGTTGGATAGCGTAGGGGTAAAAATGACTATTCCCACTCCAGAGAGTGCAACAGTAGGGAAAGTGTTGGATAGCGTAGGGGTAGAAATTACTATTCCCACTCCAGAGAGTGCAACAGTAGGGAAAGTGTTGGATAGCGAAGGGGTAAAAATTACTATTCCCACTCCAAAGAGTGCAACAGTAGGGAAAGTGTTGGATAGCGAAGGGGTAAAAATTACTATTCCCACTCCAGTGAGTGCAACAGTAGGGAAAGTGTTGGATAGCGTAGGGGTAAAAATTACTATTCCCACTCCAGAGAGTGCAACAGTAGGGAAAGTGTTGGATAGCGAAGGGGTAAAATGTACTATTCCCACTCCAGAGAGTGCAACAGCAGGGAAAGTGTTGGATAGCGTAGGGGTAAAAATTACTATTCCCACTCCAGAGAGTGCAACAGTAGGGAAAGTGTTGGATAGCGTAGGGGTAAAAATTACTATTCCCACTCCAGAGAGTGCAACAGTAGGGAAAGTGTTGGATAGCGAAGGGGTACAAATTACTATTCCTACTCCACTGAGTGCAACAGTAGGGAAAGTGTTGGATAGCGTAGGGGTAAAAATTACTATTCCCACTCCACAGAGTGCAACAGTAGGGAAAGTGTTGGATAGTGTAGGGGTCAAAATTACTATTCCCACTCCAGAGAGTGCAACAGTAGGGAAAGTGTTGGATAGCGTAGGGGTAAAAATTACTATTTCCACTCCAGAGAGTGCAACAGTAGGGAAAGTGTTGGATAGCGAAGGGGTAAAAATTACTATTCCCACTCCAGAGAGTGCAACAGTAGGGAAAGTGTTGGATAGCATAGTGGTAAAAATGACTATTCCCACTCCAGAGAGTGCAACAGTAGGGAAAGTGTTGGATAGCGTAGGGGTAAAAATTACTATTTCCACTCCAGAGAGTGCAACAGTAGGGAAAGTGTTGGATAGCGAAGGGGTAAAAATTACTATTCCCACTCCAGAGAGTGCAACAGTAGGGAAAGTGTTGGATAGCATAGTGGTAAAAATGACTATTCCCACTCCAGAGTGTGTAACTGTAGGGAAAGTGTTGGATAGCAGAGGGTTAAAATTAACATACTTATCAATTAAATAATTGTTTTAATTAAATAACCAATTAATAATTAATTAATAATAAATTATGTATAAATAATAAAAAATAATAATAATTACTTCATTATAATTAAATTACTTCCCACTCTATTCTCCTATAAACCCACAACCCGCTCCTAAAAAAATAACACAATTAATATAATTATCAATTAATCAATTAATAAAAATTAATTAATAATTAATTAACAATAAATTAATTATCAATACCAATAAATAAAAATTCATAATTACTTTATTAAAATTAAATTACTTCCCACTTTATTCCCCTATAAACCCACAACCCCCTCCTAAAAAAAATAACACAATTAATATAATTATCAATTAATAAAAATTAATTACCAATTAATAATTAATTAACAATAAATTAATTATCAATACCAATAAGTAAAAATTAATAATTACTTTATTAAAATATAATTACTACCCACCCTATTCCCCCATAAACCCACAACCCGCTCCTAAAAAATAACACAATTAATATAATCAATTAATAAAAATGTATTACCAATTAATAAATAATTAACAATACATTAATTATCAATACCAATAAATAAAAATTAATAATTACTTTATTACAATTAAATTACTTCCCACCCTATTTCCCTATAAACCCACAACCCGCTCCTAAAAAAAGTTAACACAATTAATATAATTATCAATTAATCAATTAATAAAAATTCATTACCAATTAATAATTAATTAACAATAAATTAATTAGCAATACCAATAAATAAAAATTAATAATTACTTTATTATAGTTAAATTACTTCCCAACGTATTCCCCTATAAACCCACCACCCGCTACGTAATAAAAACACATTTTATTAAAAATAATTAATATTTTCTAAAAATTATTAATAAATTTACTATAATTAAATTACTTCACACCCTATTCCCCTATAAACCCACAACCCGCTATAAAACTAAAACGCAAAATTTAATTAAAATCAATTAATAATTTCTAAAAATTATTATTAAATTTACTATAATTAAATTACTTCCCACCCTATTCCCCTATAAACCCACAACCCGCTACGGAACTAAAACGCAAAATTTACTTTTAAAAACATTAATAACTTCTAAAAATTTAATACATATATTAAAAAAAATTGGAACACATACATTTAAAATACATACTAAAATACATAACACTAATATAAACATCGATATTATTAACAACAATATTTTTACAAACGATATTACTGACTTCGATATTAACAAAAACGATATTTCTTACCTTCATGTCGATATTCTGGTCACCGATATTCTTGATGTCGATATTCAGTCCCTTCGATATTTCCAACTCGATATTTTTGTACTCCGAAAAAACCCTCTATATTATGTCTGTACACCGTGAACCACAATAACTAGAATGCATTTGGGAGAACAAGTCCAGACATGGCGGCAATGTGCCCCCTTGCCCCATAAAAACTAGTAAATGCATACACAGAGGGTCCGAATGAACACACATGTGCAGTGTAATCAGCTCTGGAACATAAGACACTCCAACAGAGGAAAGGCTGATTAGAACTACTACACACAGCAGTTAGCCTCTGCAGCCCCCTACAACCTCTGACGCCCGCCTGTAGCGTAGCCAGTGTGTCATGGGCCTAGTGCAAGCGAGGATATGGACTCCTCAGGCCTCGGGCCCCGGTGCGACTGCACCTGTTGGACCAAAGAAAACTCCCCCTCTGACGCCCTCAGCTTTTGTGCCATGTAGCTGCCGTATTTGGAGTCAAACTATAAAGTAAACTTTATTTTCGGAGTGATTTGTCGTAGAAGAGCTCTGCGCACGACTTTTGGAAGCCGGGCATGTTTACCACGTCGAACCTCTGTTCGCGGTCATCAGTGAAATGAAGTAAATACAGAGATCTGATCAGACAGCTGGTGCTGGCTTAACGGGGATTGCACATTTCCCAATCCGTTCGTGTCCTCCTGTCTCTGGGGGAACGCACTTGGAATGGAAGGCTCTTTTTGTGCCGTGCCAAACGACGAGGAATTTGGCGGACAGGGCCTGTCAGACAAACCCCAAGTGGAGCCCGGTCAAATGTCTGACGTTCCCGCCTTCTGTTTATAAACACGGGCCATGTTCTTCAAATGGCGCCGCTGCAGAAGTCAGAGCTGGCCCCGCCTCGGCGCAGTGCGCGAGCGCGACATTAGGAATTACTTTCAATGTTTTGGGCTGGTAGAGGTGAAGGTTTCCTTTCCACAACGCTTGCTCTTTTAAATGGCGCGAGGCCCCTTGCCCTGCCCCCTCCCCCCCCCCCCCAATCTAATCTCCCTTACCCATCTTTTGCATTTTTCCTTAGCATACATATAGATACATTTTTACATCATGTATTGATCTTTACATTATCACCTGTGATTAGGGCTGTTTATTTTTTTGAAAGGTATGTACTTATGTATCAAGCATTATTATGATTTGATGAAAAATAGGGGTACAACAACTATTTTAGAGAGTCGCACCACAGCCTAGGCGTTACTGAGAGAGCAGCCACATTTAGAGAATCTGCTAGCTTAAAAAAATACAAATAAATAAAAAGGTAATCAACTGGTTTACATCTGTATTAATCTGTATTTAGTTGCTAAAACACAAACCCAGGAGTGGTATATGTAAGTACTTGAAATGTCCTCTATCTAGAATAAAATATAAACTGATATTAATACATCCAGTAGAGGTTTCCTACTGGGGGAGGTTATTCCTAAGTCACCTTTGGGGTGGGTGTATGGTGTGGAGTGTGAGGGTTTCGCTTGTGTAATTGTTTCCTAAATGGAACTATGTGAGTGTGCAGTGTAGAGTGACTGTTTCCAAGTCTCCACTTTTGTGTGATAGCCAAATGCATTCTGGGTGTAACAGTCTTGCTTTGCTTGAACTTAACTAGTTTGACTAACGCACATGAAATCAATGATTCGTAAGTGAAAACTTCAGGACTGGAAAAAGTGTCCATAACGACTTGCAGTGAGGTGATCATCCTAGTGTGGTGGGTCATCTCTGCGTGGTGGTTGGAAGAAGTGTTTCGGTCTTTTAGCCCTCCTCTTGACCTACGAGTGTGTTGCTCATGGTTGTCTTGACCGGTGTCAGCTAAAGGCTGGTCCACATTGACCTCTTGCGGCAAACGTGTATTGTAATCTTCTAATGGCTGCCTGTAGCTGCATTTGGGGCTTGTACTCTGGTAGCTCTACTAGCTTATCTGGCTCAGGAAGGAAACATCCAGGTGAGTGATTAGCATCTATTCTTATGTCCAGTGAGCTAGGGTGAAAGAATAGTTCAGGGCTATTTCTTATGGTCCTGAGTGTTAGGTATTATTATTGTTTGGGTGGATCCTGTCTATAGTCCCTTATTCTCATGTTTCCCTCTCTGTTATTTATCAGAGTGCCAAATTCTCTACACAGGAACCTTCCTAAATCCTGTTTAAAGATCTTTCAAGTTTGGAACTTAAATACCTTCTGCATTAGGAGTTCTTGAATTTAGAGGCATAATTTAACTCATGGTTGAACACTCTGATGTATCGGTGACCGGTTGTCCAGGAGTGAAGCCAAGGACAGTGCAAAGGAGGATTAAAGGTTTCCAGTCCAATTCCTAACATGTGTAGATAGTTCCCTAATGGGAGGGACCAGTGTTCTATTGCCATTAATTTGTTTGTGGGGTGGAGAAAGTTAAGAAGTTCAATAGGTGTAATTTAGGGTTATTATGAGTTGTGTAGTGTACGTGGGTCAGGTAGAATTGGGTTAGAAGCTAGTTTGTGGATAAGAGAAGTCTAGGCCTCCGGGATTGGGTTGGTCAGGATGTGCTGTAGATGTGTGATGTGTTTGATAAACTATATAGAGCATTGCTATTGTATGTTGTAGATTGTATAACTATGTGATAGATTGTATTATTATATGATACACTGCAGTGGGTGGTGATCTGGACAGAGTTGGTGGGTAGCTACAAGATGGTAATTCGACTGGAAAGGTATATTGAGTATTCGTTGGTGTTTTCGAAGTGGGGTATTGATAAAGTATGGAAATAGAGGAGCTAGGTCTGGAGTCTAATGTGCTGGTACCATCGGAATAAAGGATACTTTGCGGTTTACCCTAAAGTTTTTTGAAACACTAACTGGATCCAAGTATTTTATCCAGAGAAAAAAATGTATTTCTAAGAACCCCAGCCCCCTCTGAGGTTGAGTTCGCCCTGGTAGTACTATCTCACCAGGGTGGGATGAGGTGGCCTATAATGAAGCATGTCACAATACGTGAGGGAGCCCACCTTGTCCAATTCTTGGAATTGCCATTTTTTTCCTTTGGGATCCTAGCAGTAGGTAGGTAGGAGTACATAACTAATGCTAGGGATACAGGTCCCTATGCACTTCAAGAGGGTATCACGCCATTTTTGTGTTTTGAGTTTGAACTGGTTTTCACTTATGGTTTTACTCTGTGTTCACACTGCTGACTCTGGAAGCACCTCTTTGCATTAGGAAACAGAACAGCTCAGTAGAACAGTATTTTGCATGTGGAGATATAATGCAGTGTCTTGCAAGGAGGTAGTGTAAGGTTCAAGACATCATGCGTTAAAAAATGTTTAGGATTTTCTGTACCGTGAGTGCCCTCTTGAAAGAACTGCAATATTTAGAATAACTCTCATTGTTGCAAAATGAATGTGCATGATCAATAAACCTAAACATTTGTTACAAATGTGGCATAATTATGTTTGAAATATATTTAAATATGTCCGATTTATTTTGTGCTGTGAACAAAAGATTGCCCACATTTCATCAAAAAGAGACAATTATACTGTCAGGGCAAAAGTTTAATCTCATAAGTATCAGTTTAGTACTAGAACCAAGCAGTCAACTACTGAAAGGTGCCCAATTCATCTGAATTAGACTTAACTTTTACTTTGTGTCCACACTATTGGCCGCTAGAAGCACCTCTTGCCATTAACAAACAGACCAGCCTTGGAGAACAGTGGTTTGCGTGCCCATATGTAATGGACGTGTCTTGCAAGGAGGCTCTGTAATATTCAAGACTTCAGATGTTAAAATGAGAAAAACAAATGTTTGGATGCTTCTAAAATCTGTGTGCCTTCTTGAAAGAACTGCACTGCAGTATTTGGAATAACTGTCTTTAATGCAACATGAATTTGCATGAATAATAAAGGAAACATTTACATGAGAAATAAGGTATAATTATGTTTGAATTACATTCAGAGATCCTAATGCAGGGAGGAAATGTCACTATGCCGTATATCTCTGAGCTTATTGCACGCTCCTTTCAGCTGGGAGAAGTTCCCCATAAATGGAAGCAAGCGACAGTATGTCCACTAAAAAAAAAAGCAGTTAATAGATCACTCTGTGCTAGAAAATCTTCGCCCTATCTCGTTACTACCTTTCTTTGCAAAAATTGCAGAGAAAGTAACGAATAAGCAACTAAGGGGCCCATTACGATACCCGGCGTAAAAAAATCCGCCAGGCATGGAAGCGGCAAAAATCCGCCCGCACACACCGTCTGAACACCGACCACGCCATTACGATGACACAAACCGAAAACCGCCATCGACGGAAAAATCACACAAAATACCGCCCGCCATCGTCCGAGTCGGAGTCAAACCGCCCGCCACGGACGGAAACACGCACGACAACACAAAACCGCCCGCCCTCACGGCCGACACACCGCACGTGAGATTACGATCGCACCGCCATGAGCGCGTGAAAACTACAAATATACCGCCCGCCAGCGCAAACAACGCCGATGAGAATCGACACGGCAGAAGCCATGGCGCCCACGTCCCTGCACAGAAACCATCCGCTGACAAAAACAATCGCACACAACATGGCCAACAAGTCCACACAGCAAGGCACGCACAAATACACAAGCACAGTACACATCCCGAAAACACCCCCTGGACAAACAAAAACTACAAAGGCCAGAACCCCAGACACAACACACCTGAAAACAACAGACCATGAGGACACACCCACATAGGTAAGTACAAAAGCAGCACTCCCACAGACCACAACCCCTTGCAACATTGCAAACTAGAGAGGAGAGGAGAGGACACAGTGACACAGCAAGGACAGCAGCACACCACAGAAACGCACACATCACAACCACCACCACCACCACCACCACCACCACCACCAAACACCGGCACCACAAACCGCCTGCACAGTACACAACACACACCGCACCAGCACCACAAACACCATGGCACCACAAAGAATGCCCAAGTTCACGCCCATTGAGCTGACGGTCATGGTCGACGAGATCATCAAGGTGCACCCACAAATCTATGGGAACATGGTCCAGCACACACCACTAGCCACCAGAAACAGAATGTGGAACCGGATCGTAGACCAGGTCAATGCAGTCGGGACCCTGCCCAGGAACAGAGTCGAAATAAACAAACGGTGGAATGACGTCAAGAGCCTGGTCAAGAAGAAGGAGACCAAGAACAGAGAGCTGGCAGCCGTCACTGGCGGAGGGAATCCCGCGCTCTTCAAGACCTTCAAAGCGTGGGAGGAGAAGGTGCGAGTCATCATACATCCCGAGATCCTCGCCGGATTAGCAGGGGGAGTGGAGGCTGGTAAGTACAAACTAATGTATACCAGCACACCGCTATGTACTCACATGCACTACCACCATGCCACAGCTCCCAGGGACAAACACCCCCATGACCAGCACACAATACACAACACATCACACACACATGCAACAGACACCACCACACACAGCCCAAACCGAACAACTGTAAGATGCGTGGGGACATGTGTACACTCAGCCAGCCACGTAACCACCAACAGGTCCCCAAATATGCCAGAAGCGCCACAACGAGCACCCACCACACCCATGTGTCCGCCACAGCTGCACTAACCGACAAGTAACAGGTAAGTGGCAGGAACACAAAGTGCAGTGGGTGGGAGGGTGGACAGCCCAAGTACAACACACACCAGGCCCCAGTCCCACAGCACAGCAAGGAGGAGCATCCCCCACACCCCACAGCCACGTGTCAGCCACCGCAGTGCACAACGACAGCCGAAAGGTAGACATCACGGTCCACAGCAATCGGTGTCAGTGGGTGTCCAGCCACCACCACGACCCACAACACCCCCCACCCCCACAGACCTGCAACATGGAGCACCCCCGCTTAGAACCATGTGGCATCCAGTACAGTGCACGCCCGAACAACCTGCAGGTGGGAAACTGGACAGGGCTGGATTACTGGAGGCATGAGGACCGTAACACGACCAACACATGGGACATGTCACGTAGCAGACGAACACGCAACACCGCCCACCGTCACGAACAAGTGAACAACGTGCACACGGACATGAACCACAGACTCACACCTCACATGACCCATCACAGACACAGCAACACCCAAGGAGCCACGTCTGCATGCACAAGCCACACTGAATATAGTACCACACGGCAGCCACTGTGCAACTCATCACACACAACCGAAACACCATTGAAGTCCTGTCCATGTAGCCCCTACTGCCTGTCAACCACACACCCCACAACTACGCCTATGTAAGACAAACAACACTAGACGCAACAGAGCGGAACAACATAAATGCACACGAACACCACTGAACCCATCAAACACACAGACACACCATGCACATACAACATACCATCCATCCCATCCGTCAGCCCCAGTCTCATGAAAGGCATGTCATCCGCACAGCTGCCACACATACAGCAGTCACGCTAAGATACATGCCCATGACCAACCATGTGCCAGAAGTCAATGAAGCGCACGACACACTGTGAGCAACAACACACAACATGGGCCACACCCCCCCGAGCACTGCAGTGATGCACATGGCACAGGGCAGCACGCACACCAAGGAGATGGGACAACTGCAATACGTTGGCTGGCACACAACCAACACTCACTCATAACGATGCGTCCAATGCCATGTCCAGTAATCACAACAGACAGCAAATATGCAGGCCATGTCAGGCATGCACACACCTCAGACCATGCACTGTCATGCTGCCACAACACATGTCACGTTCGGCACCCATGGCTCACAGCATGTACCCCAAAAGCATATTCCCTCCCAAATGCGAATCTGGGGCATGGCCCCCATGTTGCCATATGCGTTCCTAAGCTGTTCCATTTGAACCCCAAAAGCATATTCCATCCCAAATGCGAATCTGGGGCATGGCCCCCATGTTGCCATATGCGTTCCTAAGCGTTCCATTTGAACCCCAAAAGCATATTCCCTCCCAAATGCGAATCTGGGGCATGGCCCCCATGTTGCCATATGCGTTCCTAAGCGTTCCATTTGAACCCCAAAAGCATATTCCATCCCAAATGCGAATCTGGGGCATGGCCCCCATGTTGCCATATGCGTTCCTAAGCTGCTCCATTTGAACCCCAAAAGCATATTCCATCCCAAATGCGAATCTGGGGCATGGCCCCCATGTTGCCATATGCGTTCCTAAGCGTTCCATTTGAACCCCAAAAGCATATTCCCTCCCAAATGCGAATCTGGGGCATGGCCCCCATGTTGCCATATGCGTTCCTAAGCGTTTCATTTGAACCCCAAAAGCATATTCCATCCCAAATGCGAATCTGGGGCATGGCCCCCATGTTGCCATATGCGTTCCTAAGCGTTCCATTTGAACCCCAAAAGCAAAGTACAAACCAGACCCAGGATGGGTCAGGAGCCCGCATACACCAGAGTCACAATAAGTAGGGGCACAGCAACACACCCATCGGCATGGCCAATCCGTCCCATGCCACATGTGCACAGCACACAGTCCCATTGCCAAGCACACACAACTACAAATGGTACAGCCACACACACGCCTCCGGGAAACCCATGTACGAGATTGCACGAACTGTTAATGTCAGACGACAAATACATACTTCGCAAGGTGCAACACAATAACAAATCTCATTCTCTCCACAGGTGACGAACTGCTGGATGCTGGGGATGGAGCCAGCAGCCAGCACAGCCAGCCTACAAGCCCCCAACGAGGACACACGGATGTGGAGGATCTGTCCTCCTCTTCGGACACGGACCACCAAGCAGGCCCATCTGGTGTGGCAGGGCCCAGCCGCTCCCCAGGACCCCTCCTACCCACCAACCCATCATCCAGGGCTGCTGAACATTCCCAGCCCCTGCTGCCACTGTCGTTGCGGCCACACCCACGGTCATTGCGGCCACACCCACGGTCATTGCGGCCACACCCACGGTCATTGCGGCCACTACCACTGCCGCAACCGCCACCATCGCCGCACCGACCACCACGTCTTCGCTGGCACCAGCCCCAGCGCAGGTGGTGGCCCGGCCGACTGGATCCACCCTGGGAGCCACAGCGAGGACCGTGGTGAGCAATGTGGCTAGTGGGCAGGCCGGTGGCAGCAGGACTGGTAGGAGGAGCAGGGTCAGGGAAACGCCAGCCTCCCCTGGGAGCCATGCCCTGCCTCAAATGGCCAGAGTCCTTGGGGCCTATGAAGAGGCCCAAGGACAATGGGCCAGGTCAGCTACAGACAAGCGTGAGGTGCTGGGGGTGCTGAGGTCCATGGACGCCCGTATGGGCCAACTCGTGGACCTCATGGGCCAGCTGGTGGTGGCGGTGAGGTCACAGCCAGGGACAGCAGCTCCCCTCCGCCACCACCTGCCGGGGCGCAGGGTCGAGCAGCAGTGTCCAGTTCCCCTGCGTCCACAGCCAGTGAGCACACCTCAACCACCAGCATGTCGCAAGCAGGCACCCCCTCGCAAACGTGGAAGGGGCCGTCCGAAGAGGAAACAGATCTCCCGGGAGGACTTCGCACGCTCCAGACGCAAGTGAGGCAGCCAGCCAGCCTTCCTTGACCACCCACTGCATTGACTTGGACTACGATCCCACTCCACACAGCCATCTGGATGGCATGTGTGTGTTGGACTATGGACATAGAACCAGTGGGTACACCCTGAGCATCACGCAGCCATGACCGACAGCTCATTGTCACTGCACGCACCACTTTTGTCATCACCTTACACACAATCACATGTCACAGTTTGAAATAAATGCACCTCTTACACAAACTGCTGTTTGTGCCCTGTGTTTTATTTGTACGGAATACAACGGCCACCTTGGGCGGAAAGGCACCTGATGTGTGGCATGGCAATGGAACCGGAGGGCCTGTAGGGACCTAGGGGTGGGAGACAGAACAGGAGCACATTCAATGAGTGTGTCACACACCCATCACACAGTACATGTCAACAACTACAAGCAATGTACACACATCGCACAGAGCAATAGGGCACAATGCCACAGCCACCAACAGTGGCATACTACCCTGGCCATGGAGCGTTGACACACAGCACGCAGTGAACAAACGGCCACCCTGACACAGCACACACACACCTGCACAGATACAGCCACATCAGCCGTCGTACATGGACACTCACCGTCAAGTGAAGTAGCGGGCGATGAGCTGCTGCCGCACATTACCAGCTTCCTCCTCTCCGCTGTCCTCCTCACTCGAGCTGTCCTGGTCTGCGGGCTGGGGCCCTGGTTGATCTCCGTCATCCACGATGAGGGGGATCTGCTTCCGAATGGCCAGATTGTGCAGCATGCAGCACGCCACCACTATCTGGCACACCTTCTGTGGGGAGTACGCCAGCGCACCCTCGGTGCGGTCCAGGCACCTGAACCTGGACTTGAGGAGGCCAAAGGTACGCTCGACCACACGTCTGGTCCTCCCATGTGCCTCATTGTAGCGATCGTCTGCTGGGGTGCGAGGATTCCTCAATGGACTGAGCAGCCATGCCCCATTCGGGTACGCAGAGTCACCTGGGTGTGAGGGACACAGAGAACCGTTGCTATTCCAACTGGACAGGGGACAGCATCGCACAACCAGCACGCTACACCACTCCACATACTCACCGACAATACAGCCACGATCCTGTTGCAGATTGGACATCAGTCGTGGCAAGATGCTGTTGCGCATTATGTGTGCGTCATGGGCCGAGCCTGGGAACTTTGCACACACGTGGGTGATCACCATGTCCGCAAGGCACACCACTTGCACATTCAGGGAGTGCGTGTGCTTCCTGTTGCGGTACAGGTGCTCAGTGGCCTGTGGTGGAACAAGGCCAACATGTGTGCAGTCAATGGCTCCAACGACGTGTGGGATTCTGCCAAGGGCATAGAATGCACCCTTCACTGCCGCCAATTCACGAGCCCTGGGGAAGCGGATGTACCTGTTTCGGCACAGCATCATGGCTGCCAGTACATCCCTCAGCACCTTGCTGAACATGGGCTGGGACATCCCTCCTCCACTGCCCACTGTGTGCTGGAATGACCCAGTGGCGAAGAAATGCATGGCGGCCATCACCTTAGCCGTGGGGGTGACAGCTGTCAGATACACCCTGCGGGGACGGAGATGGGGTTCTAACATGGCACACAGTCGATGCAGGGTTGGCCTGTCCAGCCGAAACTTCCTAATGACCTCTGTATCGTCCATGTCCGCCAGCAATTGGTATGGGCGGTCAATGTTCGGTCTCCGCCTAGGGAAAATGGCAGTGGACACATGTCAAAGCAACACGACACATAGCAATTTCGCATACACATCACTGACATGACTGAGCAAGCACATGAGCCACAGCCCAGCTGTCAAGCTGGGACGGCACGGCCACAATACACTTACACAGGTCTCCCAACAATGGCAATGGCTAGTGATACAAACCACTGCCATGTGCATGCACATGGGGATCTAGGCCCCAATGACTTGCGGGGCGTGCTGATGGGGACTGACTGCATATTCGTCAAGCGGCAACGCCACGGCAACATGAATGTCTGCTGAGCATGGAACTGCTTTCGAGGCTGGATGAGTATGGCACACGACGACGACGATGTGGGCACAGGCTGAGCGGCCAAAACAAGTGGGACCTGTGGCACGAGGGGATATGAGACAGTAGTAGGTGTCAGCACTGCACCCTATGTACAGCACTGTACGGATCACACCTCCCGAAACATTGACAGGTGTCCACATTGACAGCCCCATGCCAAGACGGCTGTGTGCTTGCAGTCACACGTCACAGGTGAGAGGTTACATTGCACGTGCCAGGTGGCAGACGTACATAGTGGGAGCTGGCATGTGTGTGCATGTGTCTCCTGTTCAGGATCCACCAGATGGGCGCTGACTCTGTACTGACCATTGGACACAGCATGTTCCGTGGAAGGCTTGTGTGTGGGATGGTGGCACTGGATGTGCCTCCGTTGGGTGGGGGGCCATGCACAGGGCGGGTACGTCGATGATTGCGCATTGTTGGTCACGGTGGGTGCACCCACTAAGATGTGTTGCCCTGTGTTCAATTCCAATGTCCGCATGATGATGGACTGTAGATGTGGGCAGACTACACATTGGTCGATGTGCTGTCTATATGCATGTGCCTTCACACCAGGCACAGCTGCCCCTGCACATGTGACCCCTGCTGGACTCGCTGCTGGGTCTGTGGAGCTGATGCACCTTCTGTGCGTGGGGCGGACAGCTCTCCTCACTTCCCTCATTGCGCATGTCATGACTTTGCCGCAGGTGACATGGATCATGGAGGGCCCACATGTACGCGTGGGTAGGCTACACACGATTGTTCACTGGTCGCCACCCCCAGTCAGTGTTTCGAATGGGAAGCTTGTCGTGCTGGTGGTATGTTCGATGTGGCGGATGGGCGGGCCTAGGTGCGGGCTTACATTCCGGACATGGGGGTAGTTGGATTGGCGACTAGTTGCAGTACACACGGGACACGTCTCTTCCTTTCCACATCTGGGTCATCCCTTGTACTCACTGACAGTGATACAGTCATCTTCGCCCCAGCCCTCATGTCCTCCCCTCGCTCCCCCAATATGCATGTGCACCTGCGAGGCTAGCGCTTGCACAGGCAGCCCCGAGCTCGCACCAGAGAGGGCAAGGAGTGTATGTGTGGGTCCAGTTGCACGAGTGGGCTGTCTCAGGGTATGATGTGTTGCGGGACGCCGTCCACCTGCGTGGTGCCCCAAATGGAGACCCGGCCTGCATGGACTATGCATCACAGTCTTCGCCTTCCGGATCCGCCACCTGCGACACCCAGTGGCTGTGGCTGCCCTTGCGGCCAGGCCGCGTCCGTCTGTGACTGATGGCCCACACATTCACTCTTTGGCCTCTCTGGGGAGGGCTCGGGGTGGTGGCGCACGCGCTTGCACTTAGTCGCAATGGCATGTGGCGTGGTTGGTATAATGGGCAATGGATGGGATGGTGCGAGCCACCTCCCGTGACGTCAGTGCTGCTCGTGCTGTGGTGCGTCCCCCTACACTTCCATTTGACTTGTGCCATGCTAGACGTTGAGGTTCTATTGCCTGCGTGATATGACCAGGAGGAGCGCGAGGAGACCTCTCACACACCATGCTCCACTGCCATCCCGTGCCCTGTATCGCCTGTGCGGATTGACTATGTTGGGGTTACACCTGGTCGACTGGGGCTGTGTGTGCCTTGTCAAGGGGCATGGCGGGCGCACAACAGGATCCAGCTTGTCCACAGAGGGTGGGCTGAGGTGCGCCTGGTACCGCTTTGTACGTGTGCCCGGCTGCTGTGCACACACGTGTTCACTCCCCCCGACAGGTGTCCTCTCACAATGCCCAGGGAAGCGGTGGTGTACTGTTCATGACCCCTCCCAACACGGCGTGCTCCAACTTGGCATGTGCGCATCTACCTGTCACACCCACCCACCTGAGCACTGCGTCCATACGACTTCACACGACACATGTGTGTCTTCTACAGTTGTGCTACTCATTTGCGTTGACATCCAATACCAGTGGACTACATGGTCATGTCACGACTGCCGTGTACTTCACATACTCTCATCCTCTCTCATTCGTACTTGTGAAATGAGTCAGCGGAGACAGTTTTGGTTTCAAACATTATATTGAGTCTTCTGTCCTCTGTGATGCAGTATAGTGGACACTACTGGCAGCGGAATACATGTTGAGGATATACTGAGCATGATTGCAAATGGGATAGGTGTGGGGTTACATGTGATTGGCTGTTGCATGTGGGATGTGGGCTTCAGAGTGACATCTGCTTGGCCAAGGCTGTGCTAATGTACATTTACGTATAGCTGCGGAGCTGCGGACTTTGACACAGACGGTATACATGTAGCCTACCAGACCGCTTGGCATCATGGGCACAGTCCATCTCAGTTCCATGTGACAGGTTTGCTGCGGTTGTTCCTCATGCACGCGTGCATGTGAGATGACATCAGGGCATGTGCTTGCGTGCATGCAGCGGCGTGCCACTTGTTGTTGCACTGTGGTGGTTACTGGACATGTCACAGTCACTGGGGTCGTGTTGTTGTTGTATGCACTTGTCGTCCATGCAAAGGTCCTGGTATGGGATTCCCGGGGCGGGGGTGGGAGGGGTGCAGCACCCACAGACTCCAGGCGACCTATTCATGTCCACTGAGCGGTGTGTGTGTCCATGGGCGCTGGATCCATGTCGTGTCCTGGTTGTTCGTGCAGTTCCGTCCATGTGGGTGCAATACACAGACCCCATGCCACTGCCTCCCACGATGCATGCGGTGTTCCTGGATGTGATGGGGAACAGTGTGCATGTCCCGGTCATATCCGATGTCATGGTGATGTCGTTGATGGTGTGGTTACAGTTGCCGGTCGTTTGGTATGGCTGTTGTGGTGGTGACTGGCCAGATCCGTGCGGAAGCTAAGCATGGGTGCGGGTTGGACATCATAGGTCAATCGGGGAACCTGCGTTGTGGTCCGACGAATTTACAGGTTGTCAGGTATGCGATGCCGTCCAGCAGGGCTTCCATGTCATTGGTGGTGTACATGTTTGCCAGCCAATGTAGCGGATGGTGGCTGTCAAGGTGTTGTTCGTAAGTTGTCCCTTGGAGGACCATGATGGGGCATGCTGGGTGACATTCGATGTAGCTGTTCTCGATGATCCGTCGTGTGGAGGCACAGTGGTCCCATTTCAGTGCGGGTGCGATGTTGGCCACATACGCCATGCCCCCATAGGCAGAGCAGGCCCTGTCGTGTGCGTCCAGAGGGAGGAGTAGTGGTAGCAGGTCCGCCTTCAGACATGCCGGGTTGGAGAGGCATATCTCCACGGGATGCTGGTAGGGACACCTCCGACAGTAGAAGACGGGCATGACGCAGCTGAACAATGTGATGCGGTAAGTCAGTCGGTAACTTACGTTCAGCAGGGACAGGAGATCGCATCCCAATATATGTAACAGGTTGGTTTTGTACAGCTTGAGCTGTTCGGCGTAGTTGGGTAGGTGTGTTGCGGTTGCCATTTCGCAGCGGTGCGTTGTGGTGGCGTGCTCCGGCTGTGTGTGCAGTCTGCAATGTGCACGCTCCGAGGTTGCTGTGAGCTCTGTGTAGTCGTAGGGAGACAGGACTTGTGTTCTGTTGGCTTGTTTGGAGGACACGGGCCCTCATCCCACATGCTTCTCAGACAGTTCAAGGTCAGTGATGTGTGACTCCTTCCAATTAACTTGCATGTGGCCGACATGGGGGAGTGTTTTCTTCTTTCTTCCCCGTCCGTTGTGTGCTTCTGTGATATGCGCTATCTGCCCTGTGGTCGGTCTCCTCGGCATGCCTGTGTTGGTCTATTCTTGGACAATGGCTGTATTCACCGGCTTCTGTCGTAGGGCTGTGGTTTCGGAGTTGGAATGGAAGGTCATTCAGTGCTGTCTGCTCTCCCTTGTGTGGGCGGCAGGCTGCCTTTCCGCTCTGCGTTGGGCCTTGTGTGTGAATGTTATTCTTGGGCCACCTGTTGTCGGTCCCCGGGCTCTTTGGTGTTCCGTTTTATATGTCTTGTTCATATGTGCAGGGTGGTATGGGTGTTTCAGTGTGGTACTGGCGTTCCTCTTCCCGAAGGGGCCCTGCTTCTCCTAGTTGGTGTTGCCGCCGCTGTGTGCTACGCCATGTTTGTTACACTGGGGTGTGTCCTGCTGTTGCGTGACTTCACTGACATGTGTGCGTCGGTTGTGTGGCGTTGGGTGTTGTCCGTGACTTGGGCGTTGGGGACATGTCTGTGGCAGGCCTGTCACGTGTCATGTGCGTTCGGGGTGGGGCTGATGTGTGTGCTGCTTGGTTGTGTCCCTGTGTCTGTGTGCGATGCATGCATGGCGCTGCGGTTGGCCTCTGCGTTGTGCGCATGTGTGGCGGCGTCATCGCCGCTTTGGGGCCGTGACGGGGTGGTTGGTTCCTAGTCCCAGGTGGTGTGTACACTTGTGTTACGCGATGTTACGATTTGGCCTGTGTGTCATATGTGGATGCAATGGTGGATGTGTAGTGTACACGCGCTGGTGGGGGTTGTCCGCTTTTTCCGCCCTTGCACTGTGTGCGCTGTTTGCGTGCACTTGTTGTGTGTGTGCCTACCTGCGTCTCCGCGGTACGTTGCGTCCTTGGTGGTGCATCAGCAGGAGCATGGGGAGGGCCTGCAGTGCTGGATTCATGCTCGGGGGAGCCGCTTCTTCGTTGTCCGTGCTCGGCGTCCGTGTTACCGCTTCGGTTTGTCGTACGGTGTCTCTTGGCCGTGGGAGCCGTTTGTTTGCGGCATCGTAATTTATACGCCGGGCGGGACGTGTTTCGTCGGACGGTGTGTGTCAATTGGGCTGCGCCGCTACGTGTGCGGACGCACTTTGATGGCGGATGGTGTTGCTGGCTTGCCGGCGGTGTTTGGCCTACTTTTCGCATCGTAATTGGGCGGGCGTGTGGACTGCTGCGTGCCGGCGGTAACTGGTGGTTTTTGCATCCGCCAGCACGGCGGTTGTGCTTCCGCCCGCCATCGTAATGGGCCCCTAACTAATCATATCAACAAGAATGACCTATTTCACCCCTCACAATTGGGTTTCAGATCTGCGCACTCAACGGAGTCTGTGCTGCTCTTGGCCACTGAAACACTGAGACAATATGCGGATGAAGGGCAGACGGCTGCACTGATCCTTTTGGATCTAAGTGCGGCTTTTGATACCGTCTCCCATGGTCTCCTCCTCCAAAGGTTAGAGACATGAGGGGCTAGGGGCTCTGCTCTGCGCTGGATGACATCTTTTCTCTCCTCGCGGAGCTTTCAAGTCGTACAACACTCGCATACATCCAAGAGTATTCCCTGTCACAGGGAGTCCCACAGGGATCAATCCTAAGCCCCACGCTATTCAATTTATATGTGGGACCACTTGCAGAGCTAGTGGAAGGTCATAACATGACCATCGTGTCATATGGTGACTATACCCAGCTGATTGTCACGTTGTCTCAGAACCCAGAACAGACAGCCCACCAATTCCCCCGATGTCTGGAGGATGTAGCAGCGTGGATGTCCAACCATTGCTTGAAACTCAATGGAAACAAAACAGAGGTATTGATCGTGGGAAAGGCCCCATCCATTTGGACATCTGCTTGGTGGCCTGAGACGTTAGGTCAACTACCAACCCCGAAGGTAGAAGTAAAAAACCTCGGAGTGTGGTTCGACTCCAAAGTGACAATTGACAGCCAAATCCGGAAAGTGACGGGGAAATGTTTCAGGACCCTTAAAGTCCTGAGAAAACTCCTTGACCTATTACCCACCAATGCAAGGAAAACGATAGTACATGCCTTGGGTCACCTCCCAGATGGACTATGGCAATGTTCTATATCTGGGTGTGTCCAAAAAAGGGCTGACAAAACTCCAGTCGATACAAAACGCGGCAGCCCGCCTAGTGTTGAACCTCCCAAAAAGAACATCACAACGAAGGCCTTGGCAAGCTTGCACTGGCTACCTGTGGAGAAGAGAATTATGTTTAAGGCAATGTACTACTGTCACCGAATCCTGTCAAAGAAAGGTCCACGGTATCTTCAATCATTGATAACATCTTATACACCAAGCCGGAACCTAAGATCCAAAGGCAGGGCACTGGTGACTGTGCCGAGAATACAGAAAGGGAGGATGGGTGCACGCTCCTTTAGATATCTTGCAGCCAAGACCTAGAACACATTGCCTGCAGACATTAGAGCAGAACCCTGTGAAACCACCTTTCGCAAAAATCTAAAGACTTGGCTGTTCCCACTATCAAACCAGAGTAGATTCACTAGAACTACTGTCACATGCCTTTAGCTTTTCGCTTAGAGTTTCTCCGCTGCCTCACTGGGAGTCTGCTTCTAGCGCGGGGACACACCGGTGGTGTAACCAAGCGCTTTACAAATGGATAAATAAATACATTTAAATGTGTCAGGACTTTTTTCCTGCTATAAACAAAATATTATCCACATTCCATCAAAAGGGGGCATTAATACTGTCGAGACAAACATTTAAAGTCATTAGTACCAGTTTATAATCTGACAAAAGCAGTCAATAACTAAAACGTGATCAGATCAGATTAGATCAATCTTGTGGAAAAGGTAACCAACTAATGTTTGATAACTATCTGGCACTATCCTGCACTAGGTGTGGCATGTTTTTTTTTGTAACCTTTGACCTGGCTGAGCTACAATTTTGGGGTTTAGATCTGCAAATTATGCAGCAAAGTGAGGAATATGTGCCAAGTGTGGTAAACCCATAACTATGCTGTAAACGCTGCAGCCACACAAATGTCTTTTTTCCGGTAGCCCTGATTATAAGTAAGTGCTTAAATTAACAAGCATAAAAATTGCCATTAACTAAAAAGCCTGACGGTCTGAAGGTGTCACATATGATCTGTGGTGTAGCCAGGATTATCAACCGTGTAAACCCCAACCATATCCTGTTCCTGGAAAGCCATGTCTCCACCCCCTTGTCTGTATAACATTCATCTCTTTAGAGTTTAGTTCAAATAATGTACCTGAATTTGAAATGACGCTGCGATTGGGCGCACAGTCTCTGCCAGTGAAAATACTTGAGGCAGTACTAAGTTGTCTAAGGTTCAAAATGCCTTGTAAACTTTGTTCATATTGTTTTGGGAAATATTTTGTCTTTTAAAAAAACTCATAAAAATGTGCCTCTCATATCTCGGTACTTGTTTCTTAATTAGTGTTGGAAGACGTCAGTCCTCCTGTACATTTCAATCACATAGTCAGATGTATGTTAGTCTCTTATCTACTGCTTCATGGTAAAAACTACTGTCAGGCATTGTTTACCTCCCCTTGCATACTGTATCTGTAGAGCAAAGGAAAGGGAACCTGGCAGCTTGTAGTAAATTGGATTATGTCAAGTACACTAACAGAAAGCTATACAACCAAAGCTGATTGTATCAATGTCAACTTAACTACAGCCACTAACAAAAGACTGTGCAACCGAAGCTGATTGTATCAATGTCAACTGAACTACAGCCACTAACAGAAAACTATGCAACCGAAGCTGATTGTGTCAATGTCAACTGAACTATAGCCACTATTAGAAAACTATGCAACCGAAGCTGATTGTATCAATGTCAACTGAACTATAGCCACTAACAGAAGACTATGCAACCGAAGCTGATTGTATCAATGTCAACTGAACTACAGCCACTAACAGAAAATTATACAACCGAAGCTGATTGTATCAATGTAAACTGAACTACAGCCACTAACAGAAGACTATGCAACCAAAGCTGATTGTATCAATGTCAACTGAACAAGAGCCACTAACAGAAGACTATGCAACCGGAGCTGATTGTATCAATGTCAAATGAACTACAGCCACTAACAGAAAATTATACAACCAAAGCTAATTGTATCAATGTAAACTGAACTATAGCCACTACCAGAAGACTATGCAACCGAAGCTGATTGTATCAATGTCAACTGAACTACAGCCACTAACAGAAAATTATACAACTGAAGCTGATTGTATCAATGTAAACTGAACTATAGCCACTTATAGAAAATTATACAACCGAAGTTGATTTAATGTCAACTGAATTACAGCCACTAACAGAAAACTATACAACCGAAGCTGATAGTATCAATGTCAATTGAACTATAGCCACTAACAGAAAACTATGCAACCGAAGCTGATTGTTTCAATGTCAACTTAACTACAGCCACTAACAGAAATTATACAACTGAAGCTCATAGTATCAATGTCAACTGAACTGCAGACACTAACAGAAAACTTTACAGCCTAAGCTGATTGTATCAATGACCTCCAAACTCCACCACAGACAGCAGCCTCATCACCTCTGGTGTTTCAGACAGTAGCACCCAGGATACAACTAACCAGGAATTGAGTGGCTCCACCTTTCTTCCTTGCCCCATCTAAACTGCAAAAATCCTCAATGAGAACTCTCTGCCATGCTCAGGGATGCCCACACCGCGGTATACTACAACAATCCTGTCTCATCCTGTGAGGTGCGCCGCCTTTCATCCACAGCACCGGCTACATTCCAAGAAACCTCAATGAGAACTCTCTTCCATGCTCTAAGACCCCAGCACTGCCATGGACTACTGCAACTATCCCATCCCATGAGGGGGATTTTCATCCTTAGAACCAACCACATCAAGAGTCTTCAATGAGAACGTGCTCCTTGCACATCAACAACCCTGAAATCATCTGCACTAAGGTCACCTTCAAGCTTTATAAAGGCCTACACGTAATTTATTACATTTTAAATAGAGGGCGAGTTGGGCTCCATTGTATGGGTTTCTCTGCAGTCACCAGTGGCGCCTTGTAAATATCTGGGCACAAAAGGTAATTGAATTGGAATGAGAAATCATGGATGTTGCATTGCGACTTGGACACAGAGCTTCATTTGTGCAGGTGGTTTCTGGTGCCCGCCATCGGCACTTAATTGTGAGCACCGGCTCTAGTGACAGCCCACCACATAGTGGCACTGTCTTTTTAATATTGAGATGAGCTCAACAACTGTGTTTATTAAGTAAATATACATTGAAAATGAATAATACCAGCCTCTTATGCAATTATTATAGTTTTGTGTGGCCTGAAATAGACTTAACTGTCACACTTGTAGGAGTGCGATGGTTAGGTGTTATGTTGGTACTGTCATTGGCAGCGCTGGCAGGGTATGGGTGATGCAGGCTGCAGTGGCCTTCTGAGAAGGGCCCTGGCACTTAATTTCTTTACATATTAAGCACTGCTTGGGCATGCACATTGCTAATACTGTATATTCGTAAACTCGCCATTTTGTATTTGTGTTTTGCACTTTTAAAAACAAAAAAACAACAAATCACAGTTTTGTAGATGCAGCACTTTAATCTTAACAGAATAAAGTTTAATCTCGGCAGAACATAAACGTTCCTGTGGATTTTTTTTTTTGTGGGCAAGAGTTGGTTGGGGAAGAAGGGGGTCACTCAGTAGAGGCTGCTCCTGTGGGGCCGGGAGTGGGGAAAGGGAGGGAGGGGGGGGTTTAAAAGACAAAAATAACCACTTACCTGCTGGCTGGCCGCCTCTTCTCCTCCGTCCCCTCCATCCTCTTCCTGGCTACTGTGCGAGCAGGAAGCACCCAGGCTCTGCTAAGCCAATCACAACGCTGCATGCAGTGTTGTGATTGGTCTGAGCGCTGAGGTTCGGCGCTCAGACTGGAAATGGGAGCCTGGGTATGTTCTCCACGCAGGCTGTAATGCAACCTGGGTGGAGAACATGCAAAGTGCGCATGACTGTTTGGCCGGCCCAAGACCGCCGGCCAAACAGGCATGGGCACTTAGAGAGTGCCACCACTCCTCCCACTTGCGCTGCCTAACCACGTCCCGCAAACTGCCTCAGCATGGAAAAAGAAAATGATAATAACCTCATGTTGTCATTTTATTATTCCTTTTTTACAGTGCTGAAAGGCAGTGGGTCGATGCTCCTCCGCCTTAGCGGAGGAGCCGCCCCTGGGGTTACTACATACAAAATGTTTCCAAAGCAGTATATGCTTAACACAGCAGCAGCTTAGTCAACCAGACATCCTGTGCAGAATGTAAGTCTCCTCATCCTCCCCAACACCATGCAATTCCCGCATCTGTGGCACTGAATTCAGTGCCGTCAGATCTTCCACAGTGGTTCAGGAGAGGGGCGCCTGGGACTTCTGTGACAAAAACACTTCACTGTGGCAGTAAACTAATTGGCACATGGGGAAGTGCAGCACAGTTCAGTTGGTGTTTTTGTAGATATATCTCTAGCTCTACATGTCCCCATATACGCGCCCGTTTCTGATTGTCTGTCTATCGGTCTATCTGTCTTTCTATCTAAGTAGTCATTCTAGTGCCAGACACTGAGGCCAGTAGCTACTATAAATCCCAAGCTACCCATAGGTGCTGCTGTCACTAAGAGCTTCTGTTACACCAACGTATGAGTGAGACATGCACGTTGACGTTTCACAAAACACACACACATGCCACGGCAGCCTGCACTGAGGCCTAGAACTTTGTTCACGTGCCACATACCAAACAATCAGCCTCTAGGCGCAAGATCATGATATCCTCTGATTCTCTAAAGTGAGAGACCCTTTTGATAACATGGCACCACAGAAGCTTTGCGACCTCCGTGTGCAGATGGCCATCATCCATAGACATACTGCACTTTTTCCAATGGTGGGACAAGTCACTGTACCTTGTCATAAAGCCTGGGGATTTCAGATTGGATTGATCTGGTGCAAATAAAACACAATTTAAATGCATTAGGACCAAGCCGTAGCTATCCATTTATTTGGTAACTGTGAAGTAACAAGACACAATATTTCACTAACTCACATTCATGGCCAGGGGGCGTGCCCAGTGCACAGACACCTCTATGTGTCTCCTGGCATGGACGGTCTTTTAGTGACCAAAAAGCTGCAATGATTTGCCTGGCATGTTAACTGCTTGTTACTCTATGGCTCGGTTTGGGCAGCATTTTGCTAATAAGATGTTTCAAGGCTTATGCAGAAAAGAGAGGATAGAGCACTAAAAACGGGGGTTCTGGTGGTTTGGTGTTCATGGGGCATGCATTCCACCAATGGCAGGCTCTACTCCTTTTTCTGTTCTGCATAAAGGACTTCTCAATACTATGGGCTGTCACCCATCTCTATCTCACTTTTTCAGTTGTCCCCAGAGATGTTTCTCACGTGTGATACTATGATTTTCCAGAGAAGAGAACAATTCATATTCCTTTACCACCATCTCACCAGGGGTAGGTTCCCCCAGTGTCTGCATCACACTACAGTCTGAAAAACCAATCTCAAGCGAACCAGAAGAAGATTAATCATAGACTTATTCCGAAGTGTTACATAGTGTTAGTATTTTGAATTTTATGTGTTTTTTTCTTACTAATGTTTTCGGAACAAGCATTGGCAAAGCCAATAGCTTATCACTCGCTCTAGAGAGGCAAGCCCAATTGGTTTTTCCAATGCTTCTTTATTTTAATGCCACATTACCTCAGTGCTAGGTTAGCTCAGTATCGCAGTTTTCTAAGGAAACTGGTTTGCTAACTAGTAGATCACGATATATATGATATGGTATGACATGGTAGCCTTAAGTGACCCTGAATTTTCATCACAGTACTGCAAGCCCTGTTACAAAAGGAGGACTAAAACTTTTTTACTGGCACAAGCAGGAATGGGAATAGGTGAACTTATATAAAACTGGTGTTTGACTTTATTTGACTTGAGATTATTACTTGAGCTTATTTCTTAGACAAATATTGGCAAGGACAATAGGTCTGGCTATTCATAAGAGGAAATGTTTGGTAATGTATGTGTTGCTTGCAAACGACTAGTATTTTGGTTGCATAAAAGTCTAAGTGAGTGCACATCCTTACTTTGCAATTAAAAAGTAAAACTATAACACAACCACATTTTATAAAAGCAAAGGAAACAAATGAATGTGTAAGGGTGTTTAGTGAATAGCTTTGTCACAAACTAAGACATCTAAAGAGCAAGCACTACCTAAGCAAAAAAGTCATAAGCCAGCAATAAAAACAAAATAAATACGTCAAAGATTACACACCGGCTTCAGTCTGACAAAAGAACTACTTGAGTCCTATCACATAAACCTAATTGGACAATCTATCCGCGCACAAAATTAATGGACAACCCATCCAAGTAAGGCAAACCTTAAAAGATACATGAAAAACAACTGGCCGAAGGGGGCTGACTGGAAGCTCTGTGCTTTTTAGTGAACTTTTTTTTAAAGTATTGATGACTTGGGGTCTTCCAGACAGCTAGCATTGTTTGCACCACCACACCTAATACCAAGGAGGCAAAGCATATATCTTTGTGAGACACTCTGTAATGAATCCCCGAGTGGCATCCTTTAGCTTTGAACCTCTGTTGTCTTTTCTCTATACCCCAGGATACCCTAGTTCAGTGGTTCTTAACCTTTTGATTTCTTTGGAACCTCACTTGATCATTACTGGAATCTTGGGACCCCCATTGCATTATATTTGGGATCCGGAGCCCCCACTGAGTCATTACTCGAAGCCAGGGACCACGGCCCAAGCAATTTTGATGATTTGCAAAACACACAAAAATACAAAACCAAATATTCTTCAAACAAATGACAAAATATTGCATTTAATTCCCAAACAAATATAAAAAATAATACAAATATGTAATTTTATTTGGAAGGTTTGAGTTTTTTACATTTAATTGAGGCCACCCATTGTCCATGTAATATTCTCTTTGATGCACATGCGGTGCTCCCACGAATCAAAATGAAGATACCAACTCAATTTTTAACCTCCAATTTCAAATTCCTTCACGTTTACTGAATGTTTTCAAATTTTCCATTTTGCTTCTTTATTTATTGGCACTCTATTATTCTGTATATATTTTTACATTTTCTAAGCAGTTGCGGACCCCCTGAGTAGGTTTTGTGGACCCCTCGGGCTCACCAGACCAAAGGCTAAGATTCGCGGCCCTAGTACACCCCCAAAGAAGTCACTGTTGAATGATTTCAGCACTCTGGACAGCTCCAAAGCTATTAATGTTTCTGAACTCTCACAGGGCAGCATTGGCCTATTTCTTACTGTGAGAGTTGTATCACTGAAACTATCTGAAAAACAGGTAACAACTTTAGACTGTATGGTGATTTTTCCCCAAGTCACCCTTTTCACTGTATCAGATTTTACATATGTTGCTATAAATTAACCTTTTAACTCATAGTTTAAATTGTGAATATGCATTTGTTGTACAGTTTCATCTAGAACTGGATTTTGCATTGTTATCTATTGCCTGTTTATGTGGTGTAGGGTCTGGAGGCCAGGAGTGTTTGACACTCCTCACAGATAGATGTCCTACCTTCTCCCAGGCCATCTTTCCAGTCCATCCTTCCTCATAATAATCTACATCACCACTTCCCAGTTTGTGTTCAATAAACTGTTGTGATGCTCACACCCATCTCCCTCGGGAGAATAAGCTCGAAGGTATCTATTAATACAACCCGCCACACAACACTGAGGTTAGAGGAAATGCGTGACTGATGCAGTAAATATATAACACAAAACATGAAGAGCATTTCAAGCACTTTAGGTGAATTGATGGCTATAAGTGTCATATTGCAACAGGTACGTTAGTTAACTCCACCCTCAATGTTCTGCCTGAAGTGCATGCCACAAACACTGCTGGGAGTTAACACAAAATTAGACACAGGGGAATCCCAACACGTAGACGTTTCAGAGTTTCCCTGCGAACAAGTCCTGATGACGCACTGATAGGTCTCACCCGGTGTTCAGGCATAAACTTGGACCTAAATAAATGCACTTAGTGGCCTGCTTATGTTATTGAAATTTACTGATCCGACGGCAACATGCAAATACGTAGGGCTTTAAGTGGGATGAAAAAACTGGGGGGTCTCTCAAAGGGGCGTGGCCAATCTAATTAAGGGCGTGGCTTAAAACACGTAAGCTAAAAATCTGTGATTAGCGTAGTGTGCTGCCCGACTTGTATTTTTCTGTTTCTGTCATTGCATCCAGATATATGATACAACAAGTAATATCATACCTACAACAAGTCAGGACTATTGGCTTTGTCAATGGTTGCTAGTTGCATAAGATAAATAAGCAGCAACTATATTGAAAAAGCTTCTACCTAAAGCACTGGTGACACCACGACAATGTTGCTGCTTCTGAGTTTCAAAAAGAGAAGGGAAATCCAGAGAGAAAATGACTCTCTTTAAAGGATTTCCCTTCCCCTACAACGCCCACCTGGCATGACGTCATGCCATAACTTCTGCACTAGTGAGAAGTGAGCAAAATGAGCACGCGCACATCGATGTGCCTGCTGTCACTGCAGTCCGGAAAAAAACTGACCGCCTGTGCCAGGGCACAAAACATAGCCCGATAGAGACCCGTTTCGAGCCCCCCTTTAAAAAACTGCCGGTGCTCAGAACCGGTGAGACCCGGCCCACTTAAAGCCCTGCAAATACCGTCCTGGAGCGAGCCAGGTAGGTAAGGGTGCAGTCGCGGACCCAGACTTGCATTAAAAATTGAAAACGTACTCCTCTAGATGTACAAATACAATTGAAGAATATGTATATTTCGATGGGTACTAGCGCGAAGCTGTGACAGTAGCTACTATCTGAAAGTATTCACTACCAGGAGTATTCAGCAAAAGTAAATAATATACATTTCCTCATATGTTAATGCTCACCAAAATATATATATTTTTACTTTTTTCCTGTGGGGAAAATATTTTCCCCATTGAGAAACCTTTTTCACCACACACATAGCCTTTTGGGGTGTTTCCTGCTGGCCCTGATAGGAGTAAAACTCTGGCCTCATCGAGCGCAGGATAAGGACTGAAAAGGTTTGAGCATATCACAAACTCTCAAATTGACCCAGGGCGTACAAATGGATTTGTGAATCGTGTTCACTGTTCTCATCGCACTAGGGTACTGCAAACCCGGGATTCTCGACAGTCTAGTACTTGCATGGGCGGTGGGACGGTTTACCGAGCGATAGGTGTCGTTTGCAATCTGTGTGGTTTTTTTGTTAATCCAGTTTACATGACACAGTCAGAACAAGAAAGATGTCTGATTACCTGCATGTACTTCAAGTATAACGTGTCGTCATAATTGTGCTCTTGATATGGATTTAATATTGCTGTCAGAACTTCGAAAAGGGTACATTCTCACACTCCAAATCCTTATTTTACAAAACTTTAATGCGGACAAAATGGCGGTGTGAGGCAAAGTAGGAGGATTTGGGGGCAGATTTACAGCCCCCTGCGAACTTTTGCGTCACTTTTAACATGGGAAAAGTGACGCAAAAGTGGCGCAAGGGGCTTGTAAATCTGCCCCATGGGGTCTCCTTAAAGGTAGGGTGAGCAGGCGTCCTGGATTTGCCTGGACAGTCCCGGGTTTTCACCAGCTGTCCCAGCAAATTTCGGCAATTTTGGCTAACGTCCCAGTTTTTAGAGGGGGTTGGCTGCCTGAAACCAGTGAGAGGCACTTATTGGGTGTTCTAAAGCTGTGCTAGTTAGCAGCTGTTAAAAGGAAGCAATTTAATTAACAGGTATGATGCTGGTTTTAGAAATTACATTTTATTTTCTTAGTGCTTCTTCTGTGTTCCTATTTTGATAAGAGTTGTCATTTTGCGCAGCACCATTGATGTAAAATTGCAGTCCTTCTTCTATTTTTGCAAAATGTCCCGGTTTTAGGTTCTGAAAATCTGGTCACTCTACTTAAAGGGGCACATTGTGCGGTAGGGTTTCTTTGTTCGCTCTTTGAGAGCGGGGGTAACACACGGTTTGTGGTTCTCAGGAAAGCCAAGACTCTCCTGTGCCAGTGGCTGAGGCTTTCGACAATCGGCCCCCTTCTTCAGAGCTCTCCTTTCCACGGGATAAACTGCTATTTAATTCCTTCTTGGCCTAGCATGAAAGCTCGCTGCTGCTGATGCGAAATTGCAAAGTCATTACCCGCCCTAAGGTTAAAGAATTGTGGTGTTTTTTTGCCGAAAGTTGATTTACTCACTAAGGGACTATTCTCCTGTATTGGTAATGGTTTCAGGCATCTTTACTGTGATGTCGTAATTACGTAGCATTATGGACCCCTTTACAAAGGAATTATAATAATTAACCTGAAATATGAGCTGGCCCTGGCTCGGCGATGCGAACACCTCCGATTCTCCCGCCACTTTTTAGTTTCCTCATCAGAAACGCGCCTTTTATGTCACACAGCGTCACGAGCTCATGGGGCAAACTACCGTATGTACACTTGCACGCGCACAGTGCCTGTACACGTGTGCCGTTGTGCTGCGAATAAAGGACAATATAATTACATCCTGTCTGGCATGCTGATAAAATACATTAGCCTGAATTATAGGAACACCTCTGTGATAGAATCAGGATGGTTTCTTGCTGAACTAACTGCTGCCTGAACTCTGGCCGGGGGCCGGTGGTGGTAGAAGGAGGCAGAGGGGAAGTGGATATGGCCAGGACCATCAATAAGGCCTTTGTTGCCAGCCTTCTCTTCGGCTTATCGCTCTGAATAGCAGGGGGCTGCCCAGGGAACCAGCGGCTGCTACAGGTACAATTTCATGAACTATAAAGCGTGTTTGTGCTGGGATGGGTGTCAAATGCAACTGGACAACCATTGAAAAGTGGAAAAATTGCAGTGAAAAAATCATTTGGTGCAAAAGGCTGATATATCGTGAATGTGTACTAAAAGGTGTTAATTTTTAAATAAATTTAGCAAGGCACCTTGTACTGACTAATCCATACTGTAATGGAGTCCAAGAAGGGCACGTGGAAATTGATCCGCCCCTAAAGCGGGTCATGGACTGGATGTGTTATAAAATGTGGAATGGCACTGCGGTAGTGTCTTGTGGCACAAAATATGAAATTTTTTATCTTGGTAGATGATCCACAAATTGACTTCCTCAATAACAAAATAAAAGCGTGCTTCGCCTGAATGTAGAATACACTTCAGCTTATGTTAAAGGTGTGCTGCCAAAAGGGATGTGGGAGGATCACCTACAGCATTGGCACAAGTCACCCGGGTCACCAAAAAAGAATCAGTGCATTCAAAACAAAACGAACACTGGAGGATTGTGTGATGGGTGCAAACACTTCTGGGACGGAAAAAAATTAGCATTCAGCAATATTCATTGTGGCTATGTAAGTACTGATTATCTACTATCCCTGATCATCTCTCTGTCTTTTCAGGACTTGTAGATTAATTTATTTTTTACAAATTTTTTCGAGGAGAAATCAGAATTATAATTAATTACTTGACTAATATTTGGATGGTAGGACTACTTTGTGTTTAATTCTTTTTTTTTTAATAACTTTTTATTGAGAGCAGTGGTGCAAATATATAGCATCATGATATCAAAGACAAATAGATAAATTCTTACGGTTATCAAACAGGAGTTTGGGATGGCACAATAGTCAGTTACAATTATACATGTTTCAATATCACGTTAATCAGCCGACATAGCTTCATCGAGGGCGGGGAGACATAGGGGAACACAGATGCTTCCACGATATTCATTCCATTTTGCCCATATTTGAGACCATTACTTTGGACATCCCCTGGACACATAGACTGTTTTTTCCCTGAACATTCACCAGTCCATATCCTGTTTCCATAATACCAGTGTCGGGGCCGCACTCGCACCCCACAGTCTGGCTATATTGCGCTTAGCTATCATGTGCCCCAAGGTCGCCCAAAGTTTCTCTTTGCTGTTCAAATCCGTTGGTCCCCACACATTAAGTAAACACCGTCTACCCTCTGGGTCTAATTCTTGGCCCAGCACCTCTGTCATGCATCTTAACACGCTCGCCCAGTACTTGCGAATGATCGGAAATTCCCATAAAATATGGAAGAACGTTCCCTCCCCTCCACATTCTGTCTTACACCCTGCATCTACTCCATAACCCATACGGGCCAGGGCTGTCCATGAATAATACGTTCTGTGCAATATTTTCAGCTGTACTAGTTTAAGTCGTGATGAAATTGCCACTTCCCTTGGAGACGCTAGCGCTTCAGCCCAATCCTCATTGTCCAGTTCTAACAGGTCACTTGTCCATTTTTCTCGCAGCTGTACCAGGGGGTCTATTGCATGATTAATTAATTTACGGTATGTAAGGGATATTGACTTGTTGGCCATATAGCCGTCCAGGAGCCTGTTTTCCAGCAGTGTTGCTTCGGGTAGGGTGTCCCCTTTGGGGATGTGTGCGTACAGGGCTTGTCTCACTTGATAGTATCGAAATATTTCTGAGTCCGCCATATCGTATTCTTGTTGCAACGCGGAGAACTCAATTACCATACCCCCTTTCCACATGTCCCCCACTTTCGACAGTCCTATCAAGTCCCACCTATCAAAGCCCTTAGAGTTTCCAAGGGTGCCCAATGAATACGAATCCCACAGGGGGGTGGCTTGCGTAATCTTCTTGTCCCACCCAAGGCTCTTGTGGGCTGTATGCCAGATTTGGACTGAATGTGCCGTCGGTCCTGTGAGGCGCAATGTAGCTGGTCTGGAATAGAGCGCCCGTGTGTAAGACCCTCCCGGCAACAGCCACCTGTCCATTAAATATCCCGGGTCGTTATGAGGACGGTAAATACTCTGATTAATTGCAGCCAATTGCGCCGCCCAGTAATATCTTTGAGATCTGGGAGCCCTATTCCCCCATCATACCAACCCGCACCAATTTAGGAAGTGATATACGCGGTGTACCCGTAGCCCACAGTAGGGCTCTCTGCTCGCCTTCAATTGCCGCAAAATAAGAAGCCGGGACCGGGGCGGGCGAATTATGTCGAATATATAAAAAGCGGGGCAGGGACATCATCTTGAAAAGAGCCGCCCTGCCCAGCAGGGAGAGCGGAAGGGTTTTCCAGTGTTCCACATCGCTTCGGAGCCGCCTCAATGGAGGCAAAAGGTTATGCTCGTAATACTGCTTAGGGTCTCTCGTGATGTATATACCGAGATATTAGAAGCCATTAATTGCCTCCGTCACACTACACCCCCTGGGCAGGTGCGGGAACCTCCCTCTGAGCACGTAGAGCATGGATTTGGCCCAGTTGATGGCATATCCAGAGTATCTGCCAAAGGTAGCAAAAATATCCAGGACCCTGATGATCGAGGCCCGCGGCGACGCCAGGTACAAGAGGATATCGTTGGCATGCAGGGAGATACGGTCCTCCCAGTCGTCCGACCATTTTAGGCCCCGCATTACTGGGTCCCTACGAATCCAGCTCGCTAGGGGCTCGAGTGCCAAGGCAAAAAGCGGCGGAGACAGGGGGCATCCCTGCCTTGTCCCTCTACCGAGGGTGAAGGTCGTCGATTTCCTATTATTCACCACCACTTGCGCCAAAGGTTCAGAATATAGAAGTTTCACCCATCCGATATATCCAGGTCCAAACCCCATCTTTTCCAACACTGCAAAGAGATAGGGCCATTTGATCGTATAAAACGCCATGGCGGCATCCAAGGACACCACCACTGCGTCTTCCCTCAGCGTGTCTACTCTCCCAAGTACTCCGTGGAGTCGGCGAAGATTTAGGGAAGTATTTCTAGATGGCATGAAACCCGACTGGTCCGGGTGGACCAGATCGGATATCACTCCAATCAACCATGTAGCCAACAGCTTGGCTAGGATCTTCACCTCGGCATTCAAGAGCGAGATGGGTCTGTACGAGGTGCATCGATCCCTAGGCTTACCATCTTTATGAATAACCACTACTGTGGCAATTTGTTGATCCTGTGGAAGCAGACCGATCTCCAGGCTCGCCACATACATGGCCTTGAGATAGGGGGCTATTTTATCAGGCTTTAGCTTATAGAGTTCGATTGGGAGACCATTGGGGCACATAGCTTTCCCGGATTGCAAGTCCCTGATAGCCCGTGCTATTTTGTCGTTCAGGAGCTCACTGTCAAGGAAGTCCCGGTCCACCTCCGACAATACTGGGAGCCGGACGTCCCTTAGCAAGACTCTCGACTCATCTATTGGATAGACCGTTTGCGATTGGTATAGCTGAGTATAGTATTTAGCGAATTCGTCTGCGACTAGTTGCGCATCAGTGATTGTCTCCCCAACTTCGGTTGTGATTTCCATGACCAGGCGGTTAGCCTGTTCACGCCGATCTAGCCACGCGAGCAATTTACTTGCTCTATCTCCTAGCTCATATATCCTACCAAGTTTATCCCTCTGCAATTCTTTAGCCCTGTTTGTCACTACACTCTTGTATTCCTCCTTCTTGAGAGTGAGGTTATGTAGTACATTCGGACCCCGAGACGTCAACAATTCCCCCTCTAGCACCAATATCTCACCTTCCAACTGCAGTAGCGTGACATTTCTCTCCCTTTTTGCCCCAGCTATTTGAGAGATTGCTTGACCACACACCACAGTTTAAAATGTTTCCCAAAGCGTGCGAGCGGAGCCCACCGAACCCTCATTCTCCTTGAAATAATGCTCAGTTGATAAAGTAATAGCGTGTCGTATGTTGGGGTTGCGTAAGTGCCAAGATTTATAGGCGCCGTCCTACCCACCTGAACGCTGCCCCTACCCAACTGTACCCATATTGGAGAGTGATCGGATATGCCCCTTGCCATGTGCCTAATTTCGGTAACCTGCCCCACCTGGTCTGCCGGCATGAGGATATAGTCAATACGGGAAAGACTATTGTGTGCTCCGGAGTGGAATGTGAATTGGGAGTCCCTGGGATGACAGATTCGCCATACATCAGCCAGTCCTGTCGCGTCTAAAAAGGTGAACAGAACCAAATGGGCTGGTCCTAGGTCTCTAAGGGGATAACGGTCACTCCTGCCGCATACCACAGAGTTGAGGTCTCCCCCAATCATCAGTGTCCCGTTTGGGAACCCCATCATTGTGCTCCCCAAGTCTCGAAATGCCACTGCTTGTATATCCGGGGGAAATAGACAGATCCAGGGTCAATGTCCCTCACTCCCATCTACCTGATACAGCCGCGTATCTGCCCATCTCATCCGTCCAAGTGCGATCCATGGACATTGGAAGGGATTTACGCACCATAACACCTACCCCCCTTCCCCTCCCCCCCGGGAGCCTGAGGTAAATCCAGAGTGCACGACAAGTCGGTAACCATATCTGTCCAACGATTTACACTTGTTCCCTACCAAATGTGTCTCCTGGAGCAAGACCACGTCTGGGGAATGCCTTTTGCTATATTGCAGAACTATCCCCCTCTTTAGTTTATCACCCAGACCGTTTACATTCCAGGATAGAATTTTAAGTGTCTTGTCACCCATGGAGTCCCGTGCTGCCCCCCCCCCACCCCTCCCGGAGCGTGCCTTTAGGCGCGCGCAAGCTTGCTTCTCGCTACTCACTGATATGTCATGGCTGCATGCATGTGCCCCCTTAGTTCCATCTCTAGTCAACCCTGCTCTGAAATGTAATTGCTGAAATCTCAAATAAACTAACTTAACCCTAGATCCCCAACTTCCCCCCACCCTGCCTCCCCGCACTCTGGGCCTAAAACTGCCCATACCCCAATAGTGCAGAGTGCCTGTAGCCCTGGTTTCTAACCTAACTGTTAACTCGGGGCGGTGGCATTTGTAAATGTAAATGTAAATGTAAATCCAGTACTTGTATAGCGCACGAATCACCCCCGAAGGGGTATCTCGGCGCTGGGGGCCGTTGGGAAGATTAAGCGAGCTATTGCCCAGAGTCGCATGGTGCTGGGCAGACCCCTGCCGCCGGAGCCAGGGATTGAACCGTGATCCCCAGCGTCCAGCGTCAGTCGCCCTGGCCGCGGCGCCACACCTCTCCCCCCGGCCGTTCGCCCGCCACAATATGCCCCCTTTCGGTTCGTTAGAGCATAAGTACATTCAGTGTAAGTCACTTAGCGTGTGCGTCGTTGTCATGAGCCACCGGTTATGTTCCAAAGCGGCCACCGGAGAGACGGGCCACATATTTCTACTCAGTTCCCAAGAAGCAAGTGTAGTTCGAGAGGAGAGACCCCCCTCATCTCGCATTATGATCTTTTGCCGGCCTCCAGCCCTCCAGCCACTCCTGCGCTGCCTCCGGATTATCAAAAAACCATGTTTTATTGTCCACCTCTATTCGCAGCTTGGCAGGAAACAACATTGAATATCGGATCCCCTTATCTCACAGCTGTTTTTTAATGTTCAAAAAGGTTCTTCTTTGTTTCTGCACCGCAATGGTGAAGTCTGGGAAGAAGGACAGTTCGCTATTTTCGAATGTGAGGGGAGGACTTGTACGAGCCGCTTGTAATATGATGTCGCGGTCCCTGAAATTCAAAAGTCTCGCCAGGATTGGGCGCGGGGGAGCCCCCGGCTTGGGCCTACCTCCAGGTACTCTATGTGCCCTTTCAACAGTAAAGTATTTCGAGAGGGTTTTTGCCCGGAGGTGGTTCAGTATTAAGTCCTCTACAAAGAGATCCACCGCCCTTCCCTCCGCTTTCTCGGGAACCCCAATAATTCTGACATTGTTGCGGCGTGATCTGCCTTCATAGTCATCCAGCTGGGTTTCTACTCGTTTCTGGGCAACCTGCAGTTCTTTAATCTCCTTTCGCATTTGTGTGGTATCACTACTTAACTCTGCAGTGACCACTTCCATGGACTTTACTTTGTCGCTTGTTTTCTGGAGGTCAGCTCTTAGTAATGTCATTTCGACTGTGATGGTATCCATACGTTGTTCCAGCGAGGTGTGCACTCCCGCGATGGCTGCCATCACGACCTTGAGTGTGGGTTCTCCCATGGTCGGAGTCTGTGATCCCTCCAATTCTCCCCCCCTTGCGGCTTCGACCCCTCCCTGTCTCTGCGTAGCATACTTGTCTAGCTTGGTCTGATGCGTGGTTTTTTGTCCCTTAGTCCCAGACCTTGCTGGGCGATATTCCCCACGTTGCAGTGGTCGTTAGGTGGGCTACTTGGGTTGCGGGTCTGCCTCCCTCTCCTGCTGATCGGTTAGTTGTTCCCAGTGCCTTGATCTCCGCTGCACTATGCTGGGTATCAGCAAATATCTAACTGAAGGCGCCCAGCACTCACATTGGGCCAGACCCCTCGTAAATACACTAGTGTCTGAGTGATCGTTCGTGCCTCCACAGTAACTCTCCCTTGCGGCCTAATGTCCCAGAGTTATGCACTTCCACCGTGCACCAGGCCAAATCAGTGCGCCAGTTCATTGAAGTCGGGCCGCCTCAGGCACTTTCTCCAGTTAGGGGGGGCCACCACTTAGCCCCTCGCTGCCAAGCATGCCGCTGCTGCACAGTACTCGTGGGTCGGAGGCGGGCCCCAACCCGATTCCACTCGGGGCCGCTCCCGATAGACCTCGGCTGCAATCAAGGGTGGAGCCGCGGTGCCCCAGGACAGGACACTCCCGTGTCCCCGCGAGACACCGCCGGCCCCAACCAAACTCAAACCCGGGGCTTCTCAGGCCTTACCAGCACCCGGGTCAAGTCTGTCCAAGTGTCTCTAATGGGCCATACGTTGTCTTTTTTTTGGGGGGAAAATATTTTTATTGGTTTTCACTTTAATCGGAATTACATACACAATCCAGTCAACAGTTTGGCAATTTTCACAGCAAATTATCAACCCCAGGGAGAAAACATCCAGTACAATCATAGCAAAGTCATGTGTTGGTCTCCAGTGCGTTGCAATTCCATTTCTACTGATGGGGAAACGCAGATGTCACCCCGGTAGGCGTTCCACCTGCCCCACTTTCTGTCCCATTTCTTAGGACACCCTCGTGCTTTAAACACTTCTTTTTCGGCAATCATGCAATTATCATATTCTCTAACCCATAGTCTAAGTGAGGGTCTGTCCGCCACCCCCACCGCCTTGCAATCTCCCGTTTAACTAGAGTGTATCCCAGTGTCGCCATTTGTTGTTCTACCTCCGTGAGGTCAGTCTGTTCCCACATGTTGAGGAGCCCCAATCTTGGCGTAAGGGTGAGTTCCTTTCCCAGGGCTTCACAAATATGACCCGTGGCCCCCTCCCATAGTGGTCTTATCCCTGGGCATTCCCAGATTGTATGATAAAAGGTTGCATCTTGTTGGCAGCCCCTAAGACAGAGCGGACTCGTTCTTGAGCCTATTCTCGCTAGGGTTGGTCCGGTCATATAGGATCTGTGTAGGATTTTAAGCTGAATAAGCCGGTAGCGAAGGGTAATGGTTACCTCCCGGGGGGACATCAGCGCCGCCTGCCAGTCTTCATCCTCAATGGGGCCGAGGTCCATCTGCCACTTCTCCCGAAGTTTACAGAACGTATGGGGTAGATTGTTACATAGCTTTTTATATGTTAATGATATGGCTTTGGTGAGCAATGGCCCGTCTAGTAGTCTGTCCTCCAAGGGGGACGAATCCGGCAAGTCCGCCATATCCGGGAGAGCAGTGGTGATGGCATGTCGGATTTGCAGGTATCTAAATACCTCCCCTTGGGCCATGTCATACTTTGCTCTTAAGTCTTCGAATTTAAGGATTGCACCCCTCTGCACCAGGTCTCGTATAGTAGATATCCCGATAGTATCCCACTTGTCGAACCCAGGTTGATGACATAAAAGTCCCAGCTTTTGAGTAAACCACAGTGGCGTGGCTTTGGTGAGGACATTCGACCAGCCAAGACGGGAGTTTGCCAGGTGCCATATGGCCACTGTATGGGCTGTGGGGCCGAGATATTGTCCTTTCCGAGCCCTAGAATACAGTGCCCCCAAGTAGCCCGCACGTCCCATTTGGTATTTATCCAACATGTAAGCGGGATCATTCGGGGAGCGGTAGATCCAATGATTTACTACCACCAGCTGTGAAGCCCAGTAGTAGAGTCTAATATCTGGGAGGGCAATGCCTCCGTCATACCACCCCTTGGTTAACTTGTGCAGTGCTATGTGCGGGGCTCCCCCGGTCCCATAGTAGCATCCGGACTTCACTCTCCACCCCTGAAAAGTATGCATCCGGGACCTTGTGTGGACAATTTTGAAGAATGTAGAGGAATCGTGGAAGGGCCAGCGTCTTGAAGAGGGCCGCCCGACCCACTAGTGACAGGGGTAGGGACCGCCAGTGTTTAACATCTGCACGTAATCGGGCAAGAGGAGCAGCCAGATTTCGGTCATAAAAAAGTTGGGAGTCTGGGGTTATAAACACCCCCAGATATCGAAACCCCCTCCGTGGTCACCTTAACTTTGCATCCCGGGGGGAGCCTGGGAACCTGACCCCTGAGAACAAACAATACCGACTTGCTCCAATTTATAGCATACCCGGAATATTTTCCGAAGTTTGTGAATATATTTAACACCCGATGTATGGATCTATAGGGGGAGGCGAGATACAGCAAGATGTCATCCGCATAGAGAGATATTCGGTCATCATGACCCTCGGCCCACTTCAACCCTCTCACCATGACATCTCGTCTAACCCAGTCCAGAACTGCCATTCTTTGACTGTAAAGTGAACCCACTTCCCAGTCCCTCAACCTTCCCTTGGCATCATGTAAGTCATCCCTATGGCAGGGTGAGTTGTATGTGAAAGGTAGGACCTGCCTTGGTCTGTGTGGCATGTCCTGATAGTGAATTACACTCCATTTCGTTTTTCACTATGGCAAGGCTATCTGTTCCCTTAGGCCAGAATGGGCAGTTTTGAATATTACATCCTATAATCCTAGCTGACCCAAGGAACATGTTTGGAAAGTCGAATTTAGTATGCCTGAGCTCAGAATATTAAAATACATCTTTTAGTGCGGATTATTTTTATATTCTGCATTTGAAAATACCACTTCTAGGAAGTAGGTATTTTCCTGCCTAAGTCGTCCAGTGTGCTCTGCTGTTACGTTTATTGGATGTCTGGTCTTGGAGGGTCAGGGCAGGCTGAGCCCGACCTGGGTTGAATAGCGAGATCTGCAGCTGGAGTATGGGGAGGCGTGACCCTTTGATCTGAGCAGGGCTGGGCCTGGCAAGGTGAATGATGGCTCCAGCCCCCACAGTGCGTCTGATGGCAGACCCCCTCTTCCTCAAAGGCAGGATGCAGCCTCGTAAATAAAGTGCTCCAGGACCACACCGAACTGGTTCTGGCTGGGTTCAGTGACTTGTGACTTTTGAGAACAAAGACCTGTGGGGTATAAAGATCTGCGCCGAAACCCCGACGGGGTGTGTTACTTCTGGATGTCAAGACGAACCTCTGTCCGTGTAACGAGAGGAAAAGGACTTTGAAACTTTCATCCATCTTGCTGAAGCAACTACCCAAGGGCCTGATTTGAGCTTGCCTCCTGCTGAAGTCTCAGGGACATTAGACTTCACCCATCCACCTTCTGAATTCCTATTGAGAGGGGTTCTACTCGCAGGTGAGGCCTCTGTCGAGAATTCCAGAGCCTCTGGGTCTACTGCGGGGAACGCAGGCTGAGAATCATTGCTATCGCTATTGTGGGCCGCTGCAGCTGAGGAGCTGTTGCCGCTGAGAGCCCGCATTTGTCTGTGCTGCGAGAATCATCGCTATCGCTATTGTGGGCCGCTGCAGCTGAGGAGCTGTTGCTGCTGAGAGCCCGCATTTGTCTGTGCTACGAGAATCATCACTATCGCTATTGCGGGCCGCCTCAGCTGAGGACCTGTTGCTGCTGAGAGCCCGCATTTGTCTGTGCTACGAGAATCATCGCTATCGCGGGCCGCTGCAGCTGAGGAGCTGTTGCCGCTGAGAGCCCGCATTTGTCTGTGCTACGAGAATTATCGCTATCGCTGTTGTGGGCCGCTGCAGCTGAGGAGCTGTTGCCGCTGAGAGCCCGCATTTGTCTGTGCTACGAGAATCATCGCTATTCCTATTGTGGGCCGCCGCAGCTGAGGAGCTGTTGCCGCTGAGAGCCCGCATTTGTCTGTGCTACGAGAATCATCGCTATCGCTATTTTGGGCCGCTGCAGCTGAGGAGCTGTTGCCGTTAAGAGCCCGCATTTGTCTGTGCTACGAGGATCATCGCTATCGCTATTGTGGGCCGCCGTAGCTGAGGAGCTGTTGCCGCTGAGAGCCCGCATTTGTCTATGCTACGAGGATCAGCGCTATCGCTATTGTGGGCCGCTGTGGCTGAGGAGTTGCTGCCGCTGAGAGCCCGCCTTTTTATCACCGCCTCAGGAGCCTCGTGAGTGCACGCCGCGGACCGCTGCAGCTGGGAGCTGCGGCCGCTGCGAGTCTGCCTGTCATCATCGCGGCTTCCTCCCGAAGCTGCGTGCCGTGCCCCTTTAAACCCCAGGTACATTGTGCATCACCGGGTCGCGTAGACCCCGGCCTCGAACTAAGTTCGTTTCACACGCTTTTGAGTGCTTTTAATGGCCTTTCTTCGTGAACTTATATTTACGTGCATTGTGGCTTTTTGATCGTATTTGAGCCTTGTGTTAAGCTTATATAAAGATACCTATTTTTCTATAGCTACTTGTGTGGTGTCCCTTTGTGGTGTCGTCACTGCGTTATTTTGTATGGTCATAAATGCTTCACACACTGCTTCTGAGATAGGCCTGTCTGCTCGTGCTACGTTACCACAGGGTTGAGCAGGGGTTATCAAAGGGTGTAGCCCCCTTACTCTGACTTAGGAAGAAGGGTCCCTACTTGGACATTGGCCAGCCACTGCCAACCAGGGATCCCCATTTCTATCATTGGTGGTCAGCGGTGAGGATCAGGACTTGCATTTGTGATCCACATACAATAACTGGTGTACACCACTAGTGAGTGCAGAGCTAAACGCAACCACATACGTTGTTGATCTTGTTCTATTTTTTGATCGTAATTGCCAGTTATGTCTACAATGGGTAAGCCAGCATCCAATGCTTCGGAGGATCTCACCTTTGAGGAAGAGACGTTAGAAACCTACACTGCCAAACAGCTAAAGTCTTTTTGCAAGCAATTCACCATCCCTATTGCAAGTCTCTCTAGGAAGGAGGAGTATCAGAAGGCGCTAAAGGCCTGGTGGGAGGCAAGGGAGTCCCCCGGGAATGGGGGAGAGCCTGGGGACGGGGGGGAGAATGCCGGAGGGCAGCAGAATGAAGAAGTGGATTTAGGGGGAGGTAAAGCACTTTCCAGTCCAGGTACTAGTGTGTCCTCAAAGGGCCTGTCTCCAGAAGAGATGGAGGACAGGGAGAGAGATAGGAGGCATAGTTTGGAGATGGCCAAATTAGAAGGTCAGAAGGACCTAGAGAGTAAAAAGTTGGATATTGAAAATAACAGGTTGACATTTGAACTTGAGAAAATGAAACTGGAGCATGAGAGAATATTGAGGGAGATGGAGATCAAGGCTAAGAGTTTAGAGATCTCCCCTCTGGTGGCAGCATAGCTTTAGTACCTACCGAGGGTAGAGTTTATATACCCAAGGATGTCATCAAGGATTTCCATAAGAGTGAGGATATTGGGCAATGGTTGCCGCCTACGAGATAGCCATGGTGTCCCACCGGGTCCCTGAGAAGGATTGGGGAGCGGGGTTGTGGGGACGCTTTGTGAGTGATGGGAGGGATACCCTGTTGGATCTGCCTGAAGAGAGCAGGATGGTGTATGCCCACATGAAAGAGGCCTTGATGACGCGATATGGTTTGTCCCCAGAAATGTACAGGCAGAGATTTAGAACCTGTAAGAAGTTTGAGGGAACCACTTGGGTTGAATATGTGTCTTTTTTTTGCAGAGCAATGGATCGCTGGGTAAAAGGTAGCAAGGTGGAAACTTTTGAACAACTGTATGATTTGTTTGCGTGGGAGCATTTAACTAGTAACTGTTTTCCAGAGCTACGCCAGCACCTTGTTGATAGCAAGCTAACTAACCCTAGGAAGCTTGCTGAGGAGGCGGACCGCAGGGTGAGCACCCGGGTTCGCAAGGGTCAGGTGGGAGACTTCGCCAAAGGTGGGCAGGGTCCCCAGCAGAGAAGTGGGGGGGACAGGGGTAAACAGAGGGAGTTCCAGAGAGGGCCCCAAAGTAATTCCCAAGGGAACCCAGGAGTGGTGTCCCAGTCTCCCCCTGAGAAGAAGCCAGGTAGGCCTGTTCATAGGGGGCCCCTTGTTTTAAATGTGGTCAAGTGGGCCACCGGTATTATGATCCCCAGTGTCCCCAGAGGGACCTCAATGCACCACCCCGTGCACCACCCCGCCAGCTTGCTTGTGTAGCCCTGGGAGGGGAGGAGATGGGTGCCCCAGGTGGGTGGGATCCCGTAGAATTGACCCTTGTCTCGCTAGGAGACTTTGAGAAGGTCCCTAACCCCACACTGCCTGATAACACTAAGAAGTACAGGCAGTGGGTGACCATCAATGGCCATAGGGTGGAGGCTCTGAGGGACACCGGAGCAAGTGTGACTGCTGTCAGCTCCCGGTTGGTGTCCCCAGAGCAGGTTGTCCCCCATGCATTCTGCCCAGTAGTGTCAGCAGACAACTCTGAGAGCCAGTGTGAGGTGGCTCAAGTTCCCTTTGAGTGGGGGTCTCAGGAACTGTTCAAGTAGCTGTGAGGCCAGCCATGCCGGTAGACTGTCTGTTGGGCAACGATTTAGAGAACTCCCCGTGGGCTACGGTGGAGATGAAATCTCACTTGGAAATGTTGGGTCTGCCTGAGTGGGCGTGCGCGACCACTCGGTCCATGGCAGCCAGTAAGGACGTTCAGAAGGACCTGGAGCCTGAAAGTATGGCCCAGGCCCCTGCCTTAAAGAGAAGGGGTAGGGGGCGCGGGAAATCGGCCTCCATAGTTCCCACGGCCCAGGAAGGAGCAGACCTTGAGGGGGATGCCCTGGAGCCTACCGGGGAACAAGTAGCTGAACTGGGGGACCTGCCTGGGCTGACCCATTGGCAGCAGGAAGGAGGGCCCACCAGGGAGGAATTTTGTGAACAGCAGAGAACGTGCCCTTCTCTTGAGGGGCCGCGGCGACAGGCTGCAGCCCAGGCAGCAGGTGATCAGTCAGGGTCACATCTGATCTATTGGGAGAATGACCTCCTTTACAGCGAGCCTAAGGTTGCTGAGCCTGGGTCAGCCTGTGTGCTGGTGGTACCCCAGTGCTTCAGAGCCTTCCTACTGGGGTTGGCTCATGATGTGCCATTGGCAGGACATCTGGGGCAGACCAAGACCTCCGAGAGGCTGGTCACGCACTTTTATTTGCCCCAGATGCGCAGGAGCTCAGTTCTCACTGCAGGACATGTGAAACTTGCCAGGCAAGTGGGAAGAGTGGGGGGAAGATCAAAGCCCCACTCCAGCCCTTTCCAGTTGTCAGTACCCCATTCGAGCGAGTGGCATTGACATTGTGGGGCCTCTGGACCCCAAGACAGCCATGGGCAACAGGTTCATCCTGGTCTTGGTGGACCATGCCACCCGGTACCCTGAAGCCATCCCGCTCCGGACAGTGATGGCCCCCGTGGTGGGACGTGCACTGATGGGGATTTTCTCCCGTGTGGGGTTCCCCAGAGAGGTGGTGTCCGATAGGGGTACTAACTTCATTTCCAAATATATGAAGTCCCTGTGGGAGGAGTGTGGGGTAACTTATAAGTTTACCACCCCTTACCACCCCCAAGGTAATGGGCTGGTTGAGAGATTCAACCGGACCCTCAAAGGCATGATTATGGGCCTAGAAGAGGTCATGAGGCGTAAAGGGGGACGTCCTCTTGCCATGCCTGTTGTTTGCTTACCGTGAAGTGCCACAGAAGTCCCTAGGGTTCAGCCCCTTTGAACTACTCTATGGTCACCCGGTAAGAGGGCCTCTGAGTCTGGTAAAGGAAGGCTGGGAGCAATCTCCCAGGAAACCTCCCCAGGATGTGTTTAGCTACATGCTGGCCTTCAGGAACCAGACTCGGCATTTCAGAAAGCTTCCTGAGGCGAATCTGGAAGCCAGCCAGGAAGAGATGAAACGTTGGCACGATCAGAATGCCACTCTGATTGAGTTTCAGCCTGGGCAAAAGGTTTGGGTCATGGCCCCAGGGGAGCCCTGTGCGCTCCAAGATAAGTGGACCGGACCCTTTGAGATGGTGGAGCGCAAGAGTCCTGTTACCTACTTGGTGGACTTGCGGTCTCCCCGGAACCCCTTGCGGGTCCTGCATGTCAACCGCCTGAAGCCCCACTTTGAGAGGTCCGAAGTGGGCATGCTCCTGGCCACTAATGCTGGGATGGAGGAGGAGAGTGAGCCTCTTCCTGACCTCCTGTGTGCAAAGGAGCAAGATGGGTCAGTGGAGGGTGTGGTCCTCTCCACCACACTGACCCCTGAGCAGCAGAGTGATTGTCACCAACTGTTGGGACAATTCAGTGATCTGTTCTCCCTGGTGCCTAGTGTCACTGATTGGTGTGTCCATGAAGTGGACACTGGGGACAGTCCTCCTGTTAATCACAAGGCTTACCGAGTGACTGACCGGGTTAGGGCAAGCATTAAGGAGGAGGTTTCCAAAATGTTTGCTTTAGGGGTGATTGAGTCCTCTAGCAGCCCTTGGTCCAACCCAGTGGTCCTGGTACCAAAAGCTGCAGCGCCTGGTGCCACCCCAGAACTTCGGTTCTGCGTGGACTACCGAGGTCTCAATTCAGTCACAAAGACTGACGCGCACCCCCTCCCCAGAGCTGATGAGCTCATAGATCGGCTAGGGGCCGCACGGTACCTCAGCACGTTTGATTTGACGTCTGGGTATTGGCAGATCGCCTTGACTGATGGGGCAAAGGAGAGGTCAGCATTCTCCACACCGATGGGCACTACCAGTTCCGGGTGATGCCCTTTGGGATGTAGAATGCCCCTGCCACCTTTTAGAGGTTGGTCAACAGGGTGTTGGTTGGGCTGGAGGATTTCAGTGCCGCCTACCTGGATGACATTGCAGTGTTTAGTTCCTCATGGGAGGACCACCTGCGCCACCTCTGGGAAGTGTTGATGGCACTGCGAAGGGCAGGCCTCACAATCAAGGCAAGTAAGTGCCAGATTGGGCAGGGTTCTGTGGTGTACTTGGGACACCAGGTTGGGAGCGGCCAGGTGCGCCCCTACAGCCCAAGATTGAAACCATCCTGGCTAGGGAACCCCCAAAGACCCAGACACAGGTGAGAGCCTTTTTAGGACTCACGGGTTATTACAGGAGGTTTGTCAAGGGGTATGGCAACATTGTTGCACCCTTGACTGAGCTGACTTCTAAGAAGCAGCCAAAGATTGGGAACTGGACCGACACCTGTCAGAAAGCTTTTGAGGCCCTGAAGACTGCCATGTGCACAGCACCTGTACTTCAGGCGCCCAACTTTTCAAACAAATTTGTTGTCGAGACAGACGCTTCAGAGCATGGTGTGGGGGCTGTTCTGTCACAGATCAATGAGGAGGGACTAGACCAACCGGTAGCCTTCATTAGTAGGAGGTTACTTCCACTGGAACAGAGGTGGAGTGCAATTGAGCGTGAGGCATTTGCTGTGGTCTGGGCACTGAAGAAGCTGAGGCCATACCTGTTTGGGACTCACTTCCGGGTTCAGACGAACCAAAGGCCCCTCAGATGGTTGATGCAGATGAGGGGTGAGAATCCCAAGTTGTTGAGGTGGTCTATTTCCCTACAGGGTATGGACTTTACGGTGGAACACCGCCCGGGTACAGAGCACGCCAATGCTGATGGTCTGTCCAGATTTTTCCGCCTTAGTGATGAGAACCCCCAAGTGGGTGGGTAGTTCTCCCCACATTTCAGCTGGAGGGGACACGTGTTAGACCTGGCACCATTGGCGTGGGTCTCCCTTCCATCTTTCGCTTTTTGTCTCCTCTGTGTTTGCTGGTGTTAGATGCTCTGGGCGCTGTGCCACTGCCATTCAGTGCTACAGCGCGAATGCTCCCTATTGTAAATTGACTGGATGAATTGGTATTCCCATAATTGGCTCATTTGATTTACCTGTTAGTCCCTCGTATAGTGCACCGTGCATGCCCAGGGCTGGTAGACCGAATGCTGCTGGTGGGCCTGCAGCGCTGATTGTGCCACCCACCTAAGCAGCGCGTAAAGTGTGTCTCAGACCTGCCATCGCAGAGTCTGTGCGCAGTCCAGAACTGCCATTCTTTGACTGTAAATTGAACCCACTTCCCAGTCCCTCAACCTTCCCTTGGCATCATGTAAGTCATCCCTATGGCAGGGTGCGTTGTATGTGAAAGGTAGGACCTGCCTTGGTCTGTGTGGCATGTCCTGATAGTCAATTACACTCCATTTCGTTTTTCACTATGGCAAGGCTATCTGTTCCCTTAGGCCAGAATGGGCAGTTTTGATTATTACATCCTATAATCCTAGCTGACCCAAGGAACATGTTTGGAAAGTCGAATTTAGTATGCCTGAGCTCAGAATATTAAAATACATCTTTTAGTGAGGATTAGTTTTATATTCTGCGTTTGAAAATACCACTTCTAGGAAGTAGGTATTTTCTTGCCTAAGTCGTCCAGTGTGCTCTGCTGTTATGTGTATTGGATGTCTGGTCTTGGAGGGTCAGGCCAGGCTGAGCCCGACCTGGGTTGAATAGCGAGATCTGCAGCTGGAGTATGGAGAGGGGTGACCCTTTGATCTGAGCAGGGCTGGGCCTGGCAAGGTGAATGATGGCTCCAGCCCCCACTGTGCGTCTGATGGCAGACCCCCTCTTCCTCAAAGGCAGGATGCAGCCTCGTAAATAAAGTGCTCCAGGACCACACCGAACTGGTTCTGGCTGGGTTCAGTGACTTGTGACTTTTGAGATCAAAGACCTGTGGGGTATAAAGATCTGCGCTGAAACCCCGACGGGGTGTGTTACTTCTGGATGTCAAGACGAACCTCTGTCCGTGTAACGAGAGGAAAAGGACTTTGAAACTTTCATCCATCTTGCTGAAGCAACTACCCAAGGGCCTGATTTGAGCTTGCCTCCTGCTGAAGTCTCAGGGACATTAGACTTCACCCATCCGCCTTCTGAATTCCTATTGAGAGGGGTTCTACTCGCAGGTGAGCCCTCTGTCGAGAATTCCAGAGCCTCTGGGTCTACTGCGGGGAACGCGGGCTGAGAATCATCGATATCGCTATTGTGGGCCGCTGCAGCTGAGGAGCTGTTGCCGCTGAGAGCCCGCATTTGTCTGTGCTACGAGAATCATCGCTATCGCTATTGCGGGCCGCCGCAGCTGAGGAGCTGTTGCCGCTGAGAGCCCGCATTTGTCTGTGCTATGAGAATCATCGCTATCGCTATTGTGGGCCGCTGCAGCTGAGGAGCTGTTGCCGCTGAGAGCCCGCATTTGTCTGTGCTACGAGAATCATCGCTATCGCTGTTGCGGGCCGCTGCAGCTGAGGAGCTGTTGCCGCTGAGAGCCCGCATTTGTCTGTGCTACGAGAATCATCGCTATCGCTATTGTGGGCCACTGCAGCTGATGAGCTGTTGCCGCTGAGAGCCCGCATTTGTCTGTGCTACGAGAATCATCGCTACCGCTGTTGTGGGCCGCTGCAGCTGAGGAGCTGTTGCCGCTGAGAGCCCGCATTTGTCTGTGCTACGAGAATCATCGCTATCGCTATTGTGGGCAGCCGCAGCTGAGGAGCTGTTGCAGCTGAGAGCCCGCATTTGTCTGTGCTACGAGAATCATCGCTATCACTATTGTGCGCCGCTGCAGCTGAGGAGCTGTTGCCGCTGAGAGCCCGCATTTGTCTGTGCTACGAGGATCATCGCTATCGCTATTGTGGGCCGCTGCAGCTGAGGAGCTGTTGCCGCTGAGAGCCCGCATTTGTCTATGCTACGAGGATCAGCGCTATCGCTATTGTGGGCCGCTGTGGCTGAGGAGTTGCTGCCGCTGAGAGGCCGCCTTTTTATCACCGCCTCAGGAGCCTCGTGAGTGCACGCCGCGGACCGCTGCAGCTGGGAGCTGCGGCCGCTGCGATTCCGCCTGTCATCATCGCGGCTTCCTCCCGAAGCTGCGTGCCGTGCCCCTTTAGACCTCAGGTACATTGTGCATCACCGGGTCGCGCAGACCCCGTCCTCGAACTAAGTTCGTTTCACACACTTTTGAGTGCTTTTAATGGCCTTTCTTCGTGAACTTATATTTATGTGCATTGTGGCTTTTTGATCGTATGTGAGCCTTGTGTTAAGCTTATATAAAGATACCTATTTTTCTATAGCTACTTGTGTGGTGTCCCTCTGTGGTGTCGTAACTGCGTTATTGTGTATGGTCATAAATGCTTCACACACTGCCTCTGAGATAGGCCTGTCTGCTCGTGCTACGTTACCACAGGGTTGAGCAGGGGTTATCAAAGGGTGTAGCCCCCTTACTCTGACTTAGGAAGAAGGGTCCCTACTTGGACATTGGCCAGTCACTGCCAACCAGGGATCCCCATTTCTAACAAGTCTTTATTAGTACCTGAAGGCCACATTTTATGAAGACGCTATAATCCCATCACCAACGATGAAAGCTATACAAGCAATGCTACTGAACATCATCAATGCACCCTTCCTGCAGAGTTCATTCCTGGAGGAAATCTCTCTGCTGAATATGCCGATCCCGAATTCTGATGACAATGATAACTACTGCCCATATAGACACACCATTTCCTAGAAAGATCATGGTGAAGGGTATCCCAATCTTGATCTGTAATGATAGCACTGGCCACACTCTCCTTCAGGCAGCAGTGGGTGGTGCAGGTAGGAGCGGTGGGGCAGGGTTGAGTCAACAGATGACGACAGGGTAAAATAAAATTTTAAAAATTAAAACCACTTACCTTGCGCTCGCCGCATCGCCGAGTCGGCAATGCGGCGAGTGCAAGGTAAGTGGTTTTCTTTTTTTACATTTTATTTTACCCTGTCGTCATCTGTTGACTCAACCCTGCCCCACCGCTCCTACCTGCACCACCCACTGCTGCCTGAAGGAGAGTGTGGCCAGTGCTATCATTACAGATCAAGATTGGGATACCCTTCACCATGATCTTTCTAGGAAATGGTGTGTCTATATGGGCAGTAGTTATCATATCAGTGCCCCAGGTTTACATCCCTTTGTAAATCTGGGGCAGCGTCATATTCCATGGGTGTTGCATGTTAAAAGCCACTGCAACGCCCATGGAACACCTCCCGGGTGCAGAATATGGCGACGCAAAGATTTGCGCTGTGACGCCTTACTCATGATTTATGAGGCCATTCAAAGGCACGCAGGGTGGCTTTGCGTGGCTTCATAAATCTTTATGAGAGCCCTGCATCAAGCATGCACCACTTTACGTGTAACAAAAGTGACACGGGGCTCTCGCATTATTTATTACCTGCAAGGTGCACTTTGATGACTACTCAAGTTAGCTGTGAATGTGGCTAGATGTTATTTCATTGTTATCATTGTCTGATGCTTGGATTGTCTCAGTACATTCAAAAGTGACCAAAAAGTGAAACTACGCAAAACACAAAAAATAAATGTCAGACACCGTCTAATTGAAATGCTGTCTAAATTTAGTTTAAATTGAACTGCACACACACAGCTTATGACACATCACACCTAAATAGAATGCTAAATATATGTCCACCTAGCATGCGATTAGGTCCATAAGGACATATCGGAAATAATCCACAATGGAAGCCAAGGGGAGTGGTCTGTTTCCTGGCCTCTGTGGGGTGCCCGCGCGGACACCCACTTCCCCGTCCTCCCACAGTGCCAAGGGGAGTGGTCTGTTGCCTGGGTTCTGTGGGGTACCAGTGCGGACAACCACTTCCCCCTCCTCCCACATTGCCATGGGGAGTGGTCTGTTGCCTGGGCTCTGTGGGGTACCAGTGCGGACAACCACTTCCCCCTCCTCCCACATTGCCAAGGGGAGTGGTTTGTTGCCTGGCCTCCGTGGGGTGCCGCGCGGACTCCCACTCCCCCCTCCTCCCACAGTGTCCTTTCTGTGACTCACTGCGACATCCGCGGATTTTTCCACACGGTGCAGCGGTCGGACCATGCAGTATTGGTTTTCATGAGAATGCTTTCAAATTATTCGGAAGATCCCCTCCCGGTCCAGGATAATCTCTTAGTTTTCATTAATTCTGGTGACCGAGCCATGAGTTGGAACTGGAGAGGGGGGAGTATTGTCTTTGAAGTTTACCGGCTCGCTCATTGATGGCAGTTCACGTTTCACTTCAATTAGAAAAGTAAATTCGCTGCCATCCTCGGCAAAGCGCCTGGCGCACTGGTGTGCCGCGTGGGTCACGGTTCATGCAGCTTTGGGTTAATGGCGTACAGTAGCAGTCTGTACGCTGGGCAGCCCTGAGTTTAAGCTTTCCCTTTTGCATGTTCTCACACAGCGGTATCATTTTCGGATATGTGCACTCTCTATTCCTCCATTGTAGTGTGGGAAGTCAGGAGACTTGTCATGCTGGAGCTGCACTTTACACAGAGCTCTGAAGCTCTCCAGGGCCCTTTGCGAGTGGCTCATTCAGTCTAAGTTTAAACTTTGCATTCTGGGACTTGTAGTCACCAAATGGGAAAATCAGGACTACACATCGCGAGAGTTCTGATCACAATGGTGTCCTTCTGCATATCTGCTGTGAAAAACAAAGTGTAAATGATTCCAGGTGCATTGCGAATTTTTTTTCCCAGTAAGTTAATATACATGGTTCGCTTAAGGATACACTTGTATTGGCATCACGGACGGTTCCTTTGCTAAACTGATGCTCCTCAGGGATAGTTTTGCACCTCAACCAGGGCTTTAAGTGGGCCTGGTTCTAAAAAGCAGCTGCTGAGACGGGTCCCCTATCGGGCTCTCCAATTTTGCCCTCACACTCAGGGTGAAAAAAAATCTTAACTCTGCAGCAGTGCCACCCTTCACTGCCTTTGAGGTAACTTCAAAGAGACTCGTTATAGTTCTTTCAGTCTCATCATTTCAGAACTGAAGAATTTTCAGTATTATATACAACAAAGCCATAGTTGTTGCTTATTTATCTTAGGCAACTAACAACCATTGATAAAGTCAATAGTTCTGGCTTGTTGTAGGTGTAATGCTACTCGTTGTATTATACATCTAGATGCAATGACAGAAGCAGCAAAAAATACCAGCCGGGTGGCACACTATGCTTTTAGCTTACACGTTTTTAAGCCACGCCCTTAATTACATTGCCCACACCCCTTTTAGAGACCCCCCCCCCCAGTTTTTTTATTCCACTTAAAGCCCTGACCTCAACTATTACTCTGTAAGTCTGTTCTGAAGCGGTCCAGTTTTATGTGGACTCACAGGCCTGCTGTGTATCTGTGCAAAAGTGACATATCTCACTCACACCAAGAACTGAAGCTGTGACCTCTGTGGTTGTCCTATACACAGGACATCTGGAATTCTGCAGCTGCAGCTTTTTTTTAACATAATTAGGGATTTGACACATTTGCCATATAATCCGCCTGCTACATAATCTGCAGATTTTAACAAAAAAATTGCTTTTATCTCAAATGGATCGACAGTTACTAAAACGTGGTGACATATGGGCACGTGCAGTGGAAGGCCCTTTGCAAAGGTTAACTGGTCATCTTTCAGTTTGCTTATTTCTGTATTTCGTTATTAAACTGGTACTAGTGAAGTGAAGTCTTTGCCCAGACGGTATTACCATGTGTAAAAGTTAGTAATACTAATAAAAAAAAGGTGCCTCACTATGCCGCATAATTTCCCTTTTCTTGCCGCATAATTTAGTTTACCCTGCTGGATAATTTGGTGCTCCCCTGCTGCATAATTCCAGTGGCCCTGCCAATACATTTTAGAAATACATGTAACTCTTATACAGAGTACTTTCTCGTTTTTACTGAAAATGTACTTTCTCAGCCTAAAACCCAGGCAAATCCTGACTGAAGCAGGTTTGCCCTCGAATAAGAATTTTGACTGGTGGCTCATTGCACACTGCTTGGGTTTTCAACCACACGATTTGCACCAAGAAAACATCTGGCACAATTCGTGAAAGCGAACAATGCAAATTTCGAATCTACTCACATTAGAACAGCGGAAAAGAAGCACAATTTTCACGTTATTCCCCGTTTTGAATCTGAAACGCAGAATGAGATCCCACTTGAACACTCAGTAAATACCATCCCCCTATAGATCGGTATTTACCGCAAGCCAAATGTACACACTGAATTACGCAGGACTCAGAACGAAGCCCTTTAGACCCGTATCCTGATTGGGGGGAGAAGTGTCCCTGCAGGCAATACCATTGCACTTAGTTCTGAGTATTACCAGGTGCAGCAAAGTACCCAGTAAAGCCATGTGTGTTTCAGCGAGCATTTTTCTCCTGATAAAAACAGGAGCAAAAATGTGGGCAGCCATTGGGCACAGAATGGGGTTTTCCAGCGAGATGTTTTGTAAGTAGATGCTATCACCTTCGCGAGAGCAGAGATGAGAATTCCTCAGGCTCAGAGAGAAGTCACAGAATTGATCTCTGAGCCTTATTATCATAGACTGAAAAACAAAGTGTCCCCTTGAAGGAAGCATTCTCACAGTTAATTATATAAACATACTAAAATCCGTACAAGAGCGTGCCAGGGCAGTCAGTACAGGCTGTCCTGGCATGGGGGTAATTCATTTTGAGAATAATATCTCCCGTAAGAGAGCGCACTTATGTTTTTCATGTTGCAAAGGAACTCCAGTGATAGGGTACACATGGGCCTGAATACCCCTCACCCTGAGGTACCGGTGTTTGACTTGTTTGCCTGGTACAGTGTTACCGCCCGAAAACCTGTACCATTCCGACTGAGGTCCAGAGTGTGTCCATTGAATACCACTTGCACTACATTGTTAAAAACACAGGGCCACCTACTTGAGATTTGTGATATTAAATGAAATCAAGGTGTGCTTCGATGTTAGCCTCCCACGTCAGGGTTGTGCAGCTTCCCACAATTCTTTCAAAACTCCCCTGGCACACCACTATCAGTTGACTGATAGACGGAGGAGATGGCAGGGCCTCATCAAGCAGGGTGAGGTGACGGCAGGACCAGGCTACACGGCTTTTGAGAAATGACCCATGCGTTTGATCATGTGCATTGAGAGGACTTGACTGACCGGCAATGAGTGGTCAGGGCCCCTGACCAGGGCACAAGAACAGGATTCTATAATAAAGCAAACAATATCATATGCACTGAAGTGGTAAGCATAGTCTGCATACAGCACATAATGTGTGCTTTGCTGTGCAGTGCTGCACTTAAGTTATGTGATGTGTGTACTGCTAAACCACATTGGATTGGTATTTTAATAGTCCTTTCAATGCCTACAGCGCTTTCTTGATTGTTGAGTAAGTAGCTCCTTTCTGTATTTGACTTACACAGAGCTTCATGGCCCTGAGGGGCATTCCTTGCAGATCTGGGGAGACCATCCATCAGACTGGAAAAACTATCATTTGAAAAGTTCTGTTATTTCGCTGGAGTTTGGTTGTGTGTGGTTGGAGAAAATGTGTACAATGTTAAGTTTCTAAATAGTTTGTGTGTGTTAAGGTGAAAGTAAAGTAAGTTCAATGTAGAAAGAATTTTTTTTTTTGGGAGTGCCATGGATATGGGTGAGTATCCAGAAAATCTTTCAGTTTTTCTCTCAATTGGAGCATTGGAGGGTGTGATCAATTATGCATTGCCCAGCCTGACTACACTTATAAATGTGCAACATAGAGTATGCGCGAGGGGCAATAATGGAGAATTCACCCCAAAAATCTGGATTTCCTATCTATTCATTCAGTGGTACAGCCTGATGTTCCTCAGGCTGTGGACAGGCTGATGTGGCTGATTCATGGTTCAGAGGTATTGCCTCCAGACCTTGTGGTGGACCTGCCACTTATGGTAAGGTGGGTGGTCCACCTTCCTGTATGGCAGAGCTAGCTTAATGAAAGGTTGTCATGGAGGAATTTAATGAATAGTAAGTATGTGTTCATGCTGGAAAACCTTCAGAATTTCCAGGGGTCCAGATATGTAGATACTGACATCCTTCCTAAACTTAGTAGCTAAATTTCCAGGTTCCAAACGTGGAAATTCCTCTATCAGTGACAGTTGTTTGTGAATTTTCCACCAGTCGTGAACCTCGACAGATGACGAGGTTCACGACTGGTGGAAAATTCACAAACAACTGTCATCTCCCGACTTCCTCATGCTTCTTCTTACTGAAGATCCTACGTAAGATCCTGCCTTTCATTCCTCAGGATCACAGAAAAACGGTAATAAGTGCGCTGATCCTCTCAAAAATAGACTATGGTAACTCATTGTTTTTGGGCATTGACAAGTACCAGATAACTAAACTACAGTCACTGCAGAATGCCGCAGCACGACTGCTACTTGACATTCCTAAATACCACTCCATCTCCGGTAGCATTAGACAGCTCCATTGGCTTCCGATTCAGCAACGTGTTGAATTCAAAGCCCTCTGTCTGGTACATAAGGCACTGTATAATGACGGAGCATTGGACATGCAGAAACTATTTCTCTGGTACTCTCCGTGAAGGAATCTTAGATCAGCCAATACAGGGCTAGTTCAGGTCCCTAAAATCCAAAAAGCCAGATGGGGAGGGAAAAGCCTATCCTACCGGGCAGCCAAACTTTGGAACAGACTGCAGATCACCATTAGGCTACAGCCTAACAGGTTTCAGTTTAGGAAAATGGTCAAGACCTGGCTCTTTCCCCCAAAATAAATTTTGTTACTTGCTTAGACAACACACAACACGTCTCTCTCAGCGCCAAGACACCTCGGCATTCGTACGCTCTATAAATATGCTACTTACTTACGAGGCATGGACTGGGCGTACACAAGAAGAGCGGACAACCTGATGCACCTGTGAGTTCTGTGATAATTGGTAAGTTGAGCATGGATGAAAGAAGACAGATGATAAGGGACAAGACAAGACAACATTGATGTCAAAGACAAGGGGTGTGCGGCTGGGGTCTGGCCTTGTATCGTTCCTTGCATGAGGGTGGCGTTTACTGCTTGAGTCGTGATTTGCTCAGGGCATTCAGCACATCCCAGACCTGGCTTCAATGCTTTCAGGAGTAGAAAAATATAAAATCCTGATTTTATTAGCGAAAATTTGTTAAAGGTACAAATGTGAACTTCACCTGTGGTAGTGAGAAAAAGTAACAGGCAAAAGTAACAGAAGTTCAAGGAGCCTGGAACACACAAAGGGAGGAGGGTACAATCATGAGACATTCATAGGGTGACCAAATATTGACTAGGGACTGAAAGTTATACTGCAGGACGGAAAATGAAATGTTGGATGACATAGAATATTTATTGAAAAAATAAATTTCAGAGGTGTGGCATTTGTGGACCCGGTTTGCTAATTATTCTAATCCGTAATCATGCTGAGGGTGACTTTGCTGATCTCTAATCTCGCCTCCTTCCCTCCTCCACCACCACTCTTTTACTGGGTTTACTGCCATCTTGCCGGAGTCCCACAAAATGTCTACATGTGTTAGGAAAGTTGTCCCTCAATTAAAGAGCAACTCAAAGTTACTGCAGCATTTTGACTATGCATATACCACTAGAAACCTCTGAATGAAACCAAAGTGGAATGTACAATGAGAAATCATAGCTTTGGCATGGTGGTGGGTAGGACTATCACCGCGTTGAAGTTAGACCAATACAGTGATGGGCTGATGACAGACGGGGACTCACTCCGGCAAGTCTGCACCAGTAATGGGCCCTTGGTTCTATGGGATAGCCCTCTACCCCAAATCACGCATTGCCCCTGATATGGCTGGCCCAATTTACGAAATCGGTGTGACAGAGCTGCCGCTGTCAATGCATAAATCCCCCATATTTGGACTAGGTCTTTGTTGATCTAATCGTCAGAGCACAAGTAGATCTTCCCGAGACCCACAAGAATGTGGGTGCACTTAGGGGACCCACATGCGCCATGGTTGATGACTTCAAAGAGATCATCTTTTTTGGGGGGCAGCGAAACATGGCTACCCTTCTCCCCAGTTTAGATATGGAGAGCCAGTCAGAAATAGGCAGGTGGATAGCACAATTGTCTTTTATGTCTTTTTTCCAAACTACGCTGGTGAAACGATTTACTTTGTGCAATGTCAAACCATCCTTTTCCACCTTGGTTTTTCCTCCAGTGAATGAAAGACACTGTTCGCTTATACCGCCTGTATTTTCCTGCTTCCAGTGCTTTAAATGGAAATACACAAGTGCAGGTACTCACTCTTTCGAGTTCCTGTTTACTCCTGAGAAGTGCCGATTCTCTCCCATTAAATGTATCGAAGCAGTGCTGAGAAGTGCAGGCACTCTCCTTTCCAAATTAAAGAAGCACATGTACTCACTACCGGATAGCACCTGCTCATTTAAAGCACTCTCTGTTTTCCAAACGGTGGGGTTCCCACTTATTGCCTGTCCGACATTATCAAAAGAAGCCACCTTTGCATGCCCTGTCAACACACACAACTGTTGCCATCTAAAGCTTGCCCTTCAGTCCTTTGCGTTCTCCCAATAACACAGCCTCGGTCCAGCCCTGTAATTAATGCAAATGATCTCAGTGATTAGTTAGTATTATGCTAATCTGGATCCTGAATTTACCAAAATCTGCATCATGACGTCTGGCAGCAGATTGGTTGGGCTTCTAAGTCATATTACATTAGCCTGCCAGCTGCAAGCAGCGACGTGATAGAGCAGAAATCCCAGCAAGTAATCGAGATTACACGAGTTTTCTATCTTAATGAACAACTGCTTGCATCGGGGATTACAGGCAAATTATGGTTTTCTTCTGCGCTCATGGCCGGCTGGGCATCTGCTCAGAAGCTTCCTTTTTCCTCTTAGCTTATGCTTTTAATACACCGAGCAAAGCCGGCCACGCAGACGGCGACCATCAGGGCCTGTAATTGAATTTGTTCGATCACAAATGACAACCACTTTGAGGCTAACCGCGACACCTTGAATTTCCCCTAAAACCACTGGTTTGAATGCAGGTTTCAATTACAGGCTTGGAGTGATTTACATTACACGTGTAAACATGTCAGTCTTACAGTGCAAACACTGCTGGCTCTCTGGTTTACTGTTTATGCATGTTGTGTTACATTACATTACATTACGTTGATATGCTATGTTTTGTCACGTACTGCTACGCAATGTAATGTAATGAGATTCCCATACTCTGAGGTATACCCATTGTGTTCACTTGCTGCCCTATGTACTCAGGTACAAGCTTGTGTGAGCTGTGCAGCTTTATGTACATAGGTGTAGCCTATTATGTTTAGATATAGCCCCATATTGATAATTTTGCCCCACATACACATTCAACCAATCAATCAATCAATCTGTACAGTGCCTCTTGTCACCCGTGAGGTTATCCAGGCGTTGGCAAGGTCTCTAGGTTCAGCCAAAGAGCAAGGTCTTGAGCGTCTTGCAGAAATGAGATAGAGCAGCTGAGGTATGGAGGTGTAGGGGTAGGTCGTTCAGTGCCTTGGCTGCCAGGTAAGAGAAGAAGCGCCCCCCAGCCCTGCTCCGGTGGATGAGGGGTGTGAGCTAACACAAGGAAGGTGGAGGGGGTGGTCGATGTAGGCTGGTTCAGGGTTGTGAAAGACCTTGAATGTGTGGCTGAGTAGCTTGAGCCGGCATCTCTTCTGAACTGGGAGCCAGTGGAGCTCTCTGAAGTGTGGGCTGATGTGCGTTAGTCATGGGAGATCGAAGATGAGTCTTGGATGGTTTGGAGTCTTTGGAGGAGGTGGGTTGCGATTACTGCTTAGAGAGCGTTTACATAGTTCAACTGGCTGGTGATCAGGGCCTGGGAGATGGTGCGTCTGGAGTTTTGGGGGAATCACTTGAATATCTTGCGTAACATGCAGAGAAGGAAGAAGCAGGAGGACGACAAGGCATTGTTGAGATGTCATGGAGAGTTTGCTATCCAGGATGATGCCAAGGTTTCTGGCTTGGTCCGTCAGGGTTGGTGTGGGTCTGTGCTTTTGAAGAAGGAAGGTGCACCAGGAATGGAGTCAAGACCGTCCGAATAAGTCCATCAGTTTTCTTTATTGGTGTAAATATTTAAAAATGGCCATCAGCCAACGCGTTTCGTTCCTATAAAATACACCCGATTCCAAGATTTCATTCCAGAAATCTTGGAATCGGGCGTATTTGCCATTCGTGTGGATACATCTTATTAAGGAGATTGGATGGGATACTTTTGACCCTTATTGTGGGGTATTTTCCCGGATTGCTACACGTGATTGCAGAGACACTATTTAAGTGCCCAATACTTCACCTGATATTTGAAGCCCTGATGAAGTTCCTTCATAGGAACCAAACACGTTGGCTGATGGCATGTTTAAATATTTACACCAATAAAGAAAACTGATGGACCTATTCAGACGGTCTTGACTCCATTCCTGGTGCACCTTCCTTCTTCAAAAGAATTTGCTTTTTCTGGATTTCAGTGGAGCTCAACTGCGGCAGGCTCTGGAAGTGAATGCACAGAACTCTTAATACTTACAGATAGGAATTGATGTGCTGAACCTTAGGTCAGCCGCTGTTGGGAGTGTTTTTTTGGTGTGGGTCTGTGCTCTGAAGGCCACCAGGAGGCGTCCCAGGGGAAATTTTTGTTGCCGACGATCAGTACTTCTGTCTTGTCCACGAGAAGCTTCAGGCAGTTGTCCTTCATCCAATTTATGACACTAGTCATGCATTGGTGAAAGTTGGTCCTGGGGTGATGGAGTCTTCAAAGAGGGAGAGGATGAGTTGTGTGCCATCAGCGTAAATGATGATGTTGAGTCGCTGGGATCTGTCGATGCTGGCCAGTGTTGTCATGTAGGTGCTGAAGAAGGTGGGGCTGAGTGATGAGCCTTGAGGGACTCCACAGATGCTATCCTTGAGTCTGGAGGAGAATGGTAGTAGGCAAACTCATTGTGTTCTGCCGGTGAAGAAGGAGCCGATCCATCTGAGGGTGATTCCTTGGATGCCGATGTCGTGCAGGCTGGTGATGGGCTTGTGGTAAGATATGGTGTCGAAGGCCGCGGAGAGGTCAAGAAGGGTTAGCGACACTGTCTCCCCCTGTCGAGAAGGCCTGATGTCGCAGTGGCTGCGATCATGGCTGTTTTGGTGCTGTGGTTGCTGCACAAGCCCGATTGGGAGTTGTCCAGGAGGTGATTCTGTTTTAGGTATGTTGTGAGTTGCTGGTTATTGGCCTTTTCAATTACTTTGGCTAGGAAAGGTAGCATGGAGATGGGTCTGTAGTTATCGAGTGCACTGGGGTCTGCTGATGTTTTTTCCAGCAGGTCATTGACCTCTGCATCATCCAGTCTACAGGGAAGGTGGCCGTGGCCTGGGAAGCATTTAGTAGGGTGGTGAGTTCTTGGCTGATGCTGGTTATTCCTAGGTTGAAGATGTGATGGAGGCACGGGTCGGTGGGGGGGCCCAGAGTGTACCGATTTCATGATGGTGGTGGTCTCATGTGTGTTTAGGTAGCTCCAGGCGGTTAGTCAGAATTCCTTTGTGGGTGTGGAGTTGTTATGCTAGTTGCTAAAGAAGTCAGTGGGCTTTATTTGGGGGATGAAATTCTTGTAGATTTTTGCGATCTTGTCATGAAGAAGTTCATGGGGTGGTTGCAGAGGTCCTGTGAGGGGCTGATGTTTGTAGCAGCTGCAGCTTGGAGGCTGGCTTTGATGCGTGTCGCCAAGAGCTTTCTTTGTTGTCTCCCGTAGTTGTCGGTGGTAGAGGTTGAGTGCTGTTTTGAAGGTGTTTCGGTCGGTAGTATCCCTGCTGGTTCTCAATCTCCTCTCGAGTTGTTTGTAGAGGCGTTTGGAGTTCCTGAGGTCTTTGGTGACCCAGCTGGCTTACTTTGTGGATCTCCTGTGTTTCGTATTGCTTATGGGGGCGATGCTGTTGGTGCAGTCTGTGAGCCAGTTGTTGAATTTCCTGATGTTTTGGTCAAGGTTGATGCAGCGTTCGGGCTGGTTGGTGGTGAGGGCTTTGGTCCATTGGGTCTCGGAGATTTTGCTCCAGCTGCGATGGGGAGTGCTGGACAGAGGGGTTGGGAGGTCTTCAGGGTGGTCATGTTGAAGTGGACAAAGGAGGTCCATGTGAGTTGTGTGGAGTGGCTGTACGTGATTTTGTCACTGGAAGTGAAGATGTGGTCGAGCGTTTGGCATGCGATGTGCGTGGGGTTGTGACCGATGTTGTCCAGGCTGTCAAAGAGGTGGGCGGAGTTATGGTAGGTGAGGTCGTCAAGGTGGACATTGAGGTAGCCCAGGAATACGTAGTCCTTGGATTCAATTGCAAGGGGGGTGATGAAGTCGGCAATGGAGTTGCAGAAGCTGACCCATGGTCCAGATGGTCAGTAGGTGATGGTGCCCTTGATTGTTGTAATTTTCGTCTGTCTAAAGTCTGAAAATTCAAGTGTTCCATTGCCGGGAAGGCATTGTCCGTCATGCGATTCCTCCGTGTGGCTTGTTGGTGCGGTTGCAGTGGGTGATCTTGTATCCTGTTGGTACTGTATTAGCGATGTCAGGGCCAGAAGCTGGGTGGAGCCAGGTCTCATTGAGAAAGATTATGTGTGGGGTGCGGGTGTCAATGAGGTCCCAGAACTCGGTGACATGTTTGCAAAGTGAGTGCGTGTTGAGAGAGGTGCATGCAAGCTGGTGCTGTGGTACCAGTGTGATGAGTGGTATGAGACAGGTTGGGTGGTGTGTTGGCATGTGTGTTTGTGCAGGAGAAGTGGCAGTGGGTGCAGGTGAAGGGTCCTACCGTGTTGTGCAGGCTAGTGTGGCAGCAGCGTTCGTGATGGTGTCTGGGGTTGAGGGCATGAATGGCAGCTGGCGTGTAGCTGTGGGGAGCGCGGAGACCAGGGTTTGTGGCGCTGGGCGTGGTCCAGGCACAGATGGGCGCAGACAGGCTTGCCTTTGGTGCACCCGCTGGAAGTGGGAGAGGCTCTGGGTGGTGGTGGGCGGGGTGTGCAAGAGGCAGGAAAGAAAACAGTGGGAGGAAGTAGCAGCAAAAGGGAGAGAAGAGCGAGAGAAGGGGAAAAGCAAGGAAAGAGCACAACAAAGGCCCCAAAAAAGGCCTGGAACAGCAATAAAGGGGCTGAGAAGGAGAGAAAAGAGTGATAAAGAAATGAGGGCACAGAGTCGAGAAGCAGAAATGAATACGGGCAGGAGCAGCAGCAAAAACAGGTTCAGAAGGTGAGAGAAGAGTGCAAAAACGAGGGGAGAGAGATACAAATTGGAATGAGAAGGTTGGGAGCAGCTGCAAGAAACGGGGTCAGAATGTGAGAGAGGAGTGAAAACTGAGGAGAGAGATAAAAGGCGGAATGAAAAGGGTAAGAGCAGCAGCAAAAAAAAACGGGACAGGTGAGAGAAGAGTGAAAAACCAGGTGATAGAGACAAGAGCGGAATGATAGGGTGGGAGCAGCAGCAAGAGGGACCTTGACTGGCCGGGAGGCCAGCCAGAGGCAAGGTGTGACCTGGGCCTGGGCACAGTGGGGCTTGGATGACACTGTCACTGTGACTCTATGGGGCAGGGAAGACACGGACAATACAGAGATATACACATGGACACTAGGACTGCAGTCACACTGAACACTCATACAAGCGCAACACTCTGACAACCAGAAACACGGGTGAGAATAAAGGGCCACCTTAAAACCAGGTCCCATAATTCAATTCTGCATCAAGCTGTAACGCTTTTAAAGGAACATGGCATTCCCAAAGTCCTGGGCTGGAACAGTGTTCTACAGAAGAGATGGTGAGAGACCGCATAAAGGGACATCATAGTCACTAATGAATGTGACCTCACAAGACACAAAGTCCTATAAGGATGTCAAAGCGTATTGAGCATACCAGAGAGGCGCAGGGCACTTCAGAAACAGTACACAGAGAGAAGTGGTGATAAAAATGACAATATTATGCATGGGAGCCTGCAAACCCTGTTTAAAACCCCAACTCTAATTTCTTTTTACAGGCGACGTGTAACGCACCTAGTCACCTGTAATAAAGAAATGACATAGCCATTCAACTGTAATAGCATATTTAAAGGTTGAGTTCTGACATCAAAATGCCTGCTGCCAGAGCCAGCAGCCAAGGGGAAAGGCAGGGCAAAGAGCATAATTAAAGCTGCCGTTTCAAAAACGAAATTGGCTATTCCTGCTTTTGCTCTGTTAGGCTAGATGAACAGCGATAAGCAGAAAGGGGATATTTAAGGTAATATGTTTATTTTTCCATAGTAGTCTGAGCTACAGCTTTTTTTTTTAATTCTGACTTGTATTTAACTGATGCTAATCTTTTTGGCAACAAATATCTGACTGCTTTTTGGTGTGTTTAACTTTGCACTACAGATTCTAATTTTATTCCTCAAGTTTACAAACATCCTTTCTTCTTCATATGAATGAGCACCACACCAAGGATATAAGTGGTGTGTGAGAAGGGTGATTGTGTGGTCATGTTTTATAAACTGGGACACTGGAATTATGCGAATTTGCAGCTGCGGCATTTTCCACATACTTATGGATTTGCTGCATTTGCCACATAATTTATCACCTGCTGAAGAATCTTCAGATTTTAACAAAACAAATTTTGTTTCTAGCTCAAATGGATCAAAAGTTGCTAAAAGTGCAGCAACACATGTTGCTGCACAGTAGAAGACCCTTCCCAAACGTTGACTGATCAGCTTTTGGTTGCTTATTAATAATGTCTGGATGTTAAACTGGTACTAATAACGTGAAACTTTTGCCCATACAGTATTAACATGAGTAAAACAATGAAGTAATAATATCACAAAATGGGCTGCATTATGCCGCATAATTTGTCTTTTCTTTTCCCATTATTTGGTCCACCCTTGCTGCTTAATTTGGGCCACCACTGCCATATATTCCAGTGGTCCTGATTATAAGGAATAAATTACGCCCTGCAAAGAGAGACTTTATACCATATATAATCCAACTCTCTCCCATGACTTGCCTCTCATGGGACACACAGAACCTACTATAGAGTAAACAACGTCAACTGGCTCCAAAGTTTTCAATATTATGTTTTCAGTTTTGAAACCTTATGTTATCTTTAGTTTAAAAAAAATAATAGGAATTTCACACAACAAAACATTGTATTATTGTTTTGAATAATTCACTATTTTGAAACTAGGAGTGTTCGTGCTATTTAATGAAGGGATCACAACAGAAAAAAATTTGATTGTGAAAAAAATACATTTGTTTTGAAGATTAGTCTTTGCAGAACTACTGCCGGGATTGAGGGATTGAGCAAAGGTATGAAATTAATTGCAACTTACTTTATAATTGGTTTTCCCACTAACAGGAAATTATCCGAGAAATACATGAAGTAGGACTTGTACCTGCACAAAGAACTTACACTGCCATATGTTAATTATGTTTGTCACTTTGCCTTCCTTCCACGTTCTTGACCAGCCACCCACCTCTTTACAGTCAGAGACTGGTTCATGGAAGATTGTTGCATCAGCATCAGTGTAAAATTGAAGAAAGGGGAGGTCCTCATGCCAGGACAGGGGAAACACTGACACTGGGACAGGAAAACTCAAACTGTAAAGCAGGGAAATGAGGGAATGCTGCAGCGGCATAGAGCAAAATGAAGGGGCCCCTGCAGAATGTGACGAGGAGCTCTTACGTATCCATATCTCACAGATATTCATTGGTCTTAGGCTGAATGGGGCCCCCCTGACAGGTTTGGGCGCCCCTGAAGGGTTGGGTTCCCCCCTGCACCCTTGGAATGCTATAACAGAGAGGGATCATGGAATTGGCAGCTTGAGACAGGACAGAAAAAAAACGGTGTCAGGATAGAGAAGATTATGAAAGCAGGTCAGGTATGACATTGTGGCAGGGAGACATTTATACTTGGTCAGAGACATACAGACACTAGGACAGGAAGGCAGCTTCTGACCCTAGTGCAGAATGACATTAATACTGGGATTTGGCCACCACAGCTCCTTACTATGGGAGGGGGAGACACTGGCTCTGTGACAGCAAGACATCGGCTCTCAAACAGCAACGTACAGAGTGGAACATGAAAAGAATATGCCATTTGGAAAATGAGACGAGTCCACCAACACTGGGACAGCAAGCATGAGAGATCAGGGGTGGAGGTTCTTCAGAGGAAGAAGGACAAACAGATTCAGATTTGAGACAGGTTGATGGCGGCGCGGGACAAGCACTGAAACAAACAGTGGGAGCGAGAACCCCTTCCACTGGAGTGGAGAGCCAAAACACCAAAGCCAGGGGAGCAGTGGTCTAGCTAGAGCTTTGGACGCTCAGGGCGATCCCTTCATTTTTCGCTCAGTGTCGTAAGAGCGGTGGTGGGGTGCTGGTGGAAGACGCTGACGAGCGGGGGGGAGGGGCAGAGGCTGAGCCGGGAGAGAGAAGAAATAAAAAAATTAAAAAGCACAACTTACCTTGCACTCGCGCCCGCCCCCAAAATAGTGACACCCGGGGCAGACCGCCCCCCCCAGCTACGCCACTGCAGGGGAGGGTACCCAATCTGAATACGGGACAGGGTAGAAGCTGCTACTGGAACAGCAAAGATATTGACACAAGGACACACTGACTGTTCCAAACATGCATGCAGGGAGACATGGACAGTGACCGCTAGACAGGACGGTACTGTTACTAGTAATGGGAGACTCTGCCACTAGAAAAGTGTGACTACAACTGGCAGAGAGAAAAATAGACACTGGTCCAGAAAGACACTGTCACTGAGATATAAATATGTTGGTATTCGAGCTATATAAAAATACACTGAGCTTGGGGAGGCCATAATTGCCTACTTGCATCCCCACCCTAGGGGTCACCTCTTAGGGATACCCTCAAACCAGCACTTAAAGCACTGCACATCGAGACAGTTGTCAGAGCTATGGATTCATGAAATGGTGGCAATAGCTCCACATAAAAAGTGTGTAAGATACCACAAAGCATATGCTCAGTGCAGTCTAAAATGCACAAGAATTGTGTCAAATGCTCAGTGCAGTTTGAAGTCTCCCTGCACTACTATTGTTTCTCCCCATTTAAAGAGCTCATGCCAGTATTTTCAACAGAAGGTAACAGCCATTCCCAAAAAGTGCACAACATGAAATCGCCACAGGCCCTCAAAGTGTGACCATTCTCATAGGTGCACAACATGAAATCACCACAGGCCCTCAAAGTGTGACCACTCTTATAGGTGCACAACATGAAACCACCACAGGCCCTCAAAGTGTGACCACTCTCATAGGTGCTCAACATGAAATCGTCACAGGCCCTCAAAGTGTGATCACTCTCATAGATACACAACATGAAATCACCACAGGCCCTCAAAGTGTGACCACTCTCATGGGTGCACATCATGAAATCACCAGAGGCCCTCAAAGTGTGACCACTCTCATGGGTGCACAACATGAAATCATCAGAGGCCCTCAAAGTGTGACCACTCTCATAGGTGCTCAACATGAAATCGTCACAGGCCCTCAAAGTGTGATCACTCTCATAGATACACAACATGAAATCACCACAGGCCCTCAAAGTGTGACCACTCTCATGGGTGCACAACATGAAATCACCAGAGGCCCTCAAAGTGTGACCACTCTCATGGGTGCACAACATGAAATCACCAGAGGCCCTCAAAGTGTGACCACTCTCATAGGTGCTCAACATGAAATCACCAGAGGCCCTCAAAGTGTGACCACTCTCATAGGTGCACAGCATGAAATCACCACAGGCCCTCAAAGTGTGACCACTCTCATGGGTGCACAACATGAAATCACCACAGGCCCTCAAAGTGTAACCAGTCTCATAGGTGCACAACATGAAATCACCAGAGGCCCTCAAAGTGTGACCACTTTCATAGGGTCTAATTTAGAGTTCAGCAGACTCTGTCACAAATGTGACGCTTATCCCGTCCGCCATATTACAAATGGACTATATACAAAGGCACTTGTTACATGGCAGACAGGATATCTGTCATGTCTGTGATGGAGAAACCGGTCTGCCAAACTCTAAATCAGCTCCTTAGTCTTCCTCAGAATGGTCATCGACAGCAGGGCCGGGCTGGCAGTAGCGGGCACGGGGCATTTCCCCGGTGGGCCGCCAGGGTGGTGGCCAGTTTTAGACCCCTGGGGGGCCATTTTTGTTACCGGGGGCAGGTTTTCAGCCCCTAGCAACAAAAGCGGCACAAAGCTTCCCTTCTGCTAGCAACCCCCCCTGGTAAAGAGCCGGCCGAGCTCTTTACCAGGGCCGGTTTCGGTTCCCAGTCTGGCCCTGATATCGACCGTGGCCACTCAGTCCAGTATGCCCCGTTCCTTCCAGTTTCAGAAACATCAAAAGAAACTGTTAAAGAACTCCTGAAAGAATGGAGTGACTGCACACGCGTTATAGGGCAGGTGGGGGTGTCCAAGACATGAAGGGTGTTCTAAGAGCTGAATCCATCATGGCAGACTTTGACTTGCTCAAGGCCTGCTTTTCCCACGTGTTCTTCATTCTGATTTTGATGGCATGCCTATTGTCTCACAATTAATCTTGGGCTTAATCTGTTTAGTTGTCCCTTGTGTGAAGGATGCGACTGAACACTGTATAATATGCATTTTCTGACTTCTACCACATCGTATTTTGTTCTGTTGTCTTAATAACCAATAAAAGGGTGCTAAAATGTATCACCTGCTTGAAGTGGATGATCAGGTGAAGGATGCTAGGCACTATGGACTTGGAGCCTGTGGCAAAGGACAGACAAGTGTATAGTCCCACCATGCACCGCTATTCTAAAACATTAATGGGATGTGACTTTCAAACTACATGGCTGCTATCACTATCACCTCTACCTATATGAACACTCATTCATTGTGTGTTCTGATCAAAAGAAGCTGGTATCAATGTTTCATGGTTCAGCCACACATCAATAAGTTAATATGATAACCTCCTGGTCATAATGCTGATGCACACCAGACAAATAGAAGAATCTGCTAGAAGAACGCCAGCCTGGTACCCTCGACATGGAGCAAGCTCCTGCTGTCTTAATGAAGGCCTGGCATGAGTGGTTGTGATGCACAAAGGTCTACTTGGAAAGTCTAGCAACATCTTATCTTCATCAGTGGTACCCCTATCACTAAACTATTGCACCTGCTGTAGAGAAGATTAGCTGCGTAACATCACCTCTGCAGGAGTTTCTAGCCCCACAATCAAAAAAGATGTCTCCCACTCAGGGGATGTGTGGGAAACTCAAAAGCAATTTTCTTCAGGCTAAAAATCTCCCTGTCCCTCTGCTTGCCTATAAATGCCCTAAAGGAACATCTCATATTGTAAAAATTGTCATAAGTGCTTCATCTCAGCACTGGTAGGTATGAAATACTTTATTTGTTTGATTAATCAAAATCGTTACAAAGTCAATTAAAAAATCACACTAGCACACTAGGCAATCTTAGTAGCATAGTACTTATGCTGAATCAACATAGACAAGACAACATCATGAAACAGAAGTAGATCGCTACGATGGCATAAAACACTAGTGCAAATAGACTATATAAAAGAGCCAATTCTTTGATCCTACTAATCAGGAACAGCATACCAATGCACTTACACATTAGAACATAAAATATGCATCCCATGGTCAAAACAGACTCTAAAAGGCTGATCCCTATTGTTAATAATGTTGTTTTTTTTTTAAAACTCTGTTTATTGAAAAGAAACATAAAGCAAAAAAAGACAATACTGGTGCAATTGCAAAACAAAATACAGTTTCTGAGGACAACCGGAAATGAGAATGAATCAAAAGAATACATTGGGTCAAAGAGAAAAAATACAATAATATCATCAGTCCCTACAACGGCCAGCCTATGGTGTAACGTTGTCAACAACATCGCTCGTCTCATCAAATGGGGTACAGATAAAACCTCTACTTTTGTTCCAGGGGCCCCATACTTTGGTCCATTTACCCGGGCAACCCCTGCTTTCATACACCGCCCTCTCCGCTTGCATGCACCAGTCCATGTCCGATGTCCGATGTCCAATCCAATCCCTTCCAGGTTCTAGCAATATTGCGTTTGGCGATCATACATCCCAGTGTGACCCAAAGATGTTCATACCTGGTCAGGTCAGTGGCTTCCCAAACATTCAAAAGACAGAGACGTGGGGATACATCAATTGGTTTATGACATATGTGGGACATAGCGGAAACCACTCTACCCCAGTATCCCTGAAGGTCAGGACAGTCCCACCATTGGTGTAAGAAAGTACCCATCTGTCCACCGCCCCGGGGACATTCTGGAGAAGACAAGAGACCCATCTTGATGAGTGCTGAGCTGGTGTACTATGCCCTATGAAGCAGTTTGAGTTGTATCAATTTAAAACGAGACCGAATTGCCACCTCCCGGGGTGATGCCAGAGCCTCCCTCCACTCCTCGTCATCTAGCTCTCCCACCTCATCATTCCATTTAGCCCGTATTTTACCCATAGAGTCAGGCATATTATTAAGAATCTTACGATATGTCAGGGAAATCGCTTGTTCTGGGAGGTAATCATCGAGTAATCTATCTTCCAATGGTGAGGAAACCGGCAGGTCGGAACCTTTAGGCACCACCTTTTGCAATACACTACGAACCTGAAGGTAACGGAAGGTTTCCCCCGCCTGAAGATGATATTTGTGTTGTAAATCACTGAACTGAACTACTCCCCCCCTAGTCCAAAGGTCGCCCACCATCGAGAGGCCAATTAAATCCCACTTATCAAACCCAGGGAACCTCGAAAGCATACCCAGCTGAAAAGACTCAAACAGCAGGGTGGCCTTAGTGATCCTACCTTTCCATCCCAACGCCGCAGTGGCCGAGCACCATAGAGAAACCGTAGTAGAGGTCGGGGTGTACTTAGGCGCATATTTTTTCCCTCCATACAACGCCCTGAGAAAGTTACCCGAGGACATATTATACCTGTCCATTGTGTATGCCGGATCCATGATGGGCCGATGCATCCAATGGTTAAGTACCACCAGTTGCGAGGACCAATAATAATGTCTAATGGCAGGCAAGGCTATGCCGCCATCATACCAGCTTTTGGTGAGCTTGACGAGGGCGATTCTGGGAGTACCGTTATTCCATAATCAGGAGCGTACCTCGGACTCAATAGCGAGAAAATATTGGGAAGACACCAAAAAGGGCGTATTCTGCAATGCATAAAGAAAGCGGGGAAGAGCCATCATTTTATAAAGAGCAGCTCTACCCAGGAGTGTGAGGGGTAAAGATTTCCAATGTTGCACATCGGCGCGAAACCTCTGGAGCAAGTTTTGACGGTGGAACACTCCTTCATCTTTAGTGACATCTATACCCAGATACCGAAAACCCTCAGTAACGATCCGGGCCGGGCAGACCGCTGGGAGGATCGGTGGCTCACCGCTCAAGACATAAACCAGAGATTTATCCCAGTTGATCGTATAACCGGAATATTGTTGAAAGAGGGCGAAAATGTGCAACACTCTATGGATTGAAGACCGGGGTCGGGCCAGATAAAGTAAAATATCGTCAGCATAGAGGGAAATTCTGTCTGACCAATCTGGTGACCAATTCAGACCGCGAATCAGGGCGTCACCTCTAATCCATATGGCCAGGGGTTCTAAGGCTAGGGTGAAAAGAAGAGGCGACAGGGGGCAGCCTTGACGCGTGCCCCTACCCAGCTCAAAAATGGCTGATCGGTCTCCGTTTACCGTCACCCGGGCCAAAGGGCAGGCATAAAGCAAGCGCACCCAGGATACAAATCGAGCGCCGAACCCATATCTCTCTCCAGCACTGCGAACAAGAAGGGCCATTCTATCATGTCAAAGGCCATCTTAGCGTCCAAGGACACTATCACTGACTCCTCCTGAATAGTGGAGGCCCGGCCCAGCACCCCAAACAGTCAACGCAGATTAAGCGCAGTATTTCTGGCGGGCATGAAGCCAGATTGTTCCGGGTGGATCAATTTGTGAAGACATGGGGAGAGGCGACGGGCCAAGAGCTTGGCCAATATCTTGACCTCGGGGTCTAAAAGAGAGATAGGCCTATACGAGGAGCAGCAGTCCGGTGGTCTGCCTGGTTTATGGATGACAACAATATTGGCCAATCTCTGTGTGGCCGGCAAATTACCGAGGGATACCCCTTCGTTGTACATGCGCACCAAGAAGGGCGCGATCACAGAGGCTGTAATTTTGTAAAGCTCAATTGGGAGGCCACTCAGACCCATGGCCTTCCCAGACTGTAGCTCCCCAATGGCTTTGGAAACCTCCTCGTAGGTCAGATCAGCGTCAAGGTCTGACACCTCTGTGGGATCAGGTTGTGGCAAGGGTAACGTGGAAAGCAATTCTGCTGCCGCGGCCTGGGTGCAGGCGGAAGACGGGGCATAAACACCCTTGAAATAATTAGCGAAGGCTTCTGAAATTCCGAGCCTGTCATGGTGGCGAGCACCCTGCAGGTCCAAAATCTCCGCCACCCACCGATTGGCCAACTCCCTCCTATCTAGCCACGACAACAGCTTACTAGCCTTATCACAAACATTGTAAATACGGTGCTGAGTGGCTCAGTACTGGGCCCTAGCGGCGTCTTCCGCTATGTCTCGGTATTCTTTCTGCTTTATAGCCAACCTATGGGAGACCTCCGAGGACGGGGAAGCGACCATATCAGCTTCTAAAGATATCACCTCCTTCTCTATATCCTGTAGTTGTTTACATTTCTCCTTCTTATGCCCTGCCACGGCTGCCACTCCGCATCCCCGTATCACAGTCTTATATGCTTCCCACAGTATTATGTCAGAGGCGACCGAGCCATCATTGTCAATAAAGTAATTTTGGGTGGCGTCTAACAATTTGGCGTGTACCGCTGGTACGCGAAGATACCAGGGAGGGAGCGTCATCTCACGGCCGCTGGGGGGGGGAAGCGCCTCCGTAGTGGGCAACAACAGGAGAGTGATCGGAAATACCCCTCGGAAGAAAAATAATCTCCCCAAATTGTGAAAGCTGGGTAGCCTTGCAAAACAAATAATCAATGCGAGACATACTCCTGTGTACCCCGGAGTGAAAAGTGTACTGTCTGGTCATTGGATTACATACACGCCATACATCAATCAAACCTAAGGTGTCTAAAAATTCCGTCAAGTGCTTGCCGGGTGACTCCCCCCGCTTAGACGGCAAACGATCAAGGGCACCACTAAGGGCCGCATTACAGTCGCCCCCGACCAACATGTCACCCTCCGGTAAATTAAGCAGATGTGAGCCTAGATCGGTCAGAGTGGAAGAATGAAGTTTGGGGGGGGACATAAACAGAAGTGACATTCAAAAGCCTCCCCTCCCACTGCCCAGAGACCGAGACAAATCTGCCCAGGGGGTCGGAAGTGATGTGAGACACCTGGAGTGGAAGGGAGGTGCGTACCAAAATGCCCACCCCCCGGGACCCTCGGGTATAGCCCGCATGTGCAATCAGTTTATAGCCCCATCTATTAAGTGCACAGTAGGATGTACCTTGAACATGCGTCTCCTGAAGCAAAATCAAATCTGGGGACTGTTGTTTTAAATATTGCAGCACTATGCCCCTCTTGATGCGATCTCCCAACCCTTTCACATTCCACGAGAGTATTTTGAGGCGACCCCTGGATGGGGTAGAGTTACAGTTTTGACTCATGAAAATCCGTAAGAGTGAGGCCCCCCACCCCCAGCGAGTGAAAGAACACGCCCAAACATTCTACTCCGGGACAGGAGACACAATAATGAAAAACCATCACAGGTGAGCGTTGAAAATAACAGAGGCCACATACCCAAGACCCCCCTTTCCCGGTGAACCTGGGGACCCAAACATGTTCTCTGCTCCTACACAACGTACACCATAAGAATTAGAGACTACAATCGGGCATTGGGGAATGCAAATACAACATACAAATGACCCAAAAGGCACTATGAAGAAGGTTGTCCAATAAGTTGCACCAAAAATAAAAAATTGACCTACTTAAAGTCCACCCAAAATAAATACAAAAACTCCCAACAACAACCCTGAGACCTCCCCCCACCCTGCCTCCCTGCAACGTGGACTCAAAACTGCCCACCCCCCAATTTGCAGAGCGCCTGTAAACCCCATAAGACTAATCTAAGGAGGGAGTGTCGCCCTGCCAAAACACCCAGATAACTACTCTGTTAACCCCCCAGTAAAGATAATGAACCAACCGTATCACATAATGACAGAAATTGAAGCCCTGCCATGTGTGCAGGTAAAAATATTCCCGCCCCCGGTCATGTAGCAATCAGACAACAAAACTAAAGGATAGATCCACGGCAGTCCCAAGAGTAGTTGATGCCTCGGAACAACTATAATCAAAGAAGCAGTAACAGCCCCCCTCCCAAACCCGCACAGCAATGCTCATCATTTCCGGCGAGCGGCCAGGGACCAACACAGTTCCATCAAACAGCTCCAGCGCATGTTCCAGTTGACTCATGGCAAAAATCAGCCACACCCGCTGCCTCCCGAACGTTCCTGTTGACTATCAGAGTCCTGCAGTTGGTGCGGGGAGGGCCGATGACGGGGTTTGGAGACACGCCAGGTCTCAAGCCAGTCCCAAGTCTCTTCAGGAGTGTGAAAAAACCAAGATTTTCCATCTGCCTGGACGCGCAGCTTTGCCGGAAAAAGCATGGCATACTTGAGGCCCTCCTCACGGAGAGCACGTTTGACTTCCAGGAAGGATCTCCGCTTTTGCTGCACCTTGAAGGTAAAGTCTGGGAAAAAAGTGATGGTGGCATTGTCAAATTTCAATGGTGGTGCAGACCTAGCCGTCTGAAGGATTGCATCGCGGTCTCGGAAATTAAAGATCCGCGCCAACAAGGGTCTCGGAGGGGCGCCGGGTCTTGGTGGGCCTCCTGGTACTCGATGCGCCCGTTCCACCGAAAAGTACTTAGAGAGGGACCGAGGTTGCAAGTGTTTCTGTATTAACTCCTCCACGAACAGATCTGCGGCCTGACCCTCTGACCTTTCAGGAACCCACAAAATGCAAACGTTATTTCTCTGAGCGCGCCCTTCGTACTCCTCCAGCTTTGCCTCAAAGTCTGACGCCTGAGCTTGCAGGCGCTTGACCGTGACTTCAAGGACCTTGGTCGAGGTCTGCAAGGTCGCGACCGAATCCTCTGTGTCCTTGACTCTGTCCCCCATTTTGCGAAGGTCCGCCCGGATAAGGGTAATCTCCATCATGGCTGTGTCAATCTTGGCCTCTAACGCTGTACGAACCCCTTGGATGGCCTCCATTACATCTACAAGGGATGGGCCCTCCGCTGGCGACGGTTGCTTCGCCTCTGACTCCCCATGCTTATCCTCAGTTACTTCAGCGTTAGTAAGTGCAAACTTAGCTTGGCCAGGCCAGATTGTCTCGTTCCCTTATTGGTAGCCATAGTGCCGAAGTCACAGTGTTAAGTGTAAGCCAAAGAATAAGTGCCAAGGTGCCCTGTGGCAAGGAGGAGGGGGCGGGGGTCAGCACCCCAAACAACTCAGGCCCGGAGCCAATCCCGTCACCACAGAGGACCCAACCGGAGCTCACAGGCCCTCGACCCCGTCCAGCACAGAGAAATGCCCCTCCACACAAATTCAATGACTCAAGAGGGCAGTGTCAAGTTAGCAATAGTGCAGTGGGGGAGGGGTACCACTCCAGGCCAAAAACACAGTCAAATCAAGCCCTCGTCGAGCGCCACCTTCAGCAATCCTCGATGGAAGACTCGGCATGTGGACCGGGGGGGGGGGGACAAGAAACCCCCCCCGCGTCAATCCCACCTTCCGGAGCCGATAAGATGCCGAAATTGTAACTCCCGCTTCTGCCAAGAATCAGGCGTGCGCCGGTGCCCACCCGGTGAAGCGCCCCGAACCGCACCCGGTTCCCGAGGACCTGGAGGAAACTAAACAAATGGCTCCCTCGCCGCTCTCCACACACGGCGCGCACCGGAGCCCTCCCGGCACAGCGCCGCACCCGGTCGTCTAAGCAGACCGCAGGTTGCTCCAGGGGGGCCCCAAACGACTCCACAGCCCCTCGGCGCCCGAAAAGCGACACGCCGGGGCCGAGGGACGCCCAGCACCAAGGCCCAACGTCCGCACCGGCTCCCACACAAATCGGCTCCGGACGCCCTCGCGGTCCGCGCGTCCTTGGTCCGGAGCCCCGTCACAGGAACTCAGGATCTGCGGGACGGATCAGCACCGGGAGGGGACCGCAGAAGTCCCCAGGGCAGCGGCTCCCAGATTCAGGCAAGTCTGCACGGCTGGGCGGATATTTGACGGTTGTGTGGGGTTATAGACGGTTCAGATGCTCAGAGCCTCGGAGCTATGCGGCCATCTTGGGTGTTGGATAGCCTCGCCCTCCCTATTGTTAATACTGTTAATTATCTTTGCACTACTAGCCAGCACTAATTAGTCACACTGAGTATGTTTATAGGTATATAATGTATATACTATTATTGTTCAATACCCATCATTCATTGTATACTACCCCTTCTCTATGTCCCCACCCAAAATTGACAAGCTACCCTATGCACTAACTTACTATTGCATTTCTTTGTTCAAATGCTTTGTTCTAAATTACTAAATAAATTACATAATAAATGCTATTGACTCAAAAAGACTGCCATGGTTCCCGTAGTGGTTTTGCTTAGAAGTGATTGCACCGAAAATAGGGGCGGACCTGTAACTCTAAATCATGGGACCAGTATGCCCCAGTTTCTGGAATCAAGACTGTTGATGTTCCCAATGGCAGAGTTGAGAGCATTTACACCATTGGGAGGAAGGTCTTCCCGCACCCACTACATAGGCTGGAGACATCAGGGGTGGACAGTCACTATTAAGTCAGGCCCAAGGTGTCCTTACACTTAAATGATGAATGAATAAATGGCCTACGGGGTCTTCTAATGAAGAGCTGCAAGAATGATCTTTAGACCATAGATCATCCGCCGCCGCCTCCCACGAGTAACAACACATGGTTTACCTGTGATTCAGTTTAAAAGGTGCCCAAGTTTATTCAATAGAAAGCTGAGCAATGACATCTTAAGGATTTGGGGGGCCCGGCAAGATGTATTTTGGGGCCCCCTGTGTGTAGTTACTTTGAATGTATTACCCCCTTTTCGTCTCATTGAAACCTTTTTAATGCTAAACAATATTGATTACGTCAAACCTTCAGAAATAGGGGTGCGCGAAAACAGCCAAAAGCTCAGGCTGCCAGGTGTCCACCAGCCCAATAGTACCAAACGAAAGCTTGAAAAAGCATTGGTAAAACCATTTCTTTTGAGTTTGAATCTACTTTTTTATTTGCACCAACATTGAATGTGGAATTCAGTGTCTAACCAGCTTGTTATTGCCATAGTAGGAAAAACACACTAAGGATGACTTGTTAGATGTTTAGTGGACTAATGCATAATATTAAAGTAAGACATATACATATAGTGCTTGAAACTAGAGCTTTAGTCACCAAATATTTGTAATCACAAATATATCCCCCTTCACTACAGGCGGTCTTGGTGCAACGGTGAAAATCAAAGCATTACACCAAGGACTTTCACCATTCCATTGGTTAACGTATAACAACTTTCTCCTAATTTCACTTGCCCGGCCTTGTCCCTCTTCCCCTTTTTAGGTCTCGCCTAGCGTTGCTGCGCACATGCGTAGCTCGCTCGGCGAGATTTATTGCAGATGAGTACTTTCTGTAAAGGGCTTGAAGCTCCGCCCCTTATTCCCATTGGCTTGCGTCACCGTTTATGTTAAACGGTGCGCTGCCATTGGAAATAAGGTTTCCAGGGTGCCTCCTTTTCCCTTTTTTGGCCGGCCCATCTCGGACTGGCTCGCCTTGCTTTGTAGCTGTCGTGAAGAATTTTCCTATCTGCTTGTTTATTTTAACAAGCAGATAAGAAAAGTCTTCACAACAGCCGTGAAGCACACGAGCCAATGCTCCGGGCTTCCTGCAATCCCGCTGCCTTCACGCCTGGAGCATGAAGGCAGCGTGGTTGCAGTCAGCTCTGTGATTGGTTGGCGGCAGGCAGGCCACCTGGTCAGCACCCAGGACGTGCTAACACGCAGTCCAGCCTCCCGGGACTGCAGCATCATCCCCGCGTAAGTACAGGCTGGAAGAGGGGCGGCCGTGGCTCTCAGGGTGACCGCCGGGGCCCCGATCCCGCTGTTTTTAAAGCACGTCCAGCAGCTTGTGGTCGGACCGCCATTTTGGAATCTGCAGCAGCCTTCACTGCTGGCGTTTTATACACACGCTTCCCCCGCTCCGGGCTCTCACCCGGGGGAGGTGAGCAGAGGGGCGCTGGGGTCGCCGGGGACATCGGGGCTATTCTGTTTTGATCGCTTCGTAGGACATTTTATGTTAGGAAGAAGGGGTGTTCACAGACGGAGCTGCTGTACAAAGGTTACAGGGAGAGGCTGGCTGTGCTCTGAAATGACACCCGGCATTGCTAACCCGTGTGAAGGGTAGCACGGGGAGCGTGCCCTGCGCCGTTTAGAGGGGCGAGGGGTGCCATGTGTTCTGCTAACGGGGTAGGATTCTCGAGGGCGGAGAGGGGTAGTAACAGGCACAGTGTCCATGATTGTTTTGGTACTGGACACATCGGCGTGAATCTAAGCGGGTGGTATGGCCTCTGGCACACGGGAGAGGAGGCCTGAGCGCGCTCTGAACCCCACACGAGGACACCTGTTTTGAGTGAGCACCTTTCCACACACTACATCCGTTTCACACTGTTGTATCCTGCCCAGCAATGCGGATTAGCCTGTTGCCCGGGGTTGAGGGTCAGAGGTCTGCGAGGCATTTTAGGAAGTGCGAGAGTCAGGGACGTTTTAAGGCATTGGCAAAGAGGCCAATTGCCCAGGGCCCCCATCTTCCAAGAAGTTCTCTGGTAATGTGATATTTCTCTGACTCGACCTTTATCTTTGTCGATTTTTCTACCATCACCATCTTTATCTACTTTTGACTTTGTCTGTCTTTTAAGTGTCTCATATGTATATTTGATATTGATAAAATATAGAATTGGCAAAATAGGCAATACAGTTCAAGATTGCTCCGAACAGGGGCCCCAAAATATGTCTGGCCCGGGGTCCCAAAAATTCTCAGGAGGACACTGGCGGGAGTGACACTATATTTTGGGTAAATATGGCCAGTGTGAGTGTTGGGGACTGAAGAGGCGTTTTCAACCCACAGGGGCCCTGGGCTCACCGAGAGTAGCCAATGTGGCACAGAGGGGCGCGTGTTGCAAACGGGGTGAGGAATTGTTTTGTGTTTATCGACTTACTGGGGCCTGTGAGGTAGATAGCCGATGTGAAGCTATCTTCTGGAATGAGGGGCGAGGCAGGTCAGAGGGATATAAGGTTTTCCAGGTGGTGCAGGTTTGAGTTTTTTATTTGTCAGAAGACCGGCTCACTTTGGGGGTCAATGGCCATTTTGCAACCCGCAGAAAGAAGCAAAGGACCCTCAGGGCGGTGTTTAAAGCCAGCTATGCCTAAGGATCGAGGCGAACCGTCCCATATTTAGAGGTGCGGCGTTGGTTCCTACCTGCCAACACATTATGAGATTTGGGGGCTAATAACCGAGTTGCAGCCCCCAGATATTCTGCAAACGGCGCACTATCCCTATACGGGCTAACCACTGAAGTGTTGGTGAGGGCGCAGATCATAGAGACGAAGGAGACTTTAGAAAGGAGCCTGGTGCCCAATTATGTGCTATCCGCATACTGCTCCACTGGGCAGCGGTGAATAGCGGACCCCGCATTAGTAGTGACCGAGATGTAGGTGTTATATTAAACATGCTAATAAGGTAAGACATACCTCCTTTGCTATGTGTGATATCACTCCCTGCTCCCCACTGCGCGACGGTCTCTGTTCTGGATCGTGAGTAAACTCGTGTGCGGTGTCAGTTGTGATGCCATCAGAAGGCAGAAAAGTGGAGTGTGCGTGTGATGTCATTTGACTGTCATCTGTGGCATTAACAGCGTGAATAAGCCAAATGTCTAAAAGTCTCACGCTCCTGCACAGGCTGATTCTATTGCCACATGAGTTGCCACCTCTGTTGTCCCCTTTCAGACCGCGCGTGAGGACAGGTGGTGATGTCACTGGTGATGTGATAAGTACGATTGAAGGTAAAATCTTAAACTCCCCTGCTACTGCAGTTATGTGTGATGCCATGAGTATGAACGATTATTTTAAAGATGTGTAGTGTTGCTGTTTCAGAATGTGGTGGTGACACAGTGGTCCATATTGCTATACTATCTCCTCTGTCCACTTCAGTGCATCTGTGATGCCATGTGATTATGTATTTTGTGATGTCACCCGTGATACGATCTCTAAGAATAGAGGTACTTTGTAAAGTTGCCTGCTGCTAAGGCAGATTGTGCTGGCATTCGAGTTGCTGTTATTTTGCTGCCTGTACTGTGTACAATGAGGGATGTGTGTGATGCCATGTGATGATGTCACCAGTAGAGTGAACAAGCCAGGCTAAAAGTTTTAAACGTCCACGAAAAAGCCATCAATTAAAACCACAACAGCCACTTTTCATATATTCAGCGAACATCTTTATTTGACTCTGTTTTATGTGCTGTGGACACTGTAAGGGGTTTTGTCTCTTTCACTAATTGAGATATATGAGCGGCCGCGGCAGCCATACTTTCAAGGAGGCAGACAAAAGTTGTTCGACTTCTCCAACAAGCATTAAAAATGCAATGTGTCTCGCCTTTCATTAAATTAAAGCCATTTGCCTTGCTATATAATACCATTAGCAAAGCAAATGGCTTTAACTTAATCAAAGGCGAGACCTATTGCATTTTCAATGCTTGTTATATGTGTGGCCTTCTGTGGCTAGACAGTTATCTGTCACTCTGCTGAATAAGAGAAATGGGATGGCAGGATAGAGGAAATGGGCAAAGGCATAAAGAGAACAGTATCGCAAGAGACGAGAAGTAGATGTAGAGATCGAGATTATGCTGAAAGATATGTGAGGTACAGAGAGAAGTAAAGTAAACAGAGAAAAGTGAGGTAACCAGAAGGAAAGATATGGAGAGATCGAAAGAGGAAGATGTCGTAGATAAAGAGAGTCAGAGAAATAGGTACGGTTTTAGCATGTGGTAGAAAGAGACAGAGGTCAAAGTAGGGAGAAGGAAATGTAGACAGAGGAAGAAGTGGACAGTTCTCCAAGTGGTGAGGTATAGAGAGGTAATGTAGGAAAAGAGGTGAATTAGAAATGGGGAAAGGCACTGAGAGATAGACTTAGAGAGGTTTCAGGAAAAACAAAGAATTGCATGGCAGGGAAAGAGCAAAATGAGAAGAGATATAGAAAAATAAGACAGGTAAAGAGAGGAGTGGGGAAGAGCAAAAGGTAGAGAGAGGTGTGGAGGGTAGAAAGAGAAATGTGGTGTAGAGAGAAAAGTGGAAGTTGAGAAACATGAAAAGGAGAGATGAGGTTTATGCAGAGGTAGAGAGTTGTGAGACAGAAAAAGAGGAAGAGATGGTGAAGTAGAGAGATCTCTAAAGAAAGAGTTTGAGAGAGATAGTTGTCGTTGAGGGGGTGAGTTGATATGGATAAGAAGGTCCAGTGAGATATTTGTTTCTATGTGTGATAGAGAACAGAGAGTGCAGAGAAAGGGGCAGGGTCATGAGAGAGAAGTAGAGGGAGATGAAGTTGAGTGAGGTATGCTGGGTATACTAAGAGAGTTGAAGCAGATAAAGTGAGGTAAAGACAGATCAGACAGAGGGAGGATGAACATAGAGAAATAGAGAGAGAGAGAGGTTACGAGATAGCGTTAAGGTAGAAGAGGAAAGGAAGTCAGGAGAGAGAAACCATACATTAAATTGCCATCATTTGGCCAGGAGTGTGAGGGTTAAGGCTGGAAAGGCCAGGCATGCACACATAGGGACAGATTTATTTTTTAGCACAATGCAGCACAACAACCAGAGTTGCTGCGTTGAGCTGCACGTGGGAGAAAAAGGAGCACAGGGCCTTATTTATTAAAAATTGCCAGTTGCTGCTGCTCACTAACAGTGCACTGGTGCATAAACGGGACACCTAGCATGATGCACACACTTTGAAGCATGATGAAAAGATGTGCTGTCAAGCATAGGATTTGTACTGAAGGCATACCCTTCCAGTACAAGACCCTATGCCTAGACAAATTCTTAAACATTCCATTCATTGTATATTTTCTGTACAGTGCAGCACACATGTAATGTGTGGAATGTTGGCAGAAATTAAAACATTTCTACCTGTTGGCGTCTGCTTCAAGGAGCCATTATTTTTTTATGCAAAGCCCAGTCTGGTTATCATAGCAGATCAGGCTTTGCGTCAAAAAATAGGGGTGCTTGCGCTAATCTCCCCAAGTTACACTTAAGGAAATGCCACTGTCACAAATTGGCATAAAGCAGGTCAAATTGCTACTTGTGCCAGAGAAAAGGACCCCTTCCCAGCACAAATACCTTGCAAGAGTTTGTGCTGCTTTGTGTCATTTTGTCCCTATGCAAACCCTTAGAAAATGTGGCCCTAAGTTTCTGTTAAACTTGCTTGGCTGTCAAATTAGAATAAAAGGCTGGTTTTTTTATGGACAGCTTTATTTTGGCAGAAATTTCGACCGTCCCACTCACTTTACCTGGGGGTCCTTGGAAGGTGGGGCCCTTGGCAGTTGCCCACCTTGCCCATGGCTTAAAACCTCTCTGAAGCTGAGCACCCCCACATACCTTTAATTAGTTTGCCCTTGCCACTCAATGTAATATTTTAGATCAACTTCAAAGTACATTTCCATGTGTTTCTTCCCGCTATAGGCCTTCCTGCAAAAAGCTGCAGCATTAATGCTTTTTTCGAATATATAATTCAAATTCTCTAAAATACATATTTTAAAGTGGCAGCAAGGAGGAAAATCTATCCTCTTTCTCACAAGCCAATGGCGAACATGGACCCCGTGGATCTGAATCTCTATAAATGGGATTCATGGTGCATTGTTTGTGAATTGCAAAAGTGATGAAGAAGGCTCTTTAGCTCAGCAAAATTGGTTTTTTTGTTGTCAGGGACCTAACTAAAAGTTATGTGATGGTCATAACGCGATATGAAATAGTGTTTTCGGCTAATATGTTGTTTTTAGTGGTTATCGGTGAAAAGCGTGTTCTACTGTTAAATACAATAACATTAACTGTTTCTTCCTTCTTGTTACTTAATAGCCCATCTTAACATCTCATGTACCAAAGACTAATTAGTGTTGTACAAATCTTAATACAATTAGCCCCCCTTTCAATCTGTCCTCAGTTTACCCCCACCCGAACCCCCAAGGGAAGAATGGAAGCCCGAGCTGACCCTGCCAGCCTTTGAACCTGCTCACAGGAGCTTGCACAGATGCCGTCAAATCCCTAGCCGGCTGAACGGCCACCATCTGCTGATGGACCTCGGGAGACAAAAATGGGGCAGAAAGAGATGAAAACGAAACTCTCCTCCCCTCCCCAGGCAACCGGAAGCGGCCCTTGGCGAGGAGTTGGCGTTCATCTCGTTAGCCTCACTTCAAAGTCGCGTCCCCATGTCTGGGGTCAAGCTGCTTTAAAATGTCTGTTATGATTTGTTGCTGTTGTCCTTCTGCGCAGTTTTATTCGCTCTTCCGCCATCTCGTGATCACCGCGTCTGTCCTCGCGCGGTTCGAAAGCTTGTTACTTTTGATATACGTCACCAGTACCGATATGAGCAGAGCGGCCGTGGTATACGTCACGTTTCCGCTAATTGTTCACGCCGAGTTATAAAGTGATTGAGTGTGGACGTTTGCTGAGGGCAGAAGGGCGGAACGCCGCTGAAGCTCGCGCCACATGCCACTCAAGACGTCCTCTATCGATCCTTATTTTAATGCTTAGCCTCAAAGCTGGGTCTTCCCAGAAACAAATGCAATTATAATAGCACATTGTCCCAATCTGCCCTGGAATTTCACTGCTGTTCAGGGCGGTAAAAAGTATTGATTATGGCTAAACAAATATAGGCATACATAACGGCTTATTAGAGAAAGTAGTGGGCAACTTCTGGTTTTAGGGCAACTGCTTTCGTACAGTTCAAACAAAGAGAGTAAGCTTCCACATAGTAGGGTAAAATAAATAAATACAAAAAACAAAGTTAGTGCTGTTTCGTCAAGTAAGCTTAACTAAAGAATGTCTGAGGATTCTTTATGCAGCCATATATTTTGACTTTTTGAGCCCCTAGAATACCGCCTCACATTGCAGTAGTGTCTGTCTATACAGACCTTGTACACTGAATCACTTTATAACAATACAGGCTATTTAACAACCCATTAGAATAAGCTACCCAAAATTTGGGCAAGATATATTTTGAGGTCCCCTGTTTGGAGCAACTTTGAATTTATTACACCTTTGCGGCTCATTCAAGCCCTCGGAATGTTAAACTGTATTGAATACTTAAACCGTCAGAAACAGGGGCATACGAAAACAGCCAGAAGCTCAAGCTGCCTGATGTCCACTAGCCCAATAGTAACAAACGAAAGCTTGAAAAAGCATTGGTAAAGCCATTTCTTTTTGAGATTGGATCTAGATTTTTTACTTGCAACATATTTTGCGGAATTCAGCTTGTTATTGTCGTAGTAGGAAAAGCATGCTAAGAATGACTTGTTAGATATTTAGCGGACAAGTGCATATTAAAGACATATGCACATCTCAACCCATTAGAATAAGCTGCCAGTCTATCTCACTGAAGAAATTCAGTAGAACTCAAAGTTTTATTCTCGAGGGATCACACTTTTTCCACTAGCAATGGGTTAGAAGTTGTGTGGCACACTAACAAATAGAGGAACATTTAATACATTATTTGAGAGCAAAACAACAACAATCAAATCAGTAGAACTGGAGCTATTTGCAAAGATTTAAGGTAGGTAAAGCGCCTAAAAGCGCAAAGTAAAGGTAATTTGCCAACAAGGGGATTGTTTGGAAATTATCAATCAAGGAGTAAATGTAGATGGTTTGTCCTAGAATGGTGACAAGTAGAATTAAACTAGAGGCAGAAATGCCAAATGAATGACCATGTGAATTAATCAGAAAGAAACAGACATACACATCACTTTTGTTAGAATTGTCTATATTATGTGGGCTTTCTTCAATCAATCAATCACAGAATTTGTAGAGCGCACTACTTACCCGCGAGGGTCTCAAGGCGCTGGGGGGAGGGAAGGGGGGGGGGATGCTGCTACTGGTCGAACAGCCAGGTCTTGAGTAGCCTCCTGAAGGTCAGCAGGTCTTGGGTCTTTCGTAGGCTTAGTGGAAGGGTGTTCCAGGTCTTGGCGGCGAGGTGTGAGAAGGATCTGCCGCCGGTGGTTGTTCTTCGAATGCGGGGGACGGTGGCGAGGGAGAGGTCGGCGGAGCGGAGCTGGCGGTTGGGGACGTAGAAGAAGAGTCGTCTGTTGAGGTAGGCTGGGCCAGTTTTGTGGAGTGCCTTGTGTGCGTGGGTGAGGAGTTTGAAGGTGATCCTCATGTCGACGGGGAGCCAGTGCAGGTTCCTCAAGTGGGGGTGATGTGGCTGTGGCGTGGTACGTCGAGGATCAGTCGTGCGGAGGCGTTTTGTATGCGTTGCAGTCGCTTGATGAGCTTGGCCGGGGCTCCCGCGTAGAGGGCGTTCCCATATTCTAGTCTGCTACTGACGAGGGCCTGGGTGACTGTTCTTCTTGTGTCTGTCGGGATCCACCTGTAGATCTTGCGAAGCATGCAGAGTGTGTTGAAGCAGGAGGAGGAGACTGCGTTGACTTGCTTGGTCATGGAGAGCGTTGAGTCGAGGATGACTCCCAGGTTGCGTGCGTGGTCGGTGGGTGTCGGGGCTGCTCCCAGCATCGTTGGCCACCAGGAGTCGTCACAGGCTGAGGGGTTGGAGCCGAGGATGAGGACCTCCGTTTTGTCCGTGTTCAGCTTTAGTCGGCTGATCTTCATCCAATCGGCGACGGCCTTCATTCCGTCATGGAGTTTGGCTTTGGCGGCGAGGGGGTCCTTGGTGAGGGAGAGGATCAGTTGAGTGTCGTCGGCGTAGGAGATAATGTTGAGGTCGTGTTGTCTGGCGATGCGTGCGAGCGGGGCCATGTAGATGTTGAACAGTGTTGGGCTGAGGGACGATCCCTGGGGTACGCCGCAGATGATCTCGGAGGCTTCGGATCGGAAAGGTGGGAGGCGGACTCTCTGGGTTCTGCCGTCGAGGAAGGAGGTGGTCCATTCCAGGGCCTTGTCTCGGATCCCTGCGTCGTGGAGGCGTGCGCGTAGAGTGCGGTGGCAGACAGTGTCGAAGGCGGCGGAGAGGTCCAGCAGGATGAGGGCTGCCGTCTCACCATTGTCCAGCAGGATCCTGATGTCGTCGGTGGCGGCGATGAGGGCAGTCTCAGTGCTGTGGTTGCTGCGGAACTCTGATTGGGATGGGTCCAGGATGCTGTTTTCTTCGAGGTATCGGGTTAGCTGTTTGTTGACGATCTTCTCGATGACCTTGGCTGGGAACGGAAGCAGAGAGATGGGCCGGAAGTTCTTGAGGTCTCTCGGGTCCGCCTTGGGTTTTTTGAGTAGGGCGTTGATCTCTGCGTGTTTCCAGCTCTCTGGGAAGGTCGCGGTCTCGAAGGAGAGGTTGATGATGTTGCACAGGTGGGGTGCGATGGAGCTGCTGGCTTTGTTGAAGATGTGGTGCGGGAAAGGGTCTGACGGGGAGCCGGAGTGTATTGTGCTCATGGTCTTAAAATAATGCAGGATATAAGGTACGTAAAACATAAACAACACTGCATGCATTAATCATGTACATGAAGAGAAATTCCAAAATATTTTTTCAAAGCATAGATCAATGTATGTAAAGTTCACTGTACGTAATAAGTACATTGTATGCATCAATTGATCTGGAGATCCAAGGATTTAATCTGCGAGAAGTGGAGCAGACAGCGACGTTTCGGTCTCCAGTGTTCATAGTATGCAAGAGCATCCCCAGAACCATATATTTTAGGGACATTCAAGTTGATCCAAAAAGATAAACAAATCAAGCTATGAATTATATGGAAACCTGGCTTGGGTGTTTGGATATTGTGAGCTAAATGTATGAATCGTGTATATGTTATTTCAAGAAGATGCACTGGCAATTAAAGGCACGATCTAAACTGGTTTTAAGAACAAATTCAGCTCCAGAGACTGAATCGTTGTGGAGAATTCTGCAATTACCGCAAGTATCCGCAACAGTTCGCATGGTAATGAGCAAATGCTCCCCATCGATTATATTTTGCCAGTTTTGTTGTAATGTGCCTTATTTCGAATTAATTGTGTTGTTATGTTCCTTTGTGTGTCCTATTGTGCTATGTTCTGTTATTTACTTGAGATATTTTAACAAATGTTGCTACCTTTTCAACCAAGAGGAGCACATGTGTTAGATCTGTCAGCCTTTGAGGTGGTCTTTCCCCAAACATTTTGACTTACTCTCCCATTTTGTCTGATCTTCTTTTGTTGGCCTTAGGACTCTGTGCACTTTACCACTGCTGAACAGTGCTAAATTGCATCTCCTCAGTCCCTAAAACAGGGGTCTCCAACCTTTTGTATAATAAGAGCTACTTGTGTTCAATGAAAATCATTGTGAGCTACTACTATTATTAGTGTTGTAATAGAGACCACATCAGATAAAACTGATTATGTTAGTGGCCGCCATATGTAAAATTATTTGCACTGATCACCTCAGTACATCAAACAGGTTTGTCAGCAGTAATGTAAAAAACCCTTTGTCAATTTGGAATGACTCTCCATGGGTAATACTAATCAGCCACAGCTGCAACGTCCTTGGCACGAAAGTAATGATAATAGTAACAAATCTTCCTACATGATTTGTCACTCAGAAATCACCTTTAAATATATTTTGGAAATTCAGCATTTTTCTCCTAACATCAGCTCATGGGTTCTGAAAATAAACAAATTTTTGTCTTGAATATAACATTTTGGCATTCATACGTTAATTCAACCAAGAAAAAGGCAGTTATTTAGTAGGCTGGGATGCATACAGGAGAGCTACTAGCAGGTAGCTGGAGAGCTACCAGTAGCTCACGAGCTACTCATTGGAGAAGCCTGCCCTAAAACATGGTAACATTGGCTTACACCCAATTGGCACATTTAATTTACTTGTCCCTAGTAAAGTGGTACTTCCTGTATCCAGGGCCTGTAAAATAAATGCTACTAGTGGGCCTGCAGCACTAATTGTGCCACCCACTGAAGAGAGCCCTCTAACTATGTCTCCTGCCTAATATTGCAGCCTGTGTGTGCATTTTTAAACAGATTTACTCCAAATCACAAAAAGAATGCTTTCTAGGTAAAGATCTGACTAATTTGGTGCAATGCCTTAAATCTTCTACTCAGCTCCTCTATACAGACCACAGTTGTTTGACTTTTGTATATATACACACACATTAAGTTATGATCTTATAGTTTTCTCTTTTGGTATGGTCACTGGGGACACACAGCACATTTTAATGTATTGTTTATCTATGTTTCTATGTTCATTCTTTATGATGTTTAATAATTAAATAGGATTGTTTGAGTATACTGAGGCTAGTTGCGTGATTTAGGGTTTAACATTATAAACAAGAATTGTCTGTAGTAAAGGTTTACTACTTAATGCATATTTTAATACAGAATGAGTCCTAGTTGAGCCATTGTCTTCTAAATTTGAACTAACCAAGGTTCCCTGTGCCAAAATGGGTTGTCTTGTGTATAAAAAACATAAGGTATGGCAAAAAAACATAATTATTTAAAAAAACATGGGTTGAGTATGAGCAGATAAAGCCATTTAGATTTAATTCTGGAAGTTGACAGAGAGCCTGATTACGAGTTCGGCAGTCAATCAGACAATCGAACCTGTGGTGAAGGTTGGTGACTGCCGCATCAGTGGTCTGACCGCTGTATTACAACTTCGGCAGTTGGACCTCCAGGGCACCACTGCAACTGCCAGGGAACCGCGTTCCCTGGCGCAGCGGTCAGAGGCGTGCAATATGCTGGCAGTACCACTGCGGCACCGCCAAGCATATTACGAGTTTTCCTCACTGCCAGGATTTCATGACAGTGTTCATGCCATGAAATTCTGGTGATGAGGAAACAAAGGGGGCCCTACAGGGCCCTTGGGTGCATGCAGTGGGGCACTTGATGTGGCCCCCTGTGTGCATGCACCCCCTTTCCTGCACGGCATGGACTTAATAGTCCATGCCGTGCAGGAAAGGGCTTTGGCATTCCCATTGCGGCACCTTTTTTAAAGGCACCGCCGTGGGAACGCCAAAGGACCGCCCGCCAGACAACAAGAAAACTTGTGGCCTGGCAGGCAGGTGGGCGGCAGTTGGGTTTGGCAATGCAGGAGCTGGGTGGCGGTGTGCCGCCCCCATTCCCGCACCCTCATTTTCGTAATCAGGCTCTAAATCATATTGTTCATGAAGTTTTATATATAGTTTCCTAATCCACGCAAATATATTTTAAGTTGCCAAAGGCAACGTGACTGCAGTTAACGCAGCAATCTATGGTTTACAAGAGATCTAGAAATTCTCTTTTGTATAGTATGGTAAGGTAGCCTCATATTTGATGGCGATAGTATTTTAAAGAATGACTTTGAAAAAGTGATCCCAGCTGCAGGCAGTTATCATGGTCTTTATTGTATCCTCCATCGCAAAATATCATATTCAATAAATGATCATTGGTAGCTTCCAGTTGCAACATTGCATTTCCAGCAGTCGTCTGGCTATGGAAGATTGAGTCCCCAACATTAAACACACATAGGTGATGTTGTCTCCTCATGCTCTATGAAGGCCTTTTATAATTTATCTCTTCTGTGGTCAATGGAAGTACCAGGAGGACTGGGCCACATAAAGTAGAACACATACGTTTGTTCAATTTTTCAACCCATAAGGAATCTCTGGATGGATAGCATTTCCATCTAGACCATGTCTTCACCACCAATTTGGAAGGCAGGCTGAATGTAGACCACCTAATTTTTTACAATACTTTTTTTGCAAAATGTGACAAGAGGGAACATATCAATAGAGTGAAGCAATATTGCCTTCCTTCATCTACCTGAGTTTATATATACATGCCCCCAGACCTGTAGGTTTGATTTAGCCACTAACCTGAAATGGCAGATGTCACCAATTTCACTTTTAATCACATGGCACATCAAATTTCTGCTTAGACTCTGAAAACGACTGTAACTGTGAACAACAGAAAGCAACCTTGTATAGAGGGTTGAAATGGAACACAGATAAACGATTGTACTAAAAGAGGGAGAGAAGTGTATGATAGAAACAAGTCTAAAGCACTAAAGGGTGGTTCAGTGACAGAAGGTTTAGCAGGAGAGGCATAGTCGTTTTTAAATGTCTCACTGAACACCCCTGTTTGATGGAGAAGACTCAACACTGAAAACATAGCCATCTCTTGTGGCAGATAAGAATATAGGTGCAAATAAGAGAATGGGCAAAATCAACATCAAGCAAAGGGTTCTTTCGAATCATGACTCAATTGTGTAAAGAGTTTCAGAGCAAAGGTGAGAGAATCAGAATAAAAAACATGGCAAAGCTAATCTGTCACCCTTTTTTTGGCCACTTTGCTTTGCCAAGACTTTTTGCCATTGCTGTGCAGCATCTGCAAAAAACAAGCAAGAGATGCAAAAAGGCGAATTGGCACAAATGTGTGCGTGAGCGCATATGTAATGACGCTGATAATGGGCCGAATCAACCGTAAGTGGATGCATATTTGCTATATGTGGCTATAATTCTGAAGTTACCCTGCGACCCCCTCCTAAACAATCGCTGGTTGCAGGACCGTACATTAAAATGCTCAGTCTTAATTGCCGGTCATTGGTCAAACACTACCTAGACGTGTTCGACCTACTCCAAGACAAGTCTCCGGATGTCCTTTTCCTGACAGAAACCTGGTTGTCAGCCGACACGCTGGCTGAACCGGGTCTGGCGCTTCCCACAGGCTATAGCATCTGCACCCTAAATCGAGAGTCAAGGGGGGGCGGGGTGGCAATTGTCTGCAAATCACACTTCACCTGCACACTGGTTAAGGAAGATGTAGCGGGCTGTGAGTGTGGCCGTTTTGGGATCTCTCTCAACGCTAATTTCACCTTGATGGGCCTAATAGTGTACCGTCCTCCGGGCCCTTCTAAGGAGGGGAGGATTGCGCTGGCAGATCTAGTAGGCACTCTGGTTGTGAGGTATGCCAACTTTCTGGTCATTGGTGATTTAAACCTACACCTTGACAATCCTCATGATTCAGAGGCGGTTAATTTTTCCGCGGACCTTGCGGCCTGCCAGCTGCTCCAACTGGTCCACGGTCCCACTCACTCTGCGGGCCACCTACTTGACCCAGTTTTCTCCAACCTTTCGGGTCTCTCTGTTTCTACCCCCACTCCGCTATGCTGGACGGATCATTATCTGATCTCTATGAAGCTTCTTGGGGTGGTGTCATCCCGCAGGCCCCAGCAGAATTGCACTCTCCGCCGTCCCTGGCATAAATTAAACTTTGACCAGTTCTGCACCTCCCTCTCATCAAGTATGCCCTGCTGGCCAGACGACCCTGACTTGGCCAGTGATGTTTTCACTGACTGGATAAGGCTTCCGCTGGATGCTATGGTCCCGGCCAAGTGGTCAAAGGGTCGTAATACCTAGTCCAACCCCTGGTACAATGGCAACCTCTCCATCATGCGCAAAGCGTGTAAACGGCTGGAACGGGAGTGGAGGCGAGATTTTGATATCACTCTGAAAGGCCATTATCAATCCGCCATAATAAAATACCACAGGGCTGTTCAGAAAGCACGGGCTTCCTATTTCTCGGAGGAGATCAGAAATAGTCAGAATGCCACCAAGAAGATCTACTCCATCATTACTAACCTAAAAACGCTGGGGCACCTAGGGCACCCACAGTCAAGTCTAATGAGCACTGTGAGGACCTAGCCACCTTTTTCATAAACAAGGTGGAAAACATCTACAAAACCTTCCCTTCGACCGTTCTGGGTAGTGATTCCGAGGACTTATCTCCATCCGCCCATATATTAGCCACCTATCCATCCATTACTGAAGAAGCACTTACTACACTCTGCTGGAAGGTTAAATCTGGTTCCCCGACTGACCCTATGAAGCCGGAACATCTGAGGAGATTACTATCGGTCCTACTTACACCGCTGGGCCAGGTTATCAACCTGTCTCTGGCCAGGGCCATTGTCCCTAGGTCATGGAAGCAGGCCAGTGTTATGCCGCTTCTAAAGAAGCCCACATTAGACCCGACTAAACTGGAGAACTTCCGCCCTATCTCCCTGCTGCCTTGGATTTCAAAAATAACCGAAGCACATGTCAATTCCATCTTGTCTAACTATCTGGAGGAAAATCACATCCTGGACTCCTCTCAGTGTGGCTTCCACCGTGGCCTCAGCACTGAATCAGCCCTCCTAGCTGTATCTGAACATCTGAGAGCAGCTCTGGATGAGGGACGGACCTCGGCACTGATCCTATTGGACCTCAGTGCCGCCTTTGATACGGTCTCGCACCAGATCTTGATTCAAAGACTGAAGGAGGCCGGCATTGCGGGCGCTGCCCTGTCCTGGCTCACCTCTTTTCTCTCAGACAGGTCTTTCCAAGTTTCGGCTCCCCCTTTTTCATCTAGGGTGTTTCCCATCAAACAGGGGGTCCCACAGGACTCTGCGCTAAGCCCTACACTTTTCAACTTGTATGTCCAGCCGCTGGCCGCACTAGCTAAAAGGAGAGGGTTGACTATCGTGTCATATGCAGATGACATCCAACTTGTAGTCGCCCTCTCCAATGACTGCCAAAATGATGCGGCCAAGTTTCAAAGTGGCCTGGCGGATGTAGCAGAGTGGTTGACTGCCAATTGCCTACAGCTCAACGCCAGCAAGACTGAGGTCCTGCTGGTCGGGAAGGATCATGAGCTGTGGAGCGGACATTGGTGGCCCTCCTCCCTGGAACCCCCCCCACTCCAAAAAAGGTGGTGAAAAATCTGGGCGTATGGGTTGACTCGGCGCTGAGCTTCCAAGCTCAAACCAAGAGGGTGGCGGCGACATGTCTTGGCATTCTGCGCAGTCTTAGACCCATGTTGGGTTTCTTTGACCCCTCCATCCGGCAGACCATTGTGCAAGCATCTCTCCTATCTAGACTGGACTACGCCAACGTGCTCTATCTTGGGGTAAATAAGACCGAGATCTCAAGACTTCAGAGGGTCCAGAATGTTGCCGCCAGAACTCTTCTTGCCATGCCCAGTTGCTGCCCCACCTCCAGCACCATTCGGCGGCTACACTGGCTGCCAATGGAGAGGCGGGTGGAGTTTAAATCTCTCTGCTTTGCTTTTAAGATCTTGATATCCCCCACCTCTGGCATAATATCTGGCCTGCTCTCGACCTACACTCCCTCGCGTCATCTGCGCTCTGCAGGCAAACACTTGGTCTCTATACCACGTGTGAAAAGGGCTCGTGCTGGTGGTCGCTCGTTCCGCATTCTGGCTGCCAAGCTCTGGAATGATCTTCCGCCTCACATCCGGAGCATGGACAACTACCTGACCTTTCGAAAAGCGTTAAAGAGCCATCTGTTCCCTCATTAGGCCCCCCTTCCTCTGACCCTTATGTCTTCCCTGGTCCATCTTGTCTTCTCTTAGGAGGAATACTCGCTGCTTAGCCTCTATTTTGCTCAGCGCCGGGACGCCCCGTTGCTGGGGCAGCTGTGCGCTCTACAAGCTATTTTAACATAACATAACATAATGCATGCGTGCACATGAATGACCATGCATGCGTGTGCCTGCGGAATGATACAAAAAAGTGGTGGGTGGAATGCTTGAATTAATCTCTGCCACTGGTAATTACTAGGGCTGCATATCAGTCCATCGTTATTTTGCACACCATGCCACCTCAGTTTGGACCCAGCCATAAGCCAATCAGCCTCAATCTTGATCCAATAAGAACAATACATCCCGAAACATACGGTTAGGCCCTCTGTGAACCATAACACAAGCAACGCAAGACTCATTTCGCCCTTATTAGGGGTCATCAGTCGGGTATAACTTGGTTACAGAGACACACAGTGTGCATGGGACTCACGTCCAGGCACACCCATCCAGCTTAGGGCATCTCTCTTAAGTATACGAAAAAGTGATGGATTGAATGCTTGAATGAATCTCAACCACTGGTAATTGCTCAGACTTGATCCCAGTCATTGTTATTTTGCACACCATGCTATCTCAGTTTGGACCCAGTCATATGCAAATGACACTGCTTCAATAGGAACAGTCCAACCCGAAATGCCAGGACAGATCCTCTCTCAACCAGAATACAAGCAACCCAAGACTGGTTTTGTTCTTATTAGGGTACATCCGTCAGGTATTATTTGGTTAAAGTGGCACAGTGTGCATGGGACCCACATTTGGGCGCACCAGTCCTATTTAGGGCATCACATTTAAGTATACAAAAAATGATAGATGGAATGCTTGAATTAATCTCAGCAACTGGTAATTACCCGGGCCAGATCCCAGTCCATCGTTTTTTTTGTGCACCATGACACCTCAGTTTGGACCCAGCCATATGCAAATCAGTCCTGAACCTACTCCAATAGGAACAGCCCAAACTGCCAGACCAGGTCCTCCCTGAACTGGAACACAACCAGTTTCACCCTTATTAAGGCTCATCATTTGGGTATAGCTTGGTGGGTAGCCAAGACCCAGTTATGGGATGTGCAAAATGAGACAGGAAAATCAGTCTCATGAGTGGAAACATGGAAAGCTTAATGGCCATGTAAAAACAGCATAGTAAGCATAAACAGATAAGTCTGTGTCATGCAGAATGAAAGAAATGATAAAGCAAAAAGCACAAAGTCAGGTGAGGCAAGCTAAAATATTTACTGGAGGAGTGTGTAACTGTCCATCAATATGCAATTGACCCAAAAGGCTACCTCAGTGTCTCGAGCCATCTTGACCATAAAAATATCTTGGAATGGATGAGATCATTGTCTTTAGACCTCAAACCAAATTCCTCATCCTATCTGCAACTGAGGTTCCACCGCTGGCCTGCAGGTGGTCCTAAAAGTACTTGATTTTCTTGCTCAGCCAGGCATATCCTCCGTGCTTGCGCCTATGCCAAATCACATGGCTTTACCATTGGCAGAATCCAAACTATGATGTCACATATCTCTAAACTTTCAAAAACGCACCTTTTCAACCATATCTCAAAAAATCCACAATTCCTTCTTAGGAAATAAGGTCTATCACCCAAGCATTAGTGCATTCATATACTGATGGCAGCAATGTCGTCTTAGAAATGCCTTCTTAAAAGCTCATTCATATGTCTAAAAAAAACATATTCAAGTTTGTATGTCAGGATATTGTAGACACAAATATCATCTGACATAAATATAGTGTCCAACATATCATTTACAAAAATATCATACCAATGTGTGGATGTTCCATACTAACTCCACGGGGGGGATATTTTTGTTTATGATATTTAGGAGACAATATTTATGTCAGGTGATATTCTTACTACTACATGCTGCTACCAAACGTGCATTCTATGCAACAGGTTGTTTTTATAAAAAGTGCTGAAAATCCGCTCGTATTACATCCATTCTAAGAGAGCTGGACAGGCTCCCTCTTGAAGGTAGATGCGACTTTAAAATATCCAATCAATCAATCAATCAGGTATATATAAAGCGCGACTACTCACCCGTAAGGGTCTGCATAACTTACAAAGTTACCAACCTTGTCTTACCCAGCAGCCTGAACAACATGCTATGCAATGATGCATGAACTAGAAACCCAGTCAGTTATCTATCCTCGTCGGAAGCCAAAAACATAAAAAAACAATTAAGCATGCCTTCCTCTGATATGTGCTAAACCCAAAATGTACTCAAGTAAATACGACTTACACCTGACTTGCTGTCCTTCTGAAATACCCTAAACACTTACCTTTTCAAGCTCTACCTCAAGTAACTTCCTTCGCCTCACCACCCCACCCCTACACTACTCAGTCTCTGTATGTGTATTCTCTAAAGTTTTAATGTGTAATTCCTGTTGCATGTTATGCACACCTTTGGACATTTTCCTAGATCCACACTATAAAAATATCTCGAAAAATATTAAATAAATAAAACGAATGTACAGGTCCATGAAATATGAGAATGTTTCCTTGTTTTTCACATTTGACCCAGCATTTTTTGAAGACTAAAGGCCCTGATTACGAGTGGGTCGCTGTTTTCCAACCTTTGCGTAAACCCCTGTTTGTGCATAGGTCGGAATTACGAGTTTGGTTGTATTTAATACATCGGATGCATCAAATACCTCAACTTCGTTAAATTTCAGCATGTCAAACGTGCCGAAATTTAACAGGGGGAAAAGTATTTACCGTATGAGTTAAACACCAAAATCCACGTTATTCCCCAAAACTTGTAATGGGTGCCATTTATTAGATCCGATAAATAATGTACCCCATGGTATCGTTATTTTTTAGGTGAGATACATAGCACCTAAACTCATAATCAGAGGCTGCATGTTAATTTCGAACCAGGTACAACATTGTCGTTCCTCCTTACCCTTCCCTTGAAATCCACCATGTTCCAAGGCCTAACCCTTCTCCCGTAACTACAGAAAAACCATCACACTTCTGGATTTTCCTCAATTGTAAATTCCATTTGTGGAGGAGAAAGTCCCCGCACAGCCCAATTTGGTGAATCGGGATCTGCTGTCTGCGCCCACATCTGAAACTTTACTTATGTAAGTGGAATGCAGGTGGCAAAATTGGGCCCTAGGTTGGTTAAGATGTTATGCAACCATTCTGATGACTTTTAAGATTATAAAGGCTGCCATTAACCATGTGTCTCCTCTTCTTCTTTCTCCTGCACAAGAAAATTGAAATTGTAAGCTTATAACTTGACTCACTCTTTGAATTGTTGGCTTGTACCGTTGTTCCTCCATGTGTTTCTGCAAGGATGGTAATGCCAACAAACACAAGTGCAGCATGTATTCGGGGCAGTTTCTCTCCTAGTCCACTGGAGGCCCCTTAATGATGCTAATGTTTTGTCTCATTTTAAATTATTTCCCCCCAAGGTCGCCAGAATAAGATGTACCATTGTTCACCATAATCCACCAGGTCAATTATCCCGCTCAGATGCAAATCCAATGCTTAATTTGAGCAGGCCTTAATCTGATTTAATTAACCTTTAAAACGTGACCCGATTCTTTTTGACAGGATTACGATCTGACCTTGACCCGCATCCTGTACATAAATATGTGGTTATGCTAGGTCTATGTTTCTGTTCAAAAGATGATATCTGTTTTGATTATAACTGCTACCATTTAACGAATGTGCACAACATTTTTAAATCAACTAACATTAGTGGTTACGTTTTGACATGCGAAGATTTGTGTAGAACTGTCCCGAAGGAGAAAAAATAAAGGCGTGGTGAGCTGTAACGTACATTAGAAACTTTGCCCCTCTGCTATAGCAAAACCGCTGAACAGAATTACACCAAACTTGGCATGAAAGTAGAAGTTTAGTTAGAAGTGGGCCCTTTCTTGTTTTGATGTAAATCTATTTAGGAACTTTAGAGATAGTTATGTTACAAAAAGATGCAGGTGGGCATCAATGGGTTAATTATCGTATTATGTTGACAGTTACTGATTCGCTTGTAGCTTATTGTGCTGTTTGACAAATATGAACAAATATTTGTAGACTCTTAGCATGTTTAACTTACCGTGGTTTTTTTCATGAAAATCTATCAAAGGGCCTCAATTAAAAAGTAGGGAACTGAAAAAGGAAGGGTCATAGCACTGTTCAATTGCTAATAACTTCGCAACCACTTGAAAAATCAACACAATTGTGGCTATTCACAAAGGTAAATACATTTGTGAGTAATTTACATGCGTAACTTTACTTGTACACTTTTGATTAACTTTACTACTTTTGGGTATTCACAAAATCCGAGTGTAAAATTACTCAAAAGATTAGACTTACACATCTACACCCCTGAAAGAGGGGTGAAGCCTAACGTACTAGTGTAAGTTACCACAAAAAGTAGTAGGTGTAGCACCACACATGGCTAACCCCCTGGTACTGCAACACCCTTCCACAGTAAATAACCGAGATAGAGGCTTAAATGTAAACCACATAGGAAATATTGTTAATTTAAATAAATTACAAAACATAGTTAAAAATGTAAATGCATATAATTTAATGTTAGAAAAATATATATAAAATAGCACATATTTTTAGTTTAACTATAAAATATTTAAATGACCTTTTATCTATTTTATAATAAAAGTCAAAATAAATTGTATTAAATATAATTACATTTAATTAATTCTGTAACTCACTTTTAATAATTATTGATGCATATTAAAAAGTTTCATTTTTTCACTTTAGTTGGAAATTTATTTTATAATTTAACCTTGAGAAAAATAATTTTAATGTAATCTAATATATTTACATTAATTAAATATTTATTGCAAAATGCAGTTATTAGTGCTGTAGCATTTTTGCTTTAGTTCTACATGTAACATAAATATATATTCAATTAATTTACAGTAATATTTACCATAAAATATTTTTACAATTTTTTTCAAGTTTAATAACATTTTTTACTTTTCACTATACTTTACCATTCAGGGATCTCCGCCCCAACTGCGTAGTTCTCCCTATGGTAAAGAACAGAGACCATATTCCTATACCTTACCATAGGGAGATTTCTGCCATGACTGCAGATATGCAATATATTAAAATAGATTACAATTATTTTTCTCAAGTTTAACTTAAAAAATAAATTCCCAACTAAATAAAAAAATAACCTTTCATGTTTTGCATCAATAATTATTAAAAGTGATGTATAGAATTAATTAAAAGTAATGAAATTATATTTAATGACATTTATTGTTACCTTAATTTTAATATGGAAAAGTTATTAAACTATTTTATAATTAAATAAAAAATATTTATTATTTTATATATTTGTTTTACCATTAAATTATATGCATATACATTTTTAACCATTCTGAATAATATAGTTCAATTAAACATTGTTTCTTATGGGGTTTTATTTTAAGTCTTAACTTCATTGATTTCTATGGAAAGGTGTTGCAGCTACCACTGTTTAGCCATTTGTAGTGCTGCACTTACTTCAGGTCTGAGCTGGAGTAATCTACTACAGTTTTGGGACCCTTCTTGATGGTAGTAACTTTAAAAGTACAGTTTGTGAATAGCAATGGGGTTACTCTTTTGTAGGTGGGTATGTGTCCCTTCCTAATCCACTCCCTAACCTTCCTTTAACCCCTCCTTACTCCTCCCTATTCCCCTCTCCTTTAATGGTAAGTATTCCCCATCTTCTAGCCACTCACCCATCCCTCACACATTTACTACTAAAACATATTCTTATGTGTGCAGAAACTCCACACTCGGGGTGGAGATCTTCACACAGAAAAAGATGCAAGAGGTGATAGCATATACTCCGCACGTAGGTTTGTAAATACTATTTAGTTTTTAGAACTCTTGTAGTGCTACACAACGTACTACAAATTGCAGTTTGTGACTAGGCCCTAATATGTGGTAAACACTGAGCCTGTTTAGGGTTCTTCCAGTATATCAAGTTTCTTGTAGATTTGTCGGTAGAGAGTGGTGCAAAGAGGGGTGAAAAAGTAATAGAGGACATATATGTTTCTCTTGCTAATATTTTGGGGGTTGTTAGATGAATCTACATTAATTTGGTCAATCAAACAGTGTAGTAACTTATGGCCCGATTAGGATGGCCTATCGGAAACGGGATCGACCGACTAGCCGTTGGCGGTCCCGCCATAGGGATTACGATACGACCTCCTGCAAGGCGGTCGCACCGGGTATTCTTTGCATTGCTGCGGGTGCTGCTGGCTGCAGCACCCACTTCAATGCAAAGAACGCACCGTGTACATATCCCTGCACCACGTGGCAGGCACCATGCGGTGCCTGCCACATGGTGCAGGGATATGTAGGGGGGAACCATAGGTGCCCCCAAACACCAAAACAGAGGCCAAGGGGGGCCCACTACGGGCCCCCAATGTCCCTTTCCACCTGCCTTTTAATGGCAGATTCACCGCCATGAAAGGGCCGGCGGAAAGGAACATCGTAATGCCTACGGCGGTGCCTGGCAGGCACCGCCACCATTGTAGGCATTACTCCGCCTCCGACGGACCGACTGGCTCCTTGAGCCCATCGGATCCGTGGCGGTCGGTCTTTACGACCGCCACACACCCGCCCGCCATTCAAATGGGGCGGGTGGAAAAAATGATTGTGTTGGCGGTGGGACCACCACTGACGGGCTGTCGGTGGCGGTCCCACCATTATCGTAATCGGGCCCTAAAAGTTTTGGCATTTCAAGTTTCATGTAGTTTCATGCAGAGTTATCTTGGATGGCAAATCTTATGGAGGGTTGATAATTAATTATTTTTATTATATCTATCATAGTAAAATTTGCTCTCCATCACTATAAAAAGTTCTGAAAGGAATTATACCAAACTTAGCATGAAACTAGAACGTTTCTCAGACGGGTGCCTTTGTTTGGTTTAGTTTACTAGTGTGTGAGATGTCAACATTACAAGCGATTTCAAGTGGGTTTTGAAGGGTTACTTTATTGGTAGCCAGGCCCAGTGGCAATCCCTGGTGTGAGTGCCCGAATGGCGTGCACAGTGAAAGTTGGGCACAAGGCCTTGCTGAAGGCCAAGCCCTGCAGCCAACCTCAGCTGCGTATGGCGAACTATTGTGTGCCATGGCTTTTGGCCCAAGAAAGAGGTTCCTAGTACCTCATTAAAAACACAGAAAGAAAAACATTTATAATGGACAGTTATTGTTTCTTCTACTCTCAGCACATTAATGAATGTTTAGAAAAACCTCTGGTTATAAACTGAACTCTAAAAACCCTTGAAATCCACTGGTTATGGTTAGCGCTGAACAACATAAATCACACCCACCACACAAACCTTAACTGACACACCAGATGCAATGCTCATGGCCTCGCCCACAAGAGGACATATGACACCACAAGTGACATAAAAATTCTCAGTGGTAACATAACATGGAACCTGACCATTAACAGTATTACTCATACTACAATAAATATAGTATGATCTCTTTCTTTGGGTTGTGCTATCTGGTACTCTTATTTGACAGAATTATTATGAGAACATAGGCATTACATTTGGTGTGCAAGTGATGTTACTTTGTCCTGCCCTGATCTTTCTCTCTCTCGCTGTCTCCTAACTCTTTATCCTCTTCCTCCTTTCTTCGACTGATCGCTCCAGTTTTCCCCTGCTCCCTTCCACCTTTAATACCTGCTGCCAGACTCCTAAGGTCAGCTTCCGACACCACACTGTCAATCTGTCCAGTGAGACACTAGCATTTGTGGAAGACGGCTCCATTCATTAATAATAATAGTAATCCATATTTGTGAAGCGCAAACATATCACCTCTTAAGGTTTTAAGGCGCTGGGGGCCGTTGGAGAGATTAAGTGAGTTATTGCCCAGAGTCACATACATGATGCTGAGATGAGCTGCCGCCGGGGATCAAACCGTGAGCACCGCACTACGGAGTCAGCCACTTTGGCCGCCGCGCCACACCTCTCCCTTCATTAATTCATTCATGAATGTTCCTTCTCCATTCCCTCCACCCTCTAACTTTTTTTATTCCTGGGCACTCATTCCCAGCTATTCTGGCTTCAACAGTGCAAACTTAGTGTGGTATAAAACACATTACGATTGGCCATCATAGCATAACAGATTTGCACATGTGACGTAAGCTACTTCATTTGTCAATAGAAGGCGTAACATATTTTGCACAGTGGTTGAAATAAAGTTGTCCACGAATCCATGGTGTAGAAGAAGCCTACATTTGAAACTTTAATTTTAAAATGAAGTTTCCAGAACTGGAGTACTTCAATTACTGGGATCACAGAGGGTGAAGCCAAGCATTCACTGTGAAAGATAAAGGGGCCGATTCCGATTCGGGCCGGAAATCTCTCCGACCGAGCCGGACCCGGAGAGATTTCCGACCGAATCGGACCCGTGCAGCCCGACCGAACGAGTACGATGCGCACGTATGCCATCGGACTCGAGTCGGTCGGACTCCCATTGAAGTCAATGGGAGCCGGTCGTACAACGCGTACGCGGGCTCCCATTGACTCAATGGGTGCGAGAGCGGACAAGGGCGCCCCCATACAGCGTGTACGCGGCGAAGCGACTCGCGCCGTACACACACAGGTAGGGGGACCCATGGGTCCCCCTGTGTGCGACTCGCGCGGCTACGCATACAGGGGGTCCGACACGGACCCCCAAAGTACGGCTCCGACTGCTCCTACGAGCCGGAGTGCGCGGCTCGGTCGGACTGCTCGCGGCGCGCATCGTACTTACCCGGCCGGGGAACGTCTCCATTGCGCGGTGCGAGTCGAGTCCGAGCGAGTCGGTCGGTGCGGTTAGACCCGGGAACGAGTCGGTCGGAGCGGTCAGGACGCCCGGACGAGTCGGTCGGCGATTTCGCATCGTACTCGCTCGCCCGGACGCGCGTACGAATCGGTCGGGAAATAGGGCTCCGAATCGGATCCGGTTAAGCCGAATCCGATTCGGAGCCCTACCGGCCGAGATCGGAATCAGCCCCAAAGTATCTTCTCTCTACTCAAGGAGACAAAGTATATGGTATTACGTTCACCAATATTATTATAAGTGTTGGACACAATACCATATGACTCATCTCTGAACAAAAAGAAACACAACCAAATACAAGACCAACAGACCACCAAGACTCGGTCAATGACTACCCCAGAACCATACAGGATACCAGATTCCTAAAGTGCTCCAGGACCATACAGATGGTAGTAAAGTTGTGTACAACTAATACATCATTTTGTTCTATAAAATACGATTTGTAGTATGATATCCTGTAGTTTGCACCAATTTGCGCTATTTCATGACTACACTGTCCTGATTCTGACCAAGTGTGAGGAAAGTTTGGTAGCACCTTTTTTGCTGTAGCAAGCATGCTGGCAAAATGGTGGCATCAGCCATTCGAAACACAAACATTATCAGTCATTCCTCGCAGTATAAACAATGTCAGTTTTATCTGTGCAATGCGGCACCTCCAATACTGACAGCACTAGACTAAGGGGCCGATTCCGATCTCGGCCGGTAGGGCTCCGAATCGGATTCGGCTTAACCGGATCCGATTCGGAGCCCTATTTCCCGACCGATTCGTACGTGCGTCCGGACGAGCGAGTATGATGCGAAATCGCCGACCGACTCGTTCGGGCGTCCCAACCGCTCCGACCGACTCGTTCCCGGGTCGAACCGCACCGACCGACTCGCTTGGACACGACTCGCACCGCGCAATGGAGACGTTCCCCGGCCGGGTAAGTATGATGCGCGCCGCGAGCAGTCCGACCGACACGCGCCGTCCGGCTCAAAAAAGCAGTCGGAGCCGTACTTCGGGAGTCCGTGTCGGACCCCCTTGTACGCGTAGCCGCGCGAGTCGCACACAGGGGGGACCCATGGGTCCCCCCTACCTGTGGGTGTACGGCGCAAGTCGCTTCACCGCGTACCCGCTGTAGGGGGCGCCCTTGTTCGCCTCGCACCCATTGAGGCAATGGGAGCCCGCGTACGCGTTGTACGACCGGCTCGCATTGACTTCAATGGGAGTCCGACCGACTCGAGTACGATAGCATACGGACGCATCGTACTCGTTCGGTCGGGCTGCACGGGTCCGATTCGGTCGGAAATCTCTCCGGGTCCAGCTCGGTCGGAGAGATTTCCGGCCCGAATCGGAATTGGCCCCTATATGTATCTTGAAGGAGCATTTTGACTGTCATTCGTAGAATGAAGAGGAGGAGCTTCAATGTGTCACGTGTCATGCTGATGCCCCTCCCTTCATGCTAATATCTATAGACGAAGCAGCATTAATGAAGTGTCACCTGGAGGTGGCAGCAGACTGACAGGTAACACCACATATATGGGGGTATGATTTCCTATCTCAGTTGAATTCTACGTTAATTAAGGCAATGCTAACATTAAATTAATGAAACATAGGACAAATTTATTTTAAGATATATGTGTGTGTGTGGGGTATGTGTGTGTGAGCGTGTGCATGTGTGTGTGGTATGTGTGTGAGCGTGTGTGTGTGTGTGATATGTGTGTGTGAGCGTGTGTGTCCATTTACAGTACGTCAGCATTTCCATAGAAAGAGCATTTTTTGTTTCACTAATAACTTTGGCACCAATCCTGAAAAACGTTCACAATTTAGCATAGTGGTATACTGTCGAAAACTACAGGTCTTATACAACACGCCAAATGCCTCATTAGACATGAGAACTGGCATGCCTGTATCACCCACTACAATTAAGTATTAATGACGGTCGCTGTGGTCTACAAATCTATCATATAAAGAGGTTTATTACAGTCACCAAAATCCCTGCTGGCATGTTATAGGCTGCCATTTACAAGTCACAAGCTTTTTTCATTTATGACTGACATTGCAGATTTTAGTTTGGGTTTTCATGTCACAGCAAACATGTTTATTTCACAAAAGAAAAAATGTTTGTTCAACAACAGCAATTATGACAGTATGCAACCGCTTCATTAGTAAATGAATACAAAGCAATTACTTGACTTGACTTTATGATAAACTCAGTAGGTGGGATTTGTACTGTTAGTGAGAAATGTGTATTTTCAATTTTAAGGTTGCTCTGCTGTTTTGAACTCTTATGTTGCTTGCAGCAGTGAACAGTTTTGATGCATGTTGTCAACTAAATGCCGAGTTAAAAAACAGAGGGCAAACTGAATAGAACAGAGTTGATGCGGCCTTCTGAAGAAACTCTTTTCAACCTCATTTCTCAATGTGATTCATAATGGTGCTACAGTGACTTGCAATATTGTTAGAGTAGAGAAAGAGGTACATTAGACTCTACATTGTGAAGGACATATTAAACGGCAGAGGGATAGGACGCAAGATTCTGCGGCCATTTCCGTCTGGTGGCTTTCTTATTGTCTGGAATAGGGGTATACTACAGCATGCCTCAGGTGGGTTCCTAAAACATTAAAGAACGCTGACTTCACAAAACAATATACAAATGAGGTTTACAACAGTGGTGAATGTGCCATTGCTACAGAGTCAAAGTGCATACAGACCAAAGCACTCGGTTCGAACCAATAAACCTGGGTTTAATTCACAATTCCTCGTGTGTTACAGCCTGCCAATGCCAATTGTGTTTCTGTATTTTTTTTACTTAAAATATAAACCATTTTTTGAAGGATTATAAAACACTTTTTTTTTTTTTTAAAGAAAAAAACTGAGAAATTCACTTCAACAGGGCCCTACAGTTCCAAAAAGCTGGGAAATAGGAAGCAAAGGCCCCTAGCATGCTCATATTGTTTTGCTTCTTGCTCCTTTTCACCTCATCTAACATACTAGAAGTAAAAGAAATATGATATGAGAGAGAAAAAATTAACGAAACATATAGGACAAATTCATTTTAAGATGTATATATGTATATACATGTGTGGTGTGCGAGTGTGTGTGGGGGAGCCCGTTTGTGCTTGTGTGTGTGTCCAGTTACAGTAGGCCAGCATTTCCATAGAAAGAGCATTTTTTGTTTCACTAATAACTGTGGCGCTAATCCAGAAAAAACTTTTAAAAGTCCACAAGGGGCGATGGAGCACATACCACCCTGCCCTCGACCCCCAGGGCCGAAGGCCACGTGAAGCAGTTACATTGGCAGCAGGTTGCCTGAGGGGGTGGGTGCATGCTCACGTTTCAATATGATGAGAAAAACTGAAATTCACTACAACAAAAATATCAAAGGATAGAGTTGTGTTATAATTATGTATGGTACTGAGTTAAAATACTGAAATTCACAAGTCATACTTTACTGAGATAACTATAACTTGCACACCCTGCCATACACTGCTTAAGACCTCAGATTTTCCCTCAATCGTGACATGCTAAATGACTTCATCAATGACATCACTGATTATATCTCAAGTGACAGCATTAATGAAATCATTGATGATGTCATTGTGACAAAGCCTATAGGGTTTGTGGACAGGAAGAAATTCAACACATTACATCTGTGACCAATTTTCTATCACCGATCATGTGACAATGAACATAACGTTTGAACACCTGCTGGACACATGGCATATATGTCAATTCACCCACATTTGATGGATATTACCCTCCTTTTACTGGTGTTTACCCACCTAACTCATAAAATGCCTCAACGGACTTAATGTGGTCATGCCCCTTTTAAACCTTCAACACCACCAAAAAGAGATCTTGTACACTATTCACCTTAACGTGATCACTCTCCTGAACACATCACATGATCCACAATTTTAAGGTAAAAGATTAACAGGTATGCATAAGACACCTTCTGCCAGGGCCTATGGGCAAACCTCCAGAGTTTACTAAAATACTGGCATACAACTTTAGAGCCATGCCTACAAATCCGGTGGTAGTTAAACTACATGTAAGTAGCTCCCCCCTACATTCTAAATTTCTCACCAATCTGAAGTGGCTCAAAATCTTTAATTTCTGTAAGTAAACACCAGCACCTTATAATGACCCCTCCTTATGGCTCTCCATCTGGTGGACACAGAATTAGGGAACATCTCCATCCCCTGTTAAGAAGATCAGGAACCTGTGTGTCTTGTTTGACGATAGGCTGACTTTTGGAGACCAAGTAAATGGACTCACCTCATCTTCTTTTAACACTTTAAGGATAATCAAAACAAATCTTCCTTTCATTCCCCATAAACTTCAGAAGACAGTGATTATGGCATTGGTCTTGCCAAAAATTGGCTACTGCAACACCCTCTATCTAAACATGCAATGATGCCAGCTGAACAATCTTCGAAACCCTGCAGAATGCAGCAGCTCGTATGCTGCTGGGAATCCCAAAATTTCAGTCAGCCTCCCAGGCCCTCTACAGACTTTATTTGCTGCCTACCAGGAAACGAATCATCTCCAAAACCCTCTTTATCGCCCATAAGGTCCTACATGCACAGATCCTGAATACTTCAGGAATAGTTTTAGTGGCTTACCCCCACTAGAAATCTTCGGTCTGCTTCTCCCAAGAATGTCAGGATCCCCCAGTTTAAACTAGCCAACTGGGGAGGCAGGAGCTTCATGGGTTGCATCGCCAATAGACTTCCACTAAATCTCAAATCGCAGTCTACTCTGCTTAGTTTCAGAAAGGATCTAAAAACTTGAATTTTTACAAATTAATTTTACAGCACTCGTTTTTATAAACTACATTCACAGCACTGTAAGACATATCTACACCGCAGCGCCAAGACGCCTTATAGCATTCACACACTTGACAAAAATTAACATTAAAATTATAAACATCCTTGTTATGTCAAATGTTTCTATAGCACTATATTACAAGTACTTACATGGGGCTCAGTCAAGCTTTGGCTTTTCCCTCAGATTTTTTGCAACAGGTTTGGGTTTAAGCCCTAACATACTTTGAAATATACCTATGCAACCCACATCATGTGCACTCAGCCTTTATCTTGTTTAATATAGAGTATTACTTGCATCCCACACTTTACTGATTTGTATATGGTACACCATATAACTTTCAACATGCAGAACCACACTTGCCTCCAGGGATTAAGCTATTTCCATTCTATGCACCCATGTGTGTACACACAGTACCTATATGCTGTATATGACTAAAATGTTATCAGTGATGTTATCAATGATGTCATTTAACATGTCATGAGTTATGTAAGAAGTTAGCTTATAAGCAGTGCATGGTGAGGCACATGTTATAGCTCAGTAAACTATATCTTATGAATTTCAGTGTTTGTTGTTTTTTAAATCTTAGTTTTTATCTCATTTCAACACCTAAATGTATTGGCACTTTAACCTTTGTTTTTCTCCGAGAATCAATCAGTCTATCTATCTATCTATCTATCTATCTATCTATCTATCTATCTATCTATCTATCTATCTATCTATCTATCTATCTATCTATCTATCTATCTATTTATCTATCTATCTATCTATCTATCCATCCATCCATCTTTTTTTCTGCAAAGCATGTACATATATTTACAAAGTATTTGCTAGGAATGTTCACACAACTACTAGTAGGGAAAGAAATCAGAAGTATTAAGGAGGGACAGAGCTATTATTTTTTCAGTGTGTGCATAAATGTACATCTGTTGCATTTAAGCGTGTTCAAATCCTTATGAATGTGTGTTCTGCAAAGCTATGACTGTCCAAACTTCCTAGCAGTTTTCGAGGAATTCTTTGTGAATTCGAAACAGACTGATATTTATTCCGAGTGTTAACCTATGCGAGAGATTTTCAACTATCATTTGAGTCTTGGTCCTATAGTGTCTTTCTCCAGTGAGCAAGCTCAGCAATGAATGAGGTCATTAGGCAGGGATAGGGCTGCTCTGAAGAAGGGTAAGTGTGACCGTCATCAGCTGTTCCTCTTGTGTAATATGTGCCTTCTCCCTGTCAGAAGGGACCCAGGGAATGAATGAAAGACACCTATCATATGTGATGTCAATGCCTTTATTTCACTTTGAGATCATCTCTCATATCTGCTGTGTTAGTTAATATGACTCCCTTTGTCTACTACCCTGCTTAGGGGAATAAGCCTTTGGCTTCAATGTGCTCATGCATGCAAACACAGGCATGCACAAATGCTGATTGCATGTCTTACAAGCAAAAAGGTTGTTTACTACATTAAAGCTAGACCTATTGGCTTTGCCAATGCTGGGAAAATATAGCAAAAAGTATTGCTTTATGTATGGAACATTGCTAGGCGATAACAAATTCAGTGTGATTATTGAGTATACTTTTCTGATGTAAAATAGTCCTTCATGTACGTAAATGGAAGTTTGTCCTAGAAGGAGTAATTATACACGAAACAGCCTATAGGATGAGGTGAGAGAGAATTACTCTTCTAGGTAGAGACAAAGCCAGTGATTAATTTGTAAAAAATTAAGTGCCAGGGCTCTCGTCAGAAGGCAGCTTGCACCAGCCCATTTCTCCTGTTAGCGGCGCCTAAGACGTAATGGCCAGAGTTGCCGACTTCGGAGCTGGGGAATCAGGTTCGAGTCTTGCATTGGCTCAACATCCTGTGATTCTGGGCAAATCACTTAATCTCCCATAAATGCATGTGTCCTTAACTGGTACTCATGAAAAGGGCCAGTATTGAAGAATAAGTGCCGGTGCTGAGCAACGGAAACCACCAGCTCAAATTAAGCACTGGACAAAGCCCAAAATACATATAGATTTTAAAGACTCAGCGACAATATGCCTTCAAGACAGCTGTGTTGTTGAACCAGACCTAAAACGTAAATCACACATAGCCTACATTAACAGAACGATTTTACTAACTGCAGGCTTCGTAATTTACTCAAGAAAGGTAATGGGAGACTTAACAGTATTCAAGACTATCCAGAGTTCTTTTAGTCTTTATGAAGGGCTTCAGTGCAGGATGATTAGCAGGTTTGCTTCACCATGCAAGGTCCACGGAAGACTTCATATGTGATGTGACAGGTTATCTTGCAGTTACTGTTTTCTACAACAAAAGGTAATGCTGGCTACCAAGTGTTTAATCTACAATTAATCACCTAGGACAAGCGCTGTTGATCCCTGAAACTGCTAAGAGGCTCACTGCCGTATGTGACACCTTCAGCAACTCCTGCCCTTTTAGCCTGCAACAGGTTGCATTTTGGGCCATGTAGGTTTGGTTCAACATTGTAAAACCCAATAATGAAAGAGTAAAAAGGCAGGATCAGCAGAAGATGCCACACATAACACTGGGCTATGTAATGAGTTTAAAAAGAAGGGGGGTCAGAGGCCCACATATTATATGGGATAAAGTACCCCCTTTCTATACATTATTAAGGATATTGTACGTCACCTCAGAGTTCTGTGTCCAATAAAGGCACTCATCCTTCGGCTTCCAAACGGAACTCCTCTGTGACTTGCAATATCCTCATAATAAAAAGAAATGGGTGCTTTATCCCACATATACGCGCTTGCTACTGGGTATATAACGTTCTGTCTGTCCTTAGCACACTCGGTAGGAGATATGTCTAGAGCAGGTACAGCCTTGTTAGGGTAGGGATATGTTTTAGCTTTGATTAGACTATACATAAATATTAATTAAATTGTGATACAATATTAATTTACCCTTCATCTCTAATAAGTGCCAGTTGTTGGTTTTTTTGATTATTGAAGAATCACAAATAGTAATGGAAGTATGCCAGTAATACAATGCACACTGTTGTACACTAAGGAGTGGGCATGCTGCCTAGGCTTTGTGCTGCAGCCTATTCTGAGCAGAAATGCACAGGCTCAGTTTAATGTGAAGTTTCACTTCCTTTGGCTAAAGCGCCGGCTTGGTGAATCAATGTTGAGTCAGAGTGGTTAAAATGTGTGAACATGGCACTATTTTCATGTCAACCACTTACAAAGCCGTAACCTTATAAACATACATTTGTTCCATGCAAAAGTAAGTAGAGTAGATGTTTCTGAAACAGTAAAATACAGCCAGCAGATTTAAAACAAGCACTGTCAAAGCCAATAGGTCTGGCATTGTCTGACAGCCTTTTGGCAATTCTTGTTCTGTTTTGTCATGGCTTTTGCAAACTTTTATTGTTTGGAAAGCTGCTGGGTAGTTGTTAATTTAAAAACCACATTGACTAAAGGCAAAACAATTCTAAGTACTTTGTGTGTGGATGTGCTCCTTGTGAAAGGGCAGCATGCCGTAACTCATAGTGAAGTCAGCCAGTGGCTGAAGTTGGGTGATTTGTTGCCCTGTGATGGATTCTCAAGTGGGTTGGAGAAAATTGTGAATGACACAACCACAGACAAATGGATGACGTGTGGCTAAAATCCCCTATACGTAACCAAGTCATAACCATAATTTTTGTAAAATGAAAAGGTTTTGGCTAGCACAGACCTAAATAATCCAATTGTTTTGCCATTGGCTGCCAGCGTCTTACATTTGAGAAAGAAAGAAAGAAAGAAGGAAAGAAAGCAGGAAAGAAGGAAAGAAATAAAAAGGAAGGAGGCCAATAAAGAAGGAAAGAAGGAAAAGAAGGAAGGCAAGAAAGAAGGAAATCAAGAAGAAGAGAAAGAAAGGTAAAGCAAAGAAGTCCCTCAAAAAATAAAAAAATTAGCTTTTGTTAAAATCCGCTAATTTTGCAGCAGATCATTGATAGTGTGGCAAATTAGGAAAGTTCACAATTTTGTTGAGAATTCCGCAGAATCAAATAATTCCAGTGGCCTGTGTACAGGTAGTCTGAAAAGAAAGACTGTAGGGTGTCAAGTTATTTCAAATACACAAAAAATGTAAATATCTGCAAATGAACTGTGCAAATATTTCAACATATACCAGCAGATATGAATGCCCAAATGAAGCACATTTTGATTTGTAATTCTGAAGTGTGATGGAAACAAAGATTTTAATTGGATCAAAACAAATCTTGGTGATGCACAAATGATAAATATTGTATTGTATTGTAATGTAATGTATTGCAGCATTTTTGTACCGCTTACTACCCCTTTGCGTGGTACTGAAGCGCTTACCAACATGGACAGCAAGCTACGACATATAGGATGGTGTGTGGTTGGACTGTGTTGCCATTGTTTTGGGATCCTATGAAAGAAGTGTATTCCTGTTGTGTGTGATGACCACCGAGGGGCAGTAATCGTTTTATGAGACACAGGGCATAGCAGAGTGGTGGATGAAGATTTTCGAGAGATACAGACAAGCTATTTATGTTTTTTCTGTACGCTGGCAGCTTTGAATAGCTTTGCAGGTTCCTTTATGGTATTTCTTATGATTATATTCTGCTTAGGTGGCTACCACACTGGTTGTCAAATCAGAAATGTTGTGAATAGTTGTGGGCCAGAGCTGGCTTGGTTTAAGGGAGAGAGAAGTGGAGAGATATGCTGGGATGTACATTGTTACTATCATCCAATGTCTGAGTGTTATTGTGAGATGGAAAGATGCGGCCATAGTGTACAAGGATTTGGGATGTGCGGCAGTAGACTAGATTAAAGTCCTCCGATTGAACCGCACTGTGTGACAGATCTCTTTAGTTATTCCATGCCTGTTCATTTAGGGATGGCTGCTTTATTTGCTGCACAGTACTGGTGATGGACAACCCTCGTAACAGATGTGTCTTAAGTGAATGTACGAGGTGTAAGTTACAGTTGGCTGCTGACGTTGAGTGTTATGGTATTAGTATTAGTGTGGTAGTGTGGGCTAGAAATGATATATATGAAATTACATAACTTTATAATACCCCTGCAAACTATAGGTCAGCCCTCCGTAACTTACCTGCCTATCGAAAGTAGTTTGCTGGTTGGGATGTTTACAATCTGTGGATTGTAAGCTAAAGATTGAGCTTGAGGATGCAACTGTCTTGCCAGGTTCTGTTACTGGGATGTGTGATGGTGTAGTTGTCTTGGAAATAGCCATGTTTTCAACTCTTTTCTGAAGTGTATATGCTCCTGGGTGCTTCTAATGCTGGCTGGTAGTGAGTTCCAGAGCTTAGCGGCTTGTACTAGGAAAGTAGTGCCACCTACGGATTTCTTACGGTAAGGTGGTATGATGGTAAGTGGTGCACGCCTAGAGCACAGTGTCCTGTTTTGTTTGTATTGCTTGAATTTAGCTTGTAGGTATAGCGGTCCTTTTCCTTAGAGGCTCTGTGAACAATGCAAAGTGCCTTGAATGTTGCCCATCATGCTATAGGTAGCCAGTGGAGTGATTACACGACTGGAGTCATGTGTTCTCCTGGGTAAAGGTGGAGAGCAAGTCTTGCAGTAGCATTGTGGAAGAGTTGTATTTTGTTTATGATGAATGCGAGTTCACCAAGGTATAGAGTATTGACATAGTCAAGCTTGGAGATTAAAAGTGTGGGGGTGGCTTGCAGATTGTCTTTGTATGTAAGGTATGGGATGATGCAACATAGTGTTTTTATTGTGTAGAATGCAATCTGTTGTTCATTGCTAACATGCTGAATCAAGAATAGGTATGAATCCATGGTTACCCCTAGATTTCTCACTTTTGTTGATATTGCTGGAGGGGCCGCATTCTCCTTAGGCCAGAAAGCGTCAGACTGGTATTTTTGTCATTGTACGCAGGTCATAAGCTTTGTGCCTGCGGAATTCAGCTTTAAATGGTTATTCATCATCCATGTGGTTATGGCCCGAAGGCGGTCATCGAGTTTTAAATTGTAGAGTTCTTCCAGATCATCCAGTTTTGCAATGATTTGGGTGTCATCTGCATATTTGTAACAGCTGAGGTTGAATGATTTAATCAAGTTTGGTATGGGAGTTAAGTAGGTGTTGAATAATGGAGTGGGATATGAAGGACCTCTGTGGTGCACCACGGTGTTGTGTGTGAGGGCCTGATATGGAAGGTGGTACCAACACTAGTTCCACTAGTTCACAGAAACAACTGAGAGGCCAATAATTCAATGGGCATTAGTGAACTCCCTTCTCACCTTTGACATATGGTATGTCAAACAATAATTTCTTGTGTGAAAAGATTGCACAACTGACACAACATTGAGTCATGTTGTTCGTACGCCAGCATCTTCCATGACATTTATTATTCCTGATACATAAGTGGTTGTCACTACCTACACTTACCGGCCATTCAGAAGCGATGTCCAATGAGGAAACAGATTCCAATATGGCATGGTCCTTTGATTAGCCTATGGTGCTAGGGGCAGAGTTATCACAAGTCAGATATGCCTTAGATTTAACTGACATTACTTTAGCCTACACTGGCCTGCTGTGAAACATAGCTTGGTTAGATAATGTATCTGCTCTAGAGATCTTTATTTTGTTTTTAGAAGCCAGATACTTTATTAAGTTAATGTGCCTGCTGCAGAGGGTTGCAAATAACCTAACTAGCAATAGTTTGAATCTGAATTGAGCCAATATAGCCTGCCATGTCACAAAGGGCTTCTATAACAAACTATCTTTCAAAAATTGCTTCATATTTAGATAGCCCTGCCAGACTCAACGCACTAAGGATTCATCTCCTTGAACCAAATATCGTAAAAACCATAATCGTGGCATCGGAGGCTGAAGGCATTTGTATTATAATTAACCTATTTAGACATTTGGCCCTGACAGGTTTCACTGGGTACCGACTGTGCCCTGGCCTAAATACCACAGCTACCCACATCACCAGAATTGGTCAATTTGCAAGGCAATATCTTGATTTTTTCTTGTATGTTGGTGTGCTTAGGGAGCCTTTCCTGTCATAGGTAATAACTCAGTCACACAAGTAAGGTACTATTGTTTTTGAGAAAAGGATAGGAACGGTGTGTGGTAGGATATTTGTGGATCCCCGTTAATTCCATCAGCGCAGCCTGCTTTCACTTTTGTTTTGAGCTTTGGCGTCACTGCGCACAGCGTGCTTCGCAATATCGCAAAACTAAAAATCAATCTCTGGACTGGTGGAAAACAGTTTCCTTGTGTGCTGACTTAGATTTTGTAAAAGAACATGTTTCCAGTGTTTTTACCAGAAACATTCCCGTTTCAGTACTGTGGATGACCCATTGAAGTCCACTGCACTGTGAAGGTAATGTGGTGGACGTCAATGGGTCATTGTCTGCCCTAGAGCAGTTAAAACCCACCAAATCCATGCAGCCTGATATCCTGTCGAACAAGAATTGAAAACAAGCTGTAGGGATATGATGGCCACACTGCACTAACTTCTTGTTCCATGATTGTTGTGGACTTCTCCAGTTTTAGTAAGCCCCCCAGGTTGATAGGCTTCTGCGACTGGGGAACAGCGAAAACCACAATGGTCAAAGAAAGGTGGCTGGTGCTGCAAGTGGGCATGCACGGGCAAGAGAAAGTTTCAGTTACCATACATGGTCTATGGAGAAGAGGACTAGCAAGAGAATAAAAATATTGAGAAATGTATAGATGACAGAAGAGAAGATACAGAGAAGAGGTTCTAGAAAAGAAAAGATTGAGAGAAAGAAAGGAAAGTAAATAGAAAAAGCAAGAGAGGGAGCAGGAAAGGCAAGATAGATGCAACAGCAAACAGAAAGGGATAGTGTGGAAAATGTTGAGAGGGGCACTGGGGACAGAGATTAGGAGATGGGGAGAGACTAGAGAAAGCACACAAATTTATAGCTTACTGTCATGTTTTGGCCAAAACACGTGGCCCAATGTAATTTCAGTACACAATTCTGCTCTTTATTTTCAAAAAGGAATCTTAGTGTAAGATCCAAAAATCACCTTGCATAGTAGTCTTTAAAATCTTAATAAGGTCTAACCATTGTTACTTGATTGCATTTCTTCTTGCAAATTTCTTAACAATGGCACCCTTTTGTATTTGTTACTATATGCTCTTGTTGAGAAGAGCTGATGCCTTCTCTTTTAAAGCATATGATCTATGTCTACATTTGCTGGCAGAGTCACTGGAAAGCAAAACCTACTTACTGAGAAGTCCATGTTCAATTAAAAAGGTGATTTGACTTTCCAGTGTACATTTAAATATGGCTGTCTCTTAATTGTTTCATAACATGACGCTTGGCTTTTAACTGAACCCATAAAATGCCAAACAATCCCTCTGCAAGTAAATATTTTCCATTTCTAGTACCCATGGCAGGCTTCCATACTTTCTACATTTACCATCTCAGAAAAGTGCATGGTCATTCAAGCAATGTTAGCCGCATAGGGGGTGCCATCTTTAGGATTTTATGCAAGGAGTCTGCAGCACGTGAAAGAATGGGTAATGCCCATACTTCTGGAAGTGAAAGACTCTGTAGCATCCAAATGGGAGGTACCATGGAAGCAGCATCAAAGAGAGATGTTATCACAGAGCAGGATCCTAGATGCAAACCATGAAACCACCACTCAGAACCTTAGAGACAGTGCTGCTACTAGTCCAACTATGACTCCTCTACCTGGAAATTGAACAAGTTTCCTCAGCCTGGCCACAGGCTTTGAATGGACCCATCCCAGGCTCACAAAACCACCAATCATTTACCATGCCTACCTTTCTTGCCGGTTGATGCCTAACAAAGGGCTCCTTTTGTACAACACCTTTTGCACAACCTGCCTGTAACTATGAGGGGTGTATGCCAATGTCAGAGCTTGCTTCAAGTCCATGTAGTTTTGACTGGTGCTTTGATCAAATGTAATTGAACTTTCTACATTTTGTCACAACCTTATAGTGAAATTCATTGTAGGACCTTCCCAAATTCCCCTTTAAAATGACATTTAATTTCTATTTAGTTTTTACCATTGTTGCAGCCCTAAAAATGTTTAAAACACAGTGTTCGACACTCATTTCCCAAAATGTTTGTGATGGATATACTCCAAGCTCTCTGTAAAATTATTTTAAATTAGCGGCGAGTTAAATTAAAACTTCACTTATGAAGTTGGGTTGAATTAGGAAACTCCACTGTAAGGAAATGCAGCTTTTTACATGTTCACCCCCACATTTTTGGACTGATGCTGCTGGCTTTTCAACTCTGAAAGCGCACTGACGCCTGCTAACCAGAAATCAGTGTCAGTGTTTTAGTAAACAGCACAATGGTCCGGCACACTTAATTCCGGTCAAAGTTTTACAAAAGTGATTGATCTAATATAAACATTTGTAATCCATATTTCAAAAACAAGAACGGCAATTCAGCAGAGTTGTTCCTTCAAATTCTTTATTGGTGACTTCTTTTTTTCTTTTCAACAAGATAAAAAGACCGTAGCCAACACGTTTTGTCCTCTCGGACTTCTTCAGGGCTACCCTTAACCCTATACCAAAGTTATCTTTAATTGGATACACCCATTTGGCAAGTACTGACTTAAGTAGTCCCTAGTATATGGTACTCAGGGTACCAAGGGCATGTAAGCTGCAGCACTCCGTTATTTTCTAGTAACGGACCACATGCAGGGGAGCCTGCGGAGGTTCGAGTAGTTGCTGGACCCCAGTCTGATCTTTTAATTTCACCCACTTGTTTTTCTGGCATGGACTCCGTAATAGCTGTGGACTTGGCCAGGCCCCTTTGGGTACGCCCCCCTCGCTTGGTGGGCTACATCTTGTTCATGATCAACGAGAGGGATGGAGAAGCAGAGATTCATTTGGCTTCCCGGGTTTACAAGCTTATAATCAATGAGAATGAATCACATGTGTCGTTTTTCCAGAGTCTCAAAAAAATTGTGATGGAGACCCTCAACCACTCTAGCACATTGTGCTGTATATCTTGATTCTCCGCTGGTGTAGTCAGGTGGATAGCATCATCATCGGGTCTTAACCCCTGAGTGCCCAGTTCTCCAGGTGCTCCGCTGTCCTCCACTAGGAGTGAGACTGTCTGGTTCGCGACAGTCGTGAGTGATGAAGTGAATACAATTATCTACTCTCCTGTGTGTTGTATCTTTATTGTTCAGGAGAGGGATAAGGTTAAAAACTGTGAATGCAGGTGCCTATATGGATGCTTTATTGGTCCATTGCACCTAGTGAAGAGTTGACATGTTTCAGCCAAATTGTGCCCATGCAAGTCAGGTGGCTTTCATCAGGACCAAGAGGGAGCGGTCTCTAATATGAGAAGTCTGTGCAGATATTCAGGTAAGTTGAGTCACTCACCTCTCTTCATCAGCAAGCTCAATGGCTCAGGAGCTGACGATGCATTATAGTTGCCATCTTGGCCTATAACTTTAGTTGTGAGCGGTGCGTCTTCCCTCGGGGATCCGGCAGTGTGGGTGCCAATCCTTGATTGTGGACTGTACGGCAGGTACTGCTGCTGTCCTTCAGGCCCCGGAAGTAGTATCTTGCTCATGACAGCGCATCGGCACAGTGGTCACCCACCTGGCATGCTGGAGGCGTGCCAATGGCAAACCCATTTGCGCCCATCTGTGCCCGTAATGCGCCTGGCATCCAGAACTTTGCCCCTCTCCATAAGTATTCTTCTGAATTCCTACTCAATTTTAAAAACGGGGATATACAAAACCCCTGTAACCATTTCAACTTTGACTTATATCAAGATATACTTGTGACGAATGTCATTTCTCTTGCCACCTTAATAAGACTATCTCAAAAACTGTGAAGCCCTTTCTTTTAGATGTAAAGTAAATGACAATGTAATGTTTTATAGATTATTGGTCTACAGACCCCTGGGTCCTAGGACCAACTTCCTAATAGCCCTTAGTGACTTCCTGGAAGGAAGTGTGCAATTTGTCAATTTTACAGTCTTAGGGGACTTAAATTTTCATTTAGAGGACATCAATAATAAGGATACTATATCTCTCATTGATGACTTATCAGACTTTGAGTTAAAACAAGTGGTAAATTCCCCTAGTAATCAAGCAGCCACATACTTGATGGCATTTTTACGACCTTACCTGAACTACAGATGGGAGACATACTTCCTCTAACATGGTCTGACCACATGGCAGTGCAATTCAATGTTAATTTTAGTATTACTAAAGGACCTTTGAAACAACCGACTCAAACCAAATTAGTTAGGCCCTGCAGTAAAGTTAACAAAATGGATCTAGTAAGGACTCTTAAAATGACTCAACCTGTCTTTTCCGACAACCCAAATGCTGCCACCTCCAGTTATTTTAATTGGATTCAGGAAGCAGCTAATAAACATGCCCCGCCTACAAAAACTGTTAATAACAGATCCCGCCCTTCGGCACCCTTGTTTTCAATCAAGCTTAGGGACCTTAAGAAACGGTGCCATCACCAAGAAAGAAATTGGAGAAAGAATTATGCTCCAGAGGAATTAGTTAAATATAAGCTTATCATCCAAGAATATAAAAATCAGAGAAATTCAGAGAAATCTAGTTACTTTGTGGAAAAGATAAAGGCCACCTTCAATTCTTCGTAAGAACTGTTCCAGACAGTACAGATTTTAATTACCCCTCCAGCTGTCACTAAAATATCTGCCACAAACCAGTTATGTGACCAGTTAGGAAACTTTAAAAAATAAATAAGGGCAGTTTATAATGATTTTTATCTTCATAGAGAGAGTGATCTTTCATCCCAAGCTGCAACTCCATCTGACCCCATGCTTCCCGCTTTATGCGAGTTCCCCTCCATCACGACGGAACGAATGATTGAGTTAATAAACATTGCTAAATCCGGATCCCTTATGGATCCATGTCCAGCCTCGGTGCTGCATGAAATGGCAAAGCATATTGCCGTTCTTCTGACCTGTCTTATGAATACTATTGTGGAGTCAGGCTGCTTTCCGGCAGATTCTAAGAAAGCTTCCATCTTGTCTTTAATAAAAAAGCCGACTCTTAACCCTTTGGAGGAAAAACGTTATCGGCCCATATCCCGCTTTCCCATGTTAGCAAAAGTTTTTGAAAGACACTTAAACCTCTCTCTCTCAGCATTTTTAGATCAGAATGACATACTTGACAAAGCCCAATTTGATTTCAGTAAATCGCATGGCACTGAAACTGCATTAGTAGCAGTTACAGAAGACATTAGGGACATCCTGGGCAGGGGAGATAAGGCTGCGGTGGTCCTTTTGGACCTATCTGCAGCTTTTGACGCAGTAAGTCATTTACTAGTGAAACACAGGTTGATGGAGATAGGTGTTCATGGTACAGCTTTCAAGCTACTATGCTCTTTTCTTGATAACAAGGAGCAAACAATCAATATGAGAGACTGTAGCTAAAAATCTTGTGTCTCCTACCCTGTGGAGTTCTGCAAGGCTCCGCGTTGAGCCCTACATTATTTAACGTATATGTAGCCCCTCTGCTGAAACTAATAAGATCCCACAGCTTCTCCAAGGTCTCCTATGTGGATGACACCCAAATTGTGGTATCCACGACTAAAAATATAGAAGAGGTTGCCCTATGATTCAACAACTGTATGAGTGCTATAGTTAACTGGATGAGCTCTCATTGTCAGAAACTTAGCTCTGAAAACACAGAGGTGCTCCTTTTTGGTCGGGATACATCCTTTTGGAATGATTCCTGGTGGCCACAATCCCTCGGCTCTCTTTCTATTTCAGTTCAGAAAGCAAGAAACCTGGGAATCATCTTTGACAGTAATCTCTCTTTTAGAGATCAGACCAGCCATCCTACATCTTCCTGGTTTTTGTATTAAAATTTTTAAAGACAATTCTCTCATTCCTACCCCATGATTTCCAATAAACTGTGGTCACCTCCCTGGTACTATTCAAGCTAGATTATTGCAATGCCCTCTATTTAAAGACTCAGAAGGGCATCCTGAGTAGACTGCAGAGACTGCAAAATGCATCAGTCTGAGTCCTCAAAAATATCAAAAAATTTGAATCATTTTCCAAGGCTACGGAAGAGCTTCATTGGCTTCCCTAAAAAAGAGAGTCTGTATAGCACAGAAAATGCTTAATCAAAATGGTCCGAATTTCCTGAAGAATAAAATTTCTTGGTACATTCCTAATAAATGGTTCAGATCAGTCACTGCCACAAAAGTGTCAGTTCTATTGATTCACAAAGCTTCTTGGGGAGGCAGAAGCTTCTCCCATGTCACATTTCGCCTTTAGAATCAAATGCCTTGGCATCTGAGAAATCAATGCAATTAGTTGTTGGCTTTCAGAAAATCACTTAAAACTTGGCTGTTTACCTTTCCCAGTAAATTATCCTAGGTAGCTTTCCTTTCTTTCAGATAGCAGCGCCAAAACGCCCAAGGGCATTTGTCGCGCTTTATAAAATTCAAAATCAATCAATCATTAGTGTGCCACCCTGCGTGTGACAAAGACAAAATGGACCCCAGCCTGCCACTGCAGACTGACAGGGCAGTGTTTTACACTGCTAGTTCGACTTTACCATTACACCTAATGGCAAAGCCACCACTTCCCTTAAGGATATATGTAAGTCTCCCCTAAGGAAGGCCTAGAGAGCCCTACGGCAGGGAGCTATATACACTTAAGTCAGACATATGGGGGCATATTTACGAGCCTCTTTGCGTTGCTCTTCCACCACACAATGTGGTGCAAGAGCGTTAAAAATTAGATTTATGAAGCCATGTAAGGCCACCTTGAGTGGCTTCATAAATCTCGAGTAATGCAACCCAGTACAAATCGCTGGATTGAATTACTCTGCGTCAGGGAGGCATTTCCATGGCCGTTGAGTGGGTGTTCCTGTGCAACATCCATGGATTGTGACGCATTTCCGGATTCATCAGAAGTGGTAGACCTGGGAAGCGCCAAAAACCTACGCCTCCCAAGGTGAGTCATAACTAGGAGAAATATTTGTATTTCTCCTCGTTGTTTCCTCTTTCTATGTGTGCTGCATTGTTCAGCACACATAGGAAGAGGAAAAAGCCTCAGGGGATTGTTTTTGTGCAAGAAGGTGCACCTTCCTAAAGAAAAATAATCCTGCTTACAACGCAGGCACCCTTGCACCATGGTGCAAGGGCGCCTGCGTTGGCGCCAGGCTGCAAAAGGGCACCAAAGCATCCATACTGGCCCGCTAGACCTCCTCTCTGTTGGATTTGGTCCCCCAACTCGGGCCAGATTACCTGCATTAACTTTTCAAAAGTTTGAAACATTTTTGCTAAAGAATGCTTGCTTGAGGTTGCATTTAGAAGTGATAAAAGCTTATAAACTCTGTATCTCCGAAACCCTCCGGTGGATTTTAATGATCAAGGTCTCTTCAAATTCATAAAAATATGCTCTATTATTATAAATTGGTATCGCCTTGTTTTTATTGGTGTGTAATTTTCTTATTTCGTTGTTTGGTCCTGTTAAATGCTTCACACTAAGTTCATTTGCCAAGCCTTACTGCTCGCAGCCACAGCTACCCAGGGTTGAGCTAAGGCTGAGTAAATAATACTGACTGGACCCAAGACGGTATCTGTGAGTGTACTCACAACCCCACAACCATAACATATAGTACACCCAGATTCTCACATCCACTCTTTAAGAAGAAGATGAAGTTTCCTAAATTAACATGAGGTAAGGTTTATCTTTTTTGGCCTTCCAGGTGTGATGATTTCCTGAGAATGTCCCAGGTAGGGCTTCCTCCTGCAAAAGAATTTTGAGTGTGTAGGCCAGACATGAGGTGTGGGAGAGAGGTCTCTGAGCTGAGGACAACTTATTTTGTTTAAAAAAAGAACTTGATCAACTTTGCATTTCACAAAGCTTGAACAGTTTAGAAAATACACAAAGCTGCGAGTCAGCTACTTTACAACTATGTACACATCTACTTTAAATTCCATCTAATTGACAGGATTTAAAGTTGGATTGTGAAAAGTTAATTGAGTGTGCTTTAATATGTGCCTTAAAAATCCACGTATTCCTTCACACAGAACCACACAGTGTGCACCTGAATATCGAAACTAGAATATTGATGGCACAGAATAGCGAGGATAGAATATCGAATCCAAAATTTCAGCAGTTAAGTATATATTTTCTATACATTGTTCCACATATTTACCTACGCAATATATTGATCTTCAAGGTATGCAGATGTGGAGTTAGGAATAGTAAATAAATACTTCTCTAGATGTACTTACCATTAACTCTTCTGTCCTGATATACTTGTACCTCGATATTCTGTGCGTTGATATAGATATAGTACAACCAGTATTTTGGAAAGAATACACCAATGGAGCATATGTTTAATGTTTGATCATGGCTTTGAGCCATTCCCCCCTATAAAATATACTTCTGACTATGGACCTGCTAGCGATAATGCACTTTTAAATAAAAAAGCGCATTAGCCCTAGCTGCATCATAGCACTTCATGGCACTGCAGAGCATCCATGCTGCCCACATCATGGCCGCTCGGATCTGTTGCTCCGTGGTGAACCCTCCTTCCAACTTCCAGGAGCGACGTTCCACCGCACTGTTTTTCCACCTAAAACAACGATTCCGCCACCGGAATGCAGGCAGATCACCTGGAGATAAATCTCGCCCTTCTCCGATCGAGCATCGCGGAGATATCAGAGCAGACGGCAAAGATGGTCTCAGACTGATTGAGCAGCGGCTGCCACCAGCTTAAAACCCCACAGCCATCTGTCAGAATCCGGCCAAATTTAGGGAGCCGACCTACCGACAGCAGTGGAGGGTCATTGGACCCTTGGGGCAGGAGAGATTTGGCCCCGGCGAAGGGCTGCACCGAGTTGCACAAGGGAGAGAAGCCGCAAAGCCAAAAGACAAGATGGCGGCTCCCGTGTGCTGAATACGGAAGGAACGCCCAGAGAGACCAGTCCGGACTAGGGCGGGCGACCGAAGAATTGTGGCGGAGTCCGTGACATCGGCGACTGCGGAGGTCGTCTTGTGCGGCCCATTCCTGCTACAGCCTGAGGACACCGGGCAAGTCCTTGGAGTGTGCGGCATCGGAGACGTGATCCCACCTCCCCCTGGGGCTGCAAAGTGATCGGCTAAGCACGAAGGTGCATCGCGCCATCAGCAGGACGCGCCTTGTGAGAGCTCGAGATCCTGAACACAGCTGCAACGCGGAGGCCCAGAGGATCAGACGGCCGGCGTTGGAGCAGACATCAGCCCGGTGAGTGAATCCCCAATCCCTATAACAGTGCCCTGATTGCAGGCCTGGGGCCTCTGGGCAGAGGAGAGCGGATTCACGCGGGCACTCAAAAACTTGAGTCCGTCAGCTGAGTGAAGCTCCCGCTGGGCCCTCCGGCTCAAGAAACGCTGAGAGAGGGAACCGGGCGGCTGTGTGGATCCAGGCCTTTGAATCGACCCCATACGGAGAGCGATAGGAAAGCAGAGGAGAGGCACGGGCCTAAAACAGAGGCACTGCGGCCCACAAAGTGCGGGAGAGGTCCTCCGGTTTAACGCTGCCCACGGCTCTACCCCCGGGGGGTGGATGAGAGGTCTCTGCATGGATTTGCTTGACCCTAAAATGGTGGAGGTCAGGCGGACTCGGGCTCTGAAGATGGCCTCGTGGCTGAGCATCGAACCGAGCCGGTTACCTCTGTTCGTTGTGTGGGCATCACTTTCCCTGAGGTCTGACCCTGGTGCACAGCCACGCCCAGGAGCTCTGCCAATTTTCTGTGCCTTTCACAGTAGACCATCCAGGCACCTACAGGCTCCCATGGTCAAGATGGCCGACATGTGAGGATCTCTGGCCGGGAGACCCCTGGTGAGGGATTACCTTTCCGGCTCTCAACCCCTGTGTCTTACCTTCTCCCTGAACCTTTGGACTCACCTGAGGCTATTTGTTGATGGTGGCCCTTCAACTCTACTTTTCCCGCGATTTTTGGTTCATGATCTGCAAAGCCACGCAATTTTTGTTACCCTCTCGCCCCCGTTGAGGCTGGCGACAGTGTCCCCCCTCGCTCCCATCAGAGTCAGCAACAGAAGGAGCAGCAGTGATAGGGCGGTGCGCTGCCCCATGACCAACTCTCCCCCCGGCAGTGCCTGAACGGATTACCAACCTTTCGCCAGGGGGCCCTAACGACACATTGAGCAGGCGGCAATACCCCCTCCCCCCACCGGGCCTGCCCCAGGTCACGGTGGACCTTCTCCCAATGACCTATGACGATGTCCCTCGGGCGGATACTTAAAAACTGTTTGTTCTTAACACGGAGCACGAGCAACCTTGGCCGATGCCCGGTGGAGCTGTCCTATGCAGCTATAGAGGAGTCTGGCTCAGGTTCTCCCCCTCAGCCGTCACCTACCCAGCTGGACATCTGACATTGTTTTCCCCGTCTCCCTGTCGTGTCTCCTTCCTTCCCCCACCTCCTCCTTCCTTGATTCTTTGGCTTTCTGCCAGACTCAATCTGCATCCCTCCCTCCTGTTTACCAATTCCCCCTCTACCCTCCTTTACCCTTAAAACATGTTCTCCTGGCTATTTTACACGATAATAACTCGTATTATTTTATAACCTCATGTTTTCTTTCATATGTCTATACTTGGAACAATGTGTAACTTGTAACTGATGTAACAATGTAACCTCATGTAAAGCGCTCTGATACCTCCGGGTCTAGCCAGCGCTATATAAAACTCATCAAATAAATAAATAAAATGCTGCTGTACGGCATGGTGATAAAACATTGCTAAAGCCAATAGCTCTCAAAGGTGAAACCTATTGGCTTTGCCAGTGCTTGTTTTTTATATATGTCCATAAAGTCTGAACCCACTACATATAAATTTGTAAGTAATTAAGTTACCATACGGCAACATGCCGGCATGCCAAAGAATGGCTTAGTGTTGTGTTATGTTGCCAACTGCAATATAGGGGCCGATTCCGATCTCGGCCGGTAGGGCTCCGAATAGGATTCGGCTTTACCGGATCCGATTCGGAGCCCTTTTTCCCGACCGAATCGTACGCGGGTCCGGCCGAGCGAGTACGATGCGGGTCGCCGACCGACTCGTCCGGGCGACCCGACCGCTCCGACCGACTCGTACCCGGATCGTACCGCTCCGACCGACTCGCTCGGACCCGATTCGCACCGCGCAATGGAGACGTTTTCCGGCCGGGTAAGTACGATGCGCACCTCGACCGCTCCGACCGACTCGCGCCGTCCGACTCGAACTCGCTGTCGGAGCCGTACTTTGGGGGGTCCGTGTCGGACCCCCTGTCTGCGTACCCGCGCGAGCGCACACAGGGGGGACCCATGGGTCCCCCTACCTGTGCGTGTACGCCGCGAGCGCTTCGCGGCGTACTCGCTGTAGGGGCGCCCTTGTCCGCCTCGCACCCATTGAGGCAATGGGAGCCCGCGTACGCGTTGTACGACCGGCTCCCATTGAGATCAATGGGAGTCCGACCGACTCGTGTCCGGTGGCATACGAATGCATCGGACTCGTTCGGTCGGACTGCACGGGTCCGATTCGGTCGGAAATCTCTCCGGGTCCGGCTCGGTCGGAGAGATTTCCGGCCCGATTCGGAATCGACCCCATAGTGTGTCAGCCTGTGGAGCGTCAAGGCACCAAGCTAGCGCTTTGAAAGTTTAGTCAGATAATGTCTGCTTGCAAAGAATTGCTACATGTGTGGTGTTGAGATTTAATTGCTTTTTTTCCAACATGGTGCTACTGTCTTCTGGTTTTCTGGATGAATGGCAGTGACCCCCCCTCACACAGCCCTCACCTCCACAAATCCCAAAAACAAATGGGGGAGTGGCACGATTAGGTGGGCAGGTAGTTGGGGCACTATGTCCATGGATGTCCAATACAGGTAGGGTGACTAGGCGTCCTGGTTTTGCCGGGAGAGTCCCAGTTTTCCGCCAGGTGTCCTGGGAGATTTTGTGAAATTTTGCTTACGTTCTGGTTTTTCAGAGAAGATCAGCTGGAAACATAGGGGCATATTATCAAGAACAGCGTTAAAATTATCGCTGCTTTAGCGGCAGAAAACTGCCGCTAAAGCGGCGATAATGGGCTTGATAATATGCCCTTGAGAATTCCAATAGAAGCCAATGTTTACACCAGAACATGGGCTTCTATTGGAATTCTCAAGGGCATATTATCAAGCCCATTATCGCCGCTTTAGCGGCAGTTTTCTGCCGCTAAAGCGGCGATAATTTTAACGCCGTTCTTGATAATATGCCCCATAGAGACCAGTTTTTAATGTGCTCAACAGTAGGACGAATTAGCAACTCTTCTCAGAGAACAATTTAAATAAGACCTATGCAGCTGGGTTTGAAAGTTGCTTTTAATTTAGTTCCTTAGTGCCTCATTGTCTGTGTTTCTATGTTTGGTAATGCGCACTATCATTTAAGTCAAATTTGCCCGTCGGCTCATGGAAAAGTGTAGTCCTTCTCCTACATTTGCTAAATGTCCCGGTTTTTGGTTTTCAACATCTGGTCACCTTAAATACAGGGTGGACGTTGCTAGAGCTTCGGGCTCCCCCTGCTCTTAAGCTGCATAAGGTTTTCCCTGCACATCCTGACAGGAGCAGGGGCAGTGCTCAGTTTGAGCCGGTGCTTGCTAGTGGGGGCCGTCGGTACTCATTGTTGGGGCCAGGCACTCATTTTCCCTCGTCAGACATTTCCTGAGAGGAAGAGAGGAAAAAACATACAAACGGGAAACAAGGAAGAAGAAAAAGACAGAAAAATCTTCACCAAGGAAGAAAGGAGGAACCTGGAAGTGATAAAGAGGCAAGGAGTGTTCGGCGTGGATTAAAGTGCCTGATGTAGATTTAAGATGATAATATTTGGTGCGCTGACATTTAATAGCATCGACAAAAGTCAAATAAATTCCTCTTTGGTTAAGTCAATCAATCAACCTCCATACATCCCATATCACCAAAATATAAAGGTAAAAACACAAATTTTACTTCCAATACTGCTTAAAAAAAGTCAATTTATTAAAACCAATTTATAGTGTATAAATAATCTTGAATATCACATACAATACATAAATCAAGAATATGTGTTTGAGAAATATATAAGCTCATAAAAAATCTTTCCAGATAGACAGAAGACATATGACATCACAATTCATTACACATACATAGAACAATTCAACTTCCTAAAGAAAAAATGAAAAGCAACACAGTGGGAGAACAAGTCAGACAAAATATTGTGTCATTAAAACAGCACTAGTCTGTGTTGAATCATTTGTTTCTTGTTGAAACTTCAAAATCTCTTTGCCTCACAAATGTTGACGGTTGATTGATTGAGTTAACCAAAGAGGAATTTATTTGACTTTTGTCGTATTGGTGCCCCACCTCTTTGGTGTTTAAAGGGCCCCTCTCTCGTTTTTCGAGACCGGGATTCTGAACAGTGCTGTGGGCACTGGCTCTCATTACTTTACAAATTAAGCACTTACGGTGGACTGGGAACACATTATCAGGTCAGTGTCGGCGGTGATCCAGGGGCCATCCGCAGGGCTATAAAGTCCTGGGCCTTAGGATGTCACCCTCTCTGCTTGCTCATCTGATGCTTCCAGGACCTGACGGCTGTCTTAATTGACCCACTCACCATGTCCCTTCAAATATTGCCTTTGCAGTGATATAAATTTCTGGTGTTATTTTGTTCTCAAAAGGTAGTGGACTAAAAATGTGTTCATTTTCTCTTTGATCGAAGCGGGGGGGTGTTAGTAATGCTCCAGTTAGTGTCTTTTAAATATTTTTTGAGAACTTAAAATCTCACAGTTTGATACATTATTGCCTTCCACAAACAGCGTTGCCCCTAAAGTGGGTCACTGTGTGGATTCGCCGTTTTGGGGGACACAGGACAGGGTGGACAAGCTTCTGATCTCTGTATCCCCGACCTGAGCGGACTATGGAGAGGTTGGACTGGTACTGAATATACGCTCAGGTGTCAAAATAAAAGTGGCCCCCCCTTAGTAAATCAAGATAGCTAAAAAAAAGTGTCCCACATTTTGCAAATTGGGGCAGATATGAACTTGTAAAGACACACTGTATATGTGTTTTGCAAGGTATGGAAGACTGCGTGCTGGAGGCAATGTTTGTAGTAATATTGGGGAAGTCAACAGTAAAAACCAGCCCACCAGACCACAAAGCTGGGCCACAAATACCAAAAAAACTGGCCCACCCACTGACCAGTCAGATCAGCCCTTCTGTCACTGCCAGGTTGCTCAATAGGCCAATCCTTCCCTGCCCATGGGACAAAAATGGGGATCAGGTCCGGGGCTACTGATGATTGCCCAAGTGTAATCGTAGAATGTGGGTGTTTGAGGGCAGTAGGGGGACATAAGCATGGTGACAAGTTGTGGCAGCGGGTTAGACCTGTCAGCATTTATGTCTGACCAATAACTAAAATGGGCTCTGGGCTGGGGCATTGTTGACCTTGAATTTTTTGCCTGTACATGCATTTCTGATTAAAATATTGTATGTTTATTTTGTCAAGTTTTATGTCAATCTAAGATTCTCTTGTCAGAAGTTAACTGGTGCATTGTGGTTTGCAAATAAATACTACCCATATTTTCTAAAATCACTATTTGGTTTGTGAGAAAGTGGGGGTAGGGGCTTTGAGAGAGGTGGGGCGGTTTCAGGGCTTGCCAGGCCACAGCCTATTAAAGCCTATCAATTCCTGTTAGCCCTCTTGTTCTTGGCAGACATCAGTATCAGTTACATGACCAACTGTGATCTATCCAGTGTGTTCAGTGACGTAAGGCAAAATGATGGTGTCCCCCTGCAGAATGTGATAAGGGGTCCCTGAGTATCCCATATTCAGGGCCACTAGAATTATGTGATTCTGCTGCCGCTCTTTTTTTCATACAAAGATGGATTTGCCTCATTTGCCACACAATCCACCATCTGCTGCATAATCTGCAGATTTTAACAAAAAAAATGGTTTCTAGCTCAAACGGGTCAAAAGTTGCACAAACTGGTGCAACATGTGTTCGCATGCAGTGGAAGGATGTTCACAAACGTTAACTGGTCATCTTTCAGTTGCTTATTTCTGTATTTGGTTGTTAAACTGGTACTAATGAGGTGAGATCTTTGCACAGACAGTATTACCATGTGTGAAAATTATAACATAATTAGGTAATTCTTTCAAAAAATGTGCTTCATTATGCCCTCTTATTTTCCTTTTCTTGCTGCATAATTCAGTAAACTCTGCAGCATGATTTTGTGCTTCCCTGCTGCATAATTCCCGTGGCCCTGCCCATATTCCACAGATATTCATTGACCTAGGTCTGGTTGCTGGGCCACTGATGGTAGGGAACCCCTAAAGGGGTTAGGAGGTTCCCCAACGCTGCAGGGGTTGCAGAGTCTTGTTTTACACCCCTAAATGTGTTCATGAACTGTCTGTTGTAAACACTGTGACACTAAAAACAGCGCGCACAAGTTACTCAAGATAAAAATAGCTTGGGCAAGGCCGTAGCTTCCATTGGTGCAGCTGGTGTAGTGGCGCCATGGCTCGGAGGCTCGAGGAGCCCATTAAACCCTGATTAATAATGTATTTTCTTATTCAAACACCAGCCAGGTTGGGGGGGGGGCATGTCCTTCCTTGCACAAGGGACCATTTCACATTGGCTATGCAACTGAACCTGTAATGGCGGACTAAAGGATAAATGAAATACACTGTGCTGCCTCAACAAACTTCTTGCCTCGGAAGTCCCTCACACCCGTGGGCGTAGCTCCAGGCGGAGAGTTTTGGGTGTTACACCCCCCTAATAAATGTATTTCCTTGTAAATAGTTGGGTATAGGTGCTTTCAGTCGATTATGGTGAGGTGTCTGTCGGATTTCACCAGGATTCTTTACATAAACACAGACAAAACTGCACACCACACTCTCTCCCTCTCTGCTTTGGAAGTCTTTAAAAATGTTGGTTAATTTACAAAATATTGTGTTTTCTCCCACTTAGTTCCTCTACTTATCGCATTTATCTCCCTATCCACTGCACCCTTAAGCCCTCTCATGCGCCCGGCTTGTCGTATAATATATTTTAACATTATATGCCAGCGTGATTGTTGGAAAATCTGAAGCTCACACCCCCACTCATCCCTCTCCCCAATATTACTGACCAAGCTACGCCCCAATTCACACCCGCCAAGCGAGGGGCGATGCGCGATTTCTTATCAGTCTGTGTCACAGCTTATGACGGGCCGGATGTACGAATCATTTTACCGGTGGCAAACAGCCCATAGGGCCGTTTGCGACCGGTAAAATGCTTTTTGGCATGTACCAATCTTATTTTGCAAGTCGGTAACCTATTACGACTCGCAAAATAGGGTTTTCGAGTCACTATTAGGAAGGGGTGTGTTAAGGGTGTCCCTTCCTAATAGCGAGTCGCACTAGTATGTAGGAGTGTTTTGTGACTGGGAATGCGGTTGCAAAACATTTGCAGTTAACACCAACTTCAAGTTGGTGGTGACCCATTTGCAAACGGGAAGGGGTCCCCTTTGTGAATGTGGGTGCCACTGCCTACGCTTAAAAAATTAAAAGGTAACTTTTCATTTTTATCTTTGAAATGCAGTCTGTTTTCCTTTAAGGAAAACGGGCTGCATTACAAAAAAAAAATGCTTTATTTAAAAAGCAACCGCAGACATGGTGGTCTGCTGTCCTCAGCAGGCCACCATCCCTGAGTGCAGACCATTTCCAATGGGTCATAGAGTGAGACCTACCTCATGAATTTTAATGAGGTAGGTCTATTTGCGACCCACTGGGAATCGCAAAATACCTCTAAGACCCATTTGTACATCGGTGTTCGGGATTTCCTAATTAGGAAATCGCAAACTGACTCTTTTGTAGATCTGGCCCCTAGAGACATCCTCAACTGTTAGCGTCTGTTACGTTGTTATATCTCGCCATCGTTCTATTACATTATTTCACCTCACATTACGATATGCTGTGTTGCATGCCGCATCTCCCGCCCCACCCACACACACACACATTCTACAATGAGTTTAAAGCGCTGCGAAGAGAGGCCACCTGCTCTTACTGGTTTAGTGAAAACTTCTACATCGGAGCTGCTCCACGCAAGGGAAACTGCGCCCCCCCCCACACACACACACACACTCCGCCTACTCTAGGGGATACACGACGGTTCCAGCCTTACACTGTGGGTCTTTAACAGCTGCAGGCAGGTGCTGTGTGTGGCGCTAGACAGATTGACTTAAAGTGTGTGGGTGTGAACTAAAATGTGACTATCGTTGTACATTCAGGCACCCCAGGATCCCTCAGTATTGCTCAGCAAGTTAAGTTAAACGTTTACTACTAACACACGAGGTGAGTTGCAGGACACGACTTCGACTACATCCTTTCGCAGTATCATTACATTAGGTAATGATAGTGGCTGCTGTTTAAGTACGTGGGAACGGCTCGTCCCCAAGGCTCTATGAGGCACTATGTGAAAAAAAAGTAATGTACTCTCTTATATCTGTGTTCAGCCCTCGAATGGAGGGTGTCTTTCATACAGGGTGTAGCCGCCGACTTCGATAGCTCAAATTGGACTCCTAGGGGCAGTTTTACAAGGACTGGCGCATCTCTGCATATTAGCAAGGATGCGCCAGTAAAGATGCGACACGCAAAAATACCCTTGCGCCACCACGGATGCGTCCCATTTACAATGCGGCGCACCGTGGCGCAAGGATAGACAGATGCATGTCACATCTTTTGTCGTAAGGGCAGCGTATTGCTGGAGTCGTGTCGCAAGCGCAACGCAACTCCAACACTGCTCAGGGGCGGCCTATACTTACTGTGCTGCGTCACTCCTTACGCCTGCTTCAAGCAGGCGTAAGGTTTTGACGCAGCGGCGTCGTAAAAGTGACTCAGTGAAATCTTGTAGATTTCACTGCATCGCTTTTACGAGGCTTTCTTGCGACGGAACGCCCACCCTGCATACATTATACCTGACACAGGTATAATGTAGCGCAGGGTTTTACAACGTGACGCATCTCCCTAGATGCGTCACGTTGTAAATATGTCACATAGTGGCGCATTGTTTACGACGCCGCTGCGTCACAGAAGTGACGCAACGGTGTCGTAAAGATGTCGCAAGGCGCTTGTAAATCTGCCCCCTGAGCCGTAAGGCACAACTGAGAACTCCACCAACTTCGGGGAAACGCGGTCAAATTGTTTCTTTCAGTAATAGTTAAGATTTTTACACTGACTCGCAAACAAAAAAGCCCTGGTCTCCACTTAAAGTCAACGATTACTGCGCGTATTCCACGCGTGTAAATCCACGTATTTATTCTTCACCTCTCTGCAGAGTTCAGATCTTGCCCGAAAGGCTGACTAGTAAGGCCCTGAAAGTCACTGGCCAAATTATTCGTTAGCCTAAAAGCTCACCAGCCCTGCGAGGCTCCGTCTTGTTTTCATTTGTGTCCATGCGAAGAAGCCTAGCTACAACCGCACGAGTCGGAAACTAGAGGGAGCAGAGGACATTTTATTGCGTCCCTTTTCTGCGGTACGGTGTATGAACGTCCCTGACAAACACAATCCCCTCCCACTCCAAGTTCCCAGCAGCCCCTACTCGGTGGAGCTCGCCTACTTCAGGCACAGAGCCTGAAGGTGTCTCGTGAGAACATTTATTTTACCCTACATACATTCAACCTGTTTTGGTTTCACGGACACTGCGGATATTCGCTTCCGAAATATTCCACATTCCAGTGCAGCGAAGAAGGATTAAAGCGCTTGTTGGGAAAAAACAAAGGGGCATATTAGCAAGAAGAGGCGATAATCATCGCTAACCCTGCTTAGCGTGATTTGTTTTATCGCCGGCTATCGCTGGAATATATCGCCACGCTAACGCTGTATTAGCAACGATTAGCGCTATGGCGATGAATATTCCAGCAATAGCGGGGGAAATGGGCCAACATCGCTGAAAAACCAGCGATGTTGCATGGAGAAGGGAGAACACCTTGCTGATACGACCCTGTGGTCGTATCAGCATAATCCACCCCCCCATGTTAGGTATGGCTAACACCTGCTAATTGCAGGTGTTAAATAAATGGCGATGACCCCGGTTAGCGCGACTTTTCACGTCGCTAACTGGGGCCATGGCCACCTTGCTAATAGGCGATAGGCCTGTTAGCGAGTGTTTCCCAGGTTTGTTCGTCGGAACGCCCACTTTGCATGTCATTAGCGATAAATATCGCTGACATGCAAAGCGGTAAAGAAACGGGCGCTAATGCCCGCAAACTGTCGCTAACTGCTGTTAGAGACAGTTTGCTGATAGGGCGATATAAATATCGCCGCTTTAGCGGCAGTAAGTGCCGCTAAAGCGGCGATAGTGCCCTTGCTAATATGCCCCAAAAACTTTTCACTAATTAAAAGAATCTTCTTAGATTGAAGAGTTGTGTATACGGGTGACAATGTACGAGTTACAAATATCTGGCAGGAGACTGGTTAAATTGTAATTCATGACGTATACCCTGAGGCAAATGTCAGCTGACCAGTATCTATTGTTTTCCACTGGTTGTAGCTGGTATGCGTCGGAGTTTGACAACTTGCTGACCTGTTATAAATGTCTCACAGCCACACAAGATGTCCAGAAGAGAGCCCCTAGCCTCCGTTCTTTTCTTGTGAATACGTTTTTCAGACTCAGCATGGCTGGGTAGAATTTCTCTTGCAGGCAGTCAGATGAAAAGTCATTGTTCGCGACAAAGATGAAAAGCACATGATACGGATTTGTTTCCTACAAAAAAATGCATTTATTGTTTTTACACAGAAGCATGTTTCTGAATATATGGTCCATTAGGTCTAAGTACCATGACCGTATTAATTGGAAAACACGAGCACTCCTCAGCTGGACTTGGTTGAATAGGAAGTGGGTCGTGTGTTGGTTAAGACACCTGTGAGTTTTTGCTTCACTGTCCGCTGGCTGGGTTCACCGTTGTATGTGCGTTGTGCGGTTGTGTCCGAATTGTGTTTAGGTGTTATACGGTCCCAGGCATGGCCTTGTGAAATTACACTCAGCTTCTCTCTGTTCGTTTTCCGCGATTCGCGCAGCCTCTCCGGGACAGTGTAATTCGGGATTTTAACCAGAAAATAAAACCTGCTGTAAACTAGGATATGTAAACGTGAATTGTAAGTCGGTGGAGGGGTGTTTTTTCCCCCCAGTGAAAGGTTGCCGCCTTGGATGCGTTTCTGTTTTATAGTCTGAGTCCATTCCGACTAATATATAGTGTAGGCGCCCAAGCAGAATCTTACACACCTGTGCATAGGAAACACGCACACATAAATCTTCTCCTACACAATCTAAAACTCATTGTCCAAATGAAACACACGGTCATTTTCATTCATTGTCTCACTCATACCCAAACACACTGTCACGCAACTTCTGACTCTCTCCGATGCAGGCGATTTCTGTCAGACTCATTACCGGCATGCACACACTTTTACACGCACATTCGTACAAATGCACGCATCTGCGCACACACGCTGCCTCTGTTATACCATCTATCAGTATCAAACTCTTATGCACATGCACACACACAAAGACCGCTTTAGTCGCACACTCCTACACTTCCACACACAGTCAGTACACACATACTCACCCACACATTTCCTCAGGTGCGCAATCTCAAACATTCTCACAAAAGCACTGAACCTTTCAAACATCGAATCATTTTACACATTTTTACACACAGTCGTACTTACACGCACACTAACACAAGCGCGTGAAAGGAGCCTTCTGGAAGGATTCACCCGCAGATGTGTGTTTGCGCTTGAGTCACGTGTGACCGACCAGCATTACTTCTGACAGCGGTGGCCAGCCTGGGTGCAGCCCTCGCCTGGGTATCCTCGGAGGGCTCAGGGCATGACCTGGGGTATGTCACTGGTCGGTGAGAAGCTGGCATCTGCACGTGCTCCGGTCAGATCACCACAGTTTACACCAATGCTGCCAACTCACGGGGAAACTTCACTCAGTGTTTGACTAAAATATGTCCATTTTGAATAGGAAACAGATGGAGCAAATTTACAAACAGTGCTTGCTTTTTCTTCACAAATGAAATGAAGCCTTTTGGCTGCAAAGCGCAAAATGCACTTGAAAAAGGGTTTACTCAAAGACTAGGGTAAAATGCGCCCCATGCGTTGAAACACTTGCCTCAAAAATTACACAGTGTTTTGTCTAAGAACTAAAATGTAAGGCGACTGTTATATCGCTCGTCACCTGCCCCCTCCACCTATCCACACAGGAGACGGGGCAGACGCGTGCCACACTTGTTAGGAGCTTGTTCAAATAAACTTCCCATTTAAATAACGTCATCCACCGCTAGTGTACTTCCGGCTTCCTGGAGAGATCTACGTGTAAGGTCTATGACTAAACGCTTACTGGTCTATTGACAAACCCATCATGCATCCTTCGAAACACCTGCTGCACGTCGATTGTTTTTTATTTACTCTAAATTACAACCTAACTACTCTGCTCTCCTCGGATATGCACAGAATCAGAATAATTTATTTGTACAATTATTCAAAATCGCTACAAACATTAAAGTTTCTATACAGTAAAAATGTTCTGTACTCAATATTTAAAATAAGATTAAAAGTTGTCGGCAATGCTCATAATAGCACCCTTCTTTACATGTTAAAACTTTTATCTATATAGGCAGCTTTATTAAGAGAAAAATTGACGAGCAGTGAGGTATGTTTAACAGACGTGATTTCCGAGGACAGACAGTGCAAGTTGTTCAGGTTCTCCTTTCACGTCATCTCTAACGCCGTCATCAACTCCGTCAAGTTTGAGTAAAGGACCTGATGGTTCTGTCACGTGAATGTTAGACCTTTTACTAAAAGGCTTTTAGGGATCAATAGCCCAGACTGGACATTCTCGGCTCCCCAGGGTACCCCGGAAACACTTTGCTAGCAAGGGCTCATCCTCATTGCGTCACTTCGACGTAAAGCGCTCTGACGTCGACATGACGTAGCCCTCGCTTCACACTGCCTAGTCCGAACATTTCCTCACCCCGCGCCTTCCCGCAGTGTGTTTACGTCCAGGCAGAGTAGCCCAGCTGTGTGTGGAGAAAAACGCGGCTTTATCAGTGACACCTGCCTTACCGGCTTCCTCTAACAAAAAGTATGACTGAGACATGTCACGCCTCACGTGCTTATGAGGTGTGACATGTTCATGTAGAGGGCAAGCGCGCGATCTTTTTAAAAGTGCGTCATGTGTCACTGGGTACAAAGGGGCAGCACTCTGTGCAAACAGAAGCCACGGGCTGTTAACACTAGGCAGCGTTAACATGTAGCGCCCAGTTCGCCCCCTGCCCTGCGCAATTCACAAAGCGCCTTGACTGCCAAGTGTTACTGTACCCACTCACGACAAGCCCGCAATTCAGGTTACTTCTGAGAATAACAGTCTAATGTGATGTGGGGAGGAAACCGCATCGAAGCCTACAGAAATCCCACGAAGCGCTATATAGCTAATGTCGCAGCAGCGACAGAGCGCAGGAAACTTCAGTGCAGCTCTTCTTCCGCACAATTTGGTATTTCGTTACTAAAAAAGGTGAGTTTAGGCATTTCCGAAACAATTGCACCACTAGAAGTGTATCACCCCCTCCAAGGAGCAGGCACCGATTAAATCACGAGATACTGAATATAATGGTGACCCAATTTGTGAGCAACAAAAAGCACAACGGCATCCTTCCGAACAGAATAAAATATGAATGGAAAAATACATAAATGTATTACAAAAAAGTGTCCCCCACTGAAACAGAGCGTGGAGACTGTGACGTACAGCGTGCTTGCGTCCACACCAGAAGAGAGTAGCCATTGTGCCAGGACTGTATTAATTGTGAAAAAACAGCCCGGGCAGCAAGCATAATAATTATCCAGACAAACAAGCAGAAGCACTATATGGAGGAATAAAAGGGGCAGCGACGGGAACTAAAAAAAAATACAAAAGCAACTCAAGAATGAAATTAATATTCATAATGGAATGCCAGTCAGGAGAAGGCCTCATTCATGGCGCACAAGAGAGCATTGTCTGTACAGCAAACTCCGTATATGAAGGGAAGGGACGGCGAGGAGCACTCTTCTCGGCACTTGTTCCGGGTACTCCTTTCAACATCAAACGCTGTTTCTCTGACTGATAAAATTCCTACCACCTCTGGATAAATTGCTCCCCATATAATTCATTTTTTTATATTTTTTATTTTGGTCTATTGTTTTATTTTACTGCTGCATACAAATGATCAGAAAGAGTCGCTGGCTTGAAAACGGACCAAGAAACGGATTGGATGTGCACAGCCTCATTAAACTAAATTTAATTATGCATGTTAATCAGTGGCTGCGCCGGTTGCCGCGCTCCTTGTAAGGCGAGGCGTCCAAATTAAGGGGAAGCGCGGAGGGACGGTGGCATACTAATGAAGATGCCACTCACGACGTGACACACAACTAACTCTCTGTGAATTGTCATGTGTGGAAAAGATTGGAAAAGGACCGGGCTGCCCTGTTCCGCCCCAACTCAAAAACAATTAACGGCCTCTGCTGCCTCCTGTCTGCCGCCTTTGTGTTACCACCACAGTCTCACACCTCTAGGCTGGAGAGACCTGTGCAATTAGTTTCCCTTTTTTTTTTTAAAGCTTTTTTTCTGTCACCGCCAAAGCTGAAGCTGGACATGTGCAGGGCCGACAAGATTCTCTTCTGACAGGCCACACCAGGTTATAAGTAGGGCAAAACATGTTCTCAGTGCGAATTTCAACAGCGAAACTTTCGTGAACTTTTAGTTCTCACACACGTGCATGGCAGCGGCGGAGGAGAACTTGGAGAAGGGGAACGCGCACTTGAAAGGGTTGAAGGGGGTGGGGTGGGAGAAGAAAACTTGTCACCACTTTGACTTACCATCCACCAGGTCCTCGCCGACATGTCATAACAGAGCTGCCATTTTATGGCGCTGTCCGCAGCTTTCCCGGCCATGGCGCTGCCGGCGACCTTCATCTGACGCCACCGGGCCAAGATCAGACACCTTGTCAACGGCCCCCCGGCGCTGCCATGTAGGCCGCTGCCTGTCAAGCCGCATCAGAGGGTGAGCGCCTCTGGGAGCACGGACCCATCCCCTCCGGTGCTTGTCCACAGGGCCGGCGGTCCGCTGCGTGCACGGTGGGGGCCAGAGTTAAGGATCTCTCGCTAGTGGGCGGCAAAAGGCTTTCCAGTCTGTGCGGGATAAAAGTTTATTTGCACGGTTCTCGTCCGTTGTGTGTTGTCTGACGTTTGAGCCGATCAGGGATGGGGGAGGGGAGGGGTGTAATCGCACAGAATTAATATCTCCCTCTCCCCATCCCACTCCCTCCCCAAAACAAAGACATAACAGTTTCAGTGACACGGCGGGGGCACGGTTCAGATGTCACTGCGCGCACACACAGGGAGGAACACACAGGTAGCGGCTGCTGCCGCCGGAGCCGGGGGAGCCGAGGGCTCCTCACTGAAGGCCCGCAGCGGCACTTGGAGGCGCTTGCACTCTCCCGCCGCGGCACACAACCGGAGGACAGGCCAGCCACAGCCGGGAGGCGTGCACGCAGGTGGTTGTGGTTGTGCAAGGACACCAGCCCTCCTTCCGTCATCTATCTATCTATCTATCTATCTATCTATCTTTGTGTCGATCTATGTTGCTGTGTGTCTGTCAGTTTATACCTGCTCACATACTTCTCTGCCTGTTTGTGTATCATTATGCCTGTTTGCTCTGTCTGTCGGCAGTCTCCCTCACTCTACACTTGCCATTGGCGTGTTGTTTAGTTAGATGTGTAACCTGCTTTCACAAGAGGCCGTTCTCTTTGTAAACACGCGCACATGGTCCACAGACAGGTGTAATCCTGGGCGATGTTCACCACGGTGCTGGTTTTCACGACTTTCTTAGAAACGAAAGTACCGTATTGTGTCTCACATCTACCAATCCTACTCCAAATCAGATTGTAAAACAGTTGTTTCGCCAAACTGTTTTTCTCACGAGAAGCCTTTTGTAATAATACACATTTCTCTTCTGCTAGGATCGTGAAAAGATTTTGCTTAAATCAACATTCGAGCTTCTGTGTGGTATATCACACGTACTGTTATTCCCATTAGAATATTTCAGAAGAACCCTGTCCTGCTAATACATTTATTACAGATGACGGTCTGCCTGGTACTTAGCCCGGGCAGCTGTTTGTTTTGTGCTCTTTGCTTTGATGCACGTACGTGCGTGCAATGCACACGCAGCAGGCTAGTGTAATGCACGCACAGCAAGCTGGTCATCAGAGTTTACACTTCAAGAGAGATCGATTCAACATGGCTTCTGGTGTTATTAAAGCTTCGCTCAAGGCAGACCCGAGCAACACTGGCAGACCGACCTAATAATGACACAGCCCTGCACTGTCGGGCTGGGGCTACTAACGTCAGACTAACAGAACATGAATGGACACTCTGGAAAGTGTTACCATTGATGATGGCCTTTTTATTGGTTATGCAGCATTGGGAAATTATCTCATGACAACGCCTACTAGGTCACCCCTTACTGCTGTTTTCGTGTCAAGCTTGGGCTAATATTGTAAAACATTCTGAATTAGAATTAGTAAATCCGTTACTTAAAATTGGGGTGAGCTAATAGTGAATAATTAAATCTCCACCTACCAACATTTTTCCCAACTACATCATATTATGCACTGGTGATGAAGGGGGCGTGGTTGGAGACGAGGATAGTACTGATTTTAGATTTAATCAAATTATCAGTTAGAGTTAAATAAAAAAAAAGTAATCAAAGCTGGTCTGAAATCCATGAACAGGCAAGACGAACATATATTTCCTTACTCCCAGATTACAAAATCTCTGCGAGTGAGAACGTTTTCTACATTCGACTGCACACCTGAAAGCTTTGGTCATGAATATATTTACATTTAGAATTCCTGTCTAAAAGGGGGCCTACTTTTGATTGTTGTCTCCTGCTAAAGTAAGATAATCTCAGTTGCAAAATGAGGAATTAAATTGAAATGCACCATGTACATATGAGACGATGGATGCAGTTTGCTGATTTGCAGGTTAATAAAAACATATACCTCGGGGCCACTGGAACTATGCAATTTTGTGGCAGCAGTGTTTTCTGCATAATTTTATTAATGATTAATGGATCAAGAGCTGCTAAAAACGCGGCAACACGTGTTGGTGCATAGTGGAAGGCCCTTCGCAGAGCATGACTAGTCACCTTTCTGTTGTTTATTGCTATATTTGGTTTAAACTATGCCCTGAGAGTGTTAAGAAGTGTAAACATGACAAAATAATGGAGTAATACTATCAAATCAGGTTTATTTGCATAATTAGTTAAAACCATTGCATACCACTGAAACCAAATCAAGGACATTCAAAATGTAAAAACTGCTCAAAACTGTTCTAATTTTTTTTAACGTTTTTAACATTAAACAGTGCATTCTAGGTTTGTACAAAATATCCTGCAATTAAAATACTATTACATAAAAAAGTCATTTCAAACTAAGAGAGAATTTGTTTTTACCTGACCGAGGGGCTGTAGTGCTCATCGTCCATAGTCGTATCGCAACTTAAGGTGCAAGTGTGTGGTGCAGCTAAAGGCATAAATCTAGCTAGCTTCAAGTACGTGATCGCATGTTTTGTACTATAGAAATGTTACATTTTACTCCAATCCTAACTATTATTTTTTGTTTAGTCATTTCTTTAAATAGCGGCATTAAAAACGTCACCCCTCTGCAAGGTAGGGGTACAGACGAGCCACTTAACCAAGTAGTTACCGCTTCCCTGCATGAGCGTATTTCCAGGTTTCTGAGGATTGATTTCAGGGGAATTTTCCTTTGTGCCAAGGGTACTGGAGAAACAGAAGATGTGGGCTAGTGACTCTTGATTATATCCGCAAAGTCGCCCAGTTAGATTTTGCGACTGATGTTTCCAGGAGGAAATTAGATCTTTTGCCTCATTGTTGCCAAAACAAAATAACATGAACTGGTGCTTTAATACCATAGAAAAATGTGCTGCCAGGTACTCCTGGGGTTGTGAGTTGTTATTAGAGTTTATTTATCACTGTCCAGGCGTGTCGCCTTCGCACAAATACGTTCTTGTCTATTTGGTGAGATGAGATCCGAGTTGAGACATTTAGTGCTCGATTAAATGCAGATTTTAGCATGCTTGCTGCCCAGGCTTCTTGCATACCTAGATCCTCAATGGCCTGATTTAGATGATTTCCCCAAGAGCCTTTTAAGTTGCTGCATTGCTGTTCCTCAATTTCCAGCCAGCATAGGTTGTTAATGGATTCCCTTTCAGAAGCTCGCAGTCTGATAAGCGCGCTCTTGCACTAGCATGCTTGATTTTTCAGACCAAACTCAAGGTGTACTTGGGCTGATGAAACTGACTTTGGGATATTAAAAACAGACTTATAAACTTTCGTTTGGATCTTGTTAACAGTGGCTATTTCCTGACCATGCATAATTTCCATAACATAGGACAACATTGGCAGTAGCCGAGCAGACATAACCGTATGCAAATGGGTGAATAACAGACAGCTCAGTTTCTGTTTTAATGTTTTGAACCCATAGATTAGCAACTGTGCTTTTGCCTGGATAGCATCTAGTTGGTATTTGCAGGTCATAGTTGGTATTTGCAGGTCATATGGAGTAATACTATCAGAAAATGTGCTGCATTTATAGCACAAAATTTGCCTTTTCTTGCCGCATAATCTAGTCAATCCTGTTGCATAATTTGTTCCTCCACTGCCACATAATTCCAGTGGCCCTGCATATACTTCTAGTTGACTAGGTGGCACAATAGAATGCTGAGATATGCAGTGATGTGTAAGCAGTGGTGGCTGGTGACATTTGAAAGTGGTGGGGCATAAAATTATTGGCATACTGCACCGCAGCGAGCGTAGCGAGCGAGCCCGAACAACCTAAGGGGGGTTCGGGGGGGTTCTCCCCCCGAGAAAATTTTGAAAAAGAGTGGACAAATGGTGCATTTTCAAGCAAATTTGAGAAAGCAGGAAGGTTAATAAAGCAATTGTGAAAGTGCAGTTATTACATTAATAAAGAGATGTCATATAACATAGGTAGCTGCTTATTCAAGCTTTCTTTCACCCCATAGTCCAGCAGGGTCTTGATACAAGACAGATAAGAGAAAAAGCAGTGTGGTCCTCGACCAGGAAGACACTCATATTTCATTGGTAAGAAGTCAAAGGATTGGTCAAATTGAAAACCTGAAATGCAATATGCAATCAAACAATTTGCAAGTACATCTCATCTATGTTCAACAAGCCATGTTTTACCCATGATTGGAATTGTGAATCACCAAATAAACTGAGCCACTGCAATCAAAAGCAGAGGGCCTCCTCAAAAAGTATGCCCTTAAGAGAGTTCTCTCATCTCATGTCCTCTCTATATTTTCTCTGGAAGTTGAAAAAGGCAAACATTAACCTGTTATTTATACATCAACTTTGACAAACCTACTTTAGATAGAACATTTTGATATACAATTGTCATTACTGAATCATTATTGGTTTGTGGACCACGGAAGGATGAAAGGCTGAGTCGACACTGACAGTGTTACAACCTACAAACTTCAGGTGGCACAGAGATCTTAACAGTGAGCTCAAAATGCCGAGCTATCTTACAAGCAATTGCAGAGATACCTCTGACCTCTGCAATGGTGGGTTTACACTGAGGGGATAATGCTGGGGTTTTGGGCTGCACACAGAGCAGAGAAGTAAAATAGAGGCAGCCTGATTCACACAGCTGTTTGGAAATCCAGGAGTAAGCTGGGAGTAACACACAAATGCACTCATACATAGATTTGTGAATTAAGTGCATAGGAGAGAGTGGCCCAGGATAGTGTGAGAAGTAGACAGCAAGGGCCTGAAGGAGTATTCTGGAGTAAAGGGAACTGAGAATGCTTGAAAAGAATTCTAGGAGACCTGCGTTAGTCAGTGAGAATTGTAATGTGAGGCCAAAGACAGAGCTGAAGGCAAAGGCCGAATGATTGTTGTCGGTCCATGCAGGGCTTTTCTACGTAGACCAGACTCCAGGCAACAGTCACAGGATAGACCTGGTTTTCAACACAAGTGGGTGGATGCTTTGCTTGTGAAAACAATAAGCGTTTTAAAGAGCCTGGTTTTTAAGCTCATTCTGAAAAATGTGCCCTTTCTTCTCACTAGAACTCGCATAATGTCCTTCAGTAATTGCTTAGAGGTGATTCGGTTTGCATTCTAGCTCCATGTGGCAAGTGTAATGTTTCATATATTACAACTAACTGATACAGGCTGAAACACGTTTCTCAGAGTAGTCTCCATGTGCACTAGTATGTCTGTTCTCATGAGGCACATTGCAGGTACAGTAATTCATCCATCAAACCATCATTCCACAGTATCCCCCAAGCTAGCAGCAAACAACATGCTTTAAAGTGAGTGCTATGAGGAGGCACTTTAGGTTCTAAGCAAGTGCCCAGAAGCAGCAATGGGGCATGGTGTAATGCTCTAAGGAAACCTGCAGCACAAAAAGGTGAGATTTTTTGGGTGAGGAGCACTCGTGTATTTTAAATTCACAGTGTAAGTGTGGAGGGGGGAAGCTCAGGGGTGACATTAGAAGGCTTAGGTCGAAATACAGATCGTGAGGGGTCTGTGTGTTGAGGGAGGCTGAAATACGGCAGACTGGGAAGGACAGGCATTGTCTAGATGCCGGTGCAGCTTCTGTTAGATTATGAGATATCATTCTTAGTCATTCCCCAGTTTAGGCTGCTTTCTGGAACATTTCCTATTTGTTGCCGCTCGGTGCCTCCATTTTCCATGTGCTCCCTCACTGCTCCATGAGCTCATCATGTTTTTAGAATGCGGTTTATGTTGCTTTAACAGGGAGCAGAAGAGATATCCAGGATCAGCCTATTGTGAGTACTTGCAGTGTGTGATGAGAAGCCTCCAGCACGACGGTGGACACAGCAGTGGGATCTATTTTGTGATGGGTGGTGTGTTGCTGCTATAAGCTGTGAATGTCACCCGTTGAAGTGATACATTTCATTTTTTTCCCTATCCAGCGTGTGGGGTGTGAGAAACGGAGCTATGCATGTGTGTAAACACACATACGTGTGCACACCCACGTCTGTGGGGTTCGCTGTGTGCCTTTGGAATGTAGTGTTTTGACATGTATGCCTTCATATGGGGGTTTTGCCACTGTAAATTGTTTGCAGTTGTAAATCGCCTGATACTGACGTAGTCATTTTAGTGCACATATATGAAGTTGTGTGGGTTGGCATGCTGCTGAAATGGAGCCCTAGTATTTTGTTGTTCAGATCATTGGGGCTATACCATACTGTTGGGGTGCGTCAAAGATACAGGTTCCCGATGCATTGTTTTAAATTTTTTTTTTAAAAGAGCACATTCCAAATATGGCTGTCTTGCAACTGAGCGCCACGATGCCCAATATGTTCCTTTTCGGTGAGTCTGACAAATCTAAAGGCAAACTTGAAGAATGCTTGTATTTATTTATACATTTAGTGGTTTTTACTGCTTGAAAACATTAACACTATATTTTAAGAAGTCTAAAATGTCCATATTTATAAAAATGTAATCGCTGAATATAGTGCATGGCCATTGTGCTTTAAGCAACAGCAAATTGTTTTAGTACATTAAATCTTATTTTATCAGTAAAAGTGTAAATATAGATATGTAAGCAACGAGAAGGCTTCATGAAACAGTTATATCGGAGTATGTACTTTATATGTGTAAACATCACTTGGCAGTTAATCATGTCTTAATCATTGTGTAGTTCTGGACAAGATATAGGACACGTTTGTGCCTGCCGAAATCTTTATTTCCTTTAAACTAGTACTGAGACCACCCTGTTTGAGACACTGACTGTGGAGACTGAGGACTAGTGTTCGATTATCATATGCCCATCCCAGAATGGCTCAATCCACTGCTTTCTTTCAGCACATTTCCAGCGTTTTTCGGATACATTGCATGGAACAAGTTTGTGGCATAAAAAGGCAGCTCTGTGACTGTGATGGCAATCACTGAAACTGTCATAGAAGATTAAGGAAGCAGGCATACTGATAAATATGTGGAAAGGATCAAAATAGTACAGATGAAGACATGTATATAAAGAGTAAGAGAGAGTGAGTGAATAGTGAAAGTGAAGAAATGATAAATAATGACATGGGAGACAGAAAAAAATACAGAGAACCAATGTGCTACAAAGAGATAAATGCATATTTATCAAGAGAGAATGGAGTATAGATACTGATACAGAGATTTTGTGGCATGGTAAAATGGCTGACACTTTAAATCACAGTGAGCTATTGGGAGAGGTTTTGAAACCCCACGAAGTGATTGAAAGGAAGTAAGAGCTATAGATATAGGTCCAAAAAGACAGGTCAAAATATTTGTGTCTGTTAAAATACAGGTACCCTGAAACAGGAGGAAAATAAATCAAGATGTAGAAAGGCAAGTAGAGACTGGGAGATAAACAGAGATAAAGAAAAAAGTTAGGGAGATGGATAGAAAGCAAGGTGGGGGAAAGGCATGGAGACAAAAGAGAGACAAACCGTAGACAGAAAGACGGACAGAAAAAGGACAGTGGCAAGCATAGGGCTGTCAACATAAAGATAGCTAGAAGCAAGGAAAGAAACACATGCAGAAAATACTCGGGAAAAGGTGCAGGTGAGGCAGCGAACAGTGCATATCAAATAATATATTTGTATATATATTAGGGTAAATGCAGGAGACACAGACCAGGCCTAAATATCCATGTTCCGAGTTGGTAAATAAAACAGCAACTTCAATGTAAAACGTCCAGTGACTGATCGTATCCACAATTGTTCATTAATTATAGGAAGCATCTCATTTACATTTCGTGAAAGTGTGTGCTTGCACCCCAGAGTGCATGCAAAAATTGATATTCCGGAAGTAAGCACAACGACGGAAGAAATGCGTTTTATGAAATGCTTCTGGGTGCAAGTGTGTCTGTGAATATCCAACTGAACAGAAACTAAATCTCACTTGATTAGAGGATGTATTGTAGCTACAAAAAATGTAAAGATTAAGGTTGTGTGCAGGCACTAAGCAAGAAAAATAATCATGCAGGCACTTTCTTAGAGAACTTGTATCGCTTCAGAAATGCGTTGATGTTTGAAATGCTGTGGCCGCACCCACATTTTTAAAAGTTCTGAAAACTCAAAACCTGTCGGCATCGGAGAAACCGAATGCCTTATATGTATGTGCCATTTATTCAAACGAGCTGGTTTTCGTGTCCCACTCTCTCAATACCCAGAAACAACTACGAGAGAGAGCAAGTGAGTGAGAATGAGTGATAGCGAGTGAGAGAAAGAGTGTTAGTGAGAGAATGTGTGTGTGTGTGTGTTTTTATTATTATTCTAAAAGGCGACCTTGGCAACATTCATAGTGGAAAGCTGGAACTTGTTTATTTAATTTAGCTTATTGTATGTAGCCGAACGCTTCCTATTAGTGCGAACTGCATAAAATCAGACATTGTAATGTCCCTCCTTTTGTATCACTATTCTACAACTTGGGTTGTGTCGCATTTGCACGCTACAGGCTACTTTCCGGGGAATGGGGAATGTTCACTTGCACATGTAGGGCTCTTGGTAGTGATGCTGGTTCTACATATGTTTGCTCAGTGGCACCCTTGTGGACATGTGGGTGTGGATTTAAGATGTGCGGTTCATTTTCACGGTAGCCTAGCGACATGATCGCCTGTTTTGATGGTCTTGGTGGTTAGTATTAGTTGGAGCGGGCATGGGCGGTGTACGGCTTTCGAGCCTGCAGTCATTTTCCGGTGGCAGGTGAGGTGGTTGCAGTGCTAAAGGAAGCAGCAGTAGTCACTTGCACAGCTCTGTTTGCAATCGTCCACTGCAGTTGAGTGTGGTCTCACCAGTCACATGCTTTCCTTCTCTCTTCAGGCAAGTTTGTACAGTACAATATAGGGTGGCGTTATACAAGCATTTGACACGACCTATTTCTTCACATATAAAATTAAAATTGCACATACATTTATTTTTCCTTTCCTCTGCTTTTCCGTTCAAATTTTATTCTGAACAAGAACATTAAAATATGTCTATCAGACTGCTGCCAGTTGAACCGCTCAATGAAACCTACAACCTGAGACTAACGTACGGCCCAAGTTCTTTGACCTGGTGATATTGTGCATCTATTGTATTCCCTTTTTTTCCGTTGTCGTAATTTCACAAAATAGTGTTTTGTGCCAAGTCAACCAAGACCAGTGACATTTATGTGAATCGAGGGCTCCACTTAACTTGCATTTACAATTACTGTACAGGCAATGACACAGATGCAATGTTAAACTATGTTGTTTCCTGGAGTGGATTTTACTAACTTTACAGGTAAGCTGTTGTGTCCCAAACTGTTTCTTGAACTATTTCAGGGCATGCTAAAGGAAAGGGCACCACTCGCTGTTATTCATGTGATCCGTATGCATTATTACGTGTGAGGCCTTAATATTAATAAAAGCACATAAAATACGATGATATAGGCAAAGACCGGATCTTGAAAGAGGAACCGAGTATTTATTCCCTGAATCAAAAGGGACAAATGCTGAAATTGATGCCCACCTTCGAATGGACATCAAACAGGGTGAAAGGTAAACAACAGGAACCTAAGCCGTAGGCAATAGATGCAAAAAGCCAACTTAAACAATACATACAATTCTTCAACTTAGAGAAATGAAGATTGATGGTTTGGCATTCCAATTCTGACAGTCGCGGCCCGCGCGGGGGTTGGTGGTGCCGGGGCCCGGGGATTTTTGAAATAAAAAGAAAATAAATCCTACCTGAGCAGGCCAGGTCCGCCGTCCGCGCCGCCTCGGGTCCGACTCCGTTTGCGCATAGCCCCTCTCAGCCAATCCTGGCGCTGCTGGCAGCGCCAGGATTGGCTTAGGCACGGTTACCTCTCGCCCGCCTGCCCATTAGGAGACCGAGGTTTGAGCCTTTGCTCAACCCTCGCTCTCCTAATGGGCATGCGCAAGCCAGGGTACACACAAGTGCGCATGACTGGGCACGGCACGAAAATTCGGTGCCCTTCCCCACTCATGTGCACTTGTGCTGCAGTGCTGCCTGCTGCCCCTGGTCCCTCTGACAATCATGTCAGTCAACATGACGCAGGACCGCCCACCCCCTTCAGACTCTGAAGGGGGTGAGCGGTCCGACGTCATGCTGAGTGAGATGATTGTCAGTTCTCCCTCGGCGTCTTTGAACTTAAGTAAACTGATTCAGTTTACTTAGGTTCAAAGACGCCGAGGGAGCTGCGGGCGGGGGGGCTACGCCCCAACGCCCCAATGGACGCACCGCCCCTGTGTGTAGGCTAGGACTTGGGAGCCTCCCAAGGTTGACTCAGCTTTATATCTGGGATATAGTTCTCCTTGTCATGTATTATATGGATATTACAAGTCACCAAAGAGTTCCATGACCATATAGAGGAACAGAGCTGAAAGCTGAGTTCCTTTATAAGGTTATGGAACTGTGAGGTGACTTGCAATATCCTTATCATGTTCGTCAGGGAGTACTTTATTCCTTTAAATGCATGGTCACACCTTCACCTTTACCACAAACCTCTTAAATCCTTGGTGGGTAGCTTTTTTTAATAACAAACATGAAGAATAAAAACAGAATCTCTAGTGCAAAGTTAAACACATCAAAAAAGCTGTTAGCTGTTTGTTGGGAAATTTGAATTGGTTAAATGTAAGTCAGTTTTTTTAAAAAGTCGAAATAGCTTGGAATGATAGACACATGCAGAAAGATTCTAACTTTTCTATAACTACCTTACGAGTGCAAAAATAAACGTTACCATAAATTTTCCCTTTTCTGCTTGTCATGGTGCAGCTCTAAAAACAGAGCAGGAGAAAGAAAAGCCACATTTCGTTTTATGCTCAGTGACCTGACCTGCCTTTTCCTCGGCTGCTGGCTCTGACAGCAGGCCGTGTGAAGTCAAAACTCAACTGTAATAAATTATTACATTAGAGTGCTGATGCAGTTTCGTTATATTCAGCGACTGGGTGCATCATAAGTTGCCGATTATAAAGAAATTAGAGACAGGCTATTATTACAGGGATTGCAAAATCTCATGCATTATAGCCTTTTAATGCCAGTAAGTGAGTTCCATTAAATTGGGTAATAAATACACCTGTTATGTACTGTACATTGGTAAATTAAGCACTATTAAATTGGGTAAAAATAATACCTGTTGTTGTGAACAGTGTTTTGGTAAGCGGAGTAAAATTAACTTGGGTATCAATAATGCCTGTTATCTTCAGCGCTTAGAAATAAATTGTGATGTGAAGTTATAAAAAAGTTATTATAATAATTACTAATTGTACATTAAGTTGGGGTACAAACACAATGACGTGCTAGCAGGCAGTGTAAATAGAGGAAAACAAAGAGCAAGTGAGTGCAGGAAAACCGCAACTTCCAGATGTTAGGGTGCAAAAAACTACTTTGCACATCCACTACTGATGAAATGCTAACTTAAGCACAAAATGTATAGAGCAATATTTGATGTAACGTGGACTTGAATTTAATGGCATTCTAACAAAAGCCACATTTTATGTTGAAGTATGTACAAAACAGAACATACAATTATAGAACACTGATCTGCATAAATTCCATTTAAAATAAAATAAAAACCCTTTCTGGAATATCTCAACTGAATAACTGAAGTGCTGTGAAGTACATAATAAATATTCACACCATGTATATTGAGAATTGTAAGAAATCATATTTTTAATTGGTGTTGGCGACTACCCACCTCAAGAAATAACCACAGCTCTTGCCAGGATAAACCCTCAAAGTCACCATGCTCAACTTCCTGGTAGCTGTGGCACAGAGCAGACAGGCTTAACTTAGGGTAACGTGTAAAGTATTTATGCAGTACCAAAAGAGTAATGAAGTCAAAACACCAATATATGAAAATCCCCAACCGAATTAGACAATAAAGTAACATTTAGTTAATAAAAGTACACTAAAATGAAAACAAAATCAATAAGCGGAACTGCAGATATGAATTTTTAAAGTTTTAAATAGAAATAGCTATGAAAAAAAGCAGAAAGTGCTAATCATAGACAAAGGTTGTGGTAGATTGGAACCTAGGCGCAATTTGAAGCTGACCACAATGGAGTTAAGGTCAGATAAACCAACCAGGTTTGTCCTGGTCAAAGTTTTTTTCTTACTTAGTCTTTTAAGTCTAAATCCACCACAGAGTATACTTTTAAAGCCCCTCAGGACCTCAGGGAAGGCACTAAGAAACTCACAGGGTGTCAATCAGAGGGCAACAGCAGGGTCCAGTCTAGGTTCAGTTGGCACTGGTCAGCTGAGTATGTCTGGGAAAAGCCCTCCTGCAGCTTGTTGTCTCCCTGTAGCCGCACATGAGTTCAACCAACTGACCCTTGGAGGCCACTTCTTTAACTTGTGTACAAGAGGGAGAGATTCCAGTCTTTCATGGCTCCTCTCACATCACAGGTCCACTCGGCTTCTTATCTCTTGCAGGTCCAGAAAGTATTCTAATGTGGGTGCCTGGAGGTGCCACATTTGTGTCTGGCAGTATCTAGTGTGTGAGAATGACTCCTGGGCACATCCTAACCAATAGTGTAAAAGGTTCCAGGGGTAATCCTACCCACTTTTGCAGCAATTTCTGTTTGCCTTACTGCAAACAGTACCAAAATGCCACGTGTTAGAGCATTTTCAAGATGGCAAAAGTCTTTGGCCACATTGAACTTGGGCTCTGTGGGCTGGGAGTGTATGTGGTGAGTATACTATGGGAATCCTAGTGTCCTTCACACATCTAGCACTAAAATCCAGTTTGAGGCGGCCACTATACCCACACAGAGACAATAGTCAGGTATGACAAAAGCAGGGTCTGCCAGCAACCAGACAGTAGATAAGCAAGAATTGTGTCTTGGCATCCTGTTCTCACCCTTTCAAGTTTGCTCCAAGTGTCAAATGTGTCTCAACAGACCTCTCAAGCAGGATTTGACCATGCAGGTTCAACAAGCATTGGCAAAGCCAATAGGTCTGGTATTGGCCGCCAGCCTTTTGGCAATTCTTGTTTTGTTTTGTCAGGGTTCTTGCAAATCCTTTTTGTTAGGGAAGCTGGCAGGCCCTCATCAATTTGAATAAAAATTGGCTAAAAGCAAAGATGTTGTTTTGGTCTAAAAAAAGCACACATGGTCATAGTAATCCGAGGCACTAAAGGGAACAACTTTGTGTATGGATATGCTTCTTGTGAAAGGGCAGCAAGCCATAACTCAAAGAACTAAGGCACTCGATCTGACGCAGTTCGGGTTTCGTGCAGGACACAGCACAGAACTGGCCTTGATTAAGGCCACTGAGGAAGTGAGAGTGGCGGTGGACCAGGGAGGGGTGGCTGTTTTGATTCTGTTGGACCTATCGGCGGCCTTCGACACGGTCCATCATGGGGTGCTGATGGACCGGTTGTCGAGGGCAGGGGTAGAAGGCACTGCCTGGAGCCTCCTGAAGTCCTTTTTAGCCGACAGAGTCCAGACAGTTGACCTGGGGCCTGATAAATTCAAGCCTTTTGCCCTCCCGTGAGGGGTACCGCAGGGGTCGTCTCTGAGCCCCACGCTTTTTAACATTTATGTCAGCCCACTGGCGGCTCTGATAAGATCCTTTGGCCTGCAACTCACTTCCTATGCAGATGGCACACAAATTGTGTTATCCATACAGCGAGGGTCTCAAGTGGATATGGCTGCGAGGTGCCATGATTGCCTGAAAGATATTGCGGGCTGGATGGCCTCGAATTGCCTTAAATTGAATGCAGGGAAGACCGAGGTCATGATATTTGGAAACAATCCTAACATCTGGACACCGGATATGTGGCCTGATGCTCTGGGGATGCCCCCAGTCCCCATGTGCACAGCAAGGAATTTGGGCGTGATCATGGACCAGAAACTTGATTTTGGGGATCAGGTTAGCAGAGTGGTTTCGACATGCTTCCATATCCTTAGGATATTGAGGAAAATTAAATTTTCTCTTCCAGCCGATGGTTTTAGGTTAGCAGTCTCAGCCCTTATTCTGTCGCGCTTGGACTACTGTAACAGTCTGTACCTGAATCTGAAAAAAAAACATCTGCACAGATTACAGTTGGTTCAAAACGCGGCGGCGAGACTGCTGACAGGCATCCCAAGGTTTGCCTCCGTTCGAGAGGGACTCCGGCTATTGCACTGGCTGCCGGTATTAAGACGAGCTCAATTTAAGGCTTTGTGCCTCGTTTTTAAAGCATTGAAGGGCAGTGGCCCAGAGTTCTTGAGTCGGTGCTTCAATTGGTATGTGCCAGGGAGAGCGTTGCGCTCGTCCGAAGGCAGACTAGTTGCGTTACCCAGAATAAAAAGGCCAGTTGGGGAGGATATAGCTTTTCATACTGTGCAGCGAAGGCCTGGAACAGCCTGCCGGCGCATATCAGGAATGCCGAGGAGCTCCTCTCTTTTAGAAAGGGGCTGAAGACTTGGTTATTTAGGGAATAGGCCCCCGTGCTCCAGGGATTCAGTGTGCAGCGCCAGGACACCCTTGGGTAAAAGTGCGCTTTATAAGCTCATAATAATAATAATAATAATAATAACTCATAGTGAAATCAGCCCATGATTAACACTTTTAAATATGCCATGCACCTTACCTTGTGTGCTAAAAGGCTTACATGGGACACCTTAATAATATTTAAAAGGGAGGTTTTTGTACCTTCCACCATGCATGTTTACACCGCAACAGTCAGACTACACAGGGTAGGTCTGAAGCCAAGTTTGCACAGCCACTATAGTGGATGGTGCAATAGGTGCTCCAGTTCACTAGTGACACTTAACTTTCAGGACCTTATACTAGGGATTAATAGCCATGTTAAATATACCAATCAGGAATAGGCCAACTGAACCATGTTTAAAGTGTGAGCATAGGCACTTTACTACTGGTTAGTGGGGTAATGTGCACAGAGTTCCAAAGCCAGCAAAAATATAGGGCCCAACGAAAGGTAAAAAAATCTGGGGAGACCCACAGAAATGGCAGATTTCCTATACTGGCCATGCCCAGCCAAGGGCTGGGGTAGGCTAATCAATCCCTTGCTGTACTCCCTTGCTCAGGCGATAGGACATGGCCATTCACCACTTCTGCAGTGGTGCTTATCTGTTCCATACCCCTCTGAACCTTCCTGTATCCCTCTGTCAACATCTGACCTAGTCACTAGCCCTGTCAATGGGTGACATTTTTCCTCTCCTGCAGACCCTCCTTGTGAATAAACTAACCATAGTTGCTCACAGATACATCCCAGTAGGCAGACAGTAACACCATGGCCAACAAGGTGATGTGATCCATTCTGCCCCTTAGGTCAGGCTTCTGTCTCCAACTGGGGGTACGCTCTTCCCAAAAGGCTAACAACCAACAGAGGCCACTGACCGCTGGCAGCGCCAGGAGCCAAGCCCCTGTCCACCCTCTGCCAGGTGGAAGCTCCAATCTGGGGCCTTGGTTAAGCCTCACTTCTTGCCATGGAGTGAGAGAAGGAATCCCCCAGTTCCTCCCGAGGTCTCTTTGGCCTCTTAGGTTTCTCAGAAGGAGTGTGCACCCTTAGATGATAGACACGCTGATTCAACTCTTTCTTCTGCCATTTCAGGGAGGACACCCCAAGACTGTCCTTTCAGTTGAGGGTCTGGACCCTGAGATTGAGCAGGTGCCAGGCATTCCAGGACTTCTAGGGTGGACACACAGTCCCCCTCAAGGCTGACAGACTCTGTCTGTGTCATGCATGGGTCTGCCTAGGTCACCGCCTAGGTTAGTCATAATACCAGGCCTGGGGATATGACACCTTGGGCTTCTTCTCATTAGAACTACTCTTCTTCTACTCAGAAGTGGTATCAGAATCGATCCCCTCAAAACTCTTTTCGGGACTGTTATGGAGATTTTCTGTATTATTTTGGCCTTCCCATTCCCTTTGCAGAGGGAAACCTTGACCACATTTACTGTGGTCACTCCTAGGTACCTTCTTGGACAATCTGGTGCTGAGCCAGAGGTCAGCTTCTTTCACAAACTCTCTGGACACAGTGAGCTTGGAATCTATCAGGAGTTGATGTAACTCTGTAATAAAAATACTCAAGATGCGCTACTTCATGAACAAATGTCACAGCCCATCATAATCTTTTACCTTTTTGCATTTCACCAAACCTTCCAGGGCCTTACTAGATGAGTCTACAAAATCGACCTATAGGAAATTTAGTTACTGGTTGAAGGGGGTGAAACCCCACTCAAGCATCAACCACAATTCTTGTCAGGGTGAAACACAAGCAAACCCCAAATTAACCTGTGCTCAACCCTCTGGTAGCTTGGCACAAATGCAGTCAGGCTTAACTTAGAGGCAATGTGCAAAGTATATATGCAGCTCCTCAAATAGTATTAGAGTGAAAACACAACACCAAAAATTCCACACCAACTTAGAAAAACAGAGGAAAATGTAATAAATTATTTCACACCAAAATGACAAAAATCCAATTATTGGATCTAGAGATGTGCAATTTAAAATATTGAGGTGACAACAGTGCTTAAAAGCAGAAGCGGCAACTGTGGTTATCTGGTCGCATCAGACTGGGACAAAGTCACAAGTTCAGGCTGACTGCAATGATGCACGGGCCAGCTATAGGGACCAAGTTAGGCCCACTGAATTAAGGTCCTGCATCGAGGATGCGTTGTGCATCGGCGATTCAGTGGAGCTGCAGGACTGCGATGCGAGGACCTGCTTTGAAGATGCTCAGTGCAGCAGTGGTTCAAAGGAGCTGGGGGGCTGTGATACAAGGTCCTGCATCAAGGATGCATCAAGCAATGGCAGTTACAAGGAACTTCGAGGTCCTGCGTCGGGGATGTGTTGTTCAATGTTGCTTCCGATGCGAGACTATGAGGTGAAGCGTCACACTGCGTTGGTTCTGTTTGGACCGCAGCTAGGCTAGACGAGCACCTTTAAGTCCACTTCCAAGGGTCCAGGACTAGGTGGCACCACTCGGGGAGCAAATCTCACAGCGGACAGAGCCCAGTTGCCGGATTGAAGGTGGTTGGAGCCTTTTCTGTCTCTGAGGCTCTGATCAGGAGGCCAGCCAACTAACCCTTGTAGTCACTCTGGTAGTCTTTTGTTGAAGATAAAGGTCTAGTCCTCTTTGCTCAGGCAGCAGGGCAGTAGGGCAGAAGAATAGCAGTCTTTACTGTAGCAGAGCAGCGCAGCAGTCCTTCTGAGTCTTCCACAGGTCAAGAGGTGTACTGAAAAGTTGGGTCTGAGGGTCCAATATTGGCACCTGGTACCCACTTTGAAGTAGGAGAGACTTCTAGAGTCCTCCCTTTACAGAGGGGTCTGGAATCACCTGCCTTGCTGCTCTGGTCCCAGCTTGTTTGGGGACACAAATTACGAGTGTGAAACCGTTTTTGAGTGCTGAGGGAGAGTCTTTGTGATGTGCAAGTGGGGTAGGTCACAGCTCTGCCCACTTATCAAGTTAGAGATAGTCCATCCTGCCAACACCTATTCCCCCTTTGTCTCACTGTCTGGGAGTAATACACAAAGTCCATCTGCCAGCTACACCTAGTCATGTGACCTAGGATATAGGCTGCAGGCACCAAATGGTTAAGACAAAAAAATGGCAACTTTCTAAAAGTGGCATTTCCAGAATTGTGACTTACAAATCCAACTTTACCATTGAAGGGGGTTTTAAATTACAATTCTTTAGAGACAAAACTCAACATTCCTACTGGCTCCCAATTGAAAGTTATCCCTTATTAAATGTAATAAAGTAACCCTATGTTATCCTATGGGATTTGTAGGCCTCACAGTAATGAAAAACGAATTTAATAATTTTTCACTACCAGCACTTGTAAAAGTCAAAGGTACATGTCCAAATTTTTAAATACACTACACGCCCTATGGGCTGCTTAGGGCATAGCCTAGGAGAGTTTTCTATGTATTAAAAAGGGAGGTTTCGGCCTGGAAAAACGTTTATTTTACCAGGTTGAAATGGCAGTTTAAAACTGAACACATAGGCTGCAATGGCCTGAGACAGTTTTAAAGGGCTACTTAAGTGGGTGGCACAATCAGTGCTGCAGGTCTATTAGTAGCATTTAATTTATAGGGCCTGGGTACATGTAGTACGACTTTAGATGGGGCTTCAACGTAAATTAAATGTGCCAGTTGGGTTTAAAGGAGGGAGCACAAGCACTTTAACACTGATTAGCAGTGATAAAGTGCACAGAGTCCTAAAAGCCAACAAAAATAGGTTCAGAAAACAGGAGGGTGAAGGCAAAAAGTTTGGGGATGACCCTGCAGAGAGGGCCAAGTCCAACATGACCCAACCCCAGGCAACAGCCATGGTAGACTAATCAATACCTTGATGGGCTTCCCTGCTTAGGCGATAGAACATGGACAATGGCCCTCGACGGCTGTAGCCCTTGACTGTTCTATGCTCTTCTGAACTCAGTTGGATCCCTCTGTCTACACTCTCCTGTGTCACTGCCCTGACCCATGGGGAACCCTTCTCAACTGTGGACCCAATCTGTGCAGCTCCTAACCTTAACTTGCTCACAGATGCATCCCAGTAGGCAGGCAGGACCTCTATGGCCAACAAGGTGATGTGGCCTATTCTGCCCCTTGGACCAGACTTCTGTCCTCAATCCAAGGAAATGTCTGCCCATAAGGACAGCAACCAACAGAGGCCACTGACAACTGGCAGAGTCAAGAGCCAGGCCCTCGGACCATCCACTGCCAGTTGGAAGCTCCAAGTGGTGACATTGGGTCGGCCTCTCTTTCAGCTTTGAGGCTGGCAAGGAGTTCCCTATGGGCATCTGAGGGTTCTCTGACCTCTGAGGTTTCTCAGAGAGGGGGCAACAGCCCTGGGTTTTAAGCACACTACTTCCACTCTACCTCCCACCAGTCCCGGGATGGCACCCTGAGATGGGCTTTTCAGCCCAGGGTCTGAACCCTGAGGCTGAACAGGGGTGATTCTTCTCTCATCCTGCCCTTCCATCTGGGATTCCGTACCCTTCGCTTGGGAGTGGTAACCCCAGAAAAGGGAACTGTCAGGGCTCCCTGTGTGGCTGCCCCTCCCAGCTCTCCTGACACCGGGGCAACTAATTCCCCAGAATGCAGTCTAAGGGCATCTAGGAACTAACTATGACCCTCAGCTGGGTCACCTTCCCTTCCCACAGGCAGGGATACCAGGGCCATAAGGTGGAATACATCCTGTCCCTGGACCTGAGTTATCCACACACCTGGCCAGTTTACTGCTTTGGAGAAACCAGCCTTTCCACTACCATGGTCTGCCTAACCCTGGTACCCCTCAAAGCACTGACAGGGATCCCATTCACCTTCACCTGGTGGAAGTGACTACTTCCACCCCCAGGGATCACCAGCTCACCCTCTGAGTCTGTCTCCCAACTCAGGGAGATCACTGCATGGTCTATGATCTGCTCCCGAGGGCAACTTTCCCCGAAGTCCACTGTGGCCACTCCTGTAGAATTTCTACCAGTGGAGAGTTTCCTAGGACAGACAGAGTCCCCCTGCTGTGTCCTAGCTGAGAACCTTCAAAGAACCAGGATTGAAAATAGGGCACCCTGGGCCACCGCCCACCAGAACCAACTCACTGGTTTTCAGAAGGGGAACCCTTTCCCCTCGCCTTATTCAGAGTCTGTGTCTTCTTTGTCCAGCCCCTCACTCTTTTGGGGGCAACTTGAACCACTTTTCTTGGGGTCACTTCTAGGTACCTTCTTGGACACCCTAGTACTGATCCAGAGGTCAGCCTCTTTTGCAAGCTCTCTGGGGCTAGTGAGATTGTTGTCAACTAGGTGCTGCCGTAGCTCCACCAACCATGTTCTGCGCATGTGATCTCTCAAGACAAGATTGTACAGCCCAGTAAAATCATTCACTTTGCTGTCCCGCACCCAACCATTCAGTGCCTTGCTGGCATAATCAAGGAAATCCACCCAAGACTGGTTCTGAAACTTTTGGCTGAACCTAATTCGTTAATTCTCTGGGATGAACCCAAATTTAGTAACAGGGATGGTTTTCATGGGAGTGTACTTCATCAGGTCCCCCACCTCCAGTGTAAGTAAGGTATCCCTCCCCACTGAAGGCATGTGATTCCAGAGTGATGCCCCTCAATATTCTTCTGGGACACTGTGCATCTTTAGGGCCACCTCATAGGCAGAAAACCATTTGTCAATATTATCCCCTACCACATAGCTGGGAGTGAACATTCCTGTCCGTCTCAGACACTGCGGGCATGCCTCTACCACTGCTGCTGGACTCCCACTCTCTGGCTTTGATATCTGGCCCTTTGAAGCTCCTTTTATGAGCCAATTGCTGTAAGGCCAGTTTCTTCTCCATGGCCACTTTCTTTTCCTTAATCTTGAGTTTGACCATCTGAAGCCTAAACTCCCTTTCAGCCTTCCAGTCCGTCAGCTCCTCTGGGGACAGGCCTTGTGAGGACACACTGTTTCTGTTCTGGGAGAGAGTACCAATTCAGGGGACAAGGTATCCCCCTCCGCTGCATGCTGCACTTCAAGACCTGCACCCAGGTCTTCCACTTGCTCTTCCACATCATATTCCCCCTCCTGGTCATCCTCTGCTGCTGCCAGTGATTGATGAACTCCCGCCCAGGCCCTCAGAGCCTTTTGGAACTCTAGCTTCCTGGTGTTCCTCTTGGCTGGAAGTCCCTCTCCTTGCAGAACTCTTTGAGCTGAACCATAGTGTAGTGATCGAGGTTGGCAAACTCAACCTCCATCCTTGCAGGTGTAGCCACTGGCACAGACAGTCAGGGAGAATGAGGGTGAATTTGGAAAAAGCAAAAGAGCCAATCAAGGAGAATTTATAGAAAACTCGAAAAGGTATCAAATTATTTATCTAGGATTTTAGTGTTACACAAAATCACTGTATGGCACTGCACAAACACAAGTCATGAAACACACCACTGAACACCAATGTAGGAAACTGAGTTACTGGTTGAGGGGGTGAAACCCTACTCAAGCAGCAATCACAATTCTTGTCAGGGTGAAACACAAGCAAACCCCAAACTAACCTGTGCTCTACCTTCTGGTAACTTGCCACAAAAGCAGTCAGGCTTACCTTAGAGGCAATGTGTAGAGTATTTATGCAGCACTTCTGCCAGTAATAAAGTGAAAACAAAGCGAAAACACAACACAATACAAATACCACGCCAATTTCGAAAAATAGAGAACAATTTAATAAATTATTTGACATCAAAAATGTCAAAAATCCAATCAGCAGAACCGGAGATACGCAATTTAAAAGATTGAGGTGAAAATAGTACTTAAACTAAAGCACAAATCATCAACTGTGGTTATCTGGTTGTGCCAGAACAAGACAAGGTCACAAGTTGAGGCCAACTGCGATGGAGCACGCGCTGCTACAGGCTGCGAGGTCCTATGTCAAAGATGCATCGCTCAGTGGCAGTTCCGAGTACCTGCTAGGTCCTGCGTCGGGGATGTGTCACGCAGTGGCGGTTCCGATGCGAGACTGCGAGGCAATGCATCGTGCTGCCTTGGTTCTGCTTGGACCACAATTGGGTTAGCAGAGCACCATCAGGCCCGCTTCCAAGGGTCCAGGACACCGTGACACCAACTGGGGGGCAAAACTCACAGCAGACAAAGTCTATTCAAAAGACTATACAGAGTCTATTAAAAAGGGAGGTTTAGGCCTGGCAAATGGTTTATGTGCCAGGTTGAAAAGGCAGTTTAAACCTGCACTGCATCCACAGGCTGCAATGGCAGGCCTGAGACAGGTTTAAAAGGCTACTTAAGTGAGTGGCACAATCATTGCTGCTGGCCCACTAGTATAATTCGGAGAGCAAGATGGGGGGGTCGGAGTCTATCACACTGTGCAGCCAAGCTATGGAACCAACTGCCTTCTGCTATGAGACTTCAACCTAACCAGCAGCGTTTTAGGAAAACGCTGAAATCTTGGCTGTTTCCCCCCAATTAAATTATCGGTTCCACCGCCCAGTCTCCCTCCGTACACTCCTAGCGCCAAGACACCGCGGCATTCGAGCGCGTTAAAAATGACTATCCTATCCTATCATTTAATTTACAGGACCTGGGTACATGTAGTACCACTTTAAAAAAGACTTATAAGTAAATTAAATATGCCAATTGGGTTTCAGCCAATTTCACCATGTTTAAATGAGAGAACACAAGCACCTTATTACTGGTTAGCAGTTGTAAAGTGCACAGAGACCTAAAAGCCAACAGAAACAGCTTCAGAAAACAGGAGGGAGAAGGCTAAAAGTTTAGGGATGACCCTGCAGAGAGGACCAAGTCCAACATGACCCAAGACTGTTTCTGGCTATCCTTGAACTTCAGGCAACACTTTTCTGGGGTTAACAAATTTGCAAATGAGCGACTCTTTAATGAGGTCATGCATAACCTGGTCAGCTGGATCTAGGATCAATAGTTATTGCTCCCAACAATAGGCATGTGCTTCCACAAGCTAACCCCCAGCACTCCTCTGGGAGTCTGTGGATATGCAAGGCCATCTTATAGGCTGCAAGCCACTTATCAATGTCATCCCATGCCACATTCCTGCACCGGCTGACAGCTGGCACAGACTTGTGCTAATTAGTCTTTTGACAGTTCAGGCAGGTAAATGGTAACTTTCTAAAAGATACTTTTCCTTAATATTTGTTGGACAAAACAACTTCACCATTGAATTGGATTTATAATAATGATTAAAAATAGTAGTTTAATTATTTTTCTAGATGGCCCTATTCCAGAGACATAGTATTTGTATTTTATTCTGTTCTCTGATTTTCTACATAGGACAGATAGGCTTGCCTCAGTGAAATGAGCTTTTAGGGCCTTGTCACTGTAGGGACACAGTAACATTAACTTTCTACATGTCTCACCTTTAAATACCATGCACCCTACCATGTAGGCTACAAGGTTTACATACTGGTGACTTAAAATCTTCTTAACAATCTCTAGGTAGCTTAAACAGCACTGCCACAGCTTACCATAGGTCTTCGCAGACGCCCTTGTTTCTCTGCCCACTTGTAGTCCATTCACTAGCTTCCAATGACCAAACAGGTTGCTTTTAATTCCTTTTGCTTCTTCCTGCGTGTTATTGTCAAGAGAGGTCTGAAGGTCTCCATCCACAGGTTTAACAGATTCAATCCCAGCAGAACTCTACGACCCTCTTCCTGCTACCTGCTCACTATTGCTAGGATCAAAAGAGCTCACAGATAGGAAGACGGGGGCATTGCTCCCACTCTGTGTTAAAATAAAAATAACTATATCTACTTTAAAATGTAATGTTTTTCCTTTTTACCTCCTTCATTGATATGGTTTTCATCAATAAGTTGGGTTGCAAAACTCCACACCAGGCCACACTTTCCTTGGGCAACATTGTCCTCATGTGTTTTGGGTAAACAATCCTTAAGTGTAAAATTCTGCAGGATGAATTGCGACTGCAGACTGATGTCTTCACAAGTGCAAAGAGATCAGTTACTGGGGAATGCTGCACCATATGAATACAGAATAACATAATATAAGAGGGCATTAGTAGCTCTGGAAATAGTCAAAATCCATCTCAATTTCTCATTTATGGGTAGTGCTTAATTTGAGTCGGTGGTTTCCGGTGCTTGCCACCAGCACTTAATTGTCAGAACCAGCCCTAGTGACAGTCCACCACATGGTGGCACTGTCTGAGATGTGCACAACAACCTTGTTTATTAAGTCAAATGGCATTGAAAATGAATAATACCAGAATCTCATGCCATTATTATAGCTTTGTGTGGCTTGACATAGACCGAATTGTCACACTTGTAGGAGTGCGATGGTTAGGTGTTATATTGGTACTGCCATTGCCAGCGCTGACAGGGGCAATGTGCGGTGCAGGCTGCAGTGGTCTTCCGAGAAAGTCCCTGGCACTTAATTTTTTACAAATTAAGCACTGCTTATGGGCTGATTTTGAGATTGACGGTGAGGATACTCTACCTCAAAGGCGACAGAGTACCCTCGCCACGTAATCTGAAGGCCCGTCGACCTGATATACATTCAGGCGGACGTTAAGTATGTCAGTGGCAGAGCCTGCTATGTCTCTATCACTGAGATACTCCTTCCACGGCCCAATGGAGTAAGGGTGTATGGAGGTTTGCCCGTATGACTGCACACCAGACTTAGAGTGGGCAGTCAAATGGCCAGTTTTTACTATCTCTTGGGAAAAACCTAGTGGTAATGGACAGTAAAACTGTTTAAATGACCCCCACACTATGGGAAAACTCCCATGGTGTGGGGGGGGGGGTCATTATTTAATGCGTTTTTTTTTCAAAACAAAAACAAGTAAAACGTTTGTCAGGCGTCCGTCATGTTTCATGGAGCCGTCCCGCAAGCTTTTAACTCAGTGACAGGGACTGCTGTAAAGGTGGTTCCTATCAATGGCTAAATGTAGGGGTGACGGAGTATTTTACCATCCCCGTATCGCTAAACCAGGCCACTAGTCCCTCAGTGAAAGTCAGAGTAAATATATAGCATGGAATCCTTCAAGATTCTGATAATCTCTTCGATCCCAAACACACAAAGGGGCATATTCTCAAAGAGCTATCACCGAGTTAACGGCACTTTATCGCAGCCAAAGTCGAGATAAATGTATCGCAACTTTCACAAGCTGGTGCTAACAGCCTATAACAGCAGTTTACCTGCGAAAGCATCCTCAAAAAACATCGCCACAGATTACCCCTGCAACTATTGCTAATGAGATGCAGAGTAGGCGTTCCCGAGCAAAAACCCGCGACAACATCACACCTCAACATTCTCAACGACCAGCCCGATCAGCGATAAAACCACAAAACAGGCGATAAGGCGCGTCAGCAGCAGGAAACTAACACCTGCCCTGACCTGGTGCAAAGTCGGAGCACAGCCTGCACCACAAAATGGAGCCCAGCCCAGAGCCACACCTGAAGGGCAACAGATGCCATGGAGCCACTGAACATGCGTGCCGGACACCCAAGAGGGCCACAACATCCACCTCCACCACCCCCAGGTCCCCCCCCCCCCCCAGCCCCACCATGGGCACCCCCCACCTCCCCCGGACCAAGACACAGCACATCAACTGCACGGAAACATGACCACAAGCACCCGCCTGATGTCTCACAATTGCAACAATCAACATACATGTGCGCACTGAGATCCTGATTCATACATACACCATTGAAAGACCAAACAAAATGTCAAATTCAAATACGTCACCAAACAACTATCCTGAGGAGTCATAGCGGGGCATCCCTGGACAAACTGTGACTCACAGCCTGCAAGACAATACCCAAGATAAGAAGGTGTGTCAGGCACCCATCAAAGGACAGGGAGAGAGAGAAAGAGAGAAAGAAACAAACAGAAAGAGAGAGACTGATCAAGGAGCGCAAGGCCACTCGGGCCCTTGGCTCATGCAAACATGCCAACAGCTGCGTGTGTCACGAACTCTGCGCACCACAAATCACAGGCCTGGCATCAAAGTCAGCGCGAACTCCACATCACAATTAAAACATGCAAGCAGTAGTCAGCCGAAAATCAGGAATGAAAGCACCTTTGTCTCAACACACAAGGCCCAAGGCCAACCAAACCCCCGACCTTGGTCCTGAATGCGGCTGGCACACCCTGCGTGAGATACCATACCAGCCTCCGACGACTCCCACACCACGAACTGCGCTAATGAAACACCAACGTGCCTACACCCCACACACACTTGTCCCTGCACGACCGACACCTGCAAGGGATGCCCTTGACACATTGTCAAGAACTACCCATACGTACAAACGTCGCACACACATACGACTCATTGCCCAGAGCAGTGGCATATCGTCCACCGAACACCCGCCGGTCAGACGAGTGCCAGTGCCACGAGACCAACAAACACAATGGCCTGCATTCCCGGGCACATGCACAACCCCTGTCACGTGGAACTGTACCGTGCCTGAATGCTGCATCTGTTGGGATCCCTGCCAATGGCAGTGTTGCGAATCAGTTTCCGTCTGAGTTTCCGTCTTGCCTACGTCACCTGTGTCCAACACTGGTTCCACTGCCGATCATGCACATTCGAGTGGCCCATGGAGGTCTGCCTATCCAACGCAACCGTAGCTGAATTGGATTATGACCTGACAGTGCGCCCCCTGTTGGCCACCAACAGGAGTGTCACCTGGATAGCCGTGCATGGGATGCACTGATCCTTGGCGTATGTGCTGGCAGTTGCGCATGGGAGAATGCACAACTCCTCGTGTGCAATGACCACATCCAGGCGCTCCCCTATTGGGCTGTGTTGCGGATTGGGGAAACGGCGTGGACTGAGCACATCTTCCCGGACCAGTTAATGGATTGGCTCACCCTGGTGTTCCTTGAACCCGACAACGACGTACTATTGGAACACATTGCCCATGAAGCAACGCTGGCATTCAAGGACGAGTAACTACGTCCCTGCAGCCACATCGGATTGTCACCCACAGCACTGCTCCCAACACCTTGTAGCATCGTAGGGAATGTACCCACATCCCACCACAACAGAGGACATGTCTGCCTTCGTCTGGACTCTGTATGCATGTGCGTGGAACTACGCGTGTGTACACACACCTGTGCAAGGTGATGCAGTTCCATGGTCGGAACAGCACAGCGTCGTCTGGCAGCGTTACCAAGTCGGACACACTGCTGGGAGGAGAGTACACACATGGCAATGTAGCACGACATGTGAACTTGTCGGACCCTTTCACCTGATCACTGTCAGGCGAGCAGACAGTCGGCGCAGTCGGGTGGCAGAGCACCATGCAGACCCCATGGGCTGTAAGTCATGCCCCCTCACACGGGACAATGGGCATGCGCCAAACAACACATGACTCGTCCAGCAAGGCAAGGTGGGCTGAGACCGTTGCCATCCGTGATGATTGGGGTTAATTTTTCCACCCACATTTCCTGCACCTCGACATGTACCTATGCTGCGTGTAAGTGTCTTAAGCATGTTCCTGCCTGTTGTGGCCGTTTACTTGTCCGTACTGACACGCACATGCCAATAAAGCCTACGCAACACCACTGGTGTCTAACTGTGATGAGTGTTGATTAGATTGACCACTCGTGTGCCACAATGAGCATCGTCCCTACACATGGAGGAACTGACTGACGCATGTACAATGGGGGTGGGTCCCTTCTGACAGCTCCACCTCTGTGAGCCCAACATTGTTTTGGGAGAGTTGCTGGTAGACCTGTGCTCTTACGTGTCTTCAGCAATGTGAGTATGGTGTCCAACCTCTGACCATGTTGAGCAATGTTATGAATCATTACAGAATGTGTCCACACAGATTTGTGTGAGTAGGTATGCGACGTGAAGTTCTGTCGTCACATGTGATGTAGGACACCACTTCTGGCCTGCTACCGATTTGGTCATTCCTACACACAGCCCTATTCAAGACATGGACCTGTGCCTACGTTGGGGGGTTGTGAGTTTGTTGCTAATGTGCAATGGGGACACAGCCAGTACCCACCTTCACAGTCATCCAATTGGCCATGTGTCTCGGGGATGAACATGCGCATTGATGTCATTTACCAGGGTGTACCTTCTTGTGCAATCATTGTCCCTACATCCAGCCATACTTCCATACGTGAGTGAACATAGTCATGACACATCTGCATGATTTCGAATGTTTTATTCACATTCTGGCGAATGACGGAGAGGGAGCTGTACATGGCCATCCAAGCCCACATAACATGGAAGCCCAGTGGTGGGCCAACCAGAGTCCTTTGGGCATTGAAAATTGATTTGGAAGAGGGGGAGTGCAGTCCGCAGCAGGATTGCTGTGTAATTGTCAAGCAGTGGAGATATGGTAGTCCGTGTCGGGGTCCGGGTGAATGTCGCAGAGTGTTCCGGGGGTCAGTGGAAGGGGTGTCCCAGGCCATGATGCATGGGGCAGAGCCAGGCAGGGCAAGCCATGTGGAGGTAATGGATGCTACTGCCTCCTTCCTCACACAGTAGTTACCATCCACATCTTACTCCTCTGATACTTCTTCTGTGTCGGGTGTGTCCGGTGTGTGTGGCGGTGTAATGGCTGCATCACTGTGTGCCACTGACACATCAGGGTGCGAAGGCGATGGGGCTGCAACACTGTGTGCCACTGACACATCAGGGGTCGGAGATGTATGTGTCGAGGCTCCTGCAGCAGTCATCTGGTACAGGCTCAGTGGCAGCAGTGGCAAGATGAGGATCTGCAATGCTTGGAAGATCGCAGCTACATCTCGCTGGTGTTCAGCAGTGGCAGCCATACTTCCAGCCTGCATCGGATCCATGGTCTCCATTGTCCTCCGCATCTGTGCCAACTCTGTGCTGTCATCGCTGGAGCCTGTCTGCCTAGACAGTTCTTGTCTCCGAGTAATGGAACCAGCAATGTCAGTCAAGGATTGTTGGTGGGCATGGTGCGGACAGTGGGTATCCGTTAGGGACTGTAAGTGCTCCCTGATGGGACTCAGGCACCCACGTATGGCATCGAGTTTGGCTGCCATGAGGTCAAAACCCAGCCGCAGCTGATCTGCCATCTTCTCCTGGCACCCTAACACACAGCGTTTGAAATCCATGTGTTGGTCGTGGGGGTCCTGGGAGGCAGCCGTGGTGGTGTGTGCTTCCTACTGTGTGGTCTGTGCAGGGTGTGGGCTCGCCGCGATGCAGCTGGGCTGCCCTGCTCCTGGAGGTGGGGTGAGGAGGCTGTCCACGAGCCGTTGGAGTGTGTCTGGGCAAATGGGCAGGGTGTCCTCTTCATCATCACTGAAGAGATGTGTGGTCTGCTCTGCAGGAGGTGTTGGTTGTCCCTCTGCAATGTAAGGGGAATTGCAGGTTAACAGTGTGTTCCATGTATGTTGACGCATTGTGGATGTTTACATTCAGACTGCATGACGGTGTACATTGTGACTGTTTTGGTGTAGCTGGCTATTTGATGGGAGTCAGTGGACATTTCGACTACATGACGGATGTATGGTTGTACTCGTACATTATCATCTCACAGTGTCATGCATTGCCAGATGTGATTGGCCAGTTTCTACGCACGAGAGGCACCAGTTGTGTCCTCTGTCCTGTAGTGTAGGGGTTGCACTCTGTCCCACATTGTCGTCAATGTTGATGTACTGTGATTGCTATGTGTGTGTGCTGCATTGTTGGCGATTCGCCCCTGCAGCTCTGCATTGGCGGACCCTTATCCCTTTGAGTCGGTGTGCATTTGACTTGTGTGCTTTTCGGGGGCTGGGATGTTTGCGACTTGGGTCATTTGTGCTACTGGAGATATTTGGTACTCTTGTGCATTGTTTGTCTGTAGATGTGTTCTTGATGTCATGGGTCGTAGGTGCACGTGGATGTGTCAGAGTGTGACCGGCTCCTATACGGATGTGGTCCACACTCAGCCACCTCAGTGTCGTCTCGTGCACCATGTCATGTATTGTGACTTCAGCCATGCTATCTGTCATGCAGTGTCACTTGCATTGTCAGTGTGGCTCACAGAGCCGCTGCTTTTCTGGATTCAGCACATGTGCATGGGTAGGTTGTGGCATTGGTGATATGGAGGGGGGCCCATTTGTGCACATTGTGGACGGGGGCCTACTTGGTGTTTCTATGTGTGCTGCAGTGTGCCAAGGGTATCAGGGACATGTTCCACACTCATTGCGGGTGTGCCGTGTGCTGCACATGATTGTGCATGTGTGCCATTGTGCCCATCTACCCCCGTCCCCCCAGTCCCTGGTCATTACTCACCCTGTTGCTGTTGGGTCAGGTCATTTCGGGCTGTGTCCAGGCCCCCAACTCCTTGCACCGTCTCCACACTGATGACTGTGGCCACCATTTCCTCCAGCTCATCCAGCTCCTCCTGTGGCGCAGGACTCCCACCTCCAGTCGCCTTTGCTGCCTTCATGTTGGCAGCGACTTTCTGTTTGGTTTGGCTGTGCACTTCATGCCAGCGCCTCTTGACATCCTCCATTGACCTCCTCAACACTCCGACTGCATTCACTTTGGTGACGATGGACTGCCATATTTCCGTTTGTGTTGCCAATAACGCAGTGGAGGTGACGAACAGTTGTTAGTGGTGTTCTATCACCTCCGTGATGGAGATCTGGTCTTCCTGCGGACTGAACCCCGTCTTCCTCTTCCTCTTCTCCTTGCCCTCCCCCGAACAGGGGGTTCCATGCTGGTCCTCCGTGGGGTTTGTGGAGTTTGGCTTGTCCTCTGCACTAGGTCCGGGTGCATCCATGGTGCTACGCAGTTTGGATTGGTTTTGGGGTTGGTTTTTTGTTTGCTTTTATAGTGCATTTTCACGCATGACGCGTGGGTATTGCAGGCCTGTCACTGGTTTTCGCAGATTTTGGTATCGCGCTTTGTGGCGTCGCAACTTTTTGGGCGGTCGTGTTTCGCATTTTTTGTTTTTCGCGTTGGTTTTTACGCGGGCATTTGGCGGGTTGTCATGCTGCTATCGCATGGTGCTGAGGGGTTGGGAATTGGACGTTAGGATGGTGTTATTTTCTCGCGATGGACTGCGATATGCAAGGTTGCGTTAAGCTACATTTGCGATGATTATCACACGTTCTTGTGAATATCCCCCAAAGAGTATTCAGTTACTGGGGAAAGGGAAGGTTTAAATGGATTGGGTACAGACATGTATCCATATCAATGTGAAGGCAGTCAACGGTGGATAGCTTGCAGTAAAGGTTCCTAAAGCAGAAACCACTACATTCTAAACACCCATTCCCAAGGCACACAGTTCCTAGTCAGTTCCGTTTTCTTCAAGAGTGCTACTACGAGAAGGCTGCAGACAAGTTTTAAGCATTTGTGGGGCCCAAACCGAAAAGTTTTGGTGGGGCCCAACTCTTGCCTTTATTTCGTAAATCGAAAAAAAAGTGTTCTGCAGGAAAGAGAAAAGATAGTTGCTGTCACCTCCAAGTGGTGCAGCGGCGTTTGCGGTCTCATTAGGAATGAGCGTGCAAGGCCTACTTTTTTTTATTATCTAATTCGTAAAAGATTTGTTTTTGATTTATGGTCCTTATATGAATTTGCCAGACCAGCATTAGGTTAATGATCAACTTCAATACCACCCTGAAATGACCAACCATCTGGAGTACAATATGTAGAAGGTAGATGGGCCTGAAAGCCCTCCTTCATCTGTGGTGGGCACTTAAATTTCGGACTATTTATGGTGCCTTTCTCAATACCTATAAAAATATGATTGCCATTGTATACTAGCATCCAAGACTTTCTGTTCCAGCAGTATTCCATTTGCTAAGGAAGACCACTCTTAAATGGGGACGGGAGAAGAAGACCCTTCTTTCCAGTGTTTGCAAACACACGCCCTTGTGAGCTACATACAGTAGGCAAAAAAGAGCAGATCCAGCCCACCTTTCTTAGCATAATTCTCGGACGTCCCACTTCCATTTTTGGTACTGAGTCGTCGTCCATGGTTTGCTTCCTTTTCCCTTTATCTGTACACCCACCCACCCCCTGACCCCACCCTGCTGTCCTTGTCTGCCTCGCCACAGTTACGGTCTTTTTAGGTCGAGCATTCGAGACCGCTTGTATATACTTTAGTATATACTTATTATATACTTATATGTGTATGTACTTTGTGGGCTCTAGAGATCACCCCTAGGACTTGTCTGCTTCCGCTTAGGGACTTTTTTTCTGTTCAACTGCCTCTATTTAACTGTCTTGATAGAAAACGACCAGCAGAGGTCAGTAAAATACCAGAATTGCTTTCTGCTGAGGGACTTTCTTTTTTAAATTTTTCTGGCAACAGCCTCTATTTAACTTTCTTGATAGAAAACGACCAGCAGAGGTCAGTAAAAAACCATAATCACTTTAGCATTCTCTAGATTTCAGTCCATAGAAATTGTCTTCCATGAGTTCCCGTAGACCATGGGTACTCACAAACTTTCTCTCGGGGGCCAAATTTACAGTGTGGTTTGTGGCCGAGGGCCGCACCGGTGGGGGCGGGGTCAGTGGGGGAGGGGGGCGGGGCTAGAGCAAAAAAACAAACTATGACCATGAGGTTGAACACAGGCCCCTGCAGCGGACGCCTTCGTTCACTGAGCCACCAGACCCCGGCATACACACATCTCTCTCTCTATCTATCTATCTATCTATCTATCTATCTATCTATCTCTCTCTCTCGCTCTGTCTCCCTCCCTCCCTCTATCTCTCCCTCCCTCTCTCTCTCCCTCTCCGTCCCTCTCTCTCTGTCTCTCTCCCGCTCTCTCTCTCTCTCTCCCTCCCTCTCTCTCTGTCTCCCCCTGTCTCACTCACTCTGTTTGTCTCTCTCTCTCTGTCTCCCTCCCTCTCTCTCTCTGTCTCCCTCCCTCTCTCTCTCTCTCTGTCTCCCTCCCTCTCCCCTCCCTCTGTCTCCCTCCCTCTGTCTCCCTCTCTCTGTCTCCCTCTCTCTGTCTCCCTCTCTCTGTCTCTCCCTCTCCCTCCCCCTCTGTCTCCCTCCCCCTCTGTCTCCCTCCCCCTCTGTCTCCCTCCCTCTGTCTCCCTCCCTCTGTCTCCCTCCCTCTGTCTCCCTCCCTCTGTCTCTGCCTCCCTCTCTCTGTCTCCCTCCCTCTGTCTCCCTCCCTCCCTCTGTCTGTCTCCCTCTCTCTGTCTCCCTCCCTCTGTCTGTCTCCCTCTGTCTGTCTCCCTCTGTCTCCCCCAGATTCCCTCCCTCTCCCTCTGTCTGTCTCCCTCTCTGTCTCCCTCTCTCTGTCTCCCTCTGTCTCCGTCTGTCTCCCTCTCTCTCTGTCTCCCTCTCTCTCTGTCTCCCTCCCTCTGTCTCCCTCCCTCTGTCTCCCTCCCTCTCCCTCTGTCTGTCTCCCTCTCTCTCTGTCTCCCTCTCTCTCTGTCTGTCTCTGTCTCCCTCTGTCTGTCTCCCTCTGTCTCTGTCTCCCTCTGTCTGTCTCCCTCTGTCTGTCTCCCTCCATCTGTCTCCCTCCCTCTGTCTCCCTCTGTCTGGCTCCCTCTGTCTGTCTCCCTCTGTCTCCCCCCGATTCCCTCCCTCTGTCTCCCTCCCTCTCCCTCTGTCTGTCTCCCTCTCTGTCTCCCTCTCTCTGTCTCCCTCTGTCTCCCTCTGTCTCCGTCTGTCTGTCTCCCTCTCTCTCTCCCTCTCTCTCTGTCTCCCTCTCTCTCTGTCTCCCTCTCTCTCTGTCTCCCTCTGTCTCCCTCCCTGTCTCCCTCTCTCCCTGTCTCCCTCTCTCTCTGTCTCCCTCCCTGTCTCCCTCTCTCTCTCTGTCTCCCTCTCTCTCTGTCTCCCTCTCTCTCTGTCTCTCGCTCTGTCTGTCTCTGTCTCCCTCCCTCTGTCTGTCTCCCTCTCCCTCCCTCTGTGTCTCCCCCCCCCGATTCCCTCCCTCTGTCTCCCTCTGCCTCCCTCTGTCTCCTCCTCTCTGTCTCCCCCTCTCTCCCTCCCCCTCTCTCCCTCCCTCTCTCTGTCTCCCTCTCTCACCTCACCCTCTCTCACCTCACCCCGCGTGTGTGTCAGCCCGGGCTGAGACAGCTTCCCGGGAACACACACAGCCGCACCCGAGTACTTCACAGGTCTTTAAATGACCATTCACTTGTTAATGAGGCTTTGTTGTATTTCACCTCTTCTTAGCGCCCCTGCATCTCCACTCAGTCAGAGTGGAGATGCAGGGGCGCTAAGGAGAGGTGAAATACAACAAAGCCTCATTAACAAGTGAATGGTCGTTTAAAGAATCGCCCGGCCCCCATAGAGCAGAGTCTCTCAGAGTCGTGCTGCTGCAACCGCAGTATTTGCTGACACTTTAAAAAAACAAAAACAAACACAGGTACGATGTCTGCAAGGTCCGCAGGCCGCCAAGGAAGGCTTGCCGGGCAGCTGGCGGCCCGCGGGCCGTACTATGAGTACCCGTGCCGTAGACAATAATATTTTTTTCAAATCTTGAATTTTCAGTGATATGACCACCGAAGGCTCTGATTTTATATTAAAACAGAGCTTTGGACTATACCATTTCCTGCTGAAAGGCAATATTTCTCTCCATGTGTTCCCATACCTGGTGTGTCACGCAGTTTGGTGCTTACTTTCCCTCCATGTTAAAGAACAGTAGATGTTTCAGCACCCAGGCTAATGTGCTGCATAGCTAAATACATATAAGGTACCAAAGGCGAGACCGATTGCATTGCAAATGCTTGTTTGCTACAGGTGCTCCCCTGCACCCCGTTTTGCTTCTCCAGATACCCCTAATGCCGTGCCACCCCCCCCCTCCCATTTTGTGGCCCTGCTGTGTTTCAGCACGGCATTATGCGGCACAGAATTTCCTGTAGTGCAATCAACGCAAACATCCGCTGAGTTTTATAAAGTGGAAGTCCAGTGTTTAACTATTGTCTGAACTCAGAGCATGGTAGATCATAGTAGCCTTGTAGACAGCAGTATCAGTCCTGAGGGCAGCCCAGATCCAAATTCAGGCAAAGATTTAACCAGTGCCTTTATAGAAATAGAGAAATGCAGGTACTCACCAAATTGTGTGTCTGGGGGCGTGGCTTCGAGGCAGGCATTTAAAATATCGGCATTTTCTTATTCAATGCAAAGCGTCCTAGTGTGCTTCGGCCAAGTTCGGCTCATATGCGCAGGGCGTAATTGGTATTTTTTCAGTTTAATATAGTGCAAACTTGGGCAGAGGGCATTAAAGCTTTTTAACTGAGAAGCAGAAGTTTTTCATGAAAGCATACTGCTTTGTTTTTATGGCACAGGGAGATGAAGTGATTTGTCCAGGATCACAGGATGTTGAGCAGAAGCTGGGATTTCACCTCCCCCTGCTGTAAAAACATAATTATGTCTTCATGTAGAACTTGCACTTCTCATTTAAAGCGCTTTAATGCCCTCGTGCCAAGTGTGTTCTATATATAACTGCAAAAAAGTACCAATTGTGCATTGTACACATGAACTGAATATAATGCTTTCAGAGGGAGTGTGTCTGTGAGGCGCTCTGACAGTCAATGGGGAGTGTAGTCCAGCGCTGCAGCCTTACACTCTAACTGACCGCAACAGTTCCAATGTTGGGAGCACTAGCCATCAGGCCACAACTCCATATGCCTGCCGCGTTGTCAGTCAGAGTGTAAGGCTGCAGCAGCAACCTAGCACTGGAATACACTCACTGTTGACTGTCAGAGTGCCTCACAGACACGCTTCATCTGAAAGCGTTGTATTCAGCAGCAACTGCGCTGAACGTACCCATACCTCAGAGCAGGACCGGGCCTAAATCAGATTGACCGGGGCAGCACCCTGGCCGGGAAGAAAATGTGGTGTTTGTTATTATGGGCGAAGGGGGTCGTTGTGGTGTGAGAGCAGGTGGTGTGAGGAAGATGGGAGGAGGGCAGGGGGTTGAGGCACATTAAGGGCTGATTACAAAGTCTTTTATCGGATCCGATTGAGACCAAGTAGAATGGACGAGCTGCTGTTTGCATGACATTATGATAGGCAGCTCCCTGCTTTGCCCCTCGGAATATTGGTGCCCCGGGCCCAGCTCACCCATGCCCAAGGCCGGCCCTGTCCCAGAGCCTGACACTAGCTTGCTTCTAGGAACACCGGTACTCTCTTGGCACAAGGAGAAGTTCCGGTACTCAAGGGGGAAAAAACGAGATGCGCTGGTACTCAGTAATGGAGCGCACCGGCCCATTGAAAGCACTGGATTTAACGTAACAAGCCCACCTAAAGAGGCACCATTCAAGAGTGGACAAGTACCATCTCACTCACTGACCAGACCGCAATAATTCAGAACTTAAGATCCATGAAACAGGACACTGGAAGGTCTGACTGGTAAACCAGACCTCCTGCTTCACTTCAGTAATTGCCAGCTTCAGGAGCACTGGCAGGGGCAGACATAGTGTTTTACTACATGAGAGCGCCAGGGAAAGCAACACAGGAGCTAGGTAGCATCACCATGCCTTCTGCATCAAAGGGGACTGTAATTTGATATTACATTTATATTACTAACTGCATGTCAAGTGTCAATCTCAGACCACTGTCACTAGAGGGGCACAATGTAGAAAGAGGTGTGGCCCAATAAGGTATGGTAATATTCAGGCCTAAGAGAAGTATTATGTGCACTCCACACAAATGTCCATGACAACCTCCAGTCGCAGGAAGAAGGGGCGCACAAAGAGAAACTGGGATGGTCACCTTGCTGCCAGCCCTGTAAAAACAGTTCTCTAATCCCTTTCTGTAAGATAGCCAATACCGAGAACTGCAATGGGGGAAGGGGTCCAACACCCTCTAGATCATCACAAAGTTTTGTGACCGCCACGAACAACACTTACAGGACACCCAAAAATGACAACTAAAGTGTAGAGGAACAACCTCTGGAACATTGATCTTTGACTGTAGGATCACCCATATAACCACACTTAGCCCAGATCATTGGAGAATGTCCCCATTAAAAACACCCTGGCCAGTCACAGTGATCTCAGAACCCAAGTACGACTAAAGTTCAACAAGGTCCAACCTTTTCTTTTTTGCCACCTGGGTTTAAACTACAAATGTGGTTCTGAAGTTTAGTGAGATTCCCAAATCTCTCACACAATAAAAGATGCCCCATCAGAATCACCAGAAAGTATCTAAAGTCCCCAAAATAATTGGCCTCTGGAGGTTAATTGTGCCTTACCCCTAATCCAAGGACAATCAGGCCATCTTACAAACCAGGGATATTGGTACTTTCCAATCATGACCAACAATTCAAAAGATATACCTACTTTAAGTTTTGGTCACCATAACCCAACCTACCAAGAGCAACCTCAGTCCCCTGCTACCTCAGGGGAACTAGAATGTTACAGTTATCTGTAGATAAGGAGATATTGGGGTGAGTATCAGGCATTGAAACCTAGCACCAATCACTATATCCTATGTCACCATTGTACATGAGTAGACAAACATATTTTGCCTGCACCCATTGTGGACTGAGATATACATATTTGATTCAGATTGATACCAAACACCAGATTTTGAATTATTTTATAAAATGCATAAAAATAGTCTTAAAGTAGTAGGGGTATGGGTGTTTGGAATGATAATAAAATAGACCCAAAGTTTGACATCAGAATTTGCCTGTTAGTGAAAATCAGCTGCCATACCCTCAGTGTACTTTTATAGACATACCCTCAGCGTACTTCTGTAGACTGTTACCATGAAAAAACTTTAGCATCAAGGACTGCTCTTAAGCAATTGATGGCCCTCTGCTCCCATAGGATAGAATGACCCATTACAGTCCATGAGAGCTAGTTGATGGTCTTGTGCTCTATAGGATAAAATAATACACTAAGGTTCATGAGAGCCATCTGATTGTACTCTGCTCTCATAGGATAGAATGACCCATTATGGTCCATGAGAGCCAATCAATGGTCCTGTGCTCTATAGGATTGAATACCCTATTACGGTCCATGAGGATTGCGATTCTAATAGGTTTACTTATTATAGAATCGGGATTTTATTAAAGATAAGGAGGCTAGCATTATGCATTAACTTTTATTTCCCACTTCTGAGCAGCACCATTAAAAGCGCATGGAACCCTAAAACATCAGAATCAACAAAGAATCCTTAATAATCCATAAATAGCAAGCGGCCACCATCATCTTCCTCTTTTCGTTTGCCTCTTCCAGCTCTTCTTAACTCCAAAAACTCCGAATTAACCTTTTTTAATTCTCTACAACAAATCATATAAACAAAGGGGCAGATTTACAAGAAAGTGACTCAGTGCGTGCCACAAGCCATTTGGCTGCACCACACTGAGTCACTTTCAAAGCACAGGGATGCGACATATTTACAACAATATGTTGCATCTCTGTGCTTCCCCCTGCGCTGGCGCACAAACTGCTGCCATGCGCCAGCGCATGCACCCTTGCACCATGGTGCAAGGATGCCTGCGTCGTGGGGAGATTGTTTTTGTGCAGGAAGGGTTCCCTTCCTGCACAAAAACAATCTGAAATGCCGTTTTTCAACTTCTTTGTGTGCTGCATTAGCACACATAGAAGTTGAAAAACTGCATTGTTTCAATCATTGTTTATGTGCAGGAAAGGAACCCTTCCTGTACATAAACAATCATTAGAGGTGATGTCCTCTTTCTATGTGTGCTGCAGAATGCAGCACACATAGAAAGAGGAAAAACAACTAGGAGAAATGAATACATTTCTCCTCTTTGCGCCTCCCTACGCCTCTCCTGGGGAGGCGCAGCATTCAGACGCATTTCCAGATTTACAATTTTTTGTAAATCTGAAAATGTGTCTGGTTCCATGGGTGTTGCGTGGGAACACCCACAGCAACACCCATGGAAAACCCCTTTCAAGCAAAGTGCTGCGTATAAAGGGGCCATATTTACAAGGACAGGAAAAGTCACGCAGGGTGGCTTTTCCTGTCCTTGTAAATATGGAGCAGTAAAATGTGCCACCGGTACGTCACAAAAAGTGACGTACCAGTGGCGCAAGGGGCTTGTAAATCTGCCTCAAAATTAGTACGCATAATCAACCTCATAATGCTTGTACCAAAACAACTCCAAACTAAGTTCTTAATAAATATTTCTTAATCATATTAATATTAAGATTTATGCCACACCCAAGGGAAGGGTGGGTGGGATAATGCTAGCCTCCTTGTCTTTAATAAAATCCCGATTCTATAATCAGTAAACCTATTCGAATCGCTATTTTATGTCAAGACAGGAGGCTAGCATTATGCATGTTCAAAGCTTTCTAAAACACATTTTGAAACATGTTCAACTGACTTAAAATAAAATCTCCTAAAGGTAGAAACAGATGACCAATCCGCTGCTTTTATAATGTCCTCTAGTCTTCTGCCTAACATACTCGCCATAGCCCCCATGCGCCGAATGCGCTGGGAACTTAGACACATCAACACTAGCCTCCTTCATGGAACATTTAACCCATCTTGCAATAGTCGCATTAGAAACAGCCTTGAATGGTTTCACATAAGAGATCAAAACCTGATCTACTCCTGCTCCCCTTTTCTCTAACATTCTGCTCTCATACGCCTTTAAACAGCGAACTACACACAAACTTGGACATTCATCAAAAACTGGATAAAAAACAGAACTTGACATAATAAGGTAGCTAACTTCCAGGACAATTCCCTAGGCTCCAAGTACTTATTGCTTGGCCAACTCACAAACAACTTCAGAACCATGTCAACATCCCATAAGGACTTATACTTAGATTCTGGAGGCCTCTTAATCCGAATCCCTTTCATTACTCTACAAAACAAAGGACTGACCTTGACTGGTAGGTCGCTCCCCCACCACACAGCTCCGTCTGTGTGCCCTGCTGCTGCCCCTGATTGTGCTCGTTTTTCCTTTCTGTGCCCCCCTTGCTGCCCCTGATTGTGCTCGTTTTTCCTTTCTGTGCCCCCTTGCTGCCCCTGATTGTGCTCGTTTTTCCTTTCTGTGCCCCCCTTGCTGCCCCTGATTGTGCTCGTTTTCCTTTCTGTGCCCCCTTGCTGCCCCTGATTGTGCTCGTTTTTTTCTCCTTTCTGTGCCCCCTTGCTGCCCCTGATTGTGCTCATTTTTCCTTTCTGTGCCCCCCTTGCTGCCCCTGATTGTGCTCGTTTTTCCTTTCTGTGCCCCCCTTGCTGCCCCTGATTGTGCTCGTTTTCCTTTCTGTGCCCCCTTGCTGCCCCTGATTGTGCTCGTTTTTTCTCCTTTCTGTGCCCCCTTGCTGCCCCTGATTGTGCTCGTTTTTTTCTCCTTTCTGTGCCCCCTTGATGCCCTGATTGTGCTCGTTTTTCCTTCTGTGCCTGTTTCCCGCCGCTGCGCCCCTGCGGCCCCGCCCCCTCACTGCCCATTCGCTGCCCCATTCCCTGCTCCTCCATCCCACCTCCCCATTTATGGCGGCCGCTGGCGCGCCGCTGGCGCGCCGCTGGCGCGCCGCTGGCGCGCCTAAGGCAAGCCCGTCAAAGCCCGTCCGCGCCGTGACCGCGCCCAGCGCCAGACCCCCTGGTCCGGGCATCCCCCGCGCCCGCCACATCAACAGACGCCGATACGACGCCAGCACCCTCCACGCACTGAACCCCGGAAAACATCACGCCTGCTACCAGGCCACCCCGAAGCGCACCCAAGGGCCCTTCACCTGCCGGAACTGCAGCTTCGCCAGCACCCGCCCCGCCAAACCACCGCCCAGGAAAGAACCCAACTACCTCAGATGCATCCTCCTCAACACCCGCTCCGCTCGCAAACACGCCATCGAACTCTGGGACCTTCTCGACTCAACCTCCCCAGACGTCGCATTCCTGACGGAGACCTGGCTGAATCCCGCTTCAGCCCCGACATCGCCATTGCCATCCCGGACGGATACAAGATCACCCGCAGGGACCGCACCAACGGAGTCGGAGGAGGCATCGCCATCGTCCACAGGAACACCCTCAGAGTCTCAACCAACACCGACGACACCCTCAGCACCGCCGAACACATGCACTTCCAGATCCACACCGATCCCAACACCACCCTCAGAGGAACCCTCATCTACAGACCCCCGGACCCCGACCACAGTTCAGCGATTCCATCGCTGACTTCGTCAGCACACACGCCATCGCCTCCACGGACTACATCCTCCTCGGGGACCTGAACTTCCACCTCGAGAACAACAAGGACACCAAGTCCACCACCCTGATCGACAACCTCGCCACCCTCGGACTCAGACAGCTCGTGACTACACCCACCCACGCCGCCGGCCACACGCTAGACTCCATCTTTTCCGCAAGCCCACACGTCTCCTTCAACCACACCTCTGAACCCCACTGGACTGACCACCACTGCATCCACTTCACCTACAGGAAGCCCACCACGCACCACCGCACCGAACAAATGCCTCGCCGCTGCTGGAGCAGAGTCACGGAAGACCAGCTAACCACAACCCTCGCCCTGAGCTCACCCGCCGAACCCTCCGACCCCGACACCGCCGCCCGCAACCTCAGACAGTGGATCGACGACTGCGCCAACACCCTCACCCCGCTCAAGAATCCGCCCAACAGCCACACCAGCAAGAAAGCCACCTGGTTCACCGAAGACCTCCAGGCCTCCAAGCGAACATGCCGAAAACTGGAGAAGATCTGGCTCCACGAACGGACAGCGGACAGCTACGCCGCCCACAAGAGCGCCACCCGCAGTCACCATCACCTCATCAGATCCGCCAAAGGGCCTCACTCAAAGACCGCCTAGACAACAACGCACACAACAGCAAAGAGCTCTTCAACATCGTGAAGGAACTCTCCAACCCCAGCTCCAACACCAACGACATCCAGCCGTCGCGAGACCTGTGCGACTCACTGGCCACCTTCTTCCACCGCAAAATCGCCGACATCCACGACAGCTTCAACACCACGACCGCCCCGGCAACCACCGAGACCACTGCCCCCACAACCACCAACCGCCTGCTCTCCTGGACCAACATCAACGACGAGGACACCAGCGAGATCATGAACACCATCCACTCCGGTTCACCGCTAGACCCGTGCCCTCACCACATCTTCAACAAAGCCAGTACAGCCATCGCGCCCCATCTCCGGAAAATAATCAACATCTCCTTCGAGACAGCAACCTTCCCGGAAAGCTGGAAGCACGCCGAGATCACCACCTTACTCAAGAAACCCAAGGCAGACCCCAAGGACCTCAAGAACTTCCGACCCATCTCTCTGCTCCCGTTCCCCGCGAAGGTCACCGAGAAAATCGTCAACAAACAACTGACCCGCTACCTCGAGGAGAACAACATCCTGGACCCTTCCCAGTCCGGCTTCCGCAGCAACCACAGCACCGAAACCGCCCTCATCGCCGCCACCGATGACATCAGGACCCTGCTAGACAACGGAGAAACAGCAGCCCTCATCCTCCTGGACCTATCAGCCGCCTTCGACACGGTCTGCCACCACACACTACGAACACGCCTTCACGACGCCGGGATCCAAGAGAAGGCCCTGGACTGGACAACATCCTTCCTTTCCGGCCAGAACACAAAGCGTCCGCCTCGCCCCTTCCGATCCAAGGCCACCAAGATCATCTGCGGCGTACCCCAAGGCTCCTCCCTCAGCCCAACGCTGTTCAACATCTACATGGCACCCCTCGCCCACGTCGCCCGACAGCACAACCTCAACATCATCTCCTACGCCGACGACACCCAGCTGATCCTCTCCCTCACCAAAGACCCTCACACCACCAAAGCCCACCTCCACGAAGGAATGAAGGCCGTCGCCGAATGGATGAGGACCAGCCGCCTGAAGCTGAACTCAGACAAGACGGAGGTCCTCATCCTTGGTTCCAACCCTTCAGCCTGGGACAACTCCTGGTGGCCAACATCACTGGGAACAGCCCCGCCACCCACCGACCACGTACGCAACCTAGGGGTCATCCTCGACCCCACCCTCTCCATGACTAAGCAGGTCAACGCCGTTTCCTCATCCTGCTTCAACATCCTCCGAATGCTCCGCAGGATCTTCAAGTGGATCCCCACCGAAACAAGAAAAACAGTCACCCAGGCCCTCGTCACCAGCAGGCTGGACTACGGAAACGCCCTCTACGCAGGAACGACGGCTAAGCTCCTGAGACGGCTGCAACGCATCCAGAACGCCTCTGCACGTCTTATCCTTGACATCCCCCGACGCAGCCACATCACACCCCACCTGAGAGACCTGCACTGGCTCCCTGTCAACAAGAGGATAACCTTCAAGCTCCTCACCCACGCACACAAAGCACTCCACAACTCCGGACCAGCCTACCTCAACAGACGACTCAGCTTCTACACCCCCACCCGCCAGCTCCGCTCGACCAGCCTCACCCTCGCCACAGTCCCCGGCATCCGGAAAACGACCGCCGGCGGCAGATCCTTCTCCCACCTCGCCGCCAAGACCTGGAACACCCTCCCCACCAACCTCCGACAGACCCAAGACCTACTGGCCTTCAGAAGACGCCTCAAGACCTGGCTCTTCGATCAGTAGCAGCACCACCCCCCTCTTCCCCCAGCGCCTTGAGACCCTCGCGGGTATGTAGTGCGCTTTATAAGTGACATGATTGACATGATTGAATAGGAACACCATGACTTAGAGAATGGCCAGCAGAAATCGCCGACCTATAACAGTTCACAGTTCTATACGACATTCCTTTCTCAAACAAACCAGCCAGAAAATTAGCTACTTGAATGTCAATTGCTTCCAAGGGATCCAAACCCCTTTCCAAGCACCAACAAAGCCATACCTTCCAGGCCCCTCTATATCTCCTTCTTGTCCCTGGCGCCCAGGATTCAAATAATAACTCTGCAGCCGTTCCAGAAAGATCTGTGAATGCTCTTGAACTCCTGATATCTAGAAGGTTGAGAGAAGCCAACTCCACCAAGGGGTGTTCTCCTCCTTCCACATTCTTTAAAAGACCTCTGAATGCCAAAATCAAAAGAGGCTCTGTCACTGCCAACTCCATCACTGATGGGAACCAAGTGTTACACACAAGAATCGAAGGAACTGACGACCGGTCCGCTTATCGAGGTGGCCGGTCCTATTTCGGGAAAACCCATTAATCCTGGGATTCCTTATGGTCATCCATCAAACTACGCTTCTGATTTTATCTTATTTAAGCCCTGACGAAGTTCCACACACTGTGAAGTGGGAACGAAACGCGTTGGCTGTCTGTTGCAAAAGAAAATGAAATAATGAATAAAAAGTTGAAGAACAAACCAACACCAGATTGTGCTACTTAATTTTCGGTGCACCTTCAAATTGAATGAGTTACATACACCATGTCTCCATACCACAAACCTTTTGAAAGCTCTGATCTTTTCAAACGCTGTAATGCCCTGTAATGTAAAGGACCCGGAAAAATCGCCTGAATTGGCGAGGACAGTAGACCAATCACTCTTGCCAATTCTCTCAAAGATACTCTCTCACTGTTTATAACCTTCTGAATCTCTTGTTTAACTTCTTCACTTTTTTCTCTGGGAGACACAATTGACAGGCAATTGTGTCCACCACAAAACCTAGAAATTCCACCTTTCTCACTTAGGGCATATGTGTGTGCCACATGTGCACACATGCCAATTTCTGGGGTGCAGCAGGGTGGCCTTTTGGCCCCCTAGCACCCTTCAAATTGCATTTGCAATTTGCGAGTACCTATTTGGTACTCGCAAATTGAGAATGACTTCCTATTCATTCCTATGGGCCTATAGGCCCTATAGGAATGAATGGGAAGGCATTCCTTAATAGCGAGTCGCAATTTGCGAGTCGCTATTAAGGAATTTTAGGAATCGCACATTTTTTTGCGATTCCTACATGCATAAGGAATTGCGATTCCTAAATAGCGATTCCCTAAAAATCGCTATTTAGGAATCGCAATTCCATTCTTTGATGCATGTGGCCCATAGTCTCCAGAACCCATGCATCCTGGGTAATCTCCCTCCATTTTTCCTTGAAATACCTCAATCTTCCTCCTACACTTTTCGGGATAGAAAGAGAACAAGTCTTCCTACTCACCCTGGTTCTGACCTTGTCCCTGATTTTGTCCTCTTCCTCTGTTCGTGCGAACCCGACTTCTACCTCTTTGAAAAAAGAAATTGTAACTTCCTTGGCCTCTGGAATACCCACTTCCTTGGTTCTGGTATTGGGCTCTGAAATTTGCTTGGCCGATAGCTTGCCCTCTTCTACCAGCTCGTCCATAAAAACTACTGTTGCTAAAGACTCTGCGCATAGAATAATGAGCCTTATCCAGACTGGTGAAAGTACAAACGTACTTGGTTAAGGATTTCACCATCCCTTCACCAAACAAAAGTCAGCGAGCTTCATCGCTGGACTCTTTATTTGCCAAATCACCCAATTTTGGGTTAATTCGCATTAGTATAGTCTTCCTTCTCTCTGATAGAATGCCAGCATTAACATTACCTAAAAGCATATTGCCCTTTGGCACCAACCACGTAATAAAGATAGATCTAATTCCAAATTCTTTACGTAAGCCTCCTCAATGGCATCAAAAATCTTAGCTAATGGCCCCAAAATGTCAAGAATCTTGTCTTGACACTGCTTTAATGACCTATCCAAGCCCTTTCTTGGATCCTTACCCATTTTAAATAGGTAAGTAATGAGCTCCGGAACTATATTAGGAGTCATAATCACTTTGTCTTCAATGACAGGTCTTGAGCACTCTGCTCTCATAATGTTCCTTTCATCCTTCTCTAAAGGTTTCCTTATTCTTGACTTAATATAATCTGCCACATGGCCCAGTGGCCACCAGTCCTTACGCCTCGGGTGTCTAATGTCTCTGGGACTGAACAATAGTTCCCCTAAAGGATTCACCACCGATTCTTTACTTTTCTCTCTACCACTAACCTCATTCTCTTCTCCTAATCCATCTTTATACTCCAAATCCAATATGTATTCATCCACCTCATCATCACTGTTGTTAATTGCATCACCCGATGCTTTACCATGCTTTCCAGTGTTAAACTGACTTCCTTCTGTATCGCGTCGGATACCTTTCCTTTGCGAGCCGCTTGGGACTCCACTCTGACCCTGTTTTTAATTTAAATGTTTCCTTTTTGTCAAACATTTACCTCCTGGCCCTCTTTTATTGTCTTCCTCTGAGACAGAGAAATACTCCTCTTCCTCATTATTTTTTCTCTTCCCTAGTGCCTGCTTAACTGACTCCTGAATAGCATCCTTCAGCTCATTATTTATAATCTCTTATCATTTTCTCCTGTCCTTCATTATTATTCTCCATTTTCTTATTCCAAAATACTTTTCTTTTGCTAAAAAAATACCTTGCTTTACCTATACTCCTCCTTAAAACAACTCGTTTTAATTATATATTACTTTAATCCTTAAATAGCACTCAAAACGCTCTGCTCCAACTCCCAACTGCCGTCCCTCTGACACGAAGCATAAACGATGCCTCGTTGTCAAGGGAACGGCCTCACAGAGCTACTCCCTTTCAAAAATAACTCGCTTGTTTCAGAACAAGCTCCAATTCCTCTAAAAAAAGCCCCAGCGTTAGCCAATCAGAGAGCCTGCTCACGCGTGCGCGTCACATAGCTCTCTCTCTCTCTTACTAACACAGACGCTGGACAGCCCGCGAGGACCCGGTAAGCGCGATCCTCAATTTAAACAAATAATCCACGTTTGGCTCACACGGCATCGCGCGCTCGCGCTAATATCAAAATACCATTAAATATATATTTTAAACCTGTTCGCGACCCAAGACGCGTCGCGAGGTGGTAATTAACAATTTAAACCTCCTAATGCTACTACCTGCCATCCTAAAATCCAAATTAAAATCGATTTCCCCAAATTATAAAAAATTACATTCTAATACACAGTTAACCCATATAATCAATACTCATTCAAACACCCATAAATTGGGTATCACACAATTCAACTTCAAATACAGCCAATCAAACATAATCACTCATATAAATAATAATAAAATTAACCAAAACTTATCTGCTCAGAAGCAGCAAACAAAAGAGGAAGAAGATGGTGGTCGCATGCTATTTATGGACTTGAGGATTATTTGTTGATTGTGATGTTTTAGGGTTCCATGAGCTTTTAATGGTGCTGCTCAGAAGTGGGAAATAAAAGTTAATGCATAATGCTAGCCTCCTGTCTTGACATAAAATCAATTGATGGTCCTCTTCTCTCATAGGATAGAATGACCCAATACGGTCCATGAGAGCCAACTGATGCTCCTATGCTCTATAAGATAGAATAACTCATCACGGTCCATGATAGTCAAGTGATTGTCCTCTTCTCTCATAGGATAGAATGACCCATCACAGTCCATGAGAGCCAATTGATGGTCCTGTGCACTATAGGATAGAATAGCCCATTACGATCCATGAGAGTGTTACTTGAGCTCGAAATCCCGTAAAAAACAGAAGACAAGACGCATATGGCAAAACAGGAACAGTTTGTTTAATTAAACATTACAGCTGGGAGAACAGCTACAGGCACAAGGTCTGATGATTGTCTCAATTTACAATTGGTATGTGTCCTTCTTCCATACAAAACATGATGGGTTATAAAAGTTTTCGGCGTACCATATATGGTGAGGAATGTTGGGTGCTGCCTTTGGAGTCATAAATTAATTCTCTAAAGGTTACCACAGGTGGGTCTTGACCTCGTGTGGACACACTGTAGCCAGTGGATAATGTGTCCAGATGTTTGGCATGATGAGCGCGTGATCACCGTGTGTGCTAGGTTCTGATGGCTATGTGTTCCTAATTTCGATGGCATCTGACTTTTTATGGTGTTTTTAGCAGCGCTGGTACCCCCCTCCAGCCATGTGTGTTTTATTGGGGCAATTTCCCTTGACCCTTGTAATATGCTGCACCTATCCATGGGACTGATCAAGTTTTTTCTGCCCGAGCATTTGCCTGCCAGCTACGCACCCTCTCACTTGTGACCTATCAATCAGCAATCCCATGCCTTGGTCCCAGGGCCTGATTGACTACATATTTGCAAGTCGAGGTTGATATGGAGTTCACAACGGGCAATTCTGTTAAAAAGGGTGAGATTTCATTTTCATCGATGAATGCATCAATTTCCATATTAACCCCTTCGCTGCTAGGCATTTCCCCCCCCTGTGCTAAGCCTTTTTTTGGCTATTTGGGGTAGTGCGCGCTTAGGCCCCTGTAACGTTTTGACCACATAAGGTATCCACGCCAAATTTGCGTCCTTTTCTTCCAACATCATGGGGATTCTAAAGGTACCCAGGGTTTGTGGATTCCCCTGGAGGGGTCCCAGAAATTAGCCAAAATACAGCAAAATTTTGTTTTTTTTGGGAAAAATGGGAAAAATGGGCTGCAAATGAAAGCGTCTGGGTTTTTCCCTGCAAATGTTATCAAAAAAGGGTTTGTGGGGCTGAAATCACCATTTTCCCAGCTTTTAGGGAATGACAGACTTTTGTCAGAAAACCAACATTTTTACACAGTTTTGGCATTTTTCTGGGACATAGCCTATTTTTGCTATTTTTTGTGCTTTCAACCTCCTTCCAGTTAATGGTAGAAATGGGTGTGAAAGCAATAATGGATCCTGGAAAGCTATACATTTTAGAAAGTAGACAGAATTCTGAATTCAGCAAGGGGTCATTTGTGTAGATCCATCAAGGTTTCTTTATAGAAACTAACAGTTAAATATAGGAAAAATTGAAAATTAGTTGAAAAAAACAGCCTTTTGTGTCAACGTTTTCACCTGTAACTTCTTGTAATTATGACAGCTCTTTGAAAGCAATATACCGTTACATCCGCTGGACCTTCCTGGTTGTGGGGATATATAGGACTTATAGGTTCACCAAGAACGAGACGAACCCAGAGTCAAAAACTGAGTAGCAATTTGCAATGGCTTTTTATTATGTACCGGGTATATAGCAATTATTGTGGGAAAATGTATACATGGAAAAATCGGTATGAAAGACACCTATGTATTTCTGAAATGGGAACTAATTATAGAGTTTAGAAACAGTACATATTTGCACATTTTCAGAAATTGGGAATACTAATACTAGCATGAGAATTATTGGTCATTTTTCAAAATGACTTCTTTTTTACACAATGTCTTTCATTTGGAAGGCAGAAATGCATCAAAAATCAATAGGTAATAACAGTTGCTTTACAAATCTGAATTACCCTAAGTCTCCCGATAAAAATGGTACCTCACTTGTGTGGGTAGGCATAGTGCCCACGACAGGAACTGGCACAAAACCCAACGTGAACACACCACATTTTCACAATGAAAATTTACCCTTTTTTTGCGAAGTGTCTAGCTGTAGTTTTTGAACACTAGCTCTGCCGGCACCTAGGAAACCTAGCAAACCTATACATTTTTGAAAACTAGACACCCAGGGGAATCCAGGATGGGGTGACTTGACTGCCTCCCACCAGGTTCTGTTACCCAGAATCCCTCGCAAACCTAAAAATTGTCAAAAAAACACATTTTCCCCACATTTCTGTGGTGGAAAGTTCTGGAATCTGCGTGGATCCACAAATTTCCACCCACCCCGCGTTCCCCAAAGTCTTACGAGAAAAATGGTACCTCACTTGTGTGGGTCGGCCTAGTGCCTGCGACAGGAAACGGCGTAAAACGCAACATGGTCACACCTCAATTTCGCAGTGAAAAATGACCCTTTTTTGGCAAAGTGCCTAGCTGTAGTTTTTGAACCCTAGCTCTGCCGGCACCTAGGGAAACCTAGCAAACCTATACATTTTTGAAAACTAGACACCCAGGGGAATCCAGGATGGGGTGACTTGACTGCATCCCACCAGGTTCTGTTACCCAGAATCCCTTGCAAACCTAAAAAATTGTCAAAAAAAACACATTTTCCCCACATTTCTGTGGTGGAAAGTTCTGGAATCTGCGTGGATTCACAAATTTCCACCCACCCCGCGTTCTGCAAAGTCTTACGAGAAAAATGGTACCTCACTTGTGTGGGTCGGCCTAGTGCCCGCGACAGGAAACGGTGCAAAACGTAATGTGGTCACACCTCAATTTCGCAGTGAAAAATGACCCTTTTTTGGCAAAGTGCCTAGCTGTAGTTTTTGAACCATAGGTCTGCTGGCACCTAGGAAAACCTAGAAAACCTATACATTTTTGAAAACTAGACACCCAGGGAAATCCAGGATGGGGTGACTTGGCTGCCTCCCCCAGGTTCTGTTACCCAGAATCCCTTGCAAACCTAAAAAATTGTCAAAAAAAACACACTTTCCCCACATTTCTGTGGTGGAAAGTTCTGGAATCTGCGTGGATCCACAATTTTCCACTCAACCCGCGTTTCCCAAAGTCTTACGAGAAAAATGGTACCTCACTTGTGTGGGTCGGCCTAGTGCCTGCGACAGGAAACGGCGCAAAACGCAACGTGGTCACACCTCAATTTCGCAGTGAAAAATGACCCTTTTTTGGCAAAGTGCCTAGCTGTAGTTTTTCAACCCTAGCTCTGCCGGCACCTAGGGAAACCTAGCAAACCTATACATTTTTGAAAACTAGACACCCAGGGGAATCCAGAATGGAGTGACTTGACTGCCTCCCACCAGGTTCTGTTACCCAGAATCCCTTGCAAACCAAACAATTGTCAAAAAAAACAGATTTTCCCCACATTTCTGTGGTGGAAAGTTCTGGAATCTGCGTGGATCCACAAATTTCCACCCACCCCGCGTTCCCCAAAGTCTTCCGAGAAAAATGGTACCTCACTTGTGTGGGTCGGCCTAGTGCCCGCGACAGGAAACGGTGCAAAACGCAACGTGGTCACACCTCAATTTCGCAGTGAAAAATGATCCTTTTTTTGCAAAGTGCCTAGCTGTAGTTTTTGAATCCTACCTCTGCCGGCACCTAGGAAAACCTAGCAAACCTATACATTTTTGAAAACTAGACACCCAGGGGAATCCAGGATGGGGTGACTTGACTGCCTCCCACCAGGTTCTGTTACCCAGAATCCCTCGCAAACCTAAACAATTGTAAAAAAAACCACATTTTCCCCACATTTCTGTGGTGGAAAGTTCTGGAATCTGCGTGGATCCACAAATTTCCGCCCACCCCGCGTTCCCCAAAGTCTTACGAGAAAAATGGTACCTCACTTGTGTGGGTCGGCCTAGTGCCTGCGACAGGAAACGGTGCAAAACGCAACGTGGTAACACCTCAATTTCGCAGTGAAAAATGACCCTTTTTTGGCAAAGTGCCTAGCTGTAGTTTTTGAACCCTAGCTCTGCCGGCACCTAGGGAAACCTAGCAAACCTATACATTTTTGAAAACTAGACACCCAGGGTAATCCAGGATGGTGTGACTTGACTGCCTCCCACCAGGTTCTGTTACCCAGAATCCCTTGCAAACCTAAAAAATTGTCAAAAAAAACACATTTTCCCCACATTTTTGTGGTGGAAAGTTCTGGAATCTGCGTGGATCCACAAATTTCCACCCACCCCGCGTTCCCCAAAGTCTTCCGAGAAAAATGGTACCTCACTTGTGTGGGTCGGCCTAGTGCCTGCGACAGGAAACGGCGCAAAACGCAACGTGGTCACACCTCAATTTCGCAGTGAAAAATGACCCTTTTTTGGCAAAGTGCCTAGCTGTAGTTTTTGAACCCTAGCTCTGCCGGCACCTAAGGAAACCTAGCAAACCTATACATTTTTGAAAATTAGACACCCAGGGGAATCCAGGATGGGGTGACTTGACTGCCTCCCACCAGGTTCTGGTACCCAGAATCCCTTGCAAACCTAAAACATTGTCAAAAAACCACATTTTCCCCACATTTTTGTGGTGGAAAGTTCTGGAATCTGTGTGGATCCACAAATTTCCACCCACCCCGCGTTCCCCAAAGTCTTCCGAGAAAAATGGTACCTCACTTGTGTGGGTCGGCCTAGTGCCCGCGACAGGAAACGGCGCAAAACGCAACGTGGTCACACCTCAATTTCGCAGTGAAAAATTACCCTTTTTTGGCAAAGTGCCTAGCTGTAATTTGTGAACCCTAGCTCTGCTGGAACCTAGGGAAACCTACCAAACACACACATTTCTGAAAAGTAGACACCCGGGGGCTTCCAGGGAGGTATGGCTTGCGTGGATACCCCAACGTTTCCTTACCCAGAATCCCCTGCAAACCTTAATTTTAGCTGAATAAATCACTTTTTTCACACATTTTTGTGTGGGAAAGTGTGGCATCACCGGGCTCACACAAATTTCCTACCACCCCGCGTTCCCCCAGGTCTCTCGATAAAAATGGTGCCTCACTTGTGTGGGAGGCCCAAGTACCCGCGACAGGCAAGGGCCCAAAACGTAGTGAGGCGACATCAAAATTGCCTATCTCAAAACCACCTGGTTTTGCAAGGGGGGTCACCTGGGGTTTTGGCCCCGTGCTCGGCGGCCATCTAGGGAAACCTACCAAACCCACACATTTCTGAAAACTAGACACCCTGGGGCTTCCAAGGAGGTATGGCTTGCGTGGATCCCCCAACGTTTCCTTACCCAGAATCCCCTGCAAACCTCAATTTTAGCTGAAAAAATCACTTTTTTCACACATTTTTGTGTGGGAAAGTGTGGCATCACCGGGCTCACACAAATTTCCTACCACCCAGCGTTCCCCCCGGTCTCCCGATAAAAATGGTGCCTCACTTGTGTGGGAGGCCCAAGTACCCGCGACAGGCAAGGGCCCAAAACGAAGTGAGGCGACATCAAAATTGCCTATCTCAAAACCACCTGGTTTTGCAAGGGAGTCACCTGGGTTTTGGCCCCGTGCTCGGCGGCCATCTAGGGAAACCTTCCAAACCCACACATTTCTGAAAACTAGACACCCGGGGGCTTCCAAGGAGGTATGGATTGCGTGGATCCCCCAACGTTTCCTTACCCAGAATCCCCTGCAAACCTCAATTTTAGCTGAAAAAATCACTTTTTTCACACATTTTTGTGTGGGAAAGTGTGGCATCACCGGGCTCACACAAATTTCCTACCACCCAGCGTTCCCCCCGGTCTCCCGATAAAAATGGTGCCTCACTTGTGTGGGAGGCCCAAGTACCCGCGACAGGCAAGGGCCCAAAACATAGTGAGGCGACATCAAAATTGCCTATCTCAAAACCACCTGGTTTTGCAAGGGGGGTCAGCTGAGTTTTTGGCCCCGTGCTCGGCGGCCATCATGGGAAACTTACAAAACCCACACATTTCTGCAAAGTAGACACCCGGGGGCTTCCAGGGAGGTATGGCTTGCGTGGATCCCCCAACGTTTCCTTACCCAGAATCCCCTGCAAACCTCAATTTTAGCTGAAAAAATCACTTTTTTCAGACATTTTTGTGTGGGAAAGTGTGGCATCACCGGGCTCACACAAATTTCCTACCACCCAGCATTCTTGCAGGTCTCTCGATAAAAATGGTGCCTCACTTGTGTGGGAGGCCCAAGTACCCGCGACAGGCAAGGGCCCAAAACGTAGTGAGGCGACATCAAAATTGCCTATCTCAAAACCACCTGGTTTTGCAAGGGGGGTCACCTGGGTTTTTGGCCCCGTGCTCGGCGGCCATCTAGGGAAACCTACCAAACCCACACATTTCTGAAAACTAGACACCCGGGGGCTTCCAAGGAGGTATGGCTTGCGTGGATCCCCCAACGTTTCCTTACCCAGAATCCCCTGCAAACCTCAATTTTAGCTGAAGAAATCACTTTTTTCACACATTTTTGTGTGGGAAAGTGTGGCATCACCGGGCTCACACAAATTTCCTACCACCCAGCGTTCTCCCAGGTCTCCCGATAAAAATGGTGCCTCACTTGTGTGGGAGGCCCAAGTACCCGCGACAGGCAAGGGCCCAAAACGTAGTGAGGCGACATCAAGATTGCCTATCTCAAAACCACCTCGTTTTGCAAGGGGGGGGTCACCTGGGTTTTTGGCCCCGTGCTCGGCGGCCATCTAGGGAAACCTACCAAACCCACACATTTCTGAAAACTAGACACCCGGTGGCTTCCAAGGAGGTATGGCTTGCATGGATCCCCCAACGTTTCCTTACCCAGAATCCCTTGCAAACCTCAATTTTAGCTGAAAAAATCACTTTTTCACACATTTTTGTGTGGGAAAGTGTGGCATTACCGGGCTCACACAAATTTCCTACCACCCAGCGTTCCCCAAGGTCTCCCGATAAAAATGGTGCCTCACTTGTGTGGGAGGCCCAAGTACCCACGACAGGCAAGGGCCCAAAACGTAGTGAGGCGACATCAAAATTGCCTATCTCAATACCACCTGGTTTTGCAAGGGGGTCACCTGGGTTTTGGCCCCGTGCTCGGCGGCCATCTAGGGAAACCTACCAAACCCACACATTTCTGAAAACTAGATACCCGGGGCTTCCGAGGAGGTATGGCTTGCGTGGATCCCCCAACGTTTCCTTACCCAGAATCCCTTGCAAACCTCAATTTTAGCTGAAAAAATCACTTTTTTCACACATTTTTGTGTGGGAAAGTGTGGCATCACCGGGCTCACACAAATTTCCTACCACCCAGCGTTCCCCCAGGTCTCCCAATAAAAATGGTGCCTCACTTGTGTGGGAGGCCCAAGTACCAGCGACATGCAAGGACACAAAACGTTTTGAGGCAGCATCAACATTGCCTATCAAAAAATGTTTTGGGCCCTTGCCTGTTGCGGTTACTTGGGCCTCCCACACGAGTGAGGCATCATTTTTATCGGGAGACCCAGGAGATCGCTGGGTGGTAGGAAATTTGTGTGAGCTCGGTAATGCCACACTTTCCCACACAAAAATGTGTGAAAAAGTGATTATTTCAGCTAAAATTGAGGTTTGCAAGGGATTCTGGGTAAGGAAACGTTGAGGGATCCACGCAAGCCATACCTCCTTGGAAGCCTCAGGTGTCTAGTTTTCAGAAATGTGTGGGTTTGGCAGGTTTCCCTAGATGGCCGCCGAGCACGGGGCCAAAACCCAGCCAAAAACCCAGCTGACCCCCCTTGCAAAACCAGGTGGTTTTGAGATAGGCAATTTTGATGTCGCCTCACTACGTTTTGGGCCCTTAGCTGAAATAATCACTTTTTTCACACATTTTTGTGTGGGAAAGTGTGGCATTACCGTGCTCACACAAATTTCCTACCACCCAGCGATCCCCTGGGTCTCCCGATAAAAATGATGCCTCACTCGTGTGGGAGGCCCAAGTAACCTCAACAGGCAAGGGCCCAAAACATTTTTTGATAGGCAATGTTGATGCTGCCTCAAAACGTTTTGTGTCCTTGCATGTCGCGGGTACTTTGGCCTCCCAGACAAGTGAGGCACCATTTTTATCGGGAGACCAGGGGGAACGCTGGGTGGTAGGAAATTTGTGTGAGCCCGGGGATGCCACACTTTCCCACACAAAAATGTCTGAAAAAAGTGATTTTTTTAGCTAAAATTGAGGTTTGTAGGGGATTCTGGGTAAAGAAACGTTGGGGGATCCACGCAAGCTATACCTCCCTGGAAGCCCCCGGGTGTCTACTTTGCAGAAATGTATGGGTTTGGTTTGTTTCCCTAGATGGCCGCCGAGCACGGGACCAAAAACCCAGGTGACCCCCCCTTGCAAAACCAAATCGTTTTGACATAATTATGTGTTTATTTCTGCAGCATGAGAATTTTAAGCACAAAATTGCAAGGAAAATGTGACAGACATTTTTAAGTTTGCAGGACATTGTGGATAAAATAACTTGTTGGAATTCACAAGAGAGACATCACCGTGTACTCCCATGGGTTAACGATAATATCTACAGATGGTAGGTTATTCTTAGATGGAATGTACACCTTGGCAGAGAGACTAAAAAGACAAAGATTCCTGCACAGCCATCTATTCCTCAAACACACACACATACTGGTTGGATTTGGCACGAGGGCGAGTGATGGTTCAGTATATAAAATGTTATTAACAAGAGATTTCACAAAAATAAAATGCACTGTCAATAATTAAATGCACAAAAAACCGAACCAGTGACTCGCAGCTCGTGAGCTGTAAAGCCACGGCAAGGCACCAACCATTTTACAGGCCATTCACACACCTTTCATACGTGATACACACAAGACCATTCACACCACCAGGCACAAAACCAACACATCACAACATTCGCAAAAAGGGACAAGGTACACCCTGCTTCAGAAAGACAAAAAAGACAAATATTACTGCACAGCCATCTAATCCTCAAGCACACACACATACTGGTTGGATTTGGCACGAGGGTGAGTGATGGTTCAGTATATACAATTGTATTAGCAAGTGATTTCTCAAAAATGAAATGCACTGTTAATAATTGAAAGGACGAGAAACTGAACCATTGACTCACAGCTCGTGAGCTGTAAAGCCACGACAAGGCACCAACCTCTTTACAGGCCATTCATACACCTTTCATACGTGTGACACATACAAAACATTCACACCGCCAGCCGCTGGCCCATCACATTACAACACTCACACCAGCAGACAGCGCCATTCAAGGGCCCATCACTTTCACACGCCCACATTCCTGACACAGCAACTACACAAACTGATGGATTGCGTGGAGTGGCGCTCAGCTAGCAGTGTGTGTAGTGACCAGCAGCAAGTCACTACTCACACACCGCCAGCTGAGCGCCAGTCCACGCACACTGCCTGCCAAGCACCAGTCCACGCACACCGCCAGCCAAGCCCCATTCCACGCACAACACCAGCCAAGCGCCAGTCCACGCACAACGCCAGCCAAGCACCAGTCAATGCACACCACCAGCTAAGCGCCAATCCACGCACACCGCCAGCCAAGCGCCAGTCCACGCACACCGCCAGCCAAGCGCCAGACCACGCACACCGCCAGCCAAGCGCCAGTCCACGCACACCGCCAGCCAAGCGCCAGTCCACGCACACCGCCAGCCAAGCTCCAGTGCATGCACAACACCAGCCAAGCGCCAATCCACGCACACCGCCAGCCAAGCACCAGTCCACGCACAACACCAGCCAAGCGCCAATCCACGCACACCGCCAGCCAAGCGCCAGTCCACGCACACCACCAGCCAAGCTCCAGTGCACGCACAACACCAGCCAAGCGCCAATCCACGCACACCGCCAGCCAAGCACCAGTCAACGCACACCGCCAGCCAAGCGCCAATCCACGCACACCGCTAGCCAAGCGCCAGTCCACGCACACCGCCAGCCAAGCACCAGTCCACGCACACCGCCAGCAAAGCGCCAGTCCACACACACCGCCAGCCAAGCGCCAGTCCACGCACACCGCCAGCCAAGCGCCAGTCCACGCACACCGCCATCACATTTAGGATTTTTTATACAAAAAAAACACAAACAAATTGCAAATAGATACAAATCTATTAACACAAAATCTGAAACTAAATACATTGCACTAATGCCAACCTTGAAACAGAATACACATTTTTAAACAATACAGACCAGGCAGTTCACTTTACCACTCATGGATGCTCCCAAAAATTCTTTTGCGTGTGGTACGCTCTAAAACAAGCAGGCACACACAGCCCAGGGTTAGAAGGACACCCGGGGCAGAAAAGAGCGAGTCTCCTTCCGCAAACCTCTTCGCCAACAGACTCTACATCTCCTAGTGGGAAAGTCTTTTGAAGATGTGGGAGGAATGTAATCAGGAAAGTGGCGATCTTTCAATCGAGCCACATCCTCCACCACTCCAAATCTAGGAACACTTGCCTGTTCCACAAGAACAAGGCTAGCTATCACAGAGTGCTGAAACTGAAGAAATGTCAACTTTGACGCAGGAGAACACTCCTTGAACACAATAAAAGCATTGAAAGTTGCTAAGTTGAAGAAATGGATGGCCAACTTCTTATACCAAACATAAGCCTTCCGAATAGCAGTGTAAGGTTCCAACCTCTGATCTACTCTGTCAACACCACCCATGTGCTTATTGTAGTCTAGAATGCACACAGGTTTGCGCACTTCAGCAACCTGACCCCAAACAGGCACAGGTGAAGTACTCTCATCATGGATGGTAGTCAGCATGTACACATCCCTCCTGTCCACAAATTTCACAGCTAGTAGTTCATCACTACGCAAGGAACTGCACTGACCCCTCTGAAGTTTTTTGCAAACAAGCTCTTTCGGATAACCTTTGCGGTTAGAGCGGATTGTGCCACATGCAAAAGGGTCCACTTTAAACAATTCCTTAAATAATTGCACAGCAGTGTAGAAGTTATCAAGGTACAAATGGTGGCCTCTGTTAAACAGTCTTCTAGCAAGATCCCACACAATTTTCTCTGAAACTCCAAAAGTGGACGGACAACCTGGGGGGGTCAATAGTGGAATCACGAAAATTAAAAACATATCCTGTCCTACTCTCAGACAACATATACAGCTTAATTCCATAGCGTGCCCTCTTGCTAGGGATGTACTGCCTAAAAACCAAACGACCCTTGAACAAGACCAAAGACTCATCAATAGATATTTCTTTCCCTGGAGTATAGATCTCTGAAAATCGATCTACAAAGTGATCAAGAACAGGCCGAATCTTAAAAAGACGGTCACAGTCAGGGTGAATACGTGGCAACGCCAAAGAATTATCAACAAAATGCAGCATACGTAGCAAAAGTAAATACTGATCACGAGTCATAACTTCAGGAAATATGGCTGTTGCCATCAAGGGGCTGGTAGACCAATATGAAGCCAGGTTCGGCTTCCTTATCAAACCCATCAATAAAGTCAAACCCAAAAACTTCTTAATCTCTTCCAGATTTGTGGGAGTCCACCGGGTAGCTCTAGAGTAGGGCCTAAGTTTGTCACTGTTGTCCCTCAAAAACTGTTCAGCATACAAATTAGTCTGCTCAACAATCTCACCCAAAAATACATCATCCATAAACAACTGAAAAAACTGTATAGGCAAATAATGTTCACAATCCACTCTACACCCTGCATCACCGCTAAAGGCAGGCAACACCGGCTGCACCATGTTTGGATCAACCCAGAGTCCAGCACTTCCAGTAGGAAGCCTAGCAGCCTCAGGCTGCAATCCAGATGCCTCTTGCACCATCGGCCCAGCAGTATCCTCCTCTAAAACAGGCACTTCATCCGCACTGAGAGTAGCTTCATCCACACCGAGAGTAGCTTCATCCGCACTGAGAGTACCTTTATCATCCGATGATTCCATGTGGAGAGAAAACTCACTGCCAGAATCTTCCCCTCCCTCCTCTCCCTCAGACGCACTGTCAGTCTCATAATCCGGCTCAGAGGAAGATTCAAGAAGCATACCAACCACCTGCTGAGCAGTCATTCTATGGCTAGCCATAATGATTACTAATAAAGGTAACTTGTCAAACAAGTCAACAACAACAAACACTTTGTAAAATAAGTAATAAACAAAATGCACCTTTATCAGAAATACCTATACACTCCAAAACGATACCACTCACTTGCCAGAAGCAGCTAAACTCACCACCACCTACTCTGCACAGACACAGTATGGATCAACAATATCCCACTAAAAAAGAAAGAGAAAAGAAAATTACACATAAGACAATGCAAAACACATCGCAAAGATTTTCATGCTCAAAACACTAACTGAATATGCTGCCATTATGACACCACTTACAAAAAAATTCATTCATACATTACAATATTACTCATTTGGAGTAAATACAACAAAAATGTTTTTCTTACCAAAAAAATGCAACTACGCAAAACTGCAGAACAACCACTGTCGAAACCGCAAACAGGAATCAAAAGCTTTACACTAGATTAAAAGGAGAAAAAAACATTACAATCACATATGCAAATAATGCACCAGTCCACACACAGTCCACCAGCCAAGCTAAGGGGTAGGTGGGCCTAAGAGTATAAATTAAATATTCACCCCCGTAAAGGGGAGCAACCCTTGACCTTGAGGCCACCCCCCAAAACAAAAATTAAAAAAACTCTGATGTCTAGTGGCATCTGCCCCGGGGCAGATGGGCCTAAAAACATACTGCTACTCTGCCACCAAAGAGGGCAGAAATGGCCACAATCATCCTTCCATAAAGGGGAGCGACCCATGTCCAAGGGGCCGCTCCCCAACATAAAAAAAAACCCTGGTGGCCTAGTGGCCCTACAAAAAAAAAAAAAAAAATCATGCGATCTGCCCCTCAGGGTGATACCAAAGGGGGTGATGGACGGAGCGCTTGAGCAAATCTAACACTCACCCCCAGTCAACTGATCTGGGTTTAATCCATCATCATTCTTTAGCTCACTCCACCACCCCAGTTCAGACATGGCCATATGCAAATCAGTCTGACCCTGTGCGCTTTGATTGCCCTAAGTTGGCAGGGTATGCCCAGACGTGGGTCCCTTGCTCACATTGCCACTGGACTCAAGCTAGCCTGGCTGATGATGGCTGATTAGCCAGAAACAGGTCCCAGGATGGTTGTTTCCGGGCCAGAGAAGACATGGCTTGGCAGTTCGGGCTGGACTGTTCCCATGAGGCACAGGGTCAGACTGATTTGCATATGGCCATGTCTGAACTGGGGTGGTGGAGTGAGCTAAATCATGATGATGGATTAAACCCAGATCAGTTGACTGGGGGTGAGTGTACATTTATTCTATTGGCCCAGAAGGCCGATTTTATTTAAGAACATTTAAATCTGCCCCCCCCCCCCAGGGGGCAGACAAAGCCAAAATGTATGCCCCCAAAAGGGGAGCGACCCTTGCCTAAGGGGCCGTTCCCCCAAACAAAACCTAACATCATGGGCATACTAAAATGGCCCCCAAAGGGGAGTGACCCTTACCCAAGGGGCCACTCCCCACTACATTTATTCCATTGGCCCAGTGGGCCGATTTTATTTTAAAAAAATTAAATCTGCCCCCCCCAGGGGGCAGACAAAGCCAAAATTTATGCCCCCAAAGGGAGTGACCCTTGCCCAAGGGGCCACTCCCCACTACATTTACTCTATTGGCCCAGTGGGCCGAATACATTTTAAAAATGTAAATCTGCCCCCCCCAGGGGGCAGACAAGGCCGTTCCCCCAAACAAAACCTAACATCATGGGCATACTAAAATGGCCCCCAAAGGGGAGTGACCCTTACCCAAGGGGCCACTCCCCACTACATTTATTCCATTGGCCCAGTGGGCCGATTTTATTTAAAAAAAATTAAATCTGCCCCCCCCCCCCAGGGGGCAGACAAAGCCAAAATTTATGCCCCCAAAGGGGAGTGACCCTTACCCAAGGGGCCACTCCCCACTACATTTATTCCATTGGCCCAGTGGGCCGATTTTATTTTAAAAAAATTAAATCTGCCCCCCCCCAGGGGGCAGACAAGGCCAAAATGTATGCCCCCAAAAGGGGAGCGACCCTTGCCTAAGGGGCCACTCCCCCAAACAAAACCTAACATCATGGGCATACTAAAATGGCCCCCAAAGGGGAGTGACCCTTGCCCAAGGGGCCACTCCCCAGTGCATTTATTACATTGGCCCAGTGGGCCGATTTTTTTTATATAAAATAATATTCTGCCCCCCCCAGGGGGCAGACAAAGCCTACAGTGATGCCCCCCAAAGGGGGAGCGACCCTTGCCTAAGGGGCCGCTCCCCCAACCAACAAAACACTGGCCAATGCAAAAAAAAAAAAAATCCCTGGCGCTAGTGGGCATTCCTGCTGCACGATCGCACGATCGTGCAGCAGGAATGCACAAAAGAGGCATGGAGGGAAAGGAAAACCCTTTCATTTCCCCCCCGATGCCTCTTTCGTTTAAATCCCCCCCTCCCCAGCCCCAAAACTTACCTGTTTGTTCCCCGACGCACTGGTAGCAAATGGCTTCCTGCGCGTCGAGGAACAAAGGAAACCTCCAATGACGTCAGCGCGCCTCGCGCGCTGGCGTCATTGATGACGCTGAGGGGGCGGGGGAGGCAGGGGAAGGTCTTCCCCTGCCTTCCCCGGTACAAACACTGGGATCAACCGCCCACGGGGGGAGCGCCAGCGCTTCCCCTGTGGGTGCGTGTCATGACGAGCTGGACTCGTCATGAGCACACGGCGACTGTGTGCCATGACGAGTCCAGCTCGTCATGAGCACACAAGGGGTTAACATTCCCCCCTCTTGTTTATTCTTCAGCTAAACTACCTAACTCATGCATTTTGAGAGTTACTTTATTTGGGGCCTGTTGTTCCTTATGCTCGCTCTTGACAACAACTGCCTTCCTATTTACCTGCATTTTTCCCATTTTGAGGACTGCGTTGTTACAGTAGGTGATCCCCAATTGTATAACCCCACATACTAATAGCAACATAATGATAACTTGCAACAGTGATTTACATAAACTGGATATCCATCGTGGGAGCCAGGAGAACCAATTCGAAAACTACTCCTGCTCCGGGCCACCTCTCTCTTTGTGCATGTTTCTTTGTAGATTGTGCAGTGCTTAAATGGCAAGCGTCAGTGTCCCATTGTCCATGTCATTCCCTGGGATGAATGTGCAGCAAGCTGCTTCGATCTTGGCATAGACCCCTCCCTTCATTGCGGTCATTAAGTTTAGTACATATCAGTGCTGCATTACCATGAGGCGCATTGCTCGCATTACTTCTTTGATAGAATTGAGGCAGAGCTCTGTGCTGTTCATCAGTTTGAGCTTCTCCCACCAGGTTATTTGTGACCAGCGGGCATTAGATTTTGTTTGCAGGGTGAAAAAGGATAATCGATACCCCGCCCCCAGCTGAGCTTTGTGAACAGTCTAAATTCTTCTTGAATGTCGTGGAATTGTGCCCAGCCAAAATAGTCTGCAGCTCTCCTTTCACAAGCTTGGTGCAGCAAGGTTGTCTTTTTCCTTAAAGGGTGCTGTTGCAAATCTCATAGCTCTTCTCCAGGAATGACCAGGGTTGGGGTGTGCATGGTGACCAGGGAACAGAGTCCCCTCCATCTGGGAACAAGCTGAGTGTAGGCGTACTCGCCGCACTGCCAGTAGTATTCCATCAGCGTGTAGGTGTTGCATTGCATATCCGTAATATATAATATCACGCCGCAGTTAGCATTCGTGCCCATTGGAAGCGTTCCTTTTTTTCTGAAACATAAGGAATACAGTGTTAGTTTCCGTACAATCAGGGGCTGTCCTTTCCCTTCAAAGCAAGTGTATCCACCCACCTCGGTGTCCCATATGTCCTGATATGGGGTGGTCATACTTTCATTCAACCCTCCCCCATGCGACCCATTCCCCTTTTTATCACCAAACTCGACGGCCCTACATAGGATTTCCATGTCGGGAGACCATTTGTTGCTTAAGAAGACCGCCCCGGTTACACTAAGAGACACTCTCGGTCCACAGATCGACGCTAGAGCAGACATAATTGTTTACTGAGTAGGGGATTTGGCCACCTCCATAAAATCTTTTCTCCGAAAAATCTTGGGGCATGTGATATCTTCCCCTAAGTGGTCCTTCCTACACATCCTGTCCAGCTCAGTTTGGATATCAGTGGGTTCAGTTTGGATGTATAGAGCTGTTGGGTTGGTGCCATCTCGGGTTATGTTTACAACTACCCTGTTGGTTCTATCTTGTTGGGTTGGATCTTGTCCCTTATTCTACATAAGTAGAGGTGCATAAGGCATTTTGCTTTTTCGAGGTCTACTTCTTGGTACAGATAAAGCCTGTCTGTGCCTACCGCATGTGGGATTAATAAACAGACATAACATGACCTGGCTGATGCTTGGGAGCCGACTGTGTTCATATGCTGGTACTGTGTGTTATGCAAGAGGGCGCTGTCCAGTGCATGTTGGAAGCTGGTGTTCTGTTTGGTGAAATTGTAGGTAACGTATGAGAGATCCCTACGCAGGCGCTGCAGTTCCTTTTCAGTGATATTTTGACTCAGCAGTTCCTCAGTAGTACTCAAGTGTGGAACTATCCATAGTTGGCAAATCGCACCTAACCATATAAATATACATAACTTTTGTTGCCACATTGCTGCTCTAGGTATGGGTCCCCAGGGAGTGGTCTGCGCTCCTCTGGTGGCTGTGTTTCTTCTGACCAGTTGAAGAAAGTTTGCAGTTTTTAGTTCTAGGGTGATATCGCCATGGAAGGGCTCGACTGCACATTGGAATGGCGCGCACACGTACTTTCCCCTTCCTCTTTGAGGGCCGTGGGTGTTACGCAGACCCCTCACTGAGGGCCTGTTTTTTTTTTCCTCCTTCCATTTGCACAAGTTCAGTAATGTTCTTTTTTCCCTTGGGTTGTGGGTGTTGATGACAAGTTGGTGTTGGTGCACTTTGTTGTCCTTGCGGCTACCTGTTTTTGAATAAGAACCTTCTTGACTGTTAATTCAGCCTAGCTACATACGCTCCGTTCTCAATGGTTTTGGAGAACCTGTATTTTACCACGGGGTGTGATCCCATCAAATTACTAGTTGCGATCTGATGAGGTATGGGAAGGTGACCCCTGTTGGATACTTCTTTCAGTGATTAGGGGTGTAAGAGTGATTACAATAAACATTATTAACGAGACAGATCTTATTTTTTATAAACCATTGAACCACGCCTCCCCTTATCCTACACAGGTCTTTTTGGCCCTTTTTTTGACATTTTGGCCCCAGGTGATCAGATCAGTGTTAGGTATGTTGTGGAGTGGTCCCATGAGTTTAGGGAGGGATAGGATTGTGGCTATAGCAGGGGTTCTATGGGAGTCACTAGTTTTCCTGAAATGCCTTGCCCAGTGCTTGCATAAGAGCACGGTTGCTGTGCAGCCTTTTCCCAAAACTATTTTCCAGCTGGGGCTACCTGTTTTTGATATCACCCCTAGTTGCGCTGCTGTGAGTTGTGTTTTTCAGTCCTTGTATGTTCGCTACATTTGCACGGAAATGTGGGAAGAGGAGTCGTGCTGCCTTTTGGTGTTGCTGGTGCTTGCAACGTGCCCTGGGAGCAAGATTTTATGTTTGAGCATCTCCCTGTTCTCGGCATGTGGTGTGCTACATGGCCCTCCCTTGTGGTATCAGATACTTGGCTTTAGCTGATCTCGACCCGCCTTTTAATTTTGAATCTTCTTTTTGGTCTAATTTTTGGTGGTTTTCTTTTAGTTTGGTCATTTCCTTGAGTCACATAATTCAATGTTTCCCTTGCCCCACGGCTAGAGGGTCAGAGGCTGCTCTGTGGCCCATTTCCCCTCTATACCCCCACCTGTGGGGTCGGAAGTCAGGGCCAACTGTTTTCCTGGATTGTGCCTGCAAGGTTGGAGCAAAATGAGTGGATTATGCTTGGAATGGAGGGAACCTGGAAGGGGTGTACCTGGTGCCCTGCGTTCCATCTAGAGCAGGGCACCCCCCTCTCCCTTGGACCACACCCTGCTTTCTACCAGCGTTTCTGGTGGGTCCGCTGTCCCTAGCTTTTGGCTGGGGTTCTTGAGCTCATCAGATTAGATACAGTGGTTGATTGTCTAACAAAATTGGTGCTCATCTTGTTGATCTCCGGAAGGGCGAAAGGTTGAGTTAGCCCCCAACTGAAGTCTCGAACTCATTTCACAAAAATAGAAGTTGGACTACAATTTCAGATCGCAGAGAGGCACAGAATGACTTGAAAATCAGGGCTCACCAATGTAGCAAACACAGATCTCGAGGCACTAAGGGGTATAAATACAGCTAATACACAGACTATAATAGGTGCTAATTACACTGATTTCTGAAAAGACTCGCACCTATTCATGCACCGAAGCTCATAAACGCTTGTTCAGTGGAGCCTCTCCAAAAACCCGGGACAAGTGCCTACTTTACTGAAATCTGCCAGGACAGATGACCAAAAACTGGGACTGTGCGGGCAAATCCGGGGCGTCTGGTCACCCTACGCTGAGGCCTCTTAGCTTATTGACTCTCACGTGTGGGGGCTATGGAATTTTAGAGTCCTATCATCCCAGGCGCAAGAAGAACGTTGCTCCCGTCACCGAGGATGGCTTTGTTTATAACTGAAAGGGAGGCCTCCATTGACTTGGAGGCTTCTAGAGCATTTGGGGGCACTATCGGGACTACACGCCACAAAGTAAACATTAAGCGTGGACATAATGCCCGAAAATGGGCCCTTTCCAGCTTTGTAATTGGAATGCGTCCCATTCGACTTTGGCTGCGGGACCTTGGTGTCGGCTTTTTAAACAGTTTTCTGGATGCTGTTGCGTCCCCTCGTCAGACTGCCCTGCTCCTGGGGTGTGGCCAGTGAATCCCACCCTGGGGGATCGGCAGTAGGGTGGGGCCTTTTTTCCATAAGCGCATTAGACAACCTGATTATTCTGTAATCCCACGAAATCACCATATCGATGCCGAATTTAGTGTGGACTCCCGATCGACACAGCCCCCAGCAGCCCTGAATTCCTAGATGCCAGTAAAATGTTTTGGACCCCTAATGCTGTCTGTTAGTTCTTTCTGATCTGATACAATTTTTAGGGAGAGTGGGGTAGGGGGATGCTGGTTGTCTTTATCATCAGAGGTGAACTACTGGGGGTTAAGTCACTGGGATTATTATTACCTGCCTTCATTTACTGGGGGGTCTATTTTACTGTGAATTTGTGCTCAATAATTGCATGAAGGCGCTACCTACACACACTGTCACCCCACCTTGCCGGGGTTGTGGCCCAGGTCCCTGTTGCTGGCTTCCCTATCTGTGGTTGCTTCTGCCACATGCTTGCCCAATTACTTGATCCCTGCTGTGGTTGTGTGGCGAATGGCGGACCTCCCTGTAACTGAGTGTGTGATATGTTCTGATAATCCTGTGGTTGGTACTGAGGAGGGACATTAACTACATCCTGTCGTGTGGAGTTTTGTGGCGGCTGGCCCATATACTCTAGCCTCTGCTGCTTTTGCTGCTCATGGTATGCCTTTGTCCTGCATGCCTCTACCAGGTGGCTCCATTTACAGCAATAGAAGCAGTCTCTAATGTCTAGTTGCGGCCAGCCTCCCTTGCCTCTATTACCATAGCCTGATCGTATTCCTGGACTACATGTTTGGAACCCTCTAAAGTTTTGCGGTGGAGCCCCCATTGTGACTGGTGCCATCTGCATGGCTGCGGCCATCACTCCTCCCTCGAGGGCAGTCATTTTCAACTTATGCTGCACTAATTTTGCTGTGTCTCTTTGGGTCTGCTCATGGTTCTCTCTATTTATTTCTTGCTTTTTGGGTCTCGCCTGCGTTGCAGCGCATGCGCTACTCGCTGGCGAGAGATTTTGTAGGAGAGTAGATTTCAGAAAAGGGCTTTAAGCCCCGCCCCTCATTTTCATTGGCTGGCGTCACCGTTTATGGTAAACGGTGGCCTGCCATTGGAAATGAGGGTTTTTGGGTGACGCCCTTTCGCCTCCGATCCGGACTGGGTCGCCTGCTTTGCTGCTGTCGCAAAGCACTTTCTTATCTTTATGGGGCCATGTGTTTCTAATTAGCTTGGAGGAGCGGGGGCAGTGCGTGCCTCCACGCTAATCAGAAACACATGGCCCCATAAAGCTAAGAGATCGATGCTTGTTATTTGTTACTCTTCCGTAGCTGCACAGAAGAGCCTCGCATTTTCCACATTAACTTGTTTCAAGGGCTTCCCGTGCACTAGGTCGCTCTGGGGCTCTGGACTGAGCTCCGAAGCTGCGCCACGTTGCCTGCCCCGCTTGATGCCAGTCCTAGCGCATTTCAAATGCTTGTTTATCTGGTGAGTTCCTTTTGTCTCTTTGCCCCTCACAGATCTGGGTTTGTGTCGCCTCAGATACCAACATGTTTCGTACTTACGGGTTTTCCTGTGTTCAGACTCAGCCTTCTGTGTCGCAACCATGAAACGTGACAGCGTTTGGTGCAACGGAGAGTAAACGCATCCGAGCAGCAAGCGAGCCCTCATTCCTGCAGGCAGCGCACTGAAGCCCTAGGGACTGTTTTTGCCTCTATTACTAGAACCGACAACATTTTCCTCCGCATATATATATATATTTATATTTTGCAGAATTCATCAACCTTGGGCAACATAATATATTTCAGAGAAACACCGACACCCTTGAGAGAGTTGTCTTTAATTGAATTATCTTGTAACCTACTAAAAAAGCTATCATCGCCTTTACAAGGCGCCTGGAACGTCTCGCTGCTCGTCTGCCGCGTGACCGACAGAAAGAACGCTTGTGAGGCGTCACACGAGGACGCGCTTTTCATTATAGATCCTCTTTCAGCCAAAGTCGAACACGGCGTTCAGATATATTTATTGAACACCCAAGGTTGAGTGGTGGATCAATGGTGCCTTCTCACTCACTTTAAATGTGGAAACTGCAGGCACAGACTGTAATATATTTTGTAGCTGTAAGAGACTCAATTTTCAACACGAAGACGCGGCTGTGCGCTAGAATGTGTTTTTATTTAATTGTATTTAGAATTTTCTGTATCATGGGTGTATATCACCTTACCGCCAGACCAACAGACCATAGTAGGCAATATGGCGCCCACAAGGACAAAGGGTATGTTGCCGAAAGTAGCGATCATTGACTGAATCAACATATCGAACATACATAAGCAATTCTGCATTGTCGTCAAGAGGAAGTAAAGCAAAGATCGGAGGATAGTCTAGGGCCTAGGCGCCGACACGTGCACTACCTTTGAGAAAACGGATGGTAGAACGTTCCCCATGTTTTTCCACCATAGTAAACACTGCAATCAAACATTTAATGCAAAACTCATCAAAATCCTACCCACACCCATCAACAAGCAGCCACGATGCGATTTGCAACAAAGCTCTCAAACCATACACGTTACCATTGTTCTGACAAAAACTAACACAGAAAAATAAACCATGGTGAAGTACACACAGCAGACAAAGCACTTGGAACAGCTGCCACATCACGATCACCGCAGGATGGCGAAACGGTGGGGCTGACACACTGCAAAAAAAACAGCCATGCACAGCAGATTACATCCACAGCACAACTAATGTTAAAAACAAATCTGTTCACTATAAACTGTGCTGACACAGAGAACTCGAGACCTCAAGCTCAGGGCTTTAAGTGGGATGAAAAAACTAGGGGGTCTCTCAAAGGGGTGTGGCCAATGTAATTAAGGGCGTGGCTTAAAAACACGTACGCTAAAAGTCTGTGCTTCGCATAGTGTGCCGCCCGACTTGTTAGACTTGCAGTAACAAGTGAATTGCTTAATTTGCACTTTGCTACTATCAGAACAAAGCCTGGTTTCTCTGTACCGACAGCTGAAGCGTAACGTGCAATACGAGAGGTGGGTGGGGCTTCTGTCACAGGTATCTCTGTGCAAACTGTGGTTCATTGGTTTCAATCCAAGCGGGGCCAGCTCGGCCTATCATTCTCTGTGTGTATTTCTAAAGAAGTACCACTGACTGGGTGATGTCGGTGCTATGAACGTTGGAATAGGTGCAGCTGAAATTTAGATGTAATGTGCAACAGAAAAGAAATATGACACTGGGCATTAATCAAGCGCCGCATGAGCTATTGCTCGGAAATAATGTCACGCTGACGTTTCAGACTGTATAGGTGGTACTGCAAGCATTTTGCAATGGCGTTGCTGGATTTCATGGATTGCACTGGTAAAATATGCACTGACATTTCAGAATTAAACAGATTGCATTTTAGGATGGACGTTAAGTAGAGCAGGTTGTTCGACACTGCCAAAGAAGCCAGAAAATAGGACTAAACTTTTTTTTTCATTGGGTCGACACAAAAGGAACAAGACTAGACAAAGTCCATAGCCTTCGCTTGTGTACAGTGCAAGGTTTTTGGTCACAGGGTTGGCCTCGTTGGGTCAATAGAGCGTTACACTCATCAATGCTTTGGGCATCTAAGTTGAACCTGCCTGATAATTAAGTGCTTTTCCAGCTCAAACGTTCGTTTATAGCACACCGGCCTGGCTTTGACAAATAGGAACAAATTTGCCAGTTTTCTCATGACGAATAAGGGTGAAATAAGAAATAAGCATAAGTGTGGGTCGCTAGATAGCTGTGAGTGAAGGGTGTGCAAGTACTGCCAGGTTCCTCCCTAAGAGAGCTTCCCAACCCTGGAACGTGCACTAGAGGTGCAAGTGCCTGCAGGGCTGGCTTTAACACTGGTGGTGCCCTGTGCGACAATGTTTGTTGGCGCCCCCCTCCCCAATGACCTCCTCTGCCATGGATTCCTTCACTAGCACCCTTTAACAGTGCCCCTCAAGTCTCCATAACCACTGTCTCTCAGATTCAGTTAGTTTTATAGCACCACTCATACCAGTGTAAGGTGTCAGAGCACTTTACATCACACACACATTGCACAGAGCCAATCATATGTGTGTAAATCAGTGTATAGGAAATATTACATCAGACATGACAACAAAGTGTAGTGTAGGAGTGACATGTCATCAATACTGGTAGGCAATAGAGTTTAGGAGTCCTTATTCTAGAAAAGCACCAATTCAGAATTTAAAACACATCATTGTTATATTTTGCTTTTAGCCAATGCATTTTGTTAGATTAATGAGGGCCCAACAGCTTCCCCAACAGTAATATTTTGCTAAAACCATGACAAAACACAGGAATTGACAAAGCTCAAAGGCTTGTGGCCAACGCCAGACCTATTTGCTTTGCCAATGCTTGTTTAAGTTTCTGTATTCAGGTATTCCGCAACATGAGCAGTTACATTTGGAGAATAAGACAATCATCACAAATCACACATTAGTGTGTGTTTTAATGTATATCTTTCCAGTGCAATGTATAGAAGTTGTATTTTTCATTTAAACGAAATATTGCATAGTAAAGTGAATGTCCAAATGCTCACATCCAATCCAAACATATCAAGCATTACAAATGCAATAGGTCTCGCCTTTCATTAAGTTAAAGCCATTTGCTTTGCTATACAATACCATTAGCAAAGCAAATGGCTTTAACTTAATCAAAGGCGAGACCTATTGCATTTTCAATGCTTGTTCTTATGGTAGTGGAGTATATGAGCTTGTATTTCCTGCCAGGGTTTGGTATCTAAACCAACTACGCTGTCCAGCCCGCTCTGTATCTCGGTGGGTTACCCTTTCTTCAAAATTTTATAGAAAAATGTGCATTGTGGGCATTATGGTGGCTCACGGCTGTCCAGTTTCCTGTCCCCATCTTTCCCTCATTCTATTTAGGAAATTGTTTATGCTTTCCTCTGGCTTCATGATCTTTGCTATTAGCCCTCCTACATCTGGGCAGCCACAGGAATATTTCTCTCAGGATCGGTCCATATTCGGTGCCTGTGCGTATTAAATATGGCCCGTAATGCTGGGGATTTGTTAGCATGATCGCTGGAATCCGAGCTTGGGTGAAAACCATGTTTGTCTACTCCTCACTTTGGGTGCTTAGAAGTCTCTTAATGTCACCTATTGCTATGTTGAAACCTACAATGTTTTTTCTTGAAGAATGCAATTCATTTCCCTGCCCCATCTAGCAATGGCGGTAACTTTGTTCTCAACCCCTCTTTGTCCATCTGGGCCCATGGCACATATTCAATCCTCAACGCGCCCTTCTGCAGTAACGGGTACAGTCTCATTCTGGGTGACTCTACGGGTTTCTCCTCAACATAGCGCTCCCATCTTGTGAGGCATTGCTGCATGTATAGGAAGTTCCAACTGAGGTTTCCTCCTTTATGCCTGATGCAATCCTCCGCTCCTGCCATGTCCTCTGGCTCAAACAATCCTTACCTTGGCCAAGACCTATCATATTGGGCCTCTCCTCAATCCAATCTACTAATAGGTTGCAAAATGGGTATGGAAAAGTCTTGCCTTCCTTTTTGGCTGTTATGTCCCTCTGGGTTAGTTTATCTCTGTTGTGCACCCTTGTAGAGCAGCGTGTATCCTCGTAGCTGCTTCCCTCGTGTGTATGCACAGGTGCCATTTTGTTTTATTTCCTGCACCGCCGGTGGGTAAGTACCAGGCTGCCTTGTTCCTTTATTTTTTGGTCAGCCTTTCTCCTTTGTTGACTGGAAGGTGTTGCTCTTAGCCCTGCTAGTAGCCTTTCATCTACCTCTGATTCTTCCCTGCGCTTTGCCCTGTACCTGGCTTCGCTTCCCTCATGCAAGGAGCGTGCTGTCCTGTACTCTTGCTCTAACTCCTGGTTGCGTGCCATTTCTGTCTCGAGCATCAACTGAAGGCACTCTTCCTCATGCCGTCTGAACTTTCTCTTTTGCTCTGAGCTATGCGCTGCTTTCATTGACCTGGCATCACCTTCAAATTCACTCTCCGTTTCCTCCTCAGTTACCTGGGCAATCTCTGTAGCCCCACCCTCGTGATCAGTTCCTGGGGGACTGGAGCTCCCTTCCTCCCCCAAGCTCGCTGAGTCGCTATCGAGAACCGCCACCAACTTTCCTGATACTCGTCTATGCTCACCTGAACCAGTGGGAGTGTGTGTTTTACTTGCCTTTGAGGTGTCACAGGTTGAGCGTGGTGGACGGGGAGTTGAGCTTTTGGGGACTTGGGCTGCACTGGAGGCGTCTGGGCTTGCCTGCTTTTGGTTTTCTCTGGCTTAGACCTAGCTGTCCTTTTTTCGGTGGTGGGGCTTGTCGGCTTCTACTATTGTTGTATTTGAATATCCTAGTGTAGGGGGAGCTGGTGTGAGTACATCCATACCTGCATATGGTAGGGAAGTGCCGACGTTTTGCTCGCTTTCGGCATTGTGGGGCTATCAGTTTTAGCTTCTTAAAAGATGGCCCATAATTCTAACATGGACTCTCTTTTGTCTTTCTTTTGGCCTGCATATTTAGTCTTTATATGTGTTTTTGTATGTTCAATTATATTTGTGTCAAATGTTCCCTCCTTATGCCAGGGAAATTTGTGTTCCTTTGTGTGTAAATGCCACTCTTGGCAAAACTTACTAATTCTCTTTATCTGTTTGGGGAACCTAGTTTCGAATTGCTTCAATGGGGAATCCATGGCAATTTTAGTAATTTGGATGAATACAACTCAAATGACGTTTTGTAGTTTTATTTGTCTAATCATAGAGGCAATCGTACGTGGTGCACTCTTACAAATTACGTAGGAGGCCAGCGCTTTTTACAATATTTGCATCAAATAGTTCGACTGAACATTTCAATAAAAACAAGATAAAAGTGCATATGTAGTATTACAACATAAGGCAAAAATGCAATATGTTAGTAGCATCTGCATGATATCAGTTTTTTCACACAATACAGTTTGCAATCAACAATCAATACAACATCATCGCATACATAATACAGTTCAATAATGGTTGACAGAAAAAATTACTTTGTCAAAAAATGAGTACACTCTCAGCACTTGTTATCCTCTAAAAAGTGAAGTCTTGCCTGGAGCACATTCCAAAGTGAGCTGGATAATCTGCCAATATCCGCTCCTAAACAAAGGTGGTAATCAAAGAAACTATATCGTAATAACTCTGGAATCACCAGCCCCTCTTGGCCACACACAAGTTACGCCCAGTTTCCTGGGTCCAATTTTTTCCCTATGTCTGAATTCCACCCTGTCAAACACCCAGGGTCCAAGCTAGATGAACCTCCCACTCTTGTTCCAGATACTAAGGGTGTAAAGAAACCTCTTAGCACTGACAAATCATTGAACTAAAAAACTATGAGACTGAGGTATCTACTCCACTCATTCAGGATAGCTATATCACAAAATCTGCATCCTGGGAGTTTTCAAGGGCTATCTGCACCTTAACCAGCGAACTCAGCTATCGAAAAAAGGTGACTTCCGTGGGGAATGCCTCCAAGCCGCCTAACGACTGATTCAGTCAGGATATATAAAATAGGCAATATGCCAGACCCTGCCTGTGGCACACGCGCTTAGGTTATCTTTTTACGACTCTTCTCTAGTTTACCATACGCCAAATGCTTTAGACTATGCTGCGATTCGGATGTAGTCCCTTACCCTCTCTGACGGCTGCTTCAGGACCGACCTCCCCTGGGGATTCAGCAGAACTTCCAATCTATTGTGATGTCTGCCCACCTTTCTAGTTGTGCAATCGTAAATCCTTCCGGGCGTGTCTTCTTCCTTCAGCTGCAGTAGGGTTCTATGTCCCAATTCTTCCTATGCTGACTCGCCAAAATGTTACTTGAGTTTGAAATATCTTAAAAAACAGAAGACATGAGGTGTTTGGCAAAACAGGAACAGTTTGTTTAATTAAACATTTGGAGTCATAAATTAATTGTCTAAAGGTTACCACAGGTGGGTCTCAACCTCACATGGACACAATGTGGCCAGTGGATAACGTGTCCAGAAGTCCTGCATGGGGAGAGCTTGATCACTGTGTGTGCTTGGTCCTGATTGGCTATGTGTTCCTAACTCATAATGCATCTGACTTTCTATGGTGTTTTTAGGAGCACGCGCACCCCCTCAGGCAATGTGTGCCTTATGGAGGCAATTTCCCTTGACTCTTGTAATGTCGCTGTGCAAAATGAGAGACTGCATAGGTTACCCGGCCTACGACCAAAGGAGACATTCTGGGAAGTTGCACCCACTCAGCACGATGAAGTCCAGCATCGAATATATTATGTCAGGTCCACAAGAAGCGGAGAGCCGAGAGGCTACTATTCAACAGACCTTGTACTTTTTCATGACCACACACTTGTGCTGCCACATTTATTTATAGATTTTAAAGCAATGCTGCCTATTTGGCTATTTATTAATGACGAGGTAGCTAACACTGCTAATACCACCAGATGACATTGGATGCTGGAAGTGCTATGTTTGCCGTTTACCTGCAGCATTTAAAAAAAAAAACTTTGAAACAGGTCTTAGTTCTATGAAGGACCTGCTTCAGGTTGTTTACCCAGGCCAAGCACAATCATCTGACATGTCTGACTGGATCGCACCTCCAGGCACATCTGCGAGGAACTGCATGTAAGCTCCAAGACTGTGAGTGACTGAATCCACAGTGTGCCTTAGAGTGGCACTGGGAAGGCCCAAATTACACAATATATGTAAGGCAAAGGGAAGCCTTGGTCATCTATATTGACAGAAGATGGCAGAGCAGGGAGGATAACTTTAAAGAAAAAATAATGCAAGAAAGGCTCTAAAACTATGTAGCAAGGGCAACAGTAAGCTAAATCTACAAGTATAGAGGCAATATGAAGGCAGTGACTTAAGTGTGATAGCATTTAATGAAATTATGTCATGTGTTGTAGTAACAACTTGAGTTGTTTCTTTATTTTATTCAGCTAAAAGCAATACAATATTAAATAACTATACCCATAAAAACAAGAAATAAAACTCTATCCAGAAGATAATCAGTCAATTATCAGGTTAAATCACAAGTGAAGTAAATTAGTATCTTGTTACATTCCATGCCAGAGCAATGTAGTTAGATGGTATCTAAGTCAGACCAAAGGCCTCACTGCAGAGTCTTATGTAAAACTTCCAGAAAAGAAGGCAGACCAATTTCTCCCTTATCAGCAGAGTGTTTGTACATAGCAGCATGAGGTGTTTCAATGTCTTTGGACCACCTAGATCACAGATACAGTGTTCAAAGCATTCCTTGTTGGCAGATCACTCATGTGCACGTTAAAACTGGCAAGACTTCTAGTCTAAATTTGATACAAAGGCTTCTCTTTGACTCTGGATGTACTAAGTTCATATATCATTCATAAAATCTGAAAGACTTCGGGGCATATTAGCAAGACCCACGTTAAAATTATCGCCGTTTTAGCGGCAGGAAACTGCCGCTAAAACGGCGATAATGGGCTTGCTAATATGCGTTATGGAATTCCAATAGAAGCCCAGGTTAGATGTGCAGGACATCTAACCTGGGCTTCTATTGGAATCCTATAACGCATATTAGCAAGCCCATTATCGCCGTTTTAGCGGCAGTTTCCTGCCGCTAAAACGGCGATAATTTTAACGTGGGTCTTGCTAATATGCCCCTCCATTTCTAGGTAAGCAGATAAAAGACTCCTTTTTCCAGCAATATATCAAATCAATAGTAGTTTCTTCTAGTAGCGAATTTAATTCTTGAGACACTTAGGGCCAAATTTATCAAGGAGTTGTATTGCACTTGCATAACGCAACGGGGCGTAAAAGCAATGCAACCCTTAAGTGAGATTGATAAAGCCACACAAATCCACCTTGCATGGCCCGAGTGGCTTGATAAATCTAGAGTAACGCAATGCAGCACAAATCTCTGCGTTGTGTTACTCTGCCCCGAGGAGGTGCTCCATGGGTGGAGCGTGGATGTTCCCAACCATTAGCCCATGGATTTTGGCGCATTCCCAGATTTACCAGTAGTGGTAGACCTGGGAATGCGTCAAAATGCTACACATCCCCAGGGGAGGCGTAATGAAGAGAAACATCTTTATTTCTTCTAGTTTTTTCTTCTTTCTATGTGTGTTGCATTCTGCTTCCCGCCCGACATCGTAGGTTTCAATCTGACCGCCGTATTATGATGACGGCAGTCGGAGTGAAACCTGCGGGGGGCATTCCGATGCGCTTCCGACGGGCTCAAGGAGCCTGTCGAAGCATCGGAAGCCACCATAATCCCTTAATGACAGCGGAGCCAGGCTCGGCTCCGCCGTCGGGATTTTGATGGCACTTTCTGACAGCCTTTTTATGTCGGCCTTTCCTATATGGAAAGGCTGTCGGAAAGTGTCTTAGGGGCCCCCTAGCAGGGCCCCCTACCCCCTGGCCCTCCGCTATGGGGCATGGGGGGACCTATGGTGCCCCCTAAACATCCCTGCACCGTGTGGCGGTGCAGGGATTTTGAGAACATCCATTTCCCATTGGCAGTTTGTGCTGCGGGCCTTTTCCGCCCGTGGCACACTTACCTTACCTTACTTACCTAGTTTCCACTGCTTCAACTAGGACTGCAGTTTGGCATACATTAGGTAGTTCTCCTTTTGTTCGATCTGTTGGAAGGTTGTTTATTGGTAGTGGTAGGTAGGCACCTAACACCAGAAACAAGATCACAGACAAGGTACTGGGTCCTAAATAGGGTCTTTATAAATTAGTCCCTTGCTCAACCTTTGGTAGCTGACACCGAGAAATAAGGCTTAACTTAGGAGACAAGCAAGTAAAGCATTTAAAAACACTACAGTAAATAAGTAAGACACAACACACACTAAAAATCCCACACCAATCTATAAAAATAGGTAATATTTTTATCTTTAAAATGACACCAAAATGGCCAAAATCCAATGTAGGGAACCGGAGATATGCATTTTTAAAGAATAAACACTTTATAGTGCTTAGAGACCAATAGCGCCACTTCTGGACATCTGGTCACGCTTGACCGGGGCAAAGTCAAAGTTTAAGGCCTACCACGATGGAGTCCTGCTCGGATACCCCATGCGGGAGGCCTTTTTACCTTTGCTCTTAGAAACTTTTCTGGAGCTTTTTCCGTCGAGGGATCTTGCGGCTCTCCACCGGTCCGGATTGGGTGAGGGTTCACCAGCTTGACTTGCAGGGAGCTCCCGGTAAAATTCTGGAAGTCGGACCTCCGGAGCTCTTCAGCGGGACGAACCGGGTCGCGGTTGAAGGTGGACGGCTTGGCTCTTGCAGTCGGGTTGGTCACCTCCTGGAGCTTTATTAAAAACATTTTCCAAACTTCTGGAGGTCCTTCCAGAAGGTCTCCTGCTGGGTTTCAAGTGTCCAACACACAAATTCCAAGGGTCTGGAATCTCCTAGATGGTCCTTGGCAGGCCTGAACTTCACTTCCCACAATGCTCTTGGTCAAGCCCTCCACTCCACTGTAAAACTGTAAAACTCCACTGGATGCACTCCAGGAGGGGGACTCTGGCTGGAGAAGGCTCAGTCAAGCTCTGTTAACCTGTAGCTGCAGGGAGTCCACTCATTACTCCTTCTTGAAGAAAGGCAAAGTCCTCAGAGCTGCAGTCTCAGATAGTGCAGCAGGCACAGTCTTCACCAGGCAGGCCCTTGGGTGCAGATCAGGATTCCAGCAAGTCAATCCTCCTTCTTCTGGTAGTTTCAGGCAGCAGAACTGAGAGGCTATGCACCTCTCACATATTTATTCAGTGTTCTGTGGCAGACAAGCAGAGGGCACCTCTGTCCAATTAGATGCTAGGTGCCACCCAAAAACATGACAACTTCCTCCATAGAGTGGCATCTCCTTGTCCCAAAAATCACCATTCTCTCAAAATCCATGATGGCTGAAATTTCAGAAGAGCAGTAAGAGCTAACTAAACCAACTCTCAGTGTGGCTCATTTCCAAAGCTCTCCTCCCCCTAGCATCTGCATATTCCTTCTGTTAGAAATGGGGGTCTCTAGTTGGCAGAGGTAGGTACCTTTGTCCAAATAGGGACCCTTGCTTCTAGTCAGGGTAAGGGGGATACACTCCTAAAATAACCCCTGCTCACCCCCTTGGTAGCTTGGCACGAGCAGACAGGCTTATCTCAGAGGCAGTGTGTAAAGCATTTGTGAACACATACATTAATACAGTGAAAATACTACAAATGGACACCACACCAGTTTAGAAAAATAAGTAAACTTTATCTAAACTAAAACAAGACCAAACGACAAAAATCCACAATACAGTATCAAAAATATCCTTAAAAATAGGTTATTCACTCAAATCAAGCTTCTAGCAACAAATAACTCCACCTGGAGTTAGCACGACGTTGTGAAAGATAGAGTCCCAAAGTACGGCGCCGGCCGCGAGGTGCGCGGCGTCGGGCGCGGAGTCAAACAGACCCCCAAAGAACAGTACCTTGGAAACGATGAAAACAACGGCGTCGCACGGTGTCAGGGAGGTGATGCTTCGTCAGCGTCGAGCGGCGCCTGTTCCTTACGACCCAGGGGAGGTGAAGCCTCAGCTCCTTACTGTGGTGCAGGGGAGGCAAGACGTCTGTTCCTTACTGTGTCGGGGAGGTGACGTCACAGCGGCGGCAAGGCCTCTGTTCCTTACGACGGTGTGGTGTTGATGGATTCGGTAGTCACCCACGTCGAGTATCGGCTCCGCGTTGATGAATCCCCGGCGTCGGAGTCGATGCGGAACGGCGTCAACAGACGTCGGGCCTACGGTGCAAGTCGAGGCGATGCGTCGTGCTCTTCACGAGCGGTGCCCACGGCTTCGCTGCAGGTTACGGCGTCGTTCGCCGGCATCGGCGTTGTAATTTCTTTCTGTGGCAGCTGAAACAGCAGTTCCAGATGCAGAGAGACAGAAGAAATTAAGCCTTTGTGTCCCTGAGACTTCAAAAACAGGAGGCAAGCTCAATTTCAAGCCCTTGGAGATCTTCTTCCTCAAGTAGATGGCAAAGCAAACAGCAAAGTCCTTTTTCTCCTTTTTCTTGGCAGCAAGTAGCCACTGCAGGCCTACCCCAGACAACAAACAGCACAGGGGCAGCAATCTTCCTCAGCTTCTCCAGTTCTTCTCCTTGGGCAAAGGTTTCCCTTGATTCCCAGAAGTGATCTAAAAGTCTGGGGTCTGGGCCCCTCTTTTTATCCACAAAAATCCTTTGTTCTCTGAAGGCAGAGAGTGTCTGTACCCAGCCAAAACCAGTTCTGTCCTCACTGGTGCAGCTTCCTGGCAGGGGGTGGAGACAGCATTATTGAAGACAGGCCAGGAAATCTCCTCCCCCTACTCTAAATGCAGGCCAGGTCCATTCAGCCCAGCCCTGACCCATCAGACTTCTGGAGCCACAGCCCCTCTCCAGCCCCTGTCATCCAAAAAGCAAGACATGCAATACACAAACCTAGCAGAGGCACACTGGATGGTTAGGCAAGAAAATACCTCCTTTCTAAAAGTGGTATTTTCAAACACAGAATGTAAAAATCACCCACACTAAAAGATGTACTTTAACATTCTGAGTTCAGGCATACTAAACTTTATTTCTCTACCTTGTTCCCAGGGCCAGTTATGTTTATAAGATGTTATAAACAAACTCCCCATTCTGTCCTATGGGAACAGGTAGCCTTGCAATAGTGAAAAACGAAATTGGCTGTAATTCACTATCAGGACATGCCACACACATGAGGGCATGTCCTACCTTTCACATACAATGCACCCTGCCCACAGGGGTACCATGGGCCTACCGTAGGGGTGACTGATATGTAGAAAAGGGAAGATTTAGGGACTGGCAAGTGTGTGCACTTGCCAAGTTGACATGGCAGTCCCAGACTGCACACAGGCTCTGCAATGGCAGGCCTGAATCACATTTTACAAGCTGCTTCTGTAGGTGGCACAATCAGTGCTGCAAGCCCACCAGCAGCATTTGATTTAAAGGCCCTGGGCACACACAGTGCACTATACTAGGGTCTGACAAGTAAATCAAATATGTCAATCATGGAATCACTAATCCATAACAATAATTTACAAAGGGAGCAATTGCACTTTGGCACTGAACAGCAGTGGCAAAGTGCCCAAAGCACCTAGACCAGCAAAACGAAGTCCAACACACAGCAAAAACACAGGAGGCAACAGCAAAAAAATGGAAGGGAGACCCACGCCAATGGTGCCAGGTCTAACATGTGTCCCCTCCAGCTGAAATGTGGGGAGAACTACCCACCCTCTTGGGAGTTCTCTTCACTAAGGCGGAAAAATCTGGACAGACCATCAGCATTGGCGTGTTCTGTTCCAGGGCGGAATTTCACCGTGAAGTCCATCCCCTGTAGGGAAATGGACCACCTCAACAGGTTTGGATTCTCACCCCTCATTTGCATCAACCATCTGAGGGCCCTGTGGTCTGTCTGAACCCGGAAGTGAGTCCCAAACAAGTATGGTCTCAGCTTCTTCAGTGCCCAGACCACAGCAAATGCCTCACGCTCAATCGCACTCCACCTCTGTTCCCGTGGAAGTAACCGCCTACTAATGAAGGCTACAGGTTGGTCTAGGCCCTCCTCATTCAGCTGTGAGAGCACCGCTCCCACACCATGCTCTGAAGCATCTGTCTGCACAATGAATTCCCTTGAGAAGTTGGGCGCCTGAAGCACGGGCGCCGTGCACATGGCAGATTTCAGGGCATCAAAAGCCTTCTGGCAGGTGTCAGTCCAGTTCACCTTCCTGGGCTGCTTCCTGGAAGTCAGCTCTGTCAAGGGGGCAACAATGGAGCCATAACCCTTGACGAATCTTCTGTAATACCCGGTGAGTCCTAAAAAGGCTCTCACCTCTGTCTGGGTCTTGGGGGGCTCCCAAGCCAGAATGGTATCAATCTTGGGCTGTAGGGGCGCGACCTGGCCGCTCCCCACCTGGTGTCCCAAGTACACCACAGAACCCTGCCCGATCTGGCACTTACTCACCTTGATCGTGAGGCCTGCCCTCTGCAGAGCCTTCAACACTTCCCAGAGGTGGTGCAGATGTTCCTCCCAAGTGGCACTGAACACTGCGATGTCATCCAGGTAGGCGGCACTGAAATCCTCCAGTCCAGCCAGCACCTGGTTGACCAACCTCTGAAAGGTGGCAGGGGCATTCTTCAACCCAAAGGGCATCACCCAGAATTGGTAGTGCCCCTCTGGTGTTGAGAATGCTGATCTCTCCTTTGCCCCATCAGTTAAGGCAATCTGCCAGTACCCAGACGTCAAGTCAAACGTGCTGAGGTACCGGGCAGCTCCCAACCGATCGATGAGCTCATCAGCTCTGGGGATGGGGTGCGCATCAGTCCTGGTGACCGAATTGAGCCCTCGGTAGTCCACACAGAACCGGAGTTCTGGTGTGGCACCGGGTGCGGCAGCCTTTGGGACGAAGACCACTGGGCTGGCCCAAGGGCTGTTTGAGGGCTCAATCACCCCTAGCTCTAGCATCTTTGAGACCTCCTCCTTGATGCAAGCCTTGACCCTGTCAGTCACTCTGTAAATTTTGTGCTTTACAGGAGGACTGTCCCCAGTGTCAATATCATGGACACACCACTGAGTGACACCAGGGGTCAGGGAGAACAGAGCAGCAAACTGTCCCAACAGTTGGTGACAGTCACTCTGCTGTTTAGGAGTCAGGGCGGGGGAGAGTGATACACCGTCCACTGACCCATTGTGCTCCTTTGCAGACAGGAGGTCAGGAAGAGGCTCTGTCTCCTCTTCCATCCCAGCATCTGTTGCTAGGAGCATACACACTTCGGACCTCTCCAAGTGGGGCTTCAGGCGGTTCACATGCAGGACCCGCAAAGGGTTCCTAGGAGACTGCAAGTCCACCAAGTAGGTGACGTTACTCTTGCACTCCACCACCTCAAATGGTCCTGTCCACTTATCCTGGAGCGCACAAGGCTCCACTGGGGCCATGACCCCCACTTATTGTCCAGGCTGAAACTCGATCAGAGTGGCATTCTGATCATACCACCGGATACTTTGTAACAGGAAAGGGAGCCCTTCACGCGGGCGCTTTGGCTGCAGAACTTTTCCTCCGGTCCCTGACGGTCCTGCGAGGAGGAGCTACGGGCGCAGGAGCGCCATAAATCTAACTGAGGTGTTCGGCGAAGCGGGAAGCCTTGTGTAAATATCCCTGCTGGATAATTTGTAACAGGAAAGGGAGCCCTTCACGCGGGCGCTTTGGCTGCAGAACTTTTCTTCCGGTCCCCGACGGTCCTGCGAGGAGGAGCTACGGGCGCAGGAGCGCCATAAATCTAACTGAGGTGTTCGGCGAAGCGGGAAGCCTTGTGTAAATATCCCTGCTGGATACTTTGTAACAGGAAAGTGAGCCCTTCACGCGGGCGCTTTGGCTGCAGAACTTTTCCTCCGGTCCCTGACGGTCCTGCGAGGAGGAGCTACGGGCGCAGGAGCGCCATAAATCTAACTGAGGTGTTCGACGAAGCGGGAAGCCTTGTGTAAATATCCCTGCTGGATACTTTGGAACAGGAAAGGGAGCCCTTCACGCGGGCGCTTTGGCTGCAGAACTTTTCCTCCGGTCCCTGACGGTCCTGCGAGGAGGAGCTACGGGCGCAGGAGCGCCATAAATCTAACTGAGGTGTCCCGCTGCGCGGGACGCGCGAGGGGGGCGCCGGCAGGGGCGAAGACTGGGCCAAGACGGGTCCGTCTGAGTCCGTCAGAGGCCAAAGGAGGCCGGGCTGGGCCCACTCTCTTCGCTGTGAGGACCGGACGAGTAATTATTCGAATAAAGTATATAGGGCTGTGAGGTACGGTTACAAAACATTGTTCCCGATTGTAACAGAACTGCCCGAGGAGGATTTTATTCCACTTTGTATTTGTGCGCACACGAGACACTGATTCCTTGTTACTGAGTGACTCCGTAATTTGTGTCAAGATAGTTGTTAGAGGGTTTTGTTAGATAGTCAGATAGACTTACTGACAATATGGGGAAAAGAAAAATATTGACAGCCCAGCTCCCGCACCCGAAAAAGGTCGCTGGGGACACACAGCAAACGTTATTGACCTACTTGACAGGGGCAATGGGAGCAATTGAGAAGCAAATATGCTCGGTAGAGGAGTCACTAGTAGCAACTTCACAAGATTTACATGAAGGGATTAAAAACCCTATTGATGGGATAAATGGAGAGGTATGCCCGTCTGGGGTAGACGTACACTGTATTACATTTCAGAACGGCTGTGTCCAGGACATGACCGACCAAATAATATCGAGTAGTCAGGAATGTCTTATTCAGCCCCCACAAAAAAGAACAGAAATATTACTCGATACCGATAAGAGCATTGAGATAGTAGAGGCTATGGGTCATAAAATACCTATTGAACCGATTATAGAAAATATGCCAAAAAAGGTGAAACCCGTCAAAAAAGTAGTAGCAGGGAAAAAAATGACACTGAAACCGTTGGTGGAGATGGATAACAAATTAAAATTATCCACCAAGGAGGCCGATACAAGGAACATATATACTCTTGTACAGAAATTAGATCATTATCTTAGAGAATCTCTTTCAATGATAGAGGGAAGAGTAACTATGATTGAACAGACGTTAACGGGCCTTTTAGCTAGAGTAGACACCTTTAAAGATTCATTCGATAAACACGAAGAAAGGGTGGATGGCAAGGCCGAAATAAGTGGGCGCCCTAAAACACAGAATGAAAAAAGTCAGCCCCATCAAGAAGGAGATTGTAGAAAATCTAACATGAGTATATTTCAGCCCATTCCCCCATTTAATCAAAATGATCAATGTTTGATGAAGATGCAAAAAAGGGGGAATAAGGAAGTAATTGCTAAAAACTACTCCTCTAATTTGACTCCCCTTTACCAACATAATGTACCTCCGCCCACGAATGCTATCCCCAATGAGCTACCTTATTTAGATCTACCTCCACCTTGTACACCATACACGGTAATACTTGCCAATGTACCAAAATTAAGAACGGAGGACACAGAATCTTGGGAAACCCTAAGAAATAAGGCCCTCCATTGGTTAAGTACAAGGGTTGGATTTACCGAACAACTTTTTATGGAGTTTAAAATGGGTCGGAGGGTGAAATGGGTCGGAAAAAGTCGAAAAACCCTTCCGGGAGATTGTGTGGTCTTAACATTTAAAACACCCCACCTGGTCGAAAAGATTTTAAGGAAGGGAGGAGATAAATCCGTGAATATGTGGGGTATAAACATTTTGCCCCTAGGTTTTTTCTACCGACCACTCACTACTCTGATGGAGAGAGGAGGTACTGATCGAGTAAATGAAGTAAGATATGAGAATGTATATAGTGTTCCGGTGAGAAATTGTTTTGCACCGTTGTCCTCACTAGAGGAGATTGATTGACTGAATATTCAACCTAATGATGCTGCTGTTAACCCGCCAGTTCAGATTATGCAAGAATTAGGTAGGATTGACTCGACCAACTATATTACTTCTTTATATGAGGGAGATAGTCTGCAGAAACAGAGGGATGTACAAAAAGCTAATTACACAAACTCTAAAGTGAGGCTATGTGACACGATGGAGCCGGGGCCAAGTATGGGGAAAACGGGGGAATTACTTCCCTACATGTCCACGAACACACAAAACGACACTCAAATCCAGTCAAAGAACAATGAGAATAACATCACGATACTTTATTGGAACATAGCTGGTCTACGATCCAAATTAACGAATCATCTCTGGCTTGATTTTGTAAGGAAATTTAATATTCTCTGCTTACAAGAGACTTGGTCACTGAAAGAAATGCATATCGAAAGTTACAAGACATTTCACACATCAGCAGTACCATCGATATCTGGGAGGTCAAAGGAGGCCTGAGTATATATGTCTCGAATCTCCTAAGAGTAAATAAAATTTCGTTTAGTATTACAGAACCAAATTATCAAATAGTGACTATGAATATAGATAAACGGGACTCTGTTGTTCTGATAAATTTTTACAATAATGCTCAGAAAGAACATGTGGTAGCTATGATAAAGCAGCTTAGAAGTGCTCTACAGGACATCCAGAATGATAGCAGAGAGAATGTATTATTTGTGTGGGGGTGATTTTAATACTGCTTTGTGTCCACATAGTGATGATGGAATATGTGGACTAACAGATGAAAATGATTGTAACTTACCACACTTCTCACATAGTGCACATGGAGATGGTTTAAATGAGATCTTATTTCTTTTAGATATGGGTTTTGTAAATGTACTGAGCTCGCCACCTATCCCTTTTACCCAGACTTTTAATGGGAGAGGGTTGAGCACTATTATTGACTTTATAGTAATCCCAAATAGATTGGCTTCCCGGATATTAAGTTTTAAAACACATAGGAACGCCCTAAGTGATCATTTTCCCTTAAGTGTGGCTATATCTGTCCCTACAAAAATATATGGAGCCCATAGTAGGAGGATCCAACCGATCCAAGATTTGGTAATTGATAGATTAAATGGCTATTCTCTAAAGTGGGCTCAGGTAGAGCCACGTACAATTACTAAAACAGTGGTAGAGAATAGTTTAGAACAAATTTTTAAATGTTTGGATGAGCATACACCATATGAGGTGGTACTGGATTCCTATGCACAAATAACAGAAATAATAAGGAATACACTGAAAGTTGAAACAAAGAAGGGGAGAAAGAAGAAAAATGGGTGGTTTGACAATAACTGCACAAAGGCCTATACTAACTTAAAGCATGCTTTACATAAAAATATAGGGATGGTGCGGAAATAAGGCAGTGCAGGAAGGAATATAATCAAGCAATGAAAATACGAAAAGGCGAATTAAAAAAGAATATTTGGGCTGATTTATATAAGGCAAGTATAGAAAGGGATAGCATCGCCTTTTGGCGTGTGGTTAACTCTCCTTTTTTGAGAACTGAAGAGACTCCAACTATAGAAATTGCAATTGATGAAGGACAGTGGATAGATCATTTCTCTAAAATGTTTAGTAAGACTAAGGAGGAAAGAGGTATAACTGGGAGTTCTGTAATTCTTAGTCCTTCAATACAAGATATTCCAATCAATTTAGATTTTACCCTTGAAGAGGTACAATCCGCTTTGAAAGTTAGTAAGGGCGGAAAGGCCCCGGGCCCAGATGGAGTCCCAGTTGATATTTTTAAACAAAACATAGATCTATGGGGTCCATTAATAAAGCAAGTGCTCGCAGCCTGTTGTAAAGTTGGACTCATGGCAACCTGGTCTGAGTCACTTATGGTACCAATCTTCAAAAAGGTGATAGACAGAATCCAACATGCTATCGTCCTATATCTTTGTTGGATTCGGTGGGAAAAGTGGCAGGCCGTATTATACTAAACCGCCTCCAGCAATGGGCTGAAGACAACAATGTAATATCGGACCTACAATTTGGTTTTAGGGGGGGTCTTGGAACCATAGAGCAGTGCCTTAATTTAACAATTTTAATGGGGAAATACACAAAAGTAAAAAAGGAAAATTGTACTTGGCCTTTGTAGATCTCTCTACTGCGTTTGACTGTGTATGTCACGACAAATTATGGAATATTCTTGGGGCAATGGGGGTTGATCCTCCCTTAATCCAATTTATAAGAGAACTCTACTCGAATGCAAGAGCTAGGGTACGGTATGGACAGAATGGAGAATATACAGCACCATTCCAAGTGGAGAGGGGGGTTAGGCAGGGCTGCGTCCTGGCACCTTTCTTGTTTTCTTTATATACCAACGGCTTGGAAGATGTGATGCTCAAAGGGTGCCAGGACCTACCTCAGATACAAAAACGCCCCATACCTGCCCTCCTCTATGCGGATGATGCTGTAGTTATGGCCCAAACTCCACTAGAGCTCCAAAGGGCCCTTGATAGATATAGTGAGTACATGAAAAGTTTAGATTTAAAAATCAATGTTACCAAAACTTTTATAATGAATTGCGGGAGGGGTGGTAGTAATCAGAGGGCTATTTTTATTGAGAATAAAAAGTTGAAACTACTAAGACGTACCCTTATTTGGGTATTCTCATAGACAGTATGGGAACGTGGCAACAGGCCATTAAAGCTAGGAAACTACTCTTCATGAGAACTACAACAGCCCTAGTAAAATTCTCACAGAAGTTGGGTAAGAGGCCCCCAACTGAGTTGGTCAAAATCTACCAGGCAAAGTGTGTTAGTACAGCAACTTACGGGGCTGGGATTTGGGGATACTGCAATGTATCCGAATTACAGAGAGTAGAGAACGCCTTTTTGAGGTATTTACTGGCCGTCCCACGCTCGACGTCAACTTATATTTGCCACACTGAGCTGGGGTTACATTATATTTCGGATATAATAAAGGTGCAACCAGTTTTACTGTGGCACCGAATTTGGACCTCGCAAAAAACAACATTTAATCAGAATGTGTTAAGTGACACCCTTAAACTAGAACAAGCTCTATATATTAGGTGGCTGAAATATATTAAAGAGTTTATGATGGATTTGGGTCAACCTGAACTCTTTTTTAATCCCTCATTGATGTGTTTAATCCCTAGAAAAGTTTTTAAAAGCTATGCATGACTCACATGGAGCAAATTAGATACGCTGGTGAGGTGTATAAACCGACAGTACAATTGAACCAGTCGATACGTATAACAAATGCAATGCAGCCATACTTAACTTATATTTTGTCTGGTTACGAAAGATTTGTCCTTACACGCTTTAGATTAGATGTATTCCACCGACTAGTATCCTTCCCCATGGTAAATGATTTGTCCGAAAATTTAATAAATTGCCCTTGTGATGGATCTTCACCACAAACATCAATCCATGTGGTTTTGTTTTGTAAACATTACCTGGAGCCAAGAAAGAGGTGGATCCTACCTATTCTGAGAATTTGGGGCTTGAGGCAATGTCGCCCTGCCTATCTGGCATTGCAGTTTTTAGATAACAAATGTTTTATAAGAAACATTGCTTCCTTTCTGAAAGGTATAATTAAACGCAGGAAAAAAAATTTGAATTCAGTTTCACCACAAAAACTATGATTAATGATGTTTTCTGTTTTTTTCTTTTTTTTTTTTTGGTTTTTTTTAACTGATTTTAACTGGGTATTTTAAAGTAACTGTGATTTATATTGAGAAAAATGTTTTTAGGGTTAACATGTGTAGTGTGATTTGTAGTAATTGTGATAAATATTTTAAAACTGTGCTTTTATGGTTTTGTGATTTAAAATGAAAACCGAATAAAGCAAATTTGACTTGACTTGACTTGACTCATACCACCGTTTCATCTCCTCCTGGCTGGCTTCCGGATTCGCCTGAGCGAGTTGTCTGAAGCGCTTAGTCTGGTTTCTGAAGGTCAGCATGCAGCTATATACATCCTGGGGAGGTTTACTGGGAGCTTTCTCCCAGCCTTCTTTCACCAGACTCAGAGGTCCTCTTACAGGATGGCCGTACAGCAGTTCAAAGGGACTGAACCCTAAGGACTTCTGGGGCACCTCTCTGTAAGCAAACAAAAGGCATGGTAAGAGGATGTCCCACTTACGCCTCATGGGTTCACCAAGACCCATAATCATACCCTTCAGGGTCCAGTTGAATCTCTCAACCAGCCCATTACCTTTGGGGTGGTAAGGAGTGGGGAACTTGTATGTAACACCGCATTCCTGCCACAGGGACTTCATATACTTTGATATAAAGTTGGTACCACGGTCGGAAACCACTTCTCTGGGGAACTCCACGCGGGAGAAAATCCCCATCAACGCATGACCCACCACGGGGGCCATCACAGCTCGGAGAGGGATGGCTTCCGGGTACCGGGTGGCATGGTCCACCAAGACCAGGATGAACCAGTTGCCCATGGCTGTCTTGGGATCCAGAGGCCCCACAATGTCAATACCCACCCACTCAAAGGGAGTGCTGACCTCAGGGAAAGGTTGGAGAGGAGCCTTACACTACCTCCCACTCTTGCCACTTGCCTGGCAAGTCTGACAAGTCCTACAGTCAGTGTCAGAACTCTTACGCATTTGGGGCCAGTAAAAGTGGGTGACAAGCCTTTCAAAGGTCTTGTCTTGCCCCAAATGTCCTGCCAAAGGCACATCATGAGCCAGACCCAGTAGGAAGGCTCTGGCGCGCTGGGGTACCACCAGCACACGGGCTGACCCAGGCTCAGCAACCTTAGGCTCGCTATACAGGAGACCATTCTCCCAGTATATCCAATGTGATCCAGACTGATCACCTGCTGCCTGGTTTGCAGCCTGCTGCCGCAAACCCACAAGAGAAGGGCACTTCTGCTGCTCCTGGCAGAATTCCTCCCTGGAGGGGCCTCCTTCCTGCTGCCAATGGGTCAGCTCAGGCAGGTCCCCCAGTTCAGCCACTTGTTCCCCTGTAGGTTCCAGGGCATCCCCCTCAAGGTCTGCCTCCTCCTGGACTGTGGGAACTTCGGGGGCCGGTTTCCCGTGCCCCCTGTCTCCTCTCTTTCTGGCAGGCACCTGGGCCACGCTTTCAGGCTCCAGGTCCTCTTGAATGCCCTTACCAGCTGCCATAGACCGAGTGGTCACACATGCCCACTCAGGCAGACCCAACATCTCTAAATGAGACCTCCGCTCCACCTTTGCCCGAGGTGAGCTCTCCAAGTCATTGCCTAGCAGACAGTCAACAGGCATGGCTGGCCTCACAGCTACTTGCAAAGTACCTGAGAACCCCCCACTCAAAGGGAACCTGTGCCACTTTGCAGAGGCACTCTGAACTGTCAGCGGCAACTACTGGGTAGAATGCGTTGGGGACCACCTGCTTTTAGACACCAGCCGACAACTGACAGCTGTCACACTGGCTCTAGTGTCTCTCAGAGCCTCCACACTATGGCCATTGATGGTCACCCACTGCCTGAACTTTTTAGTGTTATCAGGCAGATGAGCTATTGGGACCATCTCACTGTCTCCTAAAGAAACCAGGGACATCTCTGCGGGGCCACACCCACCTTGGGCACCCGACTCCTCCCCCAAAGCTACACTAGCCATCTGCCGGGGCGGTGCACCAGTGGGTGCGGTGTTAACATTTTTGGGGCACTTAGGATCCCATTGGAAGTGGCCTACCTGACCACAACCAAAACATATCTTGGGACCCCTTTGAACAGGTTTACCTGTCGGGACCCATGGTTTCTTCTCAGTGGGAGGCTGGGAACCCTTACCTTGGTTCCCTTGGGGATTACTTTGGGGCCCTTTCTGGAACTCCTGTTTACCCTTGTCCCCCCCACTCTTCTGCTGGGGACACTGCCCACCTGTGGTGGAGTCTCCCACATAACCTTTGTGGACCCTGGTACTGACCCAGCGGTCCGCCTCCACAGCAAGCTTCCTGGGGTCAGTCAGCTTACTGTCAATGAAATGCTGGCGTAGCTCTGGAAAACAACTACTAAACAAGTGCTCCCATGCAACCAAATCATAGAGCCCCTGTAAGTCATTCACCTGGCTACCCTTCACCCAACCATCCAATGCTCTGCAAAAGTAGGATACATACTCAACCCAAGTGCTTGACTCCAGCTTCTTACAGTTCCTAAACCTCTGTCTGTACAGCTCTGGGGTCAACCCATACCTCCTTACCAAGGCTTCCTTCATGGGGGCATAGGACATCTGATCCTCAGTGGGCAATGCTAGCAATACGTCCCTCCCTTCCTGGATAAAGCGGCCCCACAACCCCGCTCCCCAATCTCTCTCAGGGATTCTGTAGGACTTCATTGCCACTTCATAAGCTTTGAACCACTGACCAATGTCTTCCTGCTTTGTGAAATCCTTAATAACATCCTTGGGAATGTATACCATTCCTTCCCCAGGCACTGATGGTGTGCTGCCACCAGAGGGACTGATCTCTAAACTCTTTGCTTTCAGATCCAACTCCCTCAACCCTCTCTCATGCTCTAAGAGCATCTTTTTCTCCTCCAGGGCTAATTTCTCTCTCTGAAATGCCAACTCCTTATCCTCCTTCCCCAGCTTGAGCTTCGTGAGCTCCAACTCATGCATCCTGTTTTTCTCCCTGTACTCCAGCTCTTCTGGAGACAGGCCCCTTTGAGACACACTGCTGCCTTCCCTGGGAGGCACCCCCCTCCAGTTAGGCCCACTAACCCATCCTGCTGCCCTTCTAAATTCTCCCCCTCCACCATAGGCTCCTCGGTCTGCCCACTGGCATTCCTTGATTCCAACCAGGCCCTCAGCGCCTTTTGGAACTCCTCCTTTCTGGTGAGGCCTCTCACGGAGATTTTTTTTTTTTGCAGATGGTTTTAAGTTGTGGCACAGTGTAGGTATCAAACCTCTCCTCTTCAAATTCCATATCTACAGATGCAATGGATGCTGGTTTACTCATGGTGAAAAATTGGCAGTTCTCAAGATGTAAGAAAAAATAGTCCCAACGAAAAAGTTCCACCAATTGTATGTGGTTGTGTAATGGTCTGCACTATACCAGTAGTGTACACCAATCACTGTATGTAAGACACAAATGCAAGTCCAGATCCTCACCGCTGACCACCAATGTTAGAAATGAGGGTCTCTAGTTGGCAGAGGTAGTTACCTTTGTCCAAATAGGGACCCTTGCTTCTAGTCAGGGTAAGGGGGATACACTCCTAAAAGAACCCCTGCTCACCCCCTTGGTAGCTTGGCACGAGCAGACAGGTTTATCTCAGAGGCAGTGTGTAAAGCATTTGTGAACACATACAGTAATACAGTGAAAACACTACAAATGGACACCACACCAGTTTAGAAAAATAAGTAAACTTTATCTAAACCAAACAAGACCAAACGACAAAAATCCACAATACAGTATCAAAAATATCCTTAAAAATAGGTTATTCACTCGAATCAAGCTTCTAGCAAAAAATAACTCCACCTGGAGTTATCACGACGTCGTGACAGATAGAATCCCAAAGTAAGGCGCCGACCTCAGGTGCGCGGCATCGGGCGCGGAGTCAAACAGACCCCCAAAGAACAGTACCTTGTAAACGATTAAAACAACGGCGTCGCACGGCGTCAGGGAGGTGATGCTTCGTCAGCGTCGAGCGGCGCCTGTTCCTTACGACCCAGGGGAGGTGAAGCCTCAGTTCCTTACTTAGTGCGGTGCAAGGGAGGCGCGACGTCTGTTCCTTACTGTGTCGGGGAGGTGACGTCACAGCGGCGGCGAGGCCTCTGTTCCCTTACGAGGGTGTGGTGTCGATGGATTCGGTAGTCACCCACGTCGAGTATCGGCTCCGCGTTGATGAATCCCCGGCGTCGGAGTCGATGCGGCACGGCGTCAACAGGCGTCGGGCCTACGGTGGAAGGCGATGCATTGTGCTGTTCACGAGTGGTGCCCACGGCTTCGCTGCAGGTTACGGCGTCGTTCGCCAGCGTCGTGTTGCAATTTCCTTTTGTGGCAGCTGAAACAGCAGTTCCAGATGCAGAGAGACAGAAGAAATGAAGTCTTTGTGTCCCTGAGACTTCAAAAACAGGAGGCAAGCTCAATTTCAAGCCCTTGGAGAGCTTCTTCCTCAAGTAGATGGCAAAGCAAACAGCAAAGTCCTTTTTCTCCTTTTCCTTGGCAGCAAGTAGCCACTGCAGGCCAACCCCAGACAACAAACAGCACAGGGGCAGAAATCTTTCTCAGCTTCTCCGGCTCTTCTCCTCGGCAAAAGGTTTCTCTTGATTCCCAGAAGTGATCTAAAAGTCTGGGCCCCTCTTTTTATCCACAAAAATCCTTTGTTCTCTGAAGGCAGAGAGTGTCTGTACCCAGGCAAAACCAGTTCTGTCCTCACTGGTGCAGCTTCCTGGCAGGGGGTGGAGACAGCATTGTTGAAGGCAGACCAGGCCCATTCAGGTGAAAAGGAAATCTCCTCCCCCTACTCTAAATGCAGCCCAGGTCCATTCAGCCCAGCCCTGACTCATCGGACTTCTGGAGCCACAGCCCCTGTCATCCAAAAAGCCAGACATGCAATACACAAACCTAGCAGAGGCACACTGGATGGTTAGGCAAGAAAATACCTACTTTCTAAAAGTGGTATTTTCAAACACAGAATGTAAAAATCACCCACACTAAAAGATGCACTTTAACATTCTGAGTTCAGGCATACTAAACTTTATTTCTCTACCTTGTTCCCAGGGCCAGTTATGTTTATAAGATGTTATAAACAAACTCTCCATTCTGTCCTATGGGAACAGGTAGCCTTGCAATGGTGAAAAACGAAATTGGCTGTAATTCACTATCAGGACATGCCACACACATGAGGGCATGTCCTACCTTTCACATACAATGCACCCTGCCCACAGGGAAATTTCTCTAAAAGTCCATTCAAAGGGCAATGGGATTAGGGAAATGGTTCAGGTCAGAGTCCAAGGAAGGTTCTGCACAGAGTCTGCAGAAAAGGGTTTCAGCAAAGGACTTCAGGAAGAAAGTCCATAGTCATATGCCATCTGTATTCCCCGTTCTGCGCTACCCTCTGCCAAGCTAACAATAAGTTATAATCGATAGAGTCCGTTGGCAACTCCCCTTTGGTTGCGTCATCAGTAGAAGTCCATTGTATTTGTTTCAATGTCTGTATGGATTCACATGGTACATAATGAAACATTAGAGAAAAATCCCACACTGGACATGGGAACACCTTCTTGGTCACACGCTCAGGGTTTAGTACAACAGTCCATTGTTTGTCTACAGGTTTCTCATGTGCTCATAGTTGAAATCTGTTCCCAGACATGTATCTCTTGCTTCTTACAACAAATGTATCTATTCTAAACTAGCGATTCATGGGAAAACCTGCAAAGAAACAAGTCAGCAGAAATGCAGAAGCACAGTAGGTTCCCATGGGACAAAAATTCAGGCCTTTCGAGTGAAAGCCTGCTAACTTAAGACATTAAATCAATAATGCACAGTTAATATGTATGTGCACAATGAAACATGTACATATATAATATTATTGTAGCAAGCAATGGAATTGCACAACAGTAAGTATACCTATAAACTACATTTGGAAGTACATATGTGTAACAATAAAACATACATTGGTGAAACTTTACTGTTCAATCTATACTAATATCCTACACATATAAGGATCATTTAAAACTAAGAACATTTCCAGCAGTTATACAGACGAATTAGCTCACGTTTATGTGTCATGTGTAAAGCTTCAGCAATGAAGTAATGAGGATGGTTTTTACTACACATTTCAAATGTTTTATTTTTCAATATAGCACGTATTATGATTGCAAATCCTTTTAGTTGTAATGAAGCATGTAAGTTTATTAATACAGGTCAGTCACTTTATGAATCGACATCAAGTAGCTGTTTTTTAATCATTCATTTTAAAACATCTCTTATTAATGAAGACGGGTTCGAAGTTAAATTTAAAAAAACATTTCTTTTGACATTAGTAAAATATTCTATGTGAGAACTATAAATACTATAGTAAAGACTTTCGGTCTCCGCAGTGTCAGGTGTATCATGTGCAAGAATCATAAAGACACGTAGGGCTCATGTGCTAAGTGCACGTTAATTTTGTGTGTCAGGTATCAGTCATATTTAGGTCTTATTGACGTGTAAAGAGTGGGCACCTTTATGCTGCACCAATCCCCCTCTGATGGCTAATCAAGCCATCACATGAATCTCTTATGAAATGTTCAGATTACAGCATTGTTGTCTTCATCATTTCCTTTTTTTAATTTTTTTAAAATTTTATGCGTCAGGTACATCATAAGGCGAAAAGAAAAGATATTTACAATTCTAAATTCATACATTATATTACAGTATACTCTTGAAGTTCTCAAATGGCATTAGAAAAGGAAAGAAGAAAAAAGAAAAACAAAAGAGAAACAGCAAACACAGATTAACCAATTCCTGTCCTACTTGCCGGCTCCCCATGGTTTCTTTTAAGCCAGTCTGTCATCGGTGCCCAGATCTTACTCCCTTTCGCTCTGGCTCTGTGGCCCTTGTTCTTATAAAGAGCCATTTCGAGAATATGTATATTCAATAATCAATGTAGCCAAGCAGTATATACAGGGGGTTCCGAATCCTTCCATGCAGTAGCAATTAATAGTCTTGCTACCGCAATTGTGACGAACACAAAGTCCCGATGTGCTGATGGTAGCCCAATTCGGCTATCATATCCAAATAGCATCAGCGGCGCGCTAATAGTAATCACACGGTTAATTGATTTTTCCCAGAATTTCTCTATACCCTTTTTTAACGAAATCATTGACTTACATGCGTAAAACATATGTATAGTATCGGCAGGGCTATGCTGACATCTAGGGCATTGATCAGTCTCTCGTTTCCCCCAGCTAAAAAGTTTTGCTGGGTATAATATAAGTTAAACAGGGTTTTGTAGTGTTGCGCTTTAAGGTTTGCTGTCAAAAATATATTTTTCCCTAATTCTAATGACATATCCAGATCGATGTCATTATCCCCTATTTTTGACGCCCACCTTGTCTCAGTTTTACCTAAATCGTCGGGTATTGTTTCCATCAGTATATTATAATAGTCCGTGATCCGCCTGTCCCCCCGATATAGCTTGTCCATTAGGGGTATTGATCGAAGGTTGTCACGTTTTACAGCTGAATTTTTTAATTACCCCCTTATTTGGATATATTTAAAATACGATCTGCTGTTGATCCCAAATTTTAGAACTAATTCCGGGAATGGTAGTATTTCCAATTTATCACTAATTAAGCTCGCTACCTGATGAATACCAGCCTGTGCCCAATCTCTGGACATACCATCCAATAGCTCCGCAGGGAAAAACGAAGATCCCTATAAGAGGGTATATCTATTGCATTTGGGGATTTTCATAATTTTACTTACTTTAATCCATACCATTCTAGCTGCTTTCAAGCACTTAAAGCGGACCTTTTTATAATAACTGGGCTCGAGTTGTCTTAGAAAAAGTCCTGTTGCTTCCTCCCCAATAGCCAGATGGTATATAGATGGTAAGCCGTCCTCCCGTGCAGAGCTATCTGCTCCCAGCAGGGTACCCATTTGTTGCAGAAAAGCTGCCCAATAGTAAAAAAGTAAGTTTGGAGCAGCCCAACCACCTCTCTCTCGCGGAAGGGTTAATGATCTTAAAGCGCGTCTAGTTTTTTGATAATTCCATATAAAGTTTGAAAAAATAGAGTTCATTTTCTGGAATGCATTACCGGACAGTTCTAAGGGGATGGAGTGGAATAAATATAAAATTCTGGGAAAGATCTTCATTTTTAAAACATTTACTCTCCCCACTATCGTTAAGGGCAGCTTATCCAACCGTCGGAGCTCGGAGGTAACCTCCTCCAACACTAAATCAAGATTATTTGCCCACAACATATCTAGATCTGGACCTATCCTTACCCCTAAGTATGTTGCTGATTCAGTCTGTCGTGGATCTCGTAGATTACACTGTTCTGTACGTATTATCTGTGTCTTTCCCTTGTTCAAACAGTAGCCAGACCTGCTCCCAAATTTCTCCGCCATACTCTCAAGTTCTAATATTTGCGTTGCTGGGTTCGACGTAACCACAGCGATATTGTCCACGTAGGCGAGTACCTTTGTCTCATAGCCATTTGTTTTAAAAGGTTCGATCGCAGAGTTCTGAATTATCTGGTTAAGGTACAGATCAAGATATATGGCGAAGAGAATGGGGGAGCACGGACATCCTTGTCTAGTATCTCTTGCCACCACTATTGGGTCTGATGTCTTCCCCATCACCTGTAATCTGGCATAGGGTTTATGGTACATCGCCTGAATAGCAGTAATCATTTTAGGGCCAAACCCTCTCTCCACTAATGCTCCCCACAAATATTGCTATGTCACTCTATCGAAGGCTTTCTCGGCGTCCAAGAGGATCACAGCCAGTCCATCCCCCCTAGTCCCGGCTATATCCAACAGAGAAACTACCCGTCGTATATGGTCCGTAGTTCCCCTGCCGGGTACGATGCCATGTTGCCATGGCGAAACCAAACTGGCTATGACCCTCTGAAGCCGAGTCGCTAAAATTTTAGAATACACCTTCGCATCTGAATTTATCAGTGAAATGGGGCGATATGAGTCAGGCAGTGTCGATGGTTTCCCCTTTTTATGAAATATTATTATGTCGTTTCCTGCCAAGACTTGGGAGGGAGTCCTCGATATTGAACATCTAAAAAAAGATCATGGAGTAATACAGCCAGATCAGCTTGGAGTATTTTGTATATCTCCACTGGGATTTTATCTGGGCCTGCAGCTTTCCCAGGAGAGGGAGTTTAAAGCCGACACAGTTTCTTCCAGCGTGAACTCTTCTTCCAGCTCAGAGCATATAGCAGGATCTAATCTGCTAAGCTGTGCATACTCCTCTATGGTAACTGGTTGATTATAGCTGGGATCCATTTGATACAGCTTATTATAGAACTGTTCAAAAACCCCTATTATCTTGGCAGAAGTAGTTTCCATCTGCCCCTCAGAGTTTTTAATTTCCGTTATATTATTGCGAGAGACCTTTTGTCTAATCCTAAGGGCCAAAAGTCTACCCGTCTTTTCCCCATATTCATATAGCTCTCTACGATGTACTTGATACGCCTGAGCAACTTGAATCTGAAAAAAACTATTTAGCTCTGTTTTAACAATTATTATCTGGTTCTTAACCACAGTTAGTCTGGCTGGTTCCCCCTGATGTAGCAAATTGATATGTTCTGTCTCTAGCTGTGCCAGCCGGGTCATAAGGGAAGTAATCTGACTCCTCCGTAACTTCCGCTGCTGGCCTACATAGCTTATTATTTCCCCCCTTAAACACTCTTTATACGTATCCCACGCAATCGTACGAGAAGCACTATATCGATTAATTTCAAAAAATTCTCTAGACCAATTTTTTATATATTTAATAAAATCCTCGTCTGCTAACAATTTCCTATCAAAAGACCAGGATCGGAGTTCCCTTTCCGAGCCTTGACCCGTTATTTCTAGCAAAAGTGGGTTGTGATCTGAAAAAATTTGCGGCATCTTCGTTATCTCAACCGCCCCCAGAATACTAGCTGAAGCCAGAAAGTAGTCTAAGCGAACATATTTTTGATGGGGGCATGAGAAATATGTATAACCTGGATCTATATTGTGCTTGGATGCCCATACATCTACCAGACCATGGCTGGACTTAAAGTTATTTATGGCCCGATTGACCTGGGGTTTTCTCCCTTATACTTCAGCCCCGTCTCACTTGAAATCCTGAGGTGGATATTAAAGTCTCCACATACTATTAAAGGTGTTGGCCATGCAGCAAGCTCCAGCTCTAATTCTTCCCAGATCTCGGGATCGTCCTGATTTGAAGCATATATTACCCCAACCGTCAGCCCCGTATTTAAAGTAGCAATTGCCCATCGGCCCCATTTATCCGCCAGAATACGTTTACTAATACCCGCTTGCCGTTTAATACATATCGCTACTCCCCTAATCATGGAAGTCTGTGTGGAGCAAACTACCAGATCGTATCCTATTATCTGGAGGACGCCCCTATTATTCCATGGGATGTGGGTCTCCTGTAAGCAAATAATTTCAGGGTTAATGAAGCGCAGGATCTCGAATATCTTAGCTCTTTTTGCTCTGTCATTCAGGCCTGCCACATTGACTGAACAGATCCGTAGTTTATCCATACCCTTCTCCCAAAATGAGCCATCTGTTTAGCCTACCATTCCATTTTTTATCTATTCTTTCCTTTTCTTTCTTTGTTTCTGAATCTCCTCACTTTGATGCACCTAAGCTGGCTTTTCTTCCCCTTGCTCCCAGTCCTACCCCACCCCTCCTTCCCCCACCCCCCCTGACCCCCCTCCCACCACTCCCACCCTTCACCCCACCCTTGAAAGCTACTAGACCAATGGTCTAGTTCGGATGATGCGGCTCTTTGCATGATCCGTGAGTCCCCTCCCGTTTTTTCCTTAATAAATCCCAAAACATCAATACATCCCCCTTCATATATCAAATAAATCTTAAACCACACTCCTATATCATATAACACCCACCGTCCTGCTGCCCACCATCGCCTCTACTAATCAAATGCAAAAACAACCAGCATGCCCACCAGCAATAACTACAAAAAAGAGAAAGGGGGAGAATATAAGAGATCTCTTAGCAATAAACCTATACAGACCCAGCCTCCCTAGCCTTTCCTATTTAATTCATCCAGAAACTCTTTTGCTTTAATTTCTGATGTGAAGTAGCGGGCACTATCCCCAATTACAACTTTTAATTTTGCCGGGTTCAAGAGGTATGCCTGGGCTCCCTTTTCTTGAAAAGGGTTTATCATCTGTCGTAACCTCCATCGCCTTTCGACCGTCACATGACAGAAGTCAGGTCTTGTAAAGAACTCAACATCATCCAGCCGGCGTTTACGATCTGGTCTGGCCTTTTCAAATATAATCTGACGAAGGAGATATTTTCCAAAAAACACGAGCACTGCTCGAGGTCTGACGTCAGCACCTGCCTGCTGTTTCATCACCAAGGGGACCCGGTGTGCTCGTTGGATTTCCTGGGCCCAGTTCCAACCTTCAACCTCGGGAAATGCCTTGGCTAAAAGATCGACCATGTAGCGATGGATATCCGTACCCCCTTTGTTCTCAGGAATACCCAAAAATCGCAGATTGTTTCTTCGTTGTCGGTTTTCTTGGTCTTCGAGCTTCCACTGCACATCTATGAGTCTAGCTTCATGTGATGTAGTCTGCAGCTGCGTTGACACCATTTCAGACTCAATAATACCAGTTCTTGTTTCAAGATCAGTTAGACGATCTGAAATTTCACTACATACTTTGGCGATTTTGCGAACTGAGCCTTGAACTTTTCGAATAGCAGCTTGGGAGCGCCTGCTATCTTGTCTAGCCTCCTCACGATGGGCCATGACTGATTGTAAAATTGCATCCAACGTTGCTGTGGGCACCACTTCCGTATTGAGGGGAGATTTGGTTGTGTCCCCCACTAGCAAGCTAGAGGGTGAGTAGTCCCAATTCAGATCTTGCTCTCCCAGCTTAGTTCGGTCTGACAGTGCCGCTGTTTTCTTCGACCTACGTAGTGTTGCAGCGGAATCCCTTCCACTAGTGTCATGGGGGCTTTCACTTTCTTCTTCTGCTTCGCTACCACTTGTCGAGAATGCCGATCCTACCATTGATTCTGTGTCTTCTGACATTGAGTAAAAATAGTCAGTTGCTTCTATATCCGTTTCTTTTCCCTGCTGGGTCTTTTGTGCAAAGTGTTTAGACCGTGCGTGAGGTAAACAGTCAACCATAACGCCTGTTGGTTGTGTTTTTTTTCTTCGCATAGAATTTTCAGACCCTTTATCTTTACCAATGGTTTGACCCAACAATAAGTTTTTACTCGACTGAGCTTCTGCCAGAGTTGTCTGGGCTATGTTATCACTGCGCTGGGTTCGCATGTCCCCTGCCTGCTGCGTATAGTCTCCTCCGTTCTGCCCTCCCTCATCGATGGCAATAGCATTTACCATGCTTTTCTCTACCCGATCCCCCTAGGTCTCAACAGTCTCAACAATCTCCATTAAACCAGATTTTGCGGGGTTACATTTGGGACACCAGATGTATCAAGTGCCTCGGGTGTCGTAAGCACGATCGGGCCAGCTCCCCCCACCTCCTCCATTACCTGCCCAGATTCATCCGTTGTTAGGGGTCCAGAACCTTGTTGGGCTAAGTCACCTTCCGCCGCCCCTGTCTCGACCTCCTTCGGCTCCTCAGTCGATTCATCTTTGTTAGCATTAGCCTGCGTCTGTGCCTGCGTCTGCTCTGTCTGCTTCACGTAACCCTTTGATCTGGCAAACAGCTCCACAATTGTCGGACCGGCCGGACGTTGCTGGGGCAGCGTTTTTCCCGGAGGATCCTTCCGGGTCAGATTTTGACCTCGCCGTCCTGGCGCTCGAGTCGTTCCTGCTCCCAAATCCGTCATGGCCACGCTATCCTCCAGTGTTCGGGGTTTCACCGGCGTTGCAGCTGCGGTTGTAGTTGCGACCCTCGGAGGTGGGCTATCCGCTATCAAGTTCTTTGCAGCTTTTGCCCGTGCCGTTGTCGGGGCCCCCTTCGGCTTCATTTTCTTTAGACCCCCACAGCGTTACTCTCCCAGCAACTCGAGCAGAAATCCTTGCCACTCACATCCAGTACCGCCGCCGAGGCTCAAAGACTGCCAGATCCGCCTACAGGTAAGGGCCACTTTTTGTTGTAGGTCCTCTTTTTCTGAAAGATATGCACCGTGCTTGATCTTATCTTCTATGAACTTGAGCAGCAGGTTCAGCATCGCTAGGATCATCCTCGAGACATCATCAGGGGTAGATATTCATGTTCGCAGGAGGGAGCTCACAGGATCACACCATTGAGCTGCTACAGCAGCCTAGCCTGCCGCCATCTTGCTTTCGAAAAAAGGTCTTCATCATTTCCTTCTAGAATCTTCCAGAAATTTCATCATCATAAAGTTTACTCTGTCTCTCTTCTAGTTCTACATCTAGTCTCTTCCTCTTCACTCCTTTTTTTACTTGTGCACGTCTGCACACTTTCAGTATCACAAACAAACGTAACCCACAAAGAGAGATTATCACTAAGGGTCTCAGGATACTTCCAACAAGTCCACGTCCTAAGTTACCAAACCATCGGCCTATAGCAGAAAATCAATTCCCTATTGCTTCCCAAACCCCTGTAGCTGTTAACCCTTTCAAATCCTTCTTCCGGTCAGTGATGTTGCTAATGTATTTCTTCAGGTCCTTACTCCCATCTGGGATGTAGGTACAATACTGTTCAACCTTTAACATCTGGCAGACTCCGCCCTCCTGTGCGAGAAGGACGTCTAAAGCAAGTCTATTCTGCAAAACCATGGATCTGATGGCAACAATTTCTGTGTCAACAACCAAGAATCCTCCAGCTGTACTAGTAGCCAATTTGTCAACTACAGTAGAAAGCTTTCTTATCTTGTGTGAGTGGAGTATCACTCGTACAGGTGGAATCAAGGCACCAAAAATATCACCTACTATTTCACTAGAACTCGCTCTCCGCTTGCTTCTCACACGTTTTCCCCTTGTCGAGTCATCAATTTGATCCACATGATAAATCTATGGATAAACGACTCCTAAATAACATGTCCCATACCATCTGTTGGGTAACCTGTAAAATGCACTCTTCCCACAAACATAATAAACTCCAGGGAACTCAGGATCTCCTCCATCCAAATATAAACCCCAATTTCCTCACATGTGTGGTCACATTCACTCGTTCCTACAAAATTTATGTCAGTTGTGGATTTTCTAGTGGTAAATCATAATCTCCCTTTATGTTGCCAATCTAATGCAAGTGCAGCAATTTTTCCCACTACTCTGTGTTCACTCTCTTCCTTTGCCTAAGGTTGAACTTTCAAATGATTTGCAGCTTTAGCTAAAATATCTCTTCTTCTATCTTCCATGGAATCAACAAATTTCTTTACTACACTGGTTACAGAACAGGTTAAATTGTGTCGGTGTGCCTAGGCAACGTCTAATGACATAATGGGTCTAAAGAAATGTCCCATTATTTTAGCATTCTTGGCATCTTGGTGTCTATTTAAGTGCTTCAGCACAGGAATTTCCGAAAGAATTAGATCTTGATTTGAGTAATAATACTGGAAATGACTGTTCCCGTAAAATAGACTCAGCAATAAACTACATGCAACTCCGTATGTCAAGGGAAAATGATGATAGGTGATTCCCTCAGCAACTGATGCATGCAATTGCATGCAAACGTAGCAATACCTGGCATCCATAGTGTCGACGTATTCGGATTGAAGCTTTGTGTACACATTCAGTGAGTAAGCTCCTCTAGAAGCATCATGTCTAATTCTTTCTCACTTAATGCGGGTAAACTATTACTAGTAGGATTAGGCTTTTAGGGTGTGCGGGTAGACTTAGCCTCTTCATCAAATAAGTGGTGTGGCAGACTCCGAATTATAAGCACGACAACTAATACTATGGTTATAACAGCAAATACTCCTGCACATATGCGTTTGCATCTAAGTGATTTAGCAATAGGCTCCATGAGTTCACTAGAGCTAGACCGTCAGTTTAGAGGATTGCAACACAATTAATTTTAGCAGTTAGTTTTCTCATGCACGAGCAGCAAAGCAAAGTTCAAATGTCTCTTTTAAAGTTTAAAGTGCCCCTTAGTAAATGCGCAGTTCAAATTCGCTAATGGTCACTTCCAGAACAAGTTGAGTCTGTCTATTTAGTGGCAATACAATTTCAAATCTCAGTTCAGCTACAAATTTCAATTCAAGGAGGCTCAGGTGGATGTAAATAGTTATAGCAAAAGGTGTGAAATGCTCTCTCCCAATCATTGGCTGCCAAGTAAGTCCATTCAGGTGAGGAGTACCTCTGACATGGTACTCTTGCTCGCCTTGATTTTCGCACTGCTGTCAATTCACCTTCACTGTCACTTTGACCAGACTCGTCAGTACCCTTTGGAATAGTGCAGGGCACCTGCACTTCAGTCAGACAGCATCTCCCTCTCTCCTGTCTTCTGGGGCATTAGTTCCAGGTACAACTCTTGTTACTATTGCACTAGGCCCTTCGCCGGAGTCTGACCCACACATAGTCAACTCTACTGGAATGGACCCATCTGTACTGACAACAGTTGACTCTCTCAGGCAAAATGAGTACTGACCCAGCAGCTTGCTGATCCTAACAGCTTGACTAACCTGCTACCTCTGTCTCATTGTAACCACCGGACATCAGGAACAGGTGCTATTATATCATCAAGAGGACAGGGACACTGTGAGTATGGGCCTAGTTCGGGAGACCTCCACACTTCACAGCAGTAGTGGTAACCAGAATAACATGGTATGGCCCACGCCAATGAGGCTCCAAGCACGACTTGTGCACGTGCTTCTTCACCATCACCATCACCATCACCAGTCATCAGGACTGAGGTCATGACACTGCTCCTGATGAGGCAGGATAGTGGCCTCTCCAACATGGTGAGACACAGAATGCACATCAACCAATCCTTTACAGTAATCAAGGATCATGTCATCTGTAATGTTCACAAGCACATTGGCAGGCACAGCTAGTTGTTTCATAGCCCATCCCATGATGATCTCATGGGGCAACAATCCTTTCCTCCTGTCTGGAGTCCTTCGCAGATTCATCAACTCAAGAGGCAACGCATCTGGCCACTTCAGAGATGTGGAAGCACACACTTTCACCAATCTGGATTTCAACATGCCATTTAGTTGCTCCACAATGCCGGAAACATCTGGACAATAACTGCAATGTAGTCTTTGCTCAACTTGCAATGATGAACATAACATCTTCAGGACTTCATTATTAAGATGAGACCGAAACGCAGTATTATCTCCCTCAGCAATATTTTGGCCACAGTAAGACTGTAATTTCTGTAAGTCAAGTAAGCATCCACCCACCATGAAAAGATGCACACAATCACTAGGACATATCTCAATCAGTTACAGTCAGGCATCTCTATAAAATCCATTTGCATTCTATTGAAGGGACCTCTTGCTCTCCCTATGTGACTCATGGTTGTTGGTGTTTTTCTGCCTGCATTTTGTTGACACACCACACATCTGCGACACAAACTTGTAGCCATCAATCTGAACCTTGGATTAAACCACGTTTGTCTGAAGAGACGCACCATTGCATCTCTCCCTACATGCGCTGGACCAATGTAATGTCTTGTCATATGTGGTAACAAGCTGTCTGACAATACTGGTCTTCCATCAGTTTAAACCCAAACATCATCCTCATCTCTTTTGACACAACCTGTTCTGACACAACTTTACTGTTCTGCTTCTGGCACTTCTTCCTGCAATCTCTTAACTTCCTCCCCAGTATCAACAGCAGACAACAACAAGTTGCAATTTGTGACACCTGAATTGTCATTGATGTATTCCCCATTAAAGGTGCAAGAATTTAGCACACAGTAACAAGCAGTCTCATCTGCGTATTTGTGGCTAACTGTCACATAATCTGTACCATTACCTATGTGCAGTGTATTTGACTACAGCAATTTGGGCAGGCAATTGTAGGTACTGGAGAAGGTTTCGAACACTTTCTCCATTACGGATTGATAACATGGAAGAGGTCATGAATCCGCGTTGGGACCACAACTGCCCAAAGTCAACCACAATACCAAAGCCGTACTGACTATCAGTGAAACGTCACTCTCAGCCGGTCTGAAACACAGCATGCTCTAGTAGGAGTAATCAATTCGGCCACTTATGCTGAAAACACTCCTTGGAGCCAGGAGGCTTCGACCACACCTGCAACAGTACAGACTGCATAGGCAGCTTTAAAATTTCCATCATTGTCACGTAAACAGGAGCCATCAACAAACAGCACATGATCTGATTCAGGAAGTGGAATATCTTGAATATCAGGTCTTGGCTTTGAGAATAGCTCAGTAACATCTAAGCAGTCATGTTCAGCTTCATCACTCACAGCCTCGATCCTAAGAAGGGGCAATAAGGTGGCAAGATTTAAAATGGTACATTGTCTAAGTGTAATATTTTCGGCACCTAGAATTATTTGCTCATATCTTGTAAGCCAACTATTGGTAAGGTGCTTTGTACAAGTTAGCAGCACCTCAACTGAGTGGGTTACAAACACAGACATCGGTAAGTAAAATAGAGCACGCAATTGCCGAGGCATCTTGGCGCTAACAGTTACTAAGAAAAAGACAAAGTACTCATTTAATGATGAACAACAGGCCATTCTGTTGGTAAAATGCCATGCCTTTAGAGATTTTCTAAAAGAGGAATGATTTGATTCAGATCTCAATTCCAGCGGCATAGAGTTCCAGAGTTTGCAAGCTAAGAAGGAGAAACTTCTCCCTCCCCATCTTGACTTTTTTATTTTCCAAACTGAGACAAGCCTAGTCAAGCTAGATCTGAGAGTTTGGCTAGGTACATGCCAAACAAAGATCTCTTGAAAGTACAACGGACCACTTCTGTGCAGGGCTTTGTCTTTGGGGCCAGGTGGGCAATACACCAATGCACCATTAAAAAACCATAATGTTGTTGAACTTAAAGGTGAGCATTAGAGTTTCCCTTTCATAATTATGCTTTCACACTATTCTAGACTCACGCATGTGGAGGCAACCGCTTTTAGGCAACCGGGCAGTGCAGCGGTTACAGGATCAAGAGTGGCAGAAAAATATGCCACCGGCCTGCGCGCATTGATGTGAATTTGGGTAAGCACTGAGTGAGCGCAGTCCTCTCTCACTGCAAAACAAAGCAAAACGTTTGTTATAATCAAGCAATCCCAGGGCTGGGGCGCGGCGGAGACATTCTCTCAGCTCTGAGAAGGCACACATGCAGCTGTCATCCCATGGTACCAGATCTGACACATCTTTGTGTGTCAACCTCTGGAGAGGTTTCGCCATCAGGGAAAAGTTGGGAATCCATTGTCGAAAGTAGCCCACCATTCCCAAGAACATTTGGAATTCCTTGTGGGTGGTTGACGGATTAATTTTCAGAATCGCCAAGATTCTCTCTTGGGGCACCTTCCTTGGTCCTTTCTCAATGTTGTGTCCTAGATACAGGACTTCTTTCTGACAGAACTGCAATTTGGATGGGGACACGTTATGTCCATTCTCAGCTAAATGGTTCAGCAAAGCAATAGTGTCACATTTGCAAGCCTCTTGGGTGTTTGATGCCACCAAGAGGTTCTCGATGTATTGAACTAGGACAGAATGCTGAGGCATTACTAGAGACTCTAGTTTCTTCTTGAGTATCTGGTTGAAAATTAAGGTACTCTCTGTACACCCTTGTGGGGCTCAGCACCATGCCAAGACACGGCATGAGTGTCTGAAAAGTTTCAGCGCTCCGTCCATCATCTCCTTGTGTTTGCTTTTTTCGCCCTAAGTTGGCAGGGTATGCCCAGACGTGGGTCCCTTGCTCCCTTTGCCACTGGATTCAAGCTAGCCTGGCTGATGAGGGCTGTTAGCCCGAAACCGGTCCCAGGATGCTTGTTTCCAGTCCAGGGAAGACATGGCTTGGCGGTTAGGGCTGGACTGTTCCCATGAGGCACAGGGTTAAGACTGATTTGCATATAGCTGTATCTGAATTGGGGTGGCGAAGTGGAGCTAAAGAACGATGATGGATTAAACCCAGATCTGTGACTGTGGGTGAGTGTCCGAAAAGTTTCAGCGCTCCGTCCATCATCTCCTTGTGTTTGCTTTGTTCGCCCTAAGTTGGCAGGGTATGCCCAGACGTGGGTCCCTTGCTCACTTTGCCACTGGATTCAAGCTAGCCTGGCTGATGAGGGCTGTTAACCCGAAACTGGTCCCAGGATGCTTGTTTCTGGTCCAGGGAAGACATAGCTTGGCAGTTTGGGCTGGACTGTTCCCATGAGGAACAGGGTCAAGACTGATTTGCATATAGCTGTGTTTGAACTGGGGCGGCAAAGTGAGCTAAAGAACGATGATGGATTCAACCCAGATCTGTGACTGTGGGTGAGTGTCCGAAAAGTTTCAGCGCTCCGTCCATCATCTCCTTGTGTTTGCTTTGTTCGCCCTAAGTTGGCAGTGTATGACCAGACGCAGGTCCCTTGCTCACTTTGCCACTGGATTCAAGGTAGCCTGGCTGATGAGGGCTGTTAGCCCGAAACCAGTCCCAGGATGCTTGTTTCTGGTCCAGGGAAGACATGGCTTGGCAGTTCGGGCTGGACTGTTCCCATGAGGCACAGGGTCAAGACTGATTTGCATATAGCTGTTTCTGAACTGGGGCGGCGAAGTGAGCTAAAGAACGATGATGGATTCAACCCAGATCTGTGACTGGGGGTGAGTGTCTGAAAAGTTTCAGCGCTCCGTCCATCATCTCCTTCTGTTTGCTTTGTTTGCCCTAAGTTGGTACGGTATGCCCAGACATGGGTCCCTTGCTCACTTTGCCACTGGATTCAAGCTAGCCTGGCTGATGAGGGCTGTTAGCCGAAAACCAGTCCCAGGATGCTTGTTTCCGGTCCAGGGAAGACATGGCTTGGCAGTTCGGGCTGGACTGTTCCCATGAGGCACAGGGTCAAGACTGATTTGCATATAGCTGTGTCTGAACTGGGGTGGCGAAGTGAGCTAAAGAACGATGTTGGATTCAACCCAGATCTGTGACTGGGGGTGAGTGTCTGAAAAGTTTCAGCGCTCCGTCCATCATCTCCTTGTGTTTGCTTTGTTCGCCCTAAGTTGGCAGGGTATGCCCAGACATGGGTCCCTTGCTCACTTTGCTACTGGATTCAAGCTAGCCTGGCTGATGAGGGCTGTTAGCTTGAAACCGGTCCCAGGATGCTTGTTTCCAGTCCAGGGAAGACATGGCTTGGCAGTTCGGGCTGGACTGTTCCCTTGAGGAAAAGAGTCAAGACTGATTTGCATATAGCTGTGTCTGAACTGTGATGGCGAAGTGAGCTAAAGAACGATGATGGATTCAACCCAGATCTGTGACTGGGGGTGAGTGTCTGAAAAGTTTCAGCGCTCCATCCATCATCTCCTTGTGTTTGCTTTGTTCGCCCTAAGTTGGCAAGGTATGCCCAGATGTGGGTCCCTTGCTCACTTTGCCACTGGATTCAAGCTAGCCTGGCTGATGAGGGCTGTTCGCCCGAAACCGGTCCCAGGATGCTTGTTTCCGGTCCAGGAAATACATGGCTTGGCAGTTCGGGCTGGACTGTTCCCATGAGGCACAGGGTCAAGACTGATTTGTATATAGCTGTGTTTGAACTGGGGCGGCGAAGTGAGCTAAAGAACGATAATGGATTCAACCCAGATCTATGACTGGGGGTGAGTGTCTGAAAAGTTTCAGCGCTCCGTCATCATCTCCTTGTGTTTGCTTTGTTCGCCCTAAGTTGGCAAGGTATGCCCAGACGTGGGTCCCTTGCTCACTTTGCCACTGGATTCAAGCTAGCCTGGCTGATGAGGGCTGTTTGCCCGAAACCAGTCCCAGGATGCTTGTTTCAGGTCCAGGGAAGACATGGCTTGGCAGTTCAGGCTGGACTGTTCCCATGAGGCACAGGGTCAAGACTGATTTGTATATAGCTGTGTTTGAACTGGGGCGGAGAAGTGAGCTAAAGAACGATGATGGATTCAACCCAGATCTGTGACTGGGGGTGAGTGTCTGAAAAGTTTCAGCGCTCCATCCATCATCTCCTTGTGTTGCTTTGTTCGCCCTAAGTTGGCAGGGTATGCCCAGACGTGGGTCCCTTGCTCCCTTTGCCACTGGATTCAAACTAGCCTGGCTGATGAGGGCTGTTAGCCTGAAACCAGTCCCAAGATGCTTGTTTCCGGACCAGGGAAGCATGGCTTGGCAGTTCGGGCTGGACTGTTCCCATGAGGCACAGGGGCAAGACTGATTTGCATATAGCTGTGTCTGAACTGGGGTGGCGAAGTGAGCTAAAGAACGATGATGGATTCAACCCAGATCTGTGACTGGGGGTGAATGTCTGAAAAGTTTCAGCGCTCCGTCCATCATCTCCTTGTGTTTGCTTTGTTCACCCTAAGTTGGCAGGGTATGCCCAGACGTGGGTCCTTTGCTCACTTTGCCACTGGATTCATGCTAGCCTGGCTGATGAGGGCTGTTAGCTTGAAACCGGTCCCAGGATGCTTGTTTTCGGTCCAGGGAAGACATGGCTTGGCAGTTCGGGCTGGACTGTTCCCATGAGGCACAGGGTCAAGACTGATTTGTATATAGCTGTGTCTGAACTGGGGTGGCGAAGTGAGCTAAAAAACGATGTTGGATTCAACCCAGATCTGTGACTGGGGGTGAGTGTCTGAAAAGTGTCAGCGCTCCGTCCATCATCTCCTTGTGTTTGCTTTGTTCGCCCTAAGTTGGCAGGGTATGCCCAGACGTGGGTCCCTCGCTCACTTTGCCACTGGATTCAAGCTAGCCTGGCTTATGAGGGCTGTTAGCCCGAAACCGGTCCCAGGATGCTTGTTTCCGGTCTAGGGAAGACATGGCTTGGCAGTTCGGGCTGGACTGTTCCCATGAGGCACAGGGTCAAGACTGATTTGCATATAGCTGTGTCTCAACTGGGGTGGCGAAGTAAGCTAAACAACGATGATGGATTCAACCCAGATCTGTGACTGGGGGTGAGTGTCTGAAAAGTTTCAGCGCTCTGTCCATCATTTCCTTGTGTTTGCTATGTTCGCCCTAAGTTGGCAGGGTATGCCCAGACGTGGGTCCCTTGCTCCCTTTGCCACTGGATTCAAGCTAGCCTGGCTGATGAGGGCTGTTAGCCTGAAACCAGTCCCAAGATGCTTGTTTCCGGTCCAGGGAAGACATGGCTTGGCAGTTCGGGCTGGACTGTTCCCATGAGGCACAGGGGCAAGACTGATTTGCATATATCTGTGTCTGAACTGGGGTGGCGAAGTGAGCTAAAGAACGATGATGGATTCAACCCAGATCTGTGACTGGGTGTGAGTTTCTGAAAAGTTTCAGCACTCTGTCCATCATCTCCTTGTGTTTGCTTTGTTCGCCCTAAGTTGGCAGGGTATGCCCAGACGTGGGTCCCTTGCTCACTTTGCCACTGGATTTAAGCTAGCCTGGCTGATGAGGGCTGTTAGCTTGAACCCGGTCCCAGGATGCTTGTTTCCAGTCCAGGGAAGACATGGCTTGGCAGTTCGGGCTGGACTGTCCCCATGAGGCACAGGGTCAAGACTGATTTGCATATAGAGGTGTCTCAACTGGGGTGGCGAAGTAAGCTAAAGAACGATGATGGATTCAACCCAGATCTGTGACTGGGGGGGAGTGTCTGAAAAGTTTCAGCGCTCCGTCCATCATCTCCTTGTGTTTGCTTTGTTCGCCCTAAGTTGGCAGGGTATGCCCAGACGTGGGTCCCTTGCTCACTTTGCCACTGGATTCAAGCTAGCCTGGCTTATGAGGGCTGTTAGCCCGAAACCGGTCCCAGGATGCTTGTTTCCGGTCTAGGGAAGACATGGCTTGGCAGTTCGGGCTGGACTGTTCCCATGAGGCACAGGGTCAAGACTGATTTGCATATAGCTGTGTCTCAACTGGGGTGGCGAAGTAAGCTAAACAACGATGATGAATTCAACCCAGATCTGTGACTGGGGGTGAGTGTCTGAAAAGTTTCAGCGCTCTGTCCATCATTTCCTTGTGTTTGCTATGTTCGCCCTAAGTTGGCAGGGTATGCCCAGACGTGGGTCCCTTGCTCCCTTTGCCACTGGATTCAAGCTAGCCTGGCTGATGAGGGCTGTTAGCCTGAAACCAGTCCCAAGATGCTTGTTTCCGGTCCAGGGAAGACATGGCTTGGCAGTTCGGGCTGGACTGTTCCCATGAGGCACAGGGGCAAGACTGATTTGCATATAGCTGTGTCTGAACTGGGGTGGCGAAGTGAGCTAAAGAACGATGATGGATTCAACCCAGATCTGTGACTGGGTGTGAGTGTCTGAAAAGTTTCAGCACTCTGTCCATCATCTCCTTGTGTTTGCTTTGTTCGCCCTAAGTTGGCAGGGTATGCCCAGACGTGGGTCCCTTGCTCACTTTGCCACTGGATTTAAGCTAGCCTGGCTGATGAGGGCTGTTAGCTTGAAACCGGTCCCAGGATGCTTGTTTCCAGTCCAGGGAAGACATGGCTTGGCAGTTCGGGCTGGACTGTTCCCATGAGGCACAGGGTCAAGACTGATTTGCATATAGCTGTGTCTCAACTGGGGTGGCGAAGTAAGCTAAAGAACGATGATGGATTCAACCCAGATCTGTGACTGGGGGAGTGTCTGAAAAGTTTCAGCGCTCCGTCCATCATCTCCTTGTGTTTGCTTTGTTCGCCCTAAGTTGGCAGGGTATGCCCAGACGTGGGTCCCTTGCTCACTTTGCCACTGGATTCAAGCTAGCCTGGCTGATGAGGGCTGTTAACCCGAAACTGGTCCCGGGATGCTTGATCTGGTCCAGGGAAGACATAGCTTGGCAGTTTGGGCTGGACTGTTCCCATGAGGAACAGGGTCAAGACTGATTTGTATATAGCTGTGTCTGAACTGGGGTGGCGAAGTGAGCTAAAGAACGATGATGGATTCAACCCAGATCTGTGACTGGGGGTGAGTGTCTGAAAAGTTTCAGCGCTCCGTCCATCATCTCCTTGTGTTTGCTTTGTTCGCCCTAAGTTGGCAGGGTATGACCAGACGTGGGTCCCTTGCTCACTTTGCCACTGGATTCAAGCTAGCCTGGCTGATGAGGGCTGTTAGCCCGAAACTGGTCCCAGGATGCTTGTTTCTGGTCCAGGGAAGACATGGCTTGGCAGCTCGGGCTGGACTGTTCCCATGAGGCACAGGGTCAAGACTGATTTGCATATAGCTGTGTCTGAACTGGGGCGGTGAAGTGAGCTAAAGAACAATGATGGATTCAACCCAGATCTGTGACTGGGGGCGAGTGTCTGAAAAGTTTCAGCGCTCCGTCCATCATCTCCTTGTATTTGCTTTGTTTGCCCTAAGTTGGCAGGGTATGCCCAGACGTGGGTCCCTTGCTCCCTTTGCCACTGGATTCAAGCTAGCCTGGCTGATGAGGGCTGTTAGCCCGAAACCAGTCCCAAGATGCTTGTTTCTGGTCCAGGGAAGACATGGCTTGGCAGTTCGGGCTGGACTGTTCCCATGAGGCACAGGGTCAAGACTGATTTGCATATAGCTGTGTCTGAACTGGGGTGGCGAAGTGAGCTAAAGAACGATGATGGATTCAACCCAGATCTGTGACTGGGGGTGAGTGTCTGAAAAGTTGCAGCGCTCCGTCCATCATCTCCTTGTGTTTGCTTTATTCGCCCTAAGTTGGCAGGGTATGCCCAGACGTGGGTCCCTTGCTCACTTTGCCACTGGATTCAAGCTAGCCTGGCTGATGAGGGCTGTTAGCCTGAAACCGGTCCCAGGATGCTTGTTTCCGGTCCAGGGAAGACATGCTTGGCAGTTCGGGCTGGACTGTTCCCATGAGGCACAGGGTCAAGACTGATTTGCATATAGCTGTGTCTGAACTGGGGTGGCGAAGTGAGCTAAAAAACGATGATGGATTCAACCCAGATCTGTGACTGGGGGTGAGTGTCTGAAAAGTTTCAGCGCTCCGTCCATCATCTCCTTGTGTTTGCATTCTTTGCCCTAAGTTGGCAGGGTATGCCGAGGCGTGGGTCCCTCGCTCACTTTGCCACTGGATTCAAGCTAGCCTGGCTTATGAGGGCTGTTAGCCCGAAACCGGTCCCAAGATGCTTGTTTCTGGTCCAGGGAAGACATGGCTTGGCAGTTCAGGCTGGACTGTTCCCATGAGGCACAGGGTCAAGACTGATTTGCATATAGATGTGTCTGAACTGGGGTGGCGAAGTGAGCTAAAGAACGATGAAGGATTCAGCCCAGATCTGTGACTGGGGGTGAGTGTCTGAAAAGTTTCAGCGTTCCGTCCATCATCTCCTTGTGTTTGCTTTGTTTGCCCTAAGTTGGCAGGGTATGCCCAGAAGTGGGTCCCTTGCTTACTTTGCCACTGGATTCAAGCTAGCCTGGCTGATGAGGGCTGTTAGCCCGAAACCGGTCCCAGGATGCTTGTTTCCGGTCCAGGGAAGACATGTCTTGGCAGTTCGGGCTGGACTGTTCCCATGAGGCACAGGGTCAAGACAATTTGCATATAGCTGTGTCTGAACTGGGGTGGCAAAGTGAGCTAAAGAACGATGATGGATTCAACCCAGATCTGTGACTGGGGGTGAGTGTCTGAAAAGTTTCAGCGCTCCGTCCATCATCTCCTTGTGTTTGCTTTGTTCACCCTAAGTTGGCAGGGTATGCCCAGACGTGGGTCCCTTGCTCACTTTGCCACTGGATTCAAGATAGCCTGGCTGATGAGGGCTGTTAGCCCGAAACCGGTCCCAGGATGCTTGTTTCCGGTCTAGGGAAGACATGGCTTGGCAGTTCGGGCTGGACTGTTCCCATGAGGCATAGGGTCAAGACTGATTTGCATATAGCTGTGTCTGAACTGGGGTGGCGAAGTGAGCTAAAGAACGATGATGGATTCAACCCAGATCTGTGACTGGGGGTGAGTGTCTGAAAAGTTTCAGCGCTCCGTCCATCATCTCTTTGTGTTTTCTTGGAGTACAATCTATCCTGTCCTTTCTATGCATTTGAAATCTAAATCTGTCATAGACAGGCAAAGGCACATAAATCGTCATAGTGCAAATTTACAGAAGATGATAGGAATCAGGCAACAGAGTATGAGTAGTATTAGCAATAGCATTGCGGAAGCTCGGTCATGAGTCTTCAATGGGTCGGGAAAGTGTCGGTCCAAACCACACTTGGAGAAATTAACGGGACATGGGAAATGTTGAAGGAAGTGACCCGATTAGGGCCACCCGGGTCACTCTTGACCACCTCTCAGCCTTCCTAACAAAATGAAGAGTCTGCCAGACAGTAGAGAATACAAACCAAAGTATTTATTAGTAATACATTCGAGTGGAGTCCGGTCTGGCCAGCCTCCTTGGATTGCTGCAGAGGGACTGACCTCTGCCAACAGGGTAATACCTATTGTACATCCCCAGAACCACTAAAGACACGCCCAGACTTGAAATTTCCACTTGGTAGCTAGTGAACAAAAGAACTACAGAAGGATGAGCTACCATCCCAGGACCAGGTACATGCTATCTCAGCGTCAAGGTTACTCTGCCTGAGCCCGCCGCTCTAAGGGTGGGAGCAGGCCTATCTAGTGAGAAAGGTATGTAATAATAAAACAGTCTATTCATTAGTACAGCGTAGCTCAACCTTGGAGAAATAAAAAAGAAAAAACATGAACATCGCAGCTGCTTTCTGCTGAGGCGGACAGAGTGAGACAGAAGTTAGTTTCGATCATGGCTCAAAATGGCGGCTCAACTTAAAATGGTGCAGCGAATGCTAACTTTACATAGAGTAATACACTTGTAAAATGAATGCACACATTTATATTCCAACAGACCCTCCTTTTAGCATGAGCTAACTATAAAAAGTTGAGTAAATAGACAGTGCAACATAGCAGATATACAACAACCATTTTCAGCATTTAGAACACTCCATGTATTCATGATCAAAGGAAGAAGAGTCTTCAAATATACCCTCGTTTATCTGCATAAAGCTATCTATCTCCTTCTGAGTCATAATCACAGCAGTGGTATCATGAATAGGCGCCTTCTGCTTTGGGGTAAGGAATGTGATACAATAAGAGAAACAGGCTGGGAGACAGTGTATACAGAGGCAGCATGTTAAGAAAATACCAGCTACTACCGCCAGGAAAGCAAGTATTTTCCAACCCCAGGACGTGAATATACCCCAGAACCGTCCAGAGAGTGTCCGGGTACCATTTTCTTGGTGTATGTCGGAGGCAAGCCTATGCAGCTTCTGTATGGCGGCATATACATTGGGGGCGTGCTCCGGGATGTATACACAACAGCTACTGCCTATGACACGTCAGGCCCCTCCCCGGTCAGCAAGGATGACGTCTAACACCATCCGATTTTGTAACGCAACAAGCCTCATAGCCTGGAGCTCAGCTGTGATATTCATCAAAATTCCAGCTGTCGTATTAATGACCCCTTCTACAACTCTGGTGAGTCGACGGATATTAAAGCTGTTGGACATGGGGCCCCAAAAGGGTACAATACCTTTCATGGCGTCTGTGAACTGTTGCAAAGTGGTATCTGTCTGATCTATGTCCTCTGTGTTAATAACCCTTCTAACTCGGGGCAGGTATGCACTCCTACGCTGCACTCGATGATCCTTATGGTAATTGGATGGCGCTATATACACTGGGTGAAGAAGAAAAGAGAGATAGCATACACCTGACCCCCTCCTAGGAAGGCAAACATAAGCTTGGGAGCCGCAAACAAAATAGACATTATATGGGGGAAGCAAAGGCGGGCTACTAATCGTGCTCAACATATATGTGTAATTGCAATTACTCTTCCCCACTTGCACCTTTCCAATTCCCCGAACACAGAAACCAGCTGTTGTAATGACCACTGGCACTGGCATCACTTTATCCTTTGTAATATTGCATGTTTGGAAAGATCGGAAATATTCAGTAGCATTAAACCCCTGGAAATCTAACAATTCATTCCGAAGCCATGTTTCGTTCTTTACCTGCTCAAATACATTCATGCAAGCTGTTGGAGACAACGTACCAGGGACCTCTTGTACTCCTAGGCTCGGGGAAATATACCCTTGATGGTAACGTATATATTCTAACACAGTGCGGGAGTCAGCAGATGTCATATTCATAGCAGAGAAATTAAAATGATGATGCACCATAGTAAACAGTGCAAACCACCCCTCGCAACTTCCTAGATAGGGCAATGGCATCGACAATAAAACATCACTCATATGTAACTGAGGGGAGTAGTCCACAAATCCAGCAATTAGTAGCATTGGAAGTATCATGGGCCTGATGCAACATTTGTAAAAATACATTGTCTACATAAGTTTTCCGATGTTCTCCTTTGTGAGGGGCCAAAGTAACAAACATGTGTTCAGGGGGAACAGGAGTTGTTCCAATCAGAGAGTGTACAGGATACTTCTCATCCAGGAAGTAAGATATCCCTAATACTATTATTAGTGCAATAGCAACTATTGATGCAACAACTATTTTACCCTTCGTAGACCAACCCCACTCTGGACGCGGAGGTGCAAAGGGCTGCTCTTCCTCAGTAATGAGCCGACCAAACGGATACATTTTAAACAAAGGAAAAAGGAATGCAATGGAACTAATGACAAAAAAAGGGGGGGCAAATGTTCCCAGTGTCCGTCTGAGTCTCACTGGTAGACTCCTATTGTTCATCAACGTTGGCCCTTTTGAGCACCGGTGGTGGAGCTGTCCTAGCTCGGATCCGTATCCCACATTGCAGGGTAATGTACTTCCCTCCTGGGGAGCACACTCAGCGTACCCTGTACAATGTCCGAACAATGCACCAATCTCGCCTTTCCCTAAGCTACTGTTGCCTGACTTGTCGAGTCCATACCTGCTAATCTGACTTTTCCTTTGGTGCACTGTTCCTCCGTCGGGGGCGCAAATTGTACCTAGCTACTCCAGGCACAAAGGGGTCAGGAAAAAGGGGGTCAGACACAGAGGGGCCAGTGGAAGAAGACTCTGGAATTGCCTTAATCTCCGGGGGCACTGCCACATTTAGGATCTCATCGTTCTCAGCCTCTGTTTGGGTCCACGTGAGTTGGGCATCCGAAAAGGGAACGAACCGTGAGACTTCCTCACTCTTGGAGTCCCCGATGCCCTCACGGACTCACTGATTGTAGGGTAAGGGGCGAGGCACTTTGCGGCAATGCTGGCAATGAATCCAATTCTTTCGGCCGGTGACCTTCACAGCGGTGCGGGTGGAAAGGAGCACCTGGACTGGTCCCTTCCACCTTGGCTCCAGACTCTTCTTTCTCTGGAAATTGTGGACCAACACAAAGTCATCAGGCCCAATGTCGTGGCCTGGCCCCTCAGGTACTGGTAGAAGGAATTTCCTGGATCTGTTGGTGAATAGAATGCAGACTTTTAGTTAACTCATACAAATAGTCCACCAATAGAGGATATTCAATTTCTGAGAATCGACGAGGTCGCGGGACGCCCCAAACGTTTGCCGGGCGCCCAAACACAACCTCGTAGGGTGACAATCCTGTCCTAGAATGGGCTGTCGTTCTTGTGGACAAAAGGGCTAATGGTAAAGCATCTGGCCACTGCAACCCTGTGCTCTCCTGAATCTTTGCCAGTTTCAGTTTGAGAGTACCATTGTACTTCTTAACCAAACCTGCGGACTGCGGGTGATTTGCGGCATGACATTTTTGTCTGATATGCAGTTCCTCACAAACTAACTGGATAACCTTTGCGTTGAAGTGACTTCCGTTGTCACTCCAAATCAAACGGGGCAAGCCGAAGCGAGGAAAGAACTCCTTCAGGAGCACCTTTGCAGTCGCTATGGATGTGTTTTCTTTTGTGGGGTAAACCTCAACCCATTTACTGAACGCACAAACAACCACCAACACATATTTCAAATTGTTGACTCGATACATCTCTATGTAATCTAACTGGAGGACCTCAAAAGGGAAAGTGGGAGGTGCAAAATTACCAGGTGACATAGGGGTACCTTTTCCCGGATTGTGCATCATACACACCATACAGTATTTGACCAAATGGGCGGCAGTCTTTGGGATGTTATCATTCTGCCATACAGGGTCTAACAACTTACAAATACCTTTCGCACTAATGTGAGCTGGCCCGTGCGCCATGGTGACTACGGGAAGAACATATGCATCTGGTAGCATCCATCTCTGTTTCTCTAGCTTATCAGTCCAACACCCATCCTCATCCAAATGTGCTGTGTTTTCCTGCCATATCACTAATTCCTCAATAGTTGCCTCAGTCTGTATCTCCTTGACACTTTCCAGTGTATCCTCAAACATGGTAACTTCAGGCACCCACCTAGCGGGAACCTACTACAAACATCTTTTTCATCTTCGTTCGGGCTGTCTCCTTAGCTGTCTGTTCTGCGAATGCATTTCCCTTACCCACATTGTCAGTAATTGCCTTGTGGGTGCTACACTTTATTATCGCTAATTTCTTGGGAAGTGTCAAATCCGACAAGAGCCTGTGTATAAGGGGGCTGTGTTGGATCCTCATCCCATGGGAAGTGAGAAACCCTCTCTCTGCCCAGAGCCGTCCAAAATATAGATATTGACAGCCAGTCCCTCACTCAACTCACAGGTTCGAATAAAGGCAACCAGCTCTGCAGCTTGAGCCGATTGATAGGGAACTCGTGATGTCTCAACTACTGTGTGTAGTGTCCTGATTGCATATGCAGCTGTTGTAGTGCCATCTGGTAACTTGAAACAAGAGCCATCGACATATAGTTCTCCTTGGGGGTCAGATAAGGGAACATCAGTCAAGTCTATCCGTCCCCTCGTCTCCTCCTCCATGCGGAAGATACAATCATGTATATCAATTTTCTCACTCTCAGAAGGGAGGGGTAGTAACATGGCTGGGTTCAGAGTGGCACATCTTTTAATCGTGACATGCAGTGCAAAGAGAGTTAGCTCATAACCGGTCAGACGTGCACTGGTGAGATGCTGTGTCTTGGTTTTATTCAAAAGGGTATCCACAGCATGGGGGACCATAACTGTGAGGTCAGTATCAAGTACGAGCCCAGCCGATTGTCTTATTGAGACGGCCACAGCCGCGACCACTCTTAGACAGCTTGGGAGGGCTCTTGCGACAGGGTCAAGAAGCGCAGAAAAATAAGCACACAGCCGTTGCTTACCTCCAAAGGCCTGTGTTAAAACAGAGAGCGCGCAACCAGCCATTTTGTGTACGTACAGCACGAACGGCTTCAATAGTAAGTAATGCCAATAAACGCGCACATCCTTTTGAGTTTGAGCGATGGGCATTTTAACAATGGTACTGATGCGCTCAGGAGTCAATCGCATACTTGCCTTTGACAGTAGGTGACCTAAGTAGGTGACCTCCTGTCGACAATATTGAAATTTGGAAAGGGACACTTTATGTCCATGGTGTGCCAAATGCAATAACCAATTAACCGTACTGTCTGTGCAACTCTTTCCAGTGTCGGAAGCGATGAGAAGGTCATCTACATATTGAAGCAATACATTACCTGAGGGAAGTGTGAGGGAGTCCAATTGGGCTTTTGAGGCTTGACTATGTATACTAGGGCTCTCAGTATAGCCCTGAGGAGCTCGACAGAATCTAAATCTTCTGCCAGCTAGTGTAAAACCGGACAAGTGCCTGCTGTCTGGATGGATAGGGATACTAAAGAATGCATTTTTAAAATCAATGACAGAAAAGAATTTAGTAGAAGAAGGAATCATTGTTAGAAGAGCAGTAATATCAAGGACCACCAGGAACTGAGGAACCACTATTTTATTTACTTTGCGCAAGTCAATCACAAAATGATAAACATCTGGATGATCATCAGAGGAGCCTGAAGGTGCCCTCTTAAGAATGGGAAGAATGGGGCTATTACACACATTCGCAGTCGTCTCTTCGACAACCCCTGACTGAATCAGATCCTGTATAATCCGCAGCAAAGCTGTCTCCCCTGCTTGTGATATTTTGTACTGAGGAATACGAGGCAAAACGGCATGGTCCTTAACTTTGATAGAAACTGGGGGAATCTGCAATAGTCCTACGTCTGTGTCACCTGTTGCCCACAACGTGGGTGGCACATCCTTAAATTCAGCAGGGAGGGGTGCATCTTTGGACAGACACTGCTTAGAGCTGACCACATTCGGTCCCATTGTCATGTAAACACCTTCCAGAGAACAATAAATAGTCGCATGCAACTTCTTTAATAAATCTAAACCCATCAAATTCTATCCGCAATTAGATTTCAACAAAAATGGCGTATCCACAGTAAAAGGAACTATAGTCAATGTGAGAGGTTTGGAAATTGGGCTCACAACCGGTACACCAGAAAATCCTACCGAAACATTAATATGGCCAGACAGAGCCATCACGGGGACCAGTGAACGGGAATTAGAGCTATTCATAGCACCTGTATCCACCAAAAATTCCTTAGCTGAGCCATGCAAATCTGCAGTAACATAAGGACCGCGCTGATCTACAGGTATCTGAACTGATCCCTCACTCTGTCCTAGCTATGAGACAGTCCCGTCACCTCGTCTGTGTCATAGTCATTGTGGTAGTACTGTTTGCCCCTAGGGTTGTCAAAGTAGTTCTGATCAGTGCGACCCTTTGATGTTCCAACTGCCTGAACCCTGTCCTGGCCACCGTCTCCGCGACCCCATCCACGAGACCCTCGTCCCCTCGGGACCGCCACCTTTTGCAAAAGCACAGGACACTCGCTGCGCCAGTGTCCCTCCTCTTTACAGTACGCACACTGATTCGGTCCTACAGGCGTAGTAATCCTGTTAGCACGCGGAAGCTGCCGGTCTGGACCACCTCGTCCTCTACCTTTCCCTCGTGAAGCCTGTTGCAACAACACCTTCGTCTTCAATTCATTATGCTTTTTCTCCACCTTCTCCTTCTCCTCATTTTCCCTGTGCTCATAATACTGTGCCATACTCAATATCACAGAAGGGGAGGAGGTAGTCCAAGTGCTCTCTAAAGCCTGCAACCGAGTCGCGATCTCAGGAAGCAGGTTTGTAACAAATCTATTAACGAACAGTCGGACACCCCCCTCCACCGACAAATCCTGTCCACTAAAATCCCAAAACACACCTTCAAATCGAGTGAAAAAATCAGACACACTTTCATCTTTCTTCGGACGACACGCCGTTAACTTGTCCCAATCTACCCTTCTCGGTGGGATAAGAGAGTGCATATATGCAATAATTCGACCAGGCAAAGCTAGTATCTCAGCTTTAGGCTTCTCACCAGGCTTCCTCTCCTGGCCCCATGCTTTAATCTGATCCCAAGTACCACCCAATTCCACAACATGATCCTGTGTGTGCACCTGTCTCCAAATATCTACGGGCACCAGTAAACCAAAGAGCATTTCAATATCCGCAAGTGTCATTACTGTTGAGGAAGCAGCCTCGGTCAATTCCTTATAGTATGCAGTAGGATTTTTTCTAGGATCAGGCAGCTGAGTCTTAAGGGACAAAACCTCACTCCTTTTCCATGGAGTATAAACCCATTGTTCCTGGAACCGGGCCTCTACCCGGGGTCTAGTAACAATGTTATGCTGATCCCGCAGCTCTGGCATTTCAGGGTGATATGTGGGGTGGACTTCCCTCATCGGGAATTGGGACACTGTCTTCGGGCTCTTCTCAAGCAGCCTGCCTCGATAAGCGACCAGCGTCGCAACATTATTAAAAACCTTGCCAGGTGCCATATCAGCAGCATATACATGGTCCCTAATACCATAAATAATATGGGGTGCTACATCATTGAAACATTGTTCCCACAGTCCAAACAAAGTAGCCTGCATGTGCTTAAGGGCATGCTGCTGCACAAACGGCTCATAATCTCTCATCACACTCCACACATCTTCCACACTGTAAATGGGATGACAAACCCACTAAGCGGCCTGATTTGCTACCGCCCTTTTCTCTTCATCTCCCACATCAGAACGTATCAATATCCACCCGTCGCACCCTAGCAGTCGCCCAGTCTTGTTCCCCTATTCTGCATACAGGCGATCCGCTATTCAGTAATGTTGGGGAACAGGGAAGGAGTAGTAACAGAAGGAGCAGGCACCAATGTCGCTAGTGACTGTGTCGTGGGTGTGAGGGCTGGAGAGAGAGATGCTGAAACAATAGGCGTAGCAGGGAGACTGGCAGTTATAGTAGCCGCAGAAGGTGAAGCCAAAGAAAGGGAAGGAGGCGCCGTGGCCAAAACATGTTGATCAATAGCATAAGAAACAGAGACAGCAGAGACGGGAGAAACAGATGACTGGGGTTGTGGGATAGCAGGATATATTTTCTGTGGGGCGTATGGGGGTGGAGGTCGAGCAACTAACAATTCCTCCACAAATGTATCAGTTTCTTCTCGGGCAACATAAGACTTTTCACATTGTAATCGAAATTACACTCTATTCCTTTTTCTATTTTCTCTCTATCATGCGCTACGGCTTTCTGAGTTACTTTCTGCATTCTCCCCTTCCGGGCCTCTTTCTCTTCTTTCATTCGTCTCTGTTTAGCTTCCTTTTGCCATGTTCTGAGGGAATCAAACATCGACTGTCTACTTCTTTTCGCAAACAATTTATCCTGTAGAAAATTAATTTTCTGTTCATCAAAAGTGCCCGTCAACGGCCACTGCAACTCGGCATTGTCCCTCGTATATTTGTGCCATAGCGTACTAAACATAATAGGGCCAATGCCATGTTTAATGTACATGTCAAAATTTGGAGTGCCTTCTGGAGGCGCCGGCTGACTTTCTTCCAATCGAGCATCAGTAGAACAACAACGACAGCCCAAACAAAACACCTTACTAAGACATGACATTTTTCAAAGAAAACAAGTTCACTGTTTATGCCAAGCGGATATTTGCAAATATCTTTACCAAAAATCTGTCCTCAGACCTCATCACATACAAATCAAAGTGGTACCATGTTCACAAAGAACTCAAACAAATTCAAGCGCTTGTCCAAAGACGGTCCTCAGACCGTGCCAAATACAAATCAAAATGGCGCCATATCCACAAAGAACCAAAGCAAACTCACCTGGTGCACACAGGTTAAGCGAAGTTATTCTCCACTGCCGACTCTTCGGACCAAACGGTCAGATCCAAGGGTTTCGCCGTTCAGGACCCCAGTCGGGATGACCACTGGACGAGGCACCGCCTGATCAGACAGACGGGGCAGCTGTGAGTACAAGGCTCTCTCGTGCAGGGATCCCCGGTCCGCCCGTCCGACCCGACGTGGCCCGACCTCCTCACTAAAGGATGGGCCACCCGATGGGGTCCCTGTTCAGGCACCAACTGAAGGAAGTGACCCGATTAGGGCCACCCGGGTCACTCGTGACCACCTCTCAGCCTTCCTAACAAATGAAGAGTCGGCCAGACAGTAGAGAATACAAACCAAAGTATTTATTAGTAATACACTCGAGTGGAGTCCGGTCTGACCAGCCTCATTGGATTGCTGCAGAGGGACTGACCTCTGCCAACAGGGTAACACCTATTGTACATCTCCAGAACCACTAAAGACACGCCCAGACTGGAAAGTTCCACTTGGTAGCTAGTGAACAAAAGAACTACAGAAGGATGAGCTACCATCCCAGGACCGGGTACATGCTATCTCAACATCAAGGTTACTCTGCCTGAGCCCGCCGCTCTAAGGGTGGAAGCAGGCCTATCTAGTGAGAAAGGTATGTAATAATAAAACAGTCCATTCATTAGTACAGCGTAGCCCAACCTTGGAGAAATAAAAAAGAAAAAACATGAACATCGCAGTTGAGGCGGACAGAGTGAGACAGAAGTTAGTTTCGATCATGGCTCAAAATGGTGGCTCAACTTAAAATGGTGCAGCGAATGCTAACTTTACATAGAGTAAAACACTAGCAAAATGAATGCACACATTTATATTCCAACAATGTCTCTAAAAGTCCATTCAAAGGGCAATGGGATTTGGAGTCTATTCAAAGGGCAATGGGATTTGTGAAATGACTCAGCTCGGAGCCCAAGGAAGGTTCTGCATAGAGTCAGCAGAAAGGGGGTTCAGCATAGGAGTTCAGCAAGAAAGTCTGTAGTCATCTGCCATCTTTATTTTCTGTTCTGCGTTACCCTCAGCCAGGGCAACAATAAGTTATAATCTACAGAGTCCATTGGAAACTCCCCTTTGATTGCGTCATCAATAGAAGTCCATTGCATTTGTTTCAATGTCTGTATGGATTCACATGGTACATAATGAAACATTAGAGAAAAATCCCACACTGGACATGGGAACACTGTCTTGGTCATACGCTCAGAGTTTAGTACAACAGTCCATTGTTCGTCTGTAGGTTTCTCATGTGCTCGTCATTGAAATATGTCCTAGACATGTATCTATTGCTTCTTACAAGAGATGTATCTATTCTAAACTAGCAATTCATGGGGAAAACTGCAAAGAAAGCAAGTCAGCAGGAATGCAGAAGCACAGTAGGTTCCCATGGGACAAAGCGCTTGCGAATTAAAACCTGCTAACTTTAGACATTAAATCAATAATGTACATTTAATATGCATGTGCACAATTAAACATATACGTATATAATATTATTTTTGTACTTTTAGTTCATATTGCATAAATCATATAGCAAGCAATGGAATTGCACAACAGTAAGTATACCTAGGAACTACATTTGGAAGTACATACGTGTAACATTAATGCATACATTGGTGAAGCTTTATTATTCAACCTATACTAATATCCTACACATATAAGGATTATTTGAAACTAAGAACGACATTCCTAGCTGTTACACAGATGCATTAGCACATATTTTTAAGTCATGTCTAAAGCTTCAGTAATAAAGTAAAGAGGATGTTTTTTAGGGTAAACAACACATTGCAAATGTTTCACTTTTGATTATAGCACGTATTGCAATTGTAAATCCTTTGAGTTGTAATGAAGCATGAAATTTTATTACTGCATGTCAGTCACTTTATGAATCAACATCAGGTAAATGTTTTATAAATCATTAATTTTAAAACATCTCTTATAAATGAAGACAGGTTCTAAGTTAAACATGAGATGAATTTCTTTTGGCATTAGTAAAACATTTTATGTGAGAACTATAAATTCTATAGTAAAGACTTTTGTATCCGCAGTGTCAGGTGTAACGTGTGCAAGAATCAGAAAGACACATACAACTCGTGCAAAGTGCACGTTCTTTTTGTGTGTCAGGTATCAGTCGTATTTAGGTCTTAGTGACGTGTAAAGAGTGGGCAACTTTACGCTGCACCACAATGTACTTGAGACAATCTCTTTCCCCTTTTTAGGTCTCGCCCTGAAAGCCAGCGCTTCAGCGCTGGCTCTGGGCGAGACATTTTGTAGTGTGGGCTTCAGAAATGCGACCACAACTTTTGGCTGGCCTAGAGCATGCGAGAACGCGCACAGTAACGTGCTTTCCTCGCATGCTCCAGGCCATCTGGCTTTCCTCTTTATTGCTCCTCCCCCTCCCCCACCACAGAGCGCGTCTAGCGGCCGCGCGGCCGTGTCACTTTCACGGCCGCGCGTCACTTGCTCTCCGGCTGCTCCCTCCCCCACCACAGCCGCGGCCAATGCTTGTTTATTACCTATTCGTGTACTTAAATGGGACAGAACACGTTTTGCAAACATTTCTTGAGCCAAAGCCTTACCTATACATCGTCAAAGCTGGATGCTTCGATACTTCTGTTGCTAATAAATACGGTAAGTTGCTATACGATACAAAGCTACATCTTGTACTTTTGCTGTCTTAATGCTTGCTTTATACATTAAAAAAAATGCTCTTTTTGCTACAATTTAGTATGCAGCGTATATTAAGCTTTGCTATTATAACAAACCCTTTTTGAAGCACAGTATATTATTGCTTATATTATCGCGCTTCCATAATAAATGCACAGGACAGCTAGTAAAATTACAACGTGTGGTTTTATGGGATTATATTTAGCTAGGCGTCCGGCGTTTTATCTTAAAGGTTTATGGGTACGTACATGTTGTGTTATTATCTTGCGAATTCGCACTTATTAGTTGCTTGCATCATTAGTTATTTTGAAACGCTGGATTTTTTAGTGCGAGTGAGGCTTTCTAGTCCGGTCTCCTTTTTATCCAGCCCACACGGACTGGATCCTTTACTGGCAGAGTAACATGATGTGTTTTATGATCACTGGGCAGGCACTTTTTGGGACTTTAACTATAATGTCCGTGGGGCGTGATGTGTTACCAAATGTTAATATTGTACGTACTGATCAGCATTTTTTGGGGAAATATCACGTACTTAGAGGGACGTAGAGGTTCTGTCTTACAGTTGCGCATCTTCGCTCACTGTTCAATGTTTTCACACGTACTGCTCAGCATTTGTTCTGTGAATATCGCGTACTTAGGGTACCGTAGAGGTTCTGTTCGCTGAAGGATTAAGAGCCAAAATAGCCCTGCCTGTGCCCCGTAAACCTTGGAGAATACAATCCGCCCCGCATGCTCAATACACTGCCCCCCCCCACCACCACCACCACAATGGAAATGCCCGTGTTTGGAACTTAAAAGGACTCCGTTTATTGTCGGGATGGCACCAACCCCGTATTTCTGGCTGTCGCTCCTCAGTGTCTAATGGAGCAACCCCCACCCCCCACCCCGTACCCACCAAATGCACGGACCGCTTTTACTGTTAGGGCCGTGGGGCGTAATGTGTTACCGGAAGCTAATATTGTGCTTACTGGTTAGCATTTTTTAAGGGGATATTATGTACTTAGGGTACCGTAGAGGTCCTGTCTTACAGTTGCGCATCTTCGCTTACTGTTCAATGTTTTCACGCATGCTGCTCAGCATTTGTATAGGCATGCTACACATGTATACTTAATAAACAAACTTTCAAAAGAAAATTGTACTAAGATTTGTTATTAATATGCACACACACGTAACTATACACAAAGCAAGAAACATTTAATATATTCTACTAGACTATACTGCTAACAACTCTTTTTGCAAAACCAACAACATCAAACAACAACCACCATCACTAACACAAAGACCAATAGCACCACCCCAAAACCACTACAACCAACAGTACCACCACTACCACCAACAATACCACCTACGAGCAGTAAAACCACCCCAACAAGTACAAGCACCACCATAACAAACATTGTCAACACCAGGAGCAGTACCATAACCAACAGCACCAACACCACCAGGATCACCAACACAAACTACCACCAACAGTCCCACTACCAGCTTCCTTGTGCCTTATGCTGATCTTCTCGCACTCCTTTTTTATAAATCACAATGCTCGTCTGCTCCTTAATCTCCAACTATAAGCCTCATACTGCTCCCCTCCACACACACCACCTTCTACCTCACACTGCTATTCTCCTCAACACTCTCCGTCCTTCTAACTCACACTGCTCTTCTCCTACTCACTCTCCTTCCATCTCCCTCACACTACTCAACTACACCCATCACCTTACTAATGCCTAATGCTAGACTCTTCACTCTCCTTCCTTCTGCCTCACACTGCTCTTCTCCTACTCACTCTCCTTCCATCTCCCTCACACTACTCAACTACACCCATCACCTTACTAATGCCTAATGCTAGACTCTTCACTCTCCTTCCTTCTGCCTCACACTGCTCTTCTCCTACTCACTCTCCTTCCATCTCCCTCACACTACTCAACTACACCCATCACCTTACTAATGACTAATGCTAGACTCTTCACTCTCCTTCCTTCTGCCTCACACTGCTCTTCTCCTACTCACTCTCCTTCCATCTCCCTCACACTACTCAACTACACCCATCACCTTACTAATGCCTAATGCTAGACTCTTCACTCTCCTTCCTTCTGCCTCACACTGCTCTTCTCCTACTCACTCTCCTTCCATCTCCCTCACACTACTCAACTACACCCATCACCTTACTAATTCCTAATGCTAGACTCTTCACTCTCCTTCCTTCTGCCTCACACTGCTCTTCTCCTACTCACTCTCCTTCCATCTCCCTCACACTACTCAACTACACCCATCACCTTACTAATGCCTAATGCTAGACTCTTCACTCTCCTTCCTTCTGCCTCACACTGCTCTTCTCCTACTCACTCTCCTTCCATCTCCCTCACACTACTCAACTACACCCATCACCTTACTAATGCCTAATGCTAGACTCTTCAGTCTCCTTCCTTCTGCCTCACACTGCTCTTCTCCTACTCACTCTCCTTTCATATCCCTCATTCTACTCCTATCTCCTTCTGCCTCATACTGCTCTTCTCGCTCGCCTTCAAGCAACCTCACACTACTTTTTCTCCTCACTCTCTTCCATCTCCCTCATACTCCTCTCCTCACTCTCCTTTCTTATGCCTCATCCTACACTCCTCCTCGGTATACTTCATTATCCCTCATGCTGTTCATCTCCTCCTCACTCTCCTTCCCAAATCTTAACACATACTTCTCCTCCTAACTCTATGCATCATAATAATATACAGCTAAAAATTAGGAAAAAAACACATAATTCCACTACACATCACATACATACACTCAATAACAAATAGCCAAAATACAATACCATTAGCAAAGCCAAACACTAACTTAAACAGATGCGAGACCTATTGCATTTCCAATGCTTTTTTTTTATAGAACCTACAGATTAGGACGCAAACCAATACTGAACCATCAGACCAAACTAGCTTTCATGAGCCTTTGGGTGAGCTATTAATGTCATCCTCTAGGTCAGTATGTGGAAGTAAACCAGACCATTCTTATATGCATCCTTCACTAACACCGTTCATGTCAACAACTGAAAGTTAGTACTATGCTGGATATTTCTTTTAAAGTAAAAGTCACATTAAAACAGATTAAACTACTGCAGTGACAAATAGGGAAAGGTTTTTCATGCTGTGAATTGAGGGGTTTTACTACAGATGCTGTTTATTATAGTGCACAGTGTATTTTTGTAAAGACATGGCATGATAATATGGTAGATTAATATTGTCTAGTAGCATTGCGGATGATCAAGGCGATTCAATTAGTATAAAGACTCACAATGGAAAGTTTATAATGAATGCTGACTGAAACATGCATCTTGGTACCTCCAAGTTTATGTACTGAGAATAGGATTGAATTAATTAACAAACATAGGAATGTTTGGAAAAGTGGATTAGGGACATAATGTCTTTATTTTTCATTTCAGAACTTTTACTGTCCATCGACTCTTGATGAAGTACTAGTGTAAGCGAGAAATGCATGGAGAAATATTGGATGTGTAACAGGACCTGAACTTTTATTGATAAATGCATTTCTAAACAAGCATTGGCATAGCCAATAGGTCTCGCCTTTGGGACCTTATAAGTGTTAAGCCATGCAACAGTTGGTGTTGTTGCACCAAGGATATTGTGCTGGATAACCAAACACTTATAAGGTCCCAAAGGCGAGACCTATTGGCTATGCCAAAGCTTGTTCATCTTGCAGGTGATGATGGTCAAGAAGATGATCCTGGTGAGGGCTTTTTAGGTCGAGCCTCGAGTAGCGCGCAAGCGCTGCTCTGGCGAAGCATTATGTAGGGGCATTTGAAAGCTGACCAGACGCTCGTGCATCATGGCCTTTTTCGTGCGGTTACCCGCAAGCAAAAGGCCATGGTGCACGAGCGTGTGGTCACACCTGCTGCTCGCAAGCGCGCGCACCACTCGCGTGCTTATTTTGTTTAACTTTTTTTTGTTTCCTTTCGCATAATCGCGGCACCCGCGCTTTACTTTTAAAATTAAAAGTAAAGCGCCGGTGTCATGATTAAGCAAAAGTAAAGAAATAGATGTTTTTCTATTTCTTTACTTTTTGCAGCAATCGCAGCATGCGATTGTGAATTATGCCACCCATGCTCTTTATTACCTCCTGCTCGTCTTCATGTTTAGTGTGTGTATGCGTGTGTGTGTATGCGTGTGTGTGTGTGTGCGTGTGTGTGTATGCGTGTGTGTATGTGCGTGTGTATGTATGCGTATTAATTAGAAATATACTACCTCGGCTGATTAATGGCGGACTCCCAAGGCATGGAGCAGTAACATTACTCTGAAAATAGAAAAGGGCAGGCGAAGGCAAGGTGCAGCTGTTAGTACTCCAGGATCTGAGCACAGCCAACATGAAGCCACTGTATCTTCCTACTTTACTATTGTAAGGTATGAGTACACCACCCTCCAAGGTTTTCGTATATTCCCAGGCCGTTAACTATTTACATCGTTGGGACCTCATTTCTCACCAGGAAGTTCCAAAGTATATGTACCCCTCCTCGCCTTTCTGAAAATCACGAGTGTCTAAAATCAGCATTAGCTCCTCTATTTCAGCAGCAGCCTCATCTACCTATGCTTTACTAACCACCAAATGCAATGCCTAACATTAGAAGTTTTCCTCGTTGATATGAACTCCCTTCGCTAGTGAACAATTTTTGTTAAACCGAAATTCCTTCATGGACTAGACTTCTCCTTACTCGGACTCTACAGTTGAAGCACCGGACAGTGTCACCAATACTCCAGAGTAAACAAGCATTGGCATAGCCAATAGGTCTCGCCTTTGGGACCTTATAAGTATTTAGCCATGCAACACTTGATGTTGTTGCACCAAGGATATTGTGCTGGATAACTAATCACTTATAAGGTCCCAAAGCGAGACCTATTGGCTATGCCAATGCTTGTTTTAAATAGGCCCTTTTTTAAGTCATATCAAAATGCAGTGCAGATGGCATTCTCTCTAGGCGTAATAATCAGAATGTAAATTTTTTCATTACAATAATTGTCCACCTTCGATTTTCTGCATTTACTGTTTCATCCAACCGCCGGTCGAATCACCAGTATCCGTCATCGAGGACCTTTATAGCATTACCAGTGAAGTGCTACCTCATGAATCTGAAATATTACTTACGTCCCAGACGTTGTCAAGTCAACAGGCACCTTTGTCTAGAGAGGTTTTCCAATTCCAGTGCATCCATTACTAACCCAGATGCACTGCCTCTCCGCACCCTACACCAGAGGAGTGTTTTAATGATCATGGTACTGATGTTTGTACGCCAAACCATAATGTAGCGTTGGATGTGAATTTTGCAACCCTTTAACCACATTAAACAGTAAATGAAGAAAAGGAAATAAACAAAACTGGTCGACTGGGAACAAGCAGTGCTTAATTTGAGCTGGTGGTTACCGTTGGAGGCCACCCGCACTCATTTTTGGGGTCAGTGGGGCCAACCGGGACTCATTTTTTGGGATCGGCATTTAGTTTTCCTCATCCAACTTTTCCTGAGAGGAAGAGAGGGAACACACACAGCGGCGAAACAATGATAAAGAGAAAGACAGGAAAACCGTCATAAAGGGAGAAAGCAGGAACCTGCAAGAGAGACATAAAGGGGTAAGGAGTGTCTGGAAGTTGGTTAAGGAAGCATGAGGTTGATTCCAGATTATGCAGCCTTGGTATTCTGTGCTCCAGTGCTGGCCGAGAGCTTCCTAGCAAAGCTTTGGGTACCAGCACTTATTCTTCAACAAACTAAGCACTGGGTACAAGTTGTAATAAACAAGAGTCTTCAGCAAATTGATGTACAACATAAGGTCCTCATCGATAAGGGCAGCTATCACGCACAACAAGTAAGTTTCATGGACCAAATACACCACATACTAATGGCAATGATAAGCAGGCAATGAGAATGTGATAGGGCATTCCACCAGGTAGCCACAGATTGGCTTTATCCAATCCAGCCATTTGTAAGCTGATACTGGCCGCTAGTTCACAATGCTATTATATTTTAAAACATCAACGGCACTGACGGGGCGCTACAGTAGTTAGCAACCCAACAACGGTATGTGAGTGCATGTAAGCATTGCCAACAACAACTGCACAAGGCATTGTGGTAACATATCATCCAGGGCAGCATAGGTCAGGCCAACAACTTCATTTCACGTGATTCTGGGGAAAAATAAATTTGAAGAAACCATTTCTGGAGAAACTTTCTGTGTGAACTTGTTTTCTTGAATATTTTCACCTGATTGAAATTTCCAAGAGGTCAAATCCATTTTGGTGAATGCCCTCCATGTTGAAAAAACCTTTGTGCTCTGTTCCTTTCTGGGATCACAGAGATTGCTTGTTTCTCTTTTACCTCCCTCAGTCTTATTTACTTCTGCCTCTATTTTTCCACTTTACACAACTCTTCCTATACCACATCTGCTTCTGCCTTCTTTTTCCCAACTTTGTTTTTTTCTTTACTTCTGTCCTGTACTCCTGCCTATATCCTTGTACCTTTTCCCCACCTCTAACCTTCTACTTCTGTCACTACCTATACTCTAGTGCCGTGGTACTCATAGTACGGCCCGCGGGCCGGCAGCTGCCCGGGAGACCTTCCTTGCGGCCAGCGAACCTTGCAGGTAATGTACCCATGGCCCCCCCAGAGAGTAGAGAGAAAGAGAGGAGAGAGAGGGAGAGAGAGAGAGAGGAGAGAGAGGAGAGAGAGGAGAGAGAGATGGAGAGAAAGAGAGAGTGGAGAGAGTGTGGAGAGAGAGTGGAGAGAGTGTGGAGAGAGAGAGAGTGGAGAGAGAGTGGAGAGAGTGGGGAGAAAGTGGAGAGACAGTGGAGAAAGAGAGTGGAGAGAGAGAGAGTGGAGAGAGAGAGTGGAGAGAGAGAGAGAGTGGAGAGAGAGAGTGGAGAGAGTGGAGAGAGAGAGAGAGAGAGGGGAGAGAGAGTGGAGAGAGAGTGGGGAGACAGTGGAGAGAGAGAGTGGAGAGAGAGAGAGACAGTGGAGAGAGAATGGAGAGAGAGAGAGTGGAGAGAGAGACTGACTGACTGAGAGACTGAGATACTGAGATACTGACTGACACTGACTGACAGAGAGAGACTGACAGAGAGAGACTGACTGACAGAGAGAGACTGACAGAGAGAGAGAGAGGGAGACAGACTGACTGAGAGAGAGACTGACTGACAGAGAGAGACTGACTGACAGAGAGAGACTGACTGACAGAGAGAGAGACTGACAGAGAGAGAGACTGATTGAGAGAGAGACTGACTGAGAGAGAGACTGACTGAGAGAGTGACTGACTGAGAGAGTGACTGACTAACCGAGAGAGAGAGAGAGACTGAGTGAGAGAGACTGACAGAGAGAGAGAGACAGAGAGATAGAGACTTAGAGAGAGAGAGACTGAGAGAGAGAGAGACTGAGAGAGAAAGAGAGACTGAGAGAGAGAGACTGACAGAGAGACTGACAGAGAGAGACTGACTGACAGAGAGACTGACTGACAGAGAGACTGACTGACAGAGAGAGAGAGACAGAGAGAGAGAGACTGACTGACTGAGAGAGAGACTGACAGAGCGAGAGAGAGAGAGGGAGACTGACTGACTAAGAGAGAGAGAGAGAGACTGACTGAGAGAGACTGACTGAGAGAGACTGGCTGAGAGAGAGAGACTGACTGAGAGAGAGAGACTGACTAACAGAGAGAGAGACTGACTGACTGACTGACTGACTGAGGGAGAGAGAGACTGACTGACAGAGAGAGAGAGACTGACTGAGAGAGACTGACTGAGAGAGAGACTGACTGACTGAGAGACTGATTGAGAGAGAGACTGACTGACTGAGAGAGAGACTGACTGACAGAGAGAGACAGATTGAGAGAGAGACTGACAGAGAGAGACTGAGTGAGAGAGACTGACAGAGAGAGAGAGACAGAGAGATAGAGACTTAGAGAGAGAGAGACTGAGAGAGAGAGAGACTGAGAGAGAAAGAGAGACTGAGAGAGAGAGACTGACAGAGAGACTGACAGAGAGAGACTGACTGACAGAGAGACTGACTGACAGAGAGACTGACTGACAGAGAGAGAGAGACAGAGAGAGAGAGACTGACTGACTGAGAGAGAGACTGACAGAGCGAGTGAGAGAGGGAGACTGACTGACTAAGAGAGAGAGAGAGAGACTGACTGAGAGAGACTGACTGAGAGAGACTGGCTGAGAGAGAGAGACTGACTGAGAGAGAGAGACTGACTAACAGAGAGAGAGACTGACTGACTGACTGACTGAGGGAGAGAGAGACTGACTGACAGAGAGAGAGAGACTGACTGAGAGAGACTGACTGAGAGAGAGACTGACTGACTGAGAGACTGATTGAGAGAGAGACTGACTGACTGAGAGAGAGACTGACTGACAGAGAGAGACAGATTGAGAGAGAGACTGACAGAGAGAGACTGACAGAGAGACTGACTGACTGAGAGAGAGACTGACTGAGAGAGAGACTAACTGACAGAGAGAGACTGACTGACTCAGACAGAGAGACTGACTGAGAGGGAGACTGATAGAGAGACTGACTGACTGAGAGAGAGAGAGACTGACTGAGACTGACAGACAGAGCCTGACTGAGAGACTGACTGAGACTGACAGAGAGACTGACTGACAGAGAGAGACTGACTGACAGAGAGACTGACTGACAGAGAGAGACTGACTGACAGAGAGACTGACTGAGAGAGAGACTGACTGACAGAGAGACTGACTGACAGAGAGACTTACTTACAGAGAGACTGACTGACAGAGAGACTGACTGACTGAGAGAGAGACTGACAGAGAGAGACTGACAGAGAGAGAGACTGACTGACTGAGAGAGAGACTGTGATGTAATTGGGGTCAAAGTGTGTATGAAGCTATGCAATGCCTCTTAAGATTGCTATTGTCTGCTAATAAAAATGTATTATCAAAATGTGCTCTTTGTAGTTACATCAGCTTTTGAAATACAGCATTGTCGCATTGTCTAATGTTTTGAAACGGGTTTGATTTTTTACTCTAGTCCCGCTCCCCCCCACTGACCCTGCCCCCCACTGACTCCACCCCTACCGGTGCGGCCCTCGGCCACAAACCACACTGTAATTTTGGCTCCTACATTTGCATTTGTATTTCTCTCCTGTCAATACCCTAGAATTAATTAAAATTAATTCAGTTGAATTTCGATAAAATATTGTTACATTACTTTTTAAATTTAAAATAGTGAAATACAATATTTTATAGTTAAATAATAAATATGTACAATTTTTACATATTTTTTTTAAATTAAATTGGATTTATTTCTATTTTTATTATTTAAAATAATTTTATTTAATTTGACATTATTTCCTATAGCGTTTTATTTTAATTTCCTACCTCCATTATTTTCTATGGGAGGCTGTAGAGGTGGTTGGCCATGTGTGGTACTGGACTTACTACTGCTTCTTTTTGGCAGTAGTAACTTACACTCAGATTTTGTGAATAAGCAAAAATTAATACTCAGAATTAAAAATTACCCAAAAGTGTATGTTGCCTTTGTGAATCAGGCCCCTTGTGTCTAAAAATATCAACTTTAAAACTTAAAGCCCAAAACATAGTTGTAGCCTTATTAAATTCAATGTAAACTTTTCTTATCTATATAATTCACCAATACCACAATGTCTAATATAGCTACCAACATGGCTTAACAGAAGAACATAGGACTACTAACGTACATAGGCCATATCTATATTAAAGAAAGCTCTAAAATGAGCGAACCAATTGAAAATGCATCAAATACTATTCAAATGGTTACTATGGTTGTGCAAGTAACATAAATAACACTTGAAAACGTGAACCAGAACAATCATCCACCTAATACAGCTGATGTCAAAATATGTAATGTAACACAGACTTAAAAGAAGCAAGCGCTAGCTCCCCTGCACCAACAGGAACACCACTTTAAGACTAAATGGTGTATTTACCTATATTTTACACAACTCAACGCAGCAAGACTACTTGCTGTGATGCGTTGCGTGAAAGGGAGAACAGCAGAAATGCGCCTTATCTATGAAATTATGCCACAATTCTTCTGGCTCCTAGCACTGGCGCACTTGTGGCACCCTGTGACCAATGCAGGCATCCTTGCACCATATTGCAAGGGTGCCTGCATTAGGAGCAGGATTGCTTTTGTGCAAAAGGGACCGCTCCCTGCACAAAAACAATCCTTTGAGCCATTTTCCTCCTTCTATAGAGACAGGAAATAAAGAAAAGAAACACAGATATTTCTCCTTGTTACACCTCAGTCAGGGAGGTGCAGCATTTTGGTGCAATCCCAGGTTTACTGACTTTAGTAAATGTGGGACTGTGTCAAAAACCATGGGTGGATATGTGAGAACATCCACTCTCTACCCATAGAACGCTTCCCTGTCTCAAGGCAATGCAAAAGAGCGATATGCACTGCTTTGCGTTACTTCGGATTCCCTTAGCCGCGTAGAGCCAGGCAGGGTGGCTTTGCGTGGCTTAGAAAATACCATTAATGGACATGCATTGCCTTGCGACAACTGGTGTCACACAAGGGCAATACAAGCCCTCAGGGCCTGATTTCAAGTTTGGCGGGCGGTGCCTTATCAGTTGGGATGGCGCAGGACATTACCTCTGCCATCCCTAGGCTACACTGCCCACCAACTTTAGAGATGATCACGGACCACGCAGTCACCCTGCATCTTGAAAGGAACTGCCATCACAGAGGTTTCTTTCAATGGACGAAAACTTTGGTGTATGGCCTCTGCCAGTTCTGATGGCCGTACACCAAACTATTGTAATTTTCTTTGTTTTCCACAAAGAACCAATGACCCTCACACCCTGGGAGTTTCTCTCAGTGTGTGGGTGTCATTATAGGTTTTTTTCTGTCCCTTACCCCGGGTTTTTCCTGGTAGTGATGTTGGGTAAAAAAAAAAGCATTGCACCGTCAATCCTAAACAAGGGCAGACGATGTAATGTCCTTCCTCCAAACCCATGCTTAAGATAACTTTAGTCTATTTGATAATGAAAATTATGAGAAAGATATTATAATTTTCAGCACAGCTAGCAATATATATATTTACCCTCACAAAAAATGTAGGATCTGGCCAATGGATGGCAGATATAAATCTTGAACACCAATATTACTCAGATATATGCATTCCACACAGGCAGCAAAATACTAACATTACACAAATGTATGCACTATTACACAATAAACAAAATAACACATATCAAAATTACTAACAATAATTAAAGAAAAAATTGCAATTAGTACCCCTCCAAAAATAGTTATGGAATTTTACAAGACAATGATACAACCAGTCTTTAAAATCTTTGAAATACACTCTCATACAACAGTTAAGGGATATTTTCAATTTTAATCAAACACTATAGAGGCATGAACAAAAATCCAACTTAAGAATTCTATACAACCAATAGTCAATTTGCTTCTAAAAAAACAAAATTCAGCCCTAGCATATGTTCCGCCAACTGAAGTTACAAAATATCACAACTTACTTCTAGAATCACCCAAGTTATATAGGCTTAATCTGTATTTCAGATTTAGGAAGTACCAGAGTTTCAAGCACCTACAGACATTGTTACAAGGTAAGTCATATGTCACTTTAGGAATAGTGACTTGGAATGTTAATGATGAAATGCTAAACGAGTTACCTCTTGCTTTAGATATCAGCACATCTGCAGAGCAGGTTGAGACCAGGTGTAAGAACAGACATAGTGAAGTCATTTAGTGCCTCTGCTTCTCTCTCTTGTACCATCCCTCTTTCCCAGGGTTTACAGCTACCACCATGTTATCCTGTGCATAGTCGGCAATAGATTCAGGAAGGTGAGGAGATTTGCGTCACTCCTATTGGTTTCAGAGTACCATGTGAGCGCATACATCATACTATAGATCTTGTCAAAGAGCATTAGCATCCTACAGAATATGAACCCTCTAGTTGCCTACCTCTCTGTTAACAGACTGGAATTATATCTCTGGGCTTCACCCACTGTTCCATTTTCCATTACTCTGAAGCTAGGAGTGTGTAATACAAGTACTATATACACTTGTAAATGTAAAGAGGTGTTTTTATCTGGTTTGGATACACACAATAGTCTATGAAACATGAATAGTACTCATTTGTTCACCCTCACTGGATCAAGCCAGTTACATTAGATCAACATCTGGCCGAAGAAATGAGACACATGTTGGTGAATATGTGGCCATCATTACTCATCCACACAAAGAAGCTGGAGTGCTTGCCCATCTCCTTCATCCAATGCCCCAATCTGTTGAAGAAGCAAGAACTTAGCTAAAGCTCCTAAAGGTTGGAAAGTGATGTGGATACAAACTACAAAGTGGGCATTATATGATGCCTGCCATCTCTAAGAAATCCGAGTTACAATACACTGTTGGTAGGTAGCTGTTTGCCCTGGGACTATACAAAGACTACAAGAAAGATGCACTTTAGAGCAATTTGCTCCCTCTATGCTTTTGATGACAGTTTTGAATCTGAGTGGTCAGTTTGCATGAGCCCAGGCGCCACTGTTTTGAATAAACACTGGTCCTGTTGGTCAGTTTAGAGTTTAGCTTTGCAGCTGAAGGAACTCTGTACACCTGTGCAGGGACAAGCCCGGACCAGAAGCAGGAAACATTGAAGGAGGTGGAAATATACGGTAGAACTGAGGAAAACATTTCTGTTGCATTCAGAAAGGCAAAAGGAGTTGGAATGTCTGCTGTATAAAGACCTTGCTTAACTCAGCCTAAAGTCCCGGTTCAGCTGCTGCATCTGCTGCTATGAGGAAGCTTTACTTGATAAAGTGCTGCTAAGATTGTAGAATTGTAGAGCAGTAGCATATGTGCAGCCCAACCCAGGATTGCCACTGAACATTTTTGTGAAGTGTAGTGAAAGTTAGGAAGACAGCAGGGCAGAGTGCTCTATGATCACTGTGTGCCTGGGGTTGTTTCACCTCAAACTAAAACTCCAGAGCCGTGTGCTATCCCTAGAGTGAGCCCACTGACAGTATATTCCTCCTGTTGCCCATGATCACAATTGTCTACTGCAGCACACAGACTGATTGTGATCACCATTCCACCATTGGTGTGCTGACTTCTCTGCAAGGTATGCGATTCTTATGTCCAGTGATCATCTATACCAACACTTCCCACATGCTTTGACTTGGTTTTTTGGAAATGAGAGACCCAGACTTCCACCCATGACAGTCATTGTGACTGCTCCCCCATGTGTGAGCACCAGAAAACAGAAGTCACTGACTCTTGGGGCACCCCCTGAAGGAATGGCAACTGTCTTTGAGAGATGGGCGACTCAGACAGTGCTGGAGCGTCAGGCCACCAGCTGCCTGCAGATCTGATCACTTGGTGCCTGCTCCAACAACACAAAGTAAAAATGAAAACTGTGAACATGACATCTGTCTAAAAACCAAATGCTGCACTTTATCTTCTTTTAACTCATGAAGCATATCCAGCAAAATATGCAGAGACAATTGTAACACATACTGAAATGTATAATATCTGTAGACTCTGCCTCAGAGTATAACTGTACTTTGAGTAATATGATTAGTTTTGCACGTGTGCTGCAGAAGGTGGAGAGTAAACTTCAGGCTACTGTAAGAGCACTGTAACTGAAGGCATAGCTAATTGGCTACTAGAAGCAACAAGCAATTTTGCTTATGAGGGCTATGAGTCCTAGGGCTCTAGAGGAGACTAAAACGTAACTTACCACTATTCTGAAAAAGACCAGTAAAGATACTATTAAATGATTTGGGTGCTAGGCGTGAACCTCCCAAGGTGCATCTTGTTATGTAAATAGGCTTGAGCCGGACCACCATCATGGCAGTGATCTTAGGCGAAAAAGTTGATCAGGAGCTTGAGCTCTTCCCTGACTTGCTACAAGGAGCTGCCAAGGATGGCTCAGGGGAAGGAATCAAACTCTTTCCAGATCTGACATTTGCACAATAGGAAGAGTGCAGGCTAATTCTGAAATGCTTCTCAGGCCTGTTGTCACTGAACTTAGGCATGATTCCAGAGTGCCTGCATGACGCTGATACTGGTCGTTGTTTTCCTGAGAATAGCCAAATTTAAAGTGTTGTCATGTATGTCCAAGAATGCCCTAAGGAAGCAGTTGCCAGGATGCTGGACAAGAAATTTGTGGAGAAATTGTAGAATTCAAGGGCAAGCCTGGTGTTCCTGGTTAAAAATCATAGAGTCACTGGTGTCTGGGTTTCTGTGGACTATCATGGCTTCAATGATGTTACCAAACCAATGTTCCACCAAGAAGATGAGCTTGTGGACCAGCGTGGTCCTACAAGATTTGTAAGCTTCTTTGATCTTACCAGTGGACCCTGGCAGATTGCGCTTAGCCATAGCACAGAAAACACCACAGCATTTGGAACACCATTGGCACTTTTCCATCTGTTGCCAGTTGGGCTGAAGGATGCCCCTACCACCTTTCAAAGACTAGTAAATGGCCTAGAGGACTTTTTCTCACCTGTTGAGATATTATATCAGAATTCACAGCTAGTTTTACAGATCACCTGAGGAGGGGGCTATAGAAACTAAAGCAACCCAAATAGGTTCATTGGCCTATGGAATGTCCAGTGGTCTCTATGTTCAAGAATGCTGTGTATGAAACCCTTGTGCTTCAGAAGCATGACTATGTAGTACACTCCTTTATAGTGCAGATGGATGCTGTAGGAAATCTGCCTTTGTTGTGTGGGCATTCCAGATTTTCTGCCATTTACTGGACTCAATATTTTTGCTGGCTTTAGAACTCTGTGCACTTTACCCCTGCTCACCAAGTGCCTGTGCTCCCCCTTTAAACATGGTCAAATTGGCATATTCCTAATTGGTATATTTAACTTACCTTGAAGTCCCTAATATATGGCAGAATGTATAGCCAGGGCATGGAAGTTAATAGCACTTTTTGACTGTTGCACCTATTGTGCCATCCTCTAAGTGATAGTGTAAAACATGACTTCAGGCCTACCATTGTATCCTGTCTGTGGCAGTTTAAAAACTGCAATTTCATCTGTCCAACTAAACCCTTTTGACCAGTCAGAACCTGCCTTTTAACTATTCACAAGTCATCCCCATATAGGCCTTGTTGCCGACAAGCCAGGGTGCATGGTATTTAAAAGTAGGACATGTAGAACTTTATTGTTAAAATGCCCTTACAGTGACTATTACTCAAAAGCTTTTTTTCACTGTGGTAGGCCTGGCTGGCCTATGTAGAAAACCAGAGTGCAGATTAAAAATCCCAATATTGTATCTCAGGAATGGGACTAGCTCACAAAATAATTAAACTATTTTATTAACTATTAAAAATCCAATTAAATGGAGAAGTCGGGCTTTTAATATATATTAAGGAAAAGTAACTTTTAGAAATTTTCCTTTTCCCTGCCTTATGTTCCTAAAGGCTAAATTTGGGTTTGCTCTCCCACTTCTGCCAGACAGTAATTAGCATTTGAATATGTGTGAGATAGTCCCAGGAGCAAACAATTGGCTGATCTGAATGGGCAGAGATGACTCCTCTGAACCTCCCATAATATGTAGAGTGGGGGCCGTGAGCATCTTTTTTAATCTTACAGTGTCAAATCCTGGTTGAGTGTCAAATCCTGTTTGACTGGTTTGCTGGGTTTACATATAACACTTTGGGGCAGAGTTGAAAGACAGAGAACCAGATGCCAAAATAATTCTTGTGCAACCACTGTCTGGTTGTTGACTTGTTTATTTCAACAGCCTTCTGTCTCTTGGTTTTACATATAACTCTGGGGGTTCATTTGAAATGAAGGGAAACAGAATGCCAAAACAATTTGTGTTTATCTTTTGTCTGATTGCTGGAACCCCCTACTTTTGTTCTCTGGGTTTATGGTGGGTATAGTAGCTTCCTCCAGTTGGATTTTAGTGTTAGAATTGGGAGGACATTAGGATTACCATAGTACATTCCCCACACACCACCTCCAAAATATAAACACACATAAATACACATTGTGGGATGCACGCTAGTTCCAAAAAGAACAGAGTGTCAGGGCACTATCAGGAACACCTAGAAGAAAGATGCTCTTAGGAATGATACGTTCCCTCTAGCTGTTTTGTGATAAATTTGAATCTGAGTGTCCTAATAGCTTGGTCCCAAACACTATTGTTTCTGGATATTCAGGCCCTGAATTTCAGTCCACAGTTTATCTTTTCTTGTGAAGATTTCTGTGAGAAAGGTCTAGACTAAAGGCAAGATACCTTGTCAACATTGGCTGTAGAAGTAGGGAATATACTATAGGACTGATGAAAAAGCATTCTAACGCTGCCACCTGAAGAAGTAAGGTAGACTGCCAGGTGTGTAGAGAAACTGACTTACTTCAATCCAGGTCACAGATGATGCGAGTTCTGTGATTAACAAAGTGCTGCTGAGATCAGAAACCAAAACTCCTCTCAGCCTGACCTAAGACTGCAACTGAACACCATTGTGACATGTGCAGAAAGCCATGAAACAATCAGGGCAGACTACCGTGTGAGGGCAGATGGCCTGAGCCTTCTACTCCCTCCTGATATAGCCTCAAAGTTGTGTGCAACCCCTGAATAGGGCCTGCTTGCAGTGTATTGACCCGCACGGAATTCTGTGACCTTTCTGGGAAAACATAACAGCATGGACATGCTTTCCTTTGCAGTATTGCATAAAGCATTTAAAGAGAAATGTGCATAGAAACTTGTAGATAAAGAGTCCACATGAAACGAAGAAGGAGGACCAGGATCAATATCATTTTCTAGGTAACAGGATGTTATGGATACTTACCGATGTTGAAAAAGTACCTGCCTGCACCAACCTGATGAGTAGCATTTAATAGCAGCAAGAGCAGTACCATGACTGCTCAGGTAATAAACATTCAGAAGCTCTCTGAAAATTGTAGTGGCTGAAAGAACATACTTTGGATGTGTAGAGAGAATTGATAGCTATCTTTGTTCCGCTGTCTACCTACAGCGAGTTTAAGTACTGACCTGCTTCAAGTGAATTTAGTGCAACAAACAAAGCAATAGATGGAATGCTTGAATTAATCTCACCCACTGGCATTCGCTCGATGCCATATTCCAGTCCATAATTTTTTGTCCACCATGCCAAGCTAGTCAGTGGTCTCCCTTATGTAAATCAGTACTAACCTTGGTCCTTATGCGAACAGCCAATCCCGAACTTCCAAGTGAGGCGCCCTCCAGAAGAGAACATTAGCAACTCTAGGCTGGTTTCAATATATTTGTGCCCCATCAGTATGGCATAGCTTGAGCCCGGTGGCACGGTGAGCATGGGACCCATGTTTGGGCATATCTATCGTACTTACTGTATCAACTGCAAAAAGCAGCAAGGTGATGGATGGAATGCTTGAATTAATCTCAACCACTGGAGATCACATCGGCCAATTTACTGTCCATCATTTTTCACACATGTTACCCTAGACAGAGGCTCAACTTATGGAAAGCTGTACAGCCCCGGCCCCTCAAGGAAACAGTCCATCCCAAACTGTTATACCCAGAATGTCCTCCTGAAGGGAACAAAAACAACCTAACACCATTTTTGACCTATTTGGGCCTTGTGAGTAGGGTGCAGTTTGAGTCCTATGGCACGGTCAACATGGGAACCTTGCTTAGGCTTACCCGTTGCACTTAGAGCGTCAATTGAAAAAAAAAACACAGTGATGGATGGAAGAGTTGATTTAATCTCAGCCACTGCCAATTGCTTGAGGCTGCATTCCAGTCCATCAATTTTCAACCACAATGATATTATAGACAGAGGCTAGCCTTGGGCAAATCAGTACTGACCCCACTCCAAGTGTGAATAGTCCATCCAAAAGGATGCACAAGCAACCTCAAACCAGACTTTGTTCTCCAGTTGTTTATGTTCTAGTGCAGAGGGCATCTGGTCTGGCAGTTAGGGCTGGACTGTTGCTGGTGCAGCAGGATCAACACTGATTTGCATATGAATGCTTCATGCCTGGGGTGGCATGGTTGGCAAACTAATGCTGGACTAGAATTAGGCCTGGGCGGAGTTCTGCTGCGCTAAGTGGAGTTCCGCAAACGTCGGAGTACATTATGTCATGCCGTTCATGCTGATTTTTAGCGCCGGGTGTTTGTCCTGTGCTATAAAATCAGCGTGAACAGCACCAAGCACAGTACAAGAGGTCACTGCTTCTTTCTGCCGTTTCAAGTAGATGTTCTACTCGAGTGGCAGCTTCCTCAGCGAGAATGGAAGGTTTCTCAACACGAGCAGTAGCGACCATCCCCATTGAGAAATGTCGCCGGTAGGTGGTCTGGAGTAAGATTTTCCTCGCTGACGCTCGCCAACTTAGCGTTGGCGAGAGGGAGCGAGGAAAAAACTCTGCTTTGCTCTGCAGAGATTTGTGGAACTCTGTGTGCTACGCAGAGAGCGGAGTGGGAAAAACACAGTGAGCGGAGTAGAATTTCACGCCCAAGTCTAACTAGAATGCTACCGTAAGTAATTATCAGTGGCGGAGATTAATTCAAGCATTGCACCCATCACTTTTTGGTTTTCCTAAGTGCGATGGGTATGGCCAGATGCATCCTATGCCACTGGAACCAAGCTGCAGCTGAATGACAAGGCCAAAAAAGGCTGAAACGTGTCGTGTGTTGCTTGTGTTCCAGAATAGAGGGTCCCTGACCTGGCAGTTCGGGCTGCATTGTTGTTATTGTGGCACGATCACCACTGCTTTGCTTATAGCTGGTTCCTGTCTGAGGTGACATGATCAGCAATAAACAATGACTAGTAAGTAGCCTCGAGTAGGTAACCAGTGGCTGGGATTAAATCAAGCATTCCACTCATCACTTTTTTTGTTTCCTCAGGTGGGTTTAGGACATGCAACTATCAAACGACAAAAATCAAATAGAGTCCACACGGAGCCAGGATTTGATCTACTTCTCTTATGCTCCATAGTTAGTTACACTTCTTTTGCTATGCCGCTTTTAGAGACCCCCACCTTTTTCAGCCAATTTAAAGTACTGATAAGCATATATTAATGCACGAAGACCATTGACGCCATGCTTGCGCGTGACAATCGACTCATGCACAGGAACAACAAAGAAAACAGATATTATTATGATTGATGGAGAATGGAGTGCACGCTGCGACCGTCATGGGCCCGATTATTTCAAAGTCATGGACTGTCCTGCACCCTGTGAGGTTTGCCGGTCCCTCGGTGGGGTTCTCCCTCAACGCCTCTTGTTATGATGTCTGCTCAAAGCGCTTGGCGTGTTTCTAATTTATCAGGCCTGGCAGAGCAAACAAAATGCCCGTCTGCACATGAAAGCCGCGGTGGCGGTGCATCAGCGTGCCATCAATCAATGCGCACCCAGCTTTGTCGTGTCTAATGGCTTGTGTCAGTTTTGAAAACAATGCGCGTACACACAGTTGGAAGACGACACGCCGCGAACCGCCAAGCGTCAAATTGGAACACGCGCTGGCACCGAAGTACTCCTGCCCCAAAACACACTTAAGATGGCAGATAGTTTACAGCAACCATTTTATAAAAATATTATCCTGAATTTAAAGTGACTTTTCACAACACAGTTTTCTGTTGATAAAGTGGAGTCGTGATGCAAAGCTGCAGTGACTGGCTGAACATTCCGCTGCTGGCTAGCACCATATCTCAGAACTGGACCCGTGTTCCTGGGATCAGAGGCGTCTCAATGACGCGTTGTTACATTTTCTTTCACAGGCTTTGAAGACAAGAGTGCAATTCTTAGTGGGGTTTTGATATCTATAGAATGAAACAGAAGGGCTTTTTTTCCCTCTGGCACTGCCGCTGGTTTGCATTTCAGCCCTCTTCTACCTCCTCCTACTCGGATTTCCTCAAGTCAGGCTGCATTTTTTTGTCAGTCTGAGAAAATAAAGAGAACAGCTCCTCGCTTTCGCTTGCTTCCCTGCCTCGCGCGGTCTTTGAGAGCTCCAGTCAAGGGACTTGGACGGAACTCGAGGAATATCATGAGAACCTGTTGGAAACAATACTGGTAAATTGTAGGGCGACCAAGCTACTATCCATCCAGACACACGTTTTCGGCAACTTTTAAGGCAAAGGCCTTACAATTTGTTTGACAAGCTAGATCTAAGTATGATGGGAAAATGTTTAGAGTTCGAAACCAGTTCATTGCATTTCTTAACAATTACCTTTGCAATCTTCCCATATATATATTACATTTTGGTAGCCTTACGGTGCCTACACTAACACAACAATTGCACGCTCATTTTAGCACTTATATGAGTGTACGAGCAGTGCTTGAAATGGAAAAATAAAAGTGCTGGTACTCCGTACCGGACAGTACCGGCCCATTTAAAGCACTGTGTATGAGCACGAGCACCTACTGACACAGGTGATGGAACACCTGCAGCCCATGTTACATCTGTTAATATCCCCAGGCCCAGTGCTTTTCAGGCGTCGTGGCCATTCAAGTAACATTTATTTATAGATTTTTGATTTTAAACTAAATAGTATGCAGTTTTTACTAATAATGAGGCAGCTTACATAGCCATACCACTAGATGGCAGCAGATGTCATGTTTTCTCTTTATTAACACTAGAAAGCTGGGGCCAGATTTATCAAGGTTTTGCGTCGCCCTTGCGCCGTGCAAGGGGTGCAAGGGCGACGCAAAACTTAAGTGTGATTGATGAGTTACCACGGCCACCTTGCATAGCCCTGCGTGGCTTGATAAATCTAGAGTAACGCAACTCAGCGCAAATCGCTGCCTTGCGTTACTCATCCCCAGGGAGGGGTTCCATGGGTGGAGCGTGGGTGTACCAACGCATCCACCCATGGTTTTTGGCGCATTCCCAGATTTATCATTGGTGGTAGAGTTGGGAATGCATCAAAATGCTATGCCTCCCCAGGAGAGGCATAATGAGGAGAAATATATTTAATTCTTCTAGTTTTTTCCTCGTTCTACATGTGCTGCATTCTGCAGCACACGTAGAAAGAGGAAAATGCCTTTGAGGATTGTTTTTGTGCAGGAAGACAATGTGTAATGTGCAAAAAGAATCCTGTCTACTACGCAGGCACCCTTGTACCATGATGCAAGGGTGCCCGCATTGACGCCAGGCAGTCAAAAGTGCGCCAGCCCTAGAAAAGGACAGGAATGCACCATATAATGTTAAATACAGCGATTCCTCCCCTTTCCCTTTCATGCAACGCCGGGCAGCAAGGTGGCTTGCTTTATTGCTCCGCGTGAAAAAATGATAAATGTGGCCCCAGGTAATTATGGCCCGGCCAAAAATGGAGGAAGCATCCAGAGGTCCATGCATTGCTTTGCCCCCAGCCCTTGCAATATCTTCTGAAAAACCATTTCCAGTATCTGGGGTTGTGGCAATTTACACTCATTGACGATAGCTGAGAATAATTTTATTAGAAAATTGTTAGGGTTACCTTCCAGCTCACCGCTAACCCCCATGTATTTTGATGTTGGGCTAAAAAGAATTGCTGACCTGGCGGTTTAAAAATCTCTGGCATATTGGATCCGACTCTGGATTACACCTGAACTTGGAGTTTTTAAAGACACCCTGATAGAGCTATTGAATCTTAAAGGATCCAGGGATATTCCATGGGTCAAATCAGTCTCAGGCTAGTTTTTCAAACTTGGAATGCGGAATCTGTGGGATGACCCCAACACTATTACAAAAAATGATAGTAATTTGTTAAAAACACGATTTTGGGCTTATACTAATGACTGTTATGTTGCGAACAGCTCTAGTGGGTCAGCAATTAGTAAATTTTTAGCTTGCAAGCAATATCCAATGTTTGAAGAATTTTTAGATTTTAGATTTACATCTTCAACTAGGATTTTGTATATGAAATTCCGTTATGGAATTTTACCACTGAGGTCTTTTACAAGTAAATGGTGCACGCACTGAGATCTCAAAATTTGCCCTGCATGTGGCTCGAGCAGCGAAGATGAGAAACATTTATTGTTTTCCTGTAGAGAGTATCATTTTATATGCCGCAAATGGCTAGTACCAATTTATCACGGTATGGCCACACGTAGTCACATGGCAGCTTTTAGGATTTTAAAAAGTGACACGTCTCTAAAAGTAGTATTTGCTGTAAGCAAATTCTTAAAAGCAGTGTGGTTTGAGAGACTACATTTTTTTTTAAATTTGCCTAAACGATACTGACGGATGTGCTTAGCAATTTGATGAGTTTCTCTTACTGAAACATTGTTGCACACTTTCTCTTTTGCACTATGCAGGTCACTTTATGCATTATTGCACAGTCCTAATGTATATCTGTGGACATTACCTGTAAAATGTATAGGAAGATTTTTGCAGACATGTTACTAATGAAGCCTAAGGCAAGGAAGAACCACAAGCTTATAGTTTTGGTTTTGATTGCTTGTATCACAAAGCAATACATATTTTAAAATATTTGTGTACTCTAGTATTTCTTGTATTCTGCATATCTGCTCTGTGAGCTTTTTATTACATTTCTACTGCCTGGAGGAATGTCATCCGTTATATGAATTGATCTAGTGAGTATTCTTAGGAGGTATTGTTTAGTTGTAATTCTTAGGACATTAGGATGCTGTTACACCTTGATGTACATAGATTTTTAATGAGTTGCATGTACTGGCTTCCTATGTATTAGCTGTTGGTGCTTTTGTTTTATGTTTGTTCGAGCATACTTCGATGGTTATTTCAACCGAATAAAGTTTACTACTACTACTATTGTTCCCTGTCTGCTGTACCTCCCCATGGACTGAGAGCTTCTTCACTTATGGCTATATCAAAAGACTAATTTTAGAGGTTAGAATGTTGATACCTCAGATTACCTACTGTGCACAATGGAGCTAAGCATACATGTTTATATTTACTCATGCCTACCTATTCTCATAGATCTAGGAGTAAAAGACTCCACTTTTTTGTTATTCACATTTCTGAGGGGACATTTACTCATGTCTGTAGACTTAAATGTTTCCACCCAAGAGCAGAATGTAAGAGTGTAAAGATACTATGGGCAACTTTTCACCTGGTGGTGGAGCTCTGTCACCAGGGTGATTTCCTATGGGAAAATATAGGGAAATTTAAAAAAGGTTTATTATTTTTTTAATAAAAATATTTTAATGTAAACTAATTTAAAACATTTATTATTAACCTGGAATGTCATTGCACATGAACACATTTCATTAAATGTGCATTAAATACAATAATTTAAATATATCAATTTAATTCGAAATATCAAGTTTTAAACAATTATTAAAAAATAATTACTCACCTAGACTCTTCAGTTTCATTTTTACTTATTTTTGTAGTAAAATTGATTACATATTCATTATATGCATATAGTTAATTCAAATTCTTTTTACATTTTTAAAAAGCTAAAAATATTATTTTTTAATAAGGTTTGCTATTAATTGTTTTAAACTACGTAAATAATGAGTGGCTATAATTTTTGTCACTGAAAATACATATATCATTTATATGCCAAGCTACTTGAATTAATTTAACATTAGTTTCAATGGGTTGTTATTTTAATTCCTGACTCCATTATTTTCCGTGGGAGTGTGTTGCACTACCAGTGGTTGGCCATGTGTGGTGCTTGACTTACTCCAGTTCTGGGCTGGAGTACATTGGAACCTCTTTTGTCACTCTTAAATATGTATTAATTTTAGAAGTGCATTTTGTCAATTGCAATTGTCTTACTCTTTTGTGTGTGTTTTTTTGTATTAATAAGTCCTAACATAACCCCTCCTTACATTTCCCTTAACCCCACAGATATTCCACACATATTTGAGTAATGTTTTCCCATTTCCATACCACTCCCCCGCCCCCTCCCACATTTACTACAAAGTAGTATACTTACATGTGTAGAGATTTCTGCCACAGCGGAGATCACCACACAGAAAAGAAAAGAGAGGGGGAGACGCACATATCTGAACTTGGGCTTGTGAATTGTAGTTTGTAATATGTTAGTATTACTACTGTAGTACTAGTTGACTTACCACAAAATGCAGTTTGTAAATCAGGCTTAATGTATTCATAATAAAACCTTTGCAAGTAAAAGGAAAACAATCCAATATCTTCAATCTGTTGCACATTTTAACCCAATTCTGTGATATTTAGAGTTATGCAGAGATACTTAAAGAGGCAAGGCCTAGCTGTGCCTAACACTAAGGTACTTTCCAAGGTTTTTATGTATCTCAATTTATGATTGACTTCGTATCTATAAAAAATACTCATACAAGTGTCATTTAGCCATGTATTTAAGTATTTGATTAAATTAGCACACATTCTGTAAAAAAATAGAAATGGCATAGAGGAAGGTGTTAAGTCAGATAAAGAAATTAGGTAAGAAGGAAAAATGTCCGGAGAAAACAATAGAGGACAAAAGAGGCATCGGGAGCAGTGAATGCCTGCCCAGGAAAACCGACTCATAAAGTCCTTGTGCATACTGTCGTATAGTTCTCCACCTCCCAGTAGGAACTGCACGTTTGTTGGGCAACATAAACGTGGGGATGGTGCCAGACGTGACACTGGTCAGTGTCACTGCTCTCCCCCGTGCAGCTCCACCGATAAGGCTCTGCCCTCGAGCCCGAGCTCCTTCCAGGTAGGTGTTCGAGGCCCTCCTCCACCTGCAGGCACCTGCCTGCGCCTCATCCCTGGTGGTTTCTCTTTATTTGCCTCTTTTTCTCTTGATTTGCCTCTTTTCTCTTCTCTTTTTGTCTCTTTTCTTTGCCCTGGTCTTGCCTCTTTTCCCTTCTCTTTGCCGCTTTTTTCCTCTGCTTGCCCCTTTCCCGCGCCCACTGCCACTGCTGCCCCCACGCCCCTCCCCCCTCAACATGCCGCTCCCGCCTTGCGCCTCCCAACTGATCGTCCTCCCTACAACCCCTACTTAATGGTGGCCGCTGCGCGGTAAGAAGAGCAGGACCTCTGACCTTCCTGGTCAGTGTCACTGCTCTGCCCCGCGCAGCTCCACCGTTAAGGCTCTGCCCTCGAGCCCGAGCTCCTTCCAGGTAGGTGTTCGAGGTCCTCCTCCACCCGCAGGCTCCTGCCTGCGCCTCATCCCTGGTGGTCTAGTGGAAGAGCACCCTGCTCTTCTGCTATTCTGCTCTATGTTCTCTGTTTTTTTTTGCCTCTTTCCTCTGCCTCTTTTCTTTTGCCCTCTCTCCTGCCTCTTTTTCTCTATTTTTGCCTCTTTTCTCTTTATTTGCCTCTTTTTCTCTTGATTTTCCTCGTTTCTCTTCTCTTCCTCTCTTTTGAATCTTTTCTTTGCCCTGGTCTTGCCTCTTTTCCCTTCTCTTTGCCGCTTTTTTCCTCTGCTCGCCCCTTCCCGTGCTCCCTGCCGCTGCTGCCGCTGCTGCCCCCGCCGGCCCCTCCCCCCCAGCATGTTGCTCCCGCCTCCCAGCTGGTCGCCCTCCCCCCGACCCCTACTTAATTGCTGCCGTGCGCAGCGGGTGCACCATTGGCGCACCGAAGGCACACCAAACGCAAGCCTGAGTGCACCTGTCCGCCACTCGACCGCAACCTGACCGCGACACTGGTCCCCCGACCCCCTGCCGATACCACCCCAGCACTCTCCACACACTCAACCCCAGACGCAACGACAACTGCCAGCTCTCTACACCAAGCAACACCCAAGGCCCGATCTCCTGCCGACACTGCCGCTGCACCTTCACCCACCTCCGGACCCAGGCAGCTACCCCCAAACTGCACACAAGCCACTGAGCTGCATCCTCCTCAATGTACGCTCCCTGCACAGACTTGCGTAGAAATCTGGGACCTCCTCAACACTCACACGCCAGACGTCGCAATCCTCACAGAGACCTGGACCAACGCCAGCTCCTCACCCCACTCGCAACCGCCATCCCTGATGGATACAAGATCCTGAGAAAAGACCGCCCCAACCGCCCAGGAGGAGGCCTTGCCATCGTCCACAAAAGCACCATCTGACTCACAACCACAAACTCGGATGGCACTCCCCCCCATGGAACACATCCACTTCCAGATCCAGCCCAACCCCAGAACGACGATACACGGAACACTTGCCTACAGACCTCCTGGACCCCGCATCCGCTTCAACAACGCCATCACTGACTGCATTGCACCCCACAGCCTCGCCTCTATGGGCTACATACTGCTCGGAGACCTGAACTTCCACCTTGACAACCACAGCGATCCCAACACCACCGCCCTCCTTGAGAACCTCACCAACATAGGACTGAAGCAACTTGTCTCCACCCCCACTCACACAGCAAGACACACACTCGACCCCATCTTCGCTGGAGGAAACGATATTCCCTTCAGCCACACCACGGAACTGCTCGGGACAGACCACAACTGCATCCATTTCTTCTTTACGAAACCCACCGCACACAAGCACACACGCTGCCTCCCACGCAGAAGCTAGAACAAAGTCTCTGAAGAACACCTCACCTCCGCCCTCACCTGCACTCCTCCCCCAACTACGACAGACGCCAACACAGCAGCAAGCAACCTCCACCAATGGATCGCCAACTGCGCCAACACTCTCGAACACCACAAGACGACACAACAAGAAAGCCAACTGGTTCACCAGGGATCTCCGGGAATCCAAGCGCTTCTGCTGACGACTGGAGAAGACGTGGAGAAACAGCAAAACCCCTGAAGCACACTCCGCCTACAAAACAGCCATCACAGCACAACACCAACTCATCAAATCAACAAAGAAAAACTTCACCTAAGACAGAATCCTCTTCAACACCCACAACTCCAAGGAACTCTTTGCCATCATACAGGAATTCTCCAAACCCAACAGTGAACAGCGAAACACCCGACGTCCCTCCTTCCCTAGAACCAATGCAACAAACTCATCTCCTTCTTTCACCTCAAGATTAAGACGCTCTATGACGCCTCAACTCCCACCCCCAACGACGCCATCCAACAGACCCTTCTCACCTGCACCCCTCTGACAACAGAAGACACCCTAAAGACAATGAAGAGCATCCACTCCGGAGCACCTTCTGACCCCTGCCCGCCGCACATCTTCTACAGGGCTGCCACTGCCATCGCACCCGAGCTACGCTGAACTATCAACTGCTCCCTCGAGACCGCCACATTCCCCGACAACTGGAAGCATGCCCAAGTCAACCCTCTCTTGAAGAAGCCCTCTGCAGACCCGATGGACCTCAAGAACTTCAGGCCCATCTCACTGCTTCCTTTTGCCGCCAAAGTCATCGAAAAGGCTGTCAACACCCAGCTAGCACACTACATAGAAACCAACAACATCCTAGACACCTCTCAATCCGGATTCAGCAGCAACCACAGCACCGAGACCGCCCTCCTTGCCGCCACCGACGACATCTGCGCCCTCCTTGACCAAGGCCACATGGCAGCCCTCATCATCCTGGACCTATCGGCAGCCTTTGACACCGTCTCCCACCGCACACTAGCCACCAGACTCCATGCCGCCGGCATCCAAGGAAAAGCCTAAGACTGGATACGATCTTTCCTCTCAGGCAGAACACAGAGAACAAGACTCCCGCCCTTCCTCTCAGAACTGACAGAGATGAGATGTGGAGTACCCCAAGGATCCTCACTCAGCCCCACACTCTTCAACATTTACATGGGCCCCCTCGCAACCATCATCAGAAACCACGGGCTCAACATTGTCTCCTATGCCGATGACACCCAGCTCATGCTCTCCCTCACCAAGGAAACCAACATCACCAGGTGCAACTTCCAAGAAGGGATGAAAGCTGTCGCGACCTGGATGAGCAACAGCTGCCTGAAGCTCAACTCTGACAAAACAGAAGTCCTCATCCTCGGCTCCACCTCATCAACTTGGGACAACACCTGGTGGCCCCCCACCCTCGGAAACCCACCCACCCCAACGGACCATTCATGCAACCTCGGCATCATACTTGACTCTTCACTCACCATGAATCGCCAGATCAACGCCGTATCCTCCGCATGCTTCAACACCCTCTGCAATCTTCGCAAGATGTTCAAGTGGATCCCCCCTGACTCCAGGAAAACTGTCACCCATGCACTCGTCAAAAGCAGACTGGACTACGGCAATGCTCTCAATGCTAGAATGAACAAAAAACTCCTCCGCAAGCTCCAGACCGTCCAGAACGCCGCAGCCAGACATATCCTCGACATCCCACAACATGACCACATCACTCATCACCTCCATGACCTCCACTGGCTCCCTGTCGAAAGATTAATAATCTTCAAGCTGCTCACACATGCCTACAAAGCCCTCCACAACAGCGGACCCCAATACCTCAATGACCGAATCTCCTTCCACGCCCCCAAGAGAAACCTCCGCTCAGCCGACCTCGCCCTAGCCACCGTCCCTCATTTCTACAGGACCAAAGCAGGTGGAAGATCCTTCTCCTACCTCACAGCCAAGACCTGGAACAAACTCCCCCTTCACCTCCGACGAAGCCAGACACTGCATCAATTCAGAAAGGACCTCAAGACCTGGCTCTTCGAATGACCCTAGCGGAGCTGCTCAGACCCCCCCTCCCCCCCAGCGCCTTGAGACCCTCACGGGTGAGTAGTGCACTTTACATAACCCTTATTGATTGATTGACTGATTTTGTGCACCCTCGCATGATATGTTGTCCTGAAGACCAGCTAGCCCACAGTGCCACCATAATCCCTCTAAACCTAGATGGGTGGCAAACGGTTTTGGCAACCACATAACATGCCAACCCTGAGCTCTTCCAGGGATCGTGGTAACAGATCTAGAACCCTTACCAGTCACTCGTGCTCTCTTTCTCTCAGAGAAGTATACAAGTAATACACAGTGGGGCATTTTCAATATTTATTGAACCAAAGTGATTCTTGTATAAAATATATGAAGCAGATGAAAATGATTAGCAATATCAGGACAGTGACCAGAATGTAAAAGTTACACCATCTTGTCAAACAATGTATATATGCGAGCATATAAAACAATCTCTAGATAGAGTATTCCTACTATGCATTCCCTGACCTACAGTCTAGGGTGTGTGTGTCTTCTGCCAAGAATCCCGCATCGGATGATTCAACCCCGTAACTTGAAGAGAAAGTATGTAGGTCCCTGTCATGGTCACAAATTACACATCCCTCTTCACAGAGAGATCAGCAAGCAGCTGGGGAGGTGTTTCAGCATGTAGTGACCTCACAAATGACAGTAAGTGCTCCTCTTCTGAATCCCAGAAATGTTTATTTATAAGAAAAGGCATCCTTGCTCTGAGCCAAGATTCTAATCAGACTGCCATTGTTTATATTCTATAGATAGCTGTGTCGCCACATGGGCAAAACAAACAACCGCATTTGCACAATGTATATTCAGCCTTTGTACAGAATGTTCAAGGTGTTGTGATTGCGTTCTTGTGAAGATGAATTTGTAAGCAAGTTTAGTTTCACGGAAATTGATCCTCACTGTCAAGCAAGCAAATGTGTGTCAAGAGTCAGTGTGTGGAAGAGAAGGCAACTTAGGAAAACGTGTGCATGTAAAATGGCAATTTTTCCCACTAGGCCTAACAGAACACATGACAATATAATCTGTCAGAAGACAGAGGGGCACAAAACAACCAACATGAGAACAAGCACAGACACTAAGGGACTCATTTATGGCATGTTGGCGTAGGGCAGCGCAGCAAAGCAGCTTGCTGCGTTGCCTTACGCCAAAGTGAAAGGGCAGGAATGCATCGTATTTAAGCAATACGGTGCATTCCTGTCCTGTCTGCCTGTGCTGGTCCCGTTTTGGCAACCCAGAGCCAACGCAGGCACTCTTGCACCAGGCAGGATTGTTTTTGTGCAGGAAGGGTCACCTTCCTGCACAAAAACAATTCTACGGGGCATTTTCCTCACTCTATGTGTGCTGCAGAACACAGCACACGCGGAAAGAGGAAAAATGAGGAGAAATAAACATATTTCTCCTCATTATGCCTCACCTTTCGCGGTAAGGTAGAGTAAAAACTTGCCACTCGACTGCCTACTCTACATCGGATGGGTGGTCAAATGGGCAAATATCCGACTGCCTTTACTCAGTCGGGCCGTTGGTGAACTATGTTATAGATAGAGGAGTGTCATTCGCTGCATACTTAAGGACCGCTCATCTTTAAATCAGATGGTCAGAACTTCAGTTTGACAGAGAGGGTACACTGTCACCAGTGCGATGGAGTATCATCTACACCAAACTCTAAATCAGCCCTAGGTTTCAAATTACAACAAGTACGCAGACAAACGACAGTTACTTTAACCAAAATGGTGGAGTCTAGAAATCCTGAGTAACACCTAAATAGAGATAGCGATAAAGGAAAAATAGAATAAGATTAATTAATTCCTAACACATCCACAATACAAACACACAATCCATCAAACAACATCAATAACAAAAGCCAAATAGTGGATAGTCTACACAACCAAAGCAACATTTTCCTAACATGGATGCCAATAATCTAACAGTTCATTTGATCCCCAATACACATCTAGACGATTGCACGACTTCTTAAATCATGGGACTATACGAAAATGTTTAAAATCACTTCCCCAACCCAATGACTTCTCCAGTGAGTCAGTAGTGAATGCGGCATTTCTGCCCCCACAAACAGGTTTAAAAAATGAAACTATGAAACTGACACTGAGTAAGCACGAATAACTTCAAAAACTTATAGCCAACAGACACATTTTTGAAAACAGGTATTTCATTGTCTTTTTGGCAACCGGAACAATATCTTTTAATCTTTACTCAGACTGAAAAAAGTTTGGAAGACAAGAATCATGTCAACAGACACCAAATCCTAACCACTAGAGACATAAAAGGTTATGGGGAAACAAATTCATATGAAAGGCAACAAAACAAAATCAACCATCCTTAGCACAGGATCAGGAAAAAAATAATACACCTGACATTGAATTTGTAATAGAGTCAAAACGGCTTGGAAATCAGCATTGCTAATAAAATAAAAAAACAACCCAGCAAAAGGAAACTTGTCATGTTGGCAGCATCTCTACGAAAAAAGGGAATATTTGAAGCAAGGGCTTTGCAACTATCTAGACAAACAATAAGCCTCTAACATCCTGCCACGCAGTAAAGACTTTGAGATCATCAATCAATTAAAAATATGCACCTAGAATATTACAGTAAGGGTGTTACTAAATAACCATGAGGATGAAATATCACTTATTTCAAATTTTGACATAATATGCTTCCAAGAAACCTAGAAAATGGACACAATAAGTTTTCCAGGTTTCGAGACTTTTGAGAACCTGGTAATGTGCACATAATTAAAAGGTAGAACATCAGGAGTTTGGCACCCTTGGTAGCAACAAGACTTCAATTGAAACTGGAAAAAATCGACACAGTTCTACTTTGATAATATCAATCAATGTGAATCTTCAAAAAAACTGAGTGAATATACTTCCTTCTAATATTAAACCTATATTAGCTACCAGGAGGCCAAAAGAATAAACAAAAAATTGCCCACCTAACTAAATTGCTATATTCAGGGCAACAAACCAGGTGTCATAATAGTAATCAGAGATTTTAATCTCAATCCTATGTCTCAAGGCCCTTAGAATATTATACATTGTGAACAAAAGCAGTTTTGCAACATACAAGATAATCAACATTTCCACAGAGAAGCGATCCTCAGGGAGATACATTAATACCACCAATATCTAATATGAACCTAAGAGTAATTAACAGGTACTCAGTCGACCGTTCCCTTATATCAATTACACATATTGCGAAAACAAAGAAAGCAGTATTAGCCTCAGTGGCGGTTCCTTTGTATGGGCGTTGGGGCGTCGCCCCACTGATTATTTTGCCCCAGTGTCCACCACCAGCACTTACTTCATAAAATAAATTTCAGCCCGCGGCACGGCAGCAGTCAGCTGTCTCACTCAGCCGCGGGCACAGTGACGTCACTCACGGGGGGGTGGGGTTAGGAGCAACTTGCAACAAGAGGCATTCCCTGAGTCAGTGCAGCAACAATGCGCATGTCGGGTTGGCCGGGTGCCTTTCCCCGGCCAGCCTGACATGCGCAGTCTTGAGGGTCTTGCCACTCTCACCTGTATAATGGAGGAGGGGGGGTGGGTTGAAGCCGCAGCCCCCCCAGCCTCCTAAGGAGCGGCGAGTTCTCCTGCCCAGGCCAATCCAAGCGCTGCTTTAGCAGCGCCTGGATTGGCTGCTTTAGTCCCTAGGCAGAGTCTCCAGAGAACGCGGCAGAGCCTGTGACTGGGCATGTCCAGGAGCATGGGGGGCATATTGACCAATCACTGCATGGCTTTATTGTGAAGCCGTGCAGTGATTGGTCATTGCTGCCCTAGCTCAGCCCCACTCTCTCTGCTCCGGGTGCTCCCCCTCCCCTCCGTGGGTGCGTTCCATTTGCACACACAAGAAAGGGAGTGAGAGAGAGTCAGGAGCACTCGAGCTCCGCCTGACCTCGTTGCCCCGGGAGGCCTCTTACTTCAGATCATCATGGGCAGCCCAGTGCAAGCCCTGCAGGCAATGTGAGCTGCCGTCGAGGCTGAGCGCAGACTAGAGTCAGACTCGGCCCGGGAAAGAGGATCGACAGACAGTGAGTGAGTGAGTACTGAATACTAGCTAGCTGCCCAGCGCTGCATATATTGTATTTATTTAGTTTATTGTGCAGTCAGTGTATCATGCGTGTGACTGACTGTGCACTGAATGTTGTGGCCCGTGACCGTACTGTGGCCAGAGCACAGCTGCTGACTTTGGTGTCTCTCTCCTCTTGAGTCTTCTCCAAACTAAAGTCAGCAGGTCTGCTCTGGCCATTATTACGGCCATGACTGTGCTGCGTCACATGATAAATGTTGAGCCCCTGGGCCTGCATCGTCGAGACTGAGACCCGAAAAAGCATATTGGCACTGTCTCTGTCCTTCCTCTACAGCTTTCATGTATTTTGTGCAAATTTGCGTTTCAGTTCCAATATTTTTTTTCCTTATATTTCCTCTGTATGTATCATTGACTTTCTCGACCTGTCAACAAAAATACCGTAAGCCTAAACTGTAGGTCTCTATGAAAAGCGTGAGTCTTTTTAATGGAAATGTAAGCAGCGCGTTTATTTGTCCTCGATAAAGTCATTAATATTGATACCTCTTAAGAAGTCTTTTTTTGTTTTGGAAGGCTCAAAGAGGTATTGCGCGGAGACCCTCGCCCGTTTGAGAGAGCTACAAAACTATAGAGCTGTGTTCCTAGTGACAGGGGCCGTCAGTAAGGGTCTGATATAAAGAGGAGCACGCTGTGAGACGATCTATTTAACGACCAGGGTGTCTCTGAGGAGAACACTTTTAGGTCACTGGCATGAGAAGCGAGCGTTTAACTCCCGGCGCCATTTTTCGGCTATGATAGCTAAGAACAGTGAGGGATGCAGCTTTCTGGGGAGTTCTCTAGATACACTCTCTGCAAACATTCTAAAATCAAGATTAGTAGGGATAGTGCAGGCCGATAGGGTTGTGGAAGAGTCCATCTCTTGAGTGCTTGGCCTGTACATGGTATGTAGGCTAGTAGCAGAGTCATTGATTTTATTGTTTATTTATTGCATGAGAGATGGACGACTCTTTCCAATCATGCAGGGCCATCAAAGGCCACCCCCGGTTGGGAAATCGGCCCAATGTCACTCTAGGCCAGTACTGACTATTAATGCGTCAAATATGTCGACATTTGTATTTGTGAAGCACACATTGAAAATCCCAACAGGTGGCAGGAGTGCTCCAATGGCAGAATGTTATTTTACCAGGTGAATCGAAAATCCTCACATTCTTCTTGGCTCGTACTGTGCAATGCGGCTGGTTAGCCTTCCCAGACAAAACAAGCACTAGCAAAGCTAGGTCTGGCTTTCATTTGGTTTCTTGACTAAAACATTAAAGAAAAGCCTGCTGTAGTGAAAAATAGAAAAGACAATCGCTGTCTGCATAAAATGTATTTATGCGCTAAATTATTTAACGTGTGATAGTTTAGTGTAAGCACTTAACAGAAGGGAGAAAAGTGGCATCTCAAAGTGGTATAACTCATAAGCGTCAGTCAGTTATTAATTTCAAAAGTATTCATGGCCTCTGGGATTGTACATTTTGCTATATGAAAGTGTGTTGCTCCTGCTCCTATTAGGCGCGTGGTGCATTTTTGTGTCCTTTTGGGCGCATGTGTGTTTACGTGCCTGTGTATGTACGTTCGTCTCTGTGTGGGAATGTGTGCACGCCTATCTGTTTATATATGCTTGTTTCGGAGTCTGCTTGTGTGTATATGTGTCACTCTCAGCTTGGCTCCCAGTTTGTATGAGTGTGTGTGTTTGAGAGTGCGCATGCGTGTGTGCGTCTACTTTATAATATGTACATTTGATGCATTTAATCCATGTATATGTGTCCTCAGAGCATCAAAAAACATGTAATAACTGCACTTTCACAATTGCTTTATTAACCTTCTTGCTTCTCAAATTTGCTTGAAAATGCACCATTTACCCACTCTTTTTTCAAAATTTTCTCGGGGGGAAAACCCCCCCGAACCCTCCTTTAATTGTTTGGGCTCGCTCGCTGCGCTCACTCGCCACAGTGCTCTCCCACAGAAAGTTTACGCCCTACCACTTTCAAATGTCACCAGCCACCACTGATTAGCCTACATCATCCCCTCCATAGTACTTGGTAACTGCTTTTCTATTTAAAATTCATCGGCTAAAAAGCGACCAACTACAGCAAAATATGTCCAGCAGTCAAGTGACCTTGTTATTCAATCTATGAAACATTTAGGGGCCATTGCAGGAAAACAAAATAAACACAAATTAAATGGTCCTCAACCACTGAAATAAAATTGGAAAAATGGGGATCAATTACAGCTCCAAAGGTTCTGTCGTTCTTGAAGTTGAAAGCTGGGAAAGAAGCTCTATGCAACTAACTAATATGGGACAAATCCTTTGATGATTTAAAGATTCATATACTATACAAAAGAAAAAATAATTTTCTTACAACAAAAATAATAAAAAGCATGGTACATATTGGATCTTTGAAACAGGATGTGAGAACACACAAATAAAGCTAGAAAGATAAAACAGGTAAATAACAATGCCAACTTTAATCTAAAATAAAACTAATTTGATAAACAAACCGTACATACAAAGATCAACATTGGCTAGATATTTATAAAGTATATACAACTAGAAACCCCAGGGACTTCTGGATCCATGTAAAAAGAAAACATTAAACACAAATGTAATTTGCAGAAGCAATAGTGTCATGGCAACATTATGGACCAGTTTGGTAAGCTCACTATATGTGCAAGGCGAAAAAAATAAATAAGCTATGTTATGTTAATAAATTTGTTAAGCGCACGAATACCAAAAGGTGTCTTGGCGTTGGTAGTCCGGAGTGAGCAAAGACCTCTATTTATTAAACAACCAAGTTTTCAGGGCCTTCCTAAAAGCTGACAGGGTGGGAAGTGTTCGAATGGGAATGGGGAGACTGTCCAGAGCTTAGTGGCTGCTACCATGAAGCTCCTGCCACCCCAGCTAGCTTTGTGAAATCTATCCAATATAAAAACATTCAACGATGTTGTACATCCATTTCTCAAGTAGGACTCTATCCACCTTGCACCAATACAACTAGCCTAGTAATAACGAATCTTTCAAAAAGTGAATGGACAACCACAGAGCGGATATCCAAAATCATAATCAAAAGCAAAACATGATACAGTAAAGAGGCCACATGGCGTACCCTCTGCAGTTTTCAAATCTAAAGACATGTATTGGTTTGAAACCCTCAGAACACTTTTTGAGAGATGCTGTAACACTGGATCCATTCCACTTTCATGGTAAGGTACACATCTAGTTTCATTTTACAAGGCAATAAACAAGATCTAGCCAATTATAGACTAATATCCCTATTGAATATAGAGTCAAAATACTTTGGGCCAGATTATGATGTCGAGCGGACTGCCACCAACAGCCTGTCGGTGCCGGTCCCTCCGACATCTGGTGCCTTCTTCTGACCGATGCATTATGATGTGCGGCAGTCGGAGGCAGCGGGTGGAGGGACCGCCCAACACTTCCGACGGGCTCAAGGAGCCCATTCGACCGTCGGTCGGAACATAATACCCGACAATGGGGTGGTCCCTGCTCAGGACCGCCATAGGGATTACGATGGCCCATTCCGACTGCCTTTTCATGAAAAGGCATTCGGGATGGGACTTTGGGGGCCCCTAGCAGGACCCCCACCCCCACGAGCCTCCGCTATGGGCCCTGTGCCCCCCAAACATCCATGCCCCGTGTGCCAGACACCACATGGTGCCTGGCACATGGGGCATGGATGTTTGTAAGCATCCATTTTTCCATTGTGGCGTGTGCTACGGCCCTTTTCGGGTCGCAGCACAATCCGCAATGGAAAAAATTAGGATTCTGACCTCCTACACGCCGGTCTCATCATAATTTCGTGGGCGGGACCTCCGACTACTTGTCAGTCGGTCCCAATTCCGCTACGATCTCGGTCGGACACTCGTCCGAGTGGCATTGTAATGAGCCCATAGTGTCACTTTTATTAGGAGATCTGAAAATATGGGCAGAAGAAAAGGATATGCTTCCATGGTTCCAGGCAGGCTTCCCAACAAATTGCTGAACACTAGACAACATCATAACAATCAGTTTATTAGAACACAAAGCAATTAGAACTTATAGCAAACGATATGCTTGCTTTGGGTATTTTAAAAAGTGTTTGATTCCCTCAATAGACATCTAATTTGGACTAAACTCAGCAAATGGAGAATTCCAGACACAATGTATGCCATCAGGAGCCTATCTTCAAATGATCGGATCTAAGTTAAATTAGTAGGCAGCATCTTCCTGACTAATAAAATACCTGCAAATGAATGGCTAAAGCAAGGTTGTATCCTAGTGCCCCTCCTTTTTGATCATTATTTTGCTGATATTGAGGCCACATTAATCAACTCAAGAACCTGTCCACCGAAGCTAAATGGTCGCCAATTAATCATACTATAATTTGCTGATGATATGTTCCTTTTAAAAGGCTCTATCACTTGGCCCAAATATGGACAAGGATATAAATGGGAATATAGTAGGGCATAGGATTAAAATTGTCAATAGTTAGACATATCTTGGCATCGCTCAAAATAAGAAAGGTGCTCACAAAGCACATCTACAAGTAATGAAAAGCAAAGCGACATTGTTAAGATATGTGCTATTAAAATTGTCCAAAAACTTAGATGGTCCATCTTTTTCACCGATTCTAAAGGTCATAAGAGCCAAGTATATACCATCTACCCTATGGCTTCTAAGCTTCTCCAGATAAAATGAATTCAGGGTTTTGTAGTGAGCCCAGCACTACATGGCCAACCACTGGTACTAAAGCACCCTCCCATAGAAAATATTGGAGGTGGGAAGTTGAAATAAACCCTGCATAGGAAATGTTGTTAAATACAATTATTTAAAATAGTTAAAAATATATGTAAATTACATAAATGATGACATTTTTAATAACATTTATTGTTACATTAATTTAAAAAAATTCAAAATAGGTTATTAAATATGTTGTAACAAAATAATAAATATGTACTATTTTTGTGTATTTTTTAACATTAATTTATTTATATTTTCCACCATTTTAAATAATTTTATCGATAACTCTCAAAGACAGAAATGCTGGACCTCATACTGCGGCACCAAGTCAGTTCCTGCCCCCGGTATCAACTTGTAGTTAGCATTCACAGCATGGTGTACGCGCAGCAACAGAACACAACCCTCAAGTAAGTCATATAAATCACTGTAAAGAAAGTCCCAGATCAGTTTTTCAATTCTTATTGAGCGTCTCAGACACCCACGACAAAAGCCCTCTCTCTTCAGACAAGTTAGTGTGCATGAATGGCAGCAATTACACTTAACCGGATGGTGGCTTGTGCTTGTTTATTAGACTAGTGATCTGCAACAAAGTCACCATTCTTGCACAATTCCAAAACATAGTTTCAAAGACACACAAATACTTTGAAGTGTGTAGGACACCGGAGAGTTGAACAATGAATAGAGTTATGAAATGTATGTTAGCTTTCTATGGAATACAAGGAGAGAAGAGCAGAAAATGTATCACAAAAGCAGAAACAAACATGGAAGATAGTGTTATTAGGATTTGATGTTTTATGTTATATATTTTTTAACATTTCTGTCTCTATGTATACATCTTTGTTTTGTTTTCTGTGTAAAAGGAGGTTGCAGCTAGTTTATGTCTCCATTTATTTCACTGTTACATGTACACAAAGACACTTTAATGCCAGCTTGGCTTTAGCACTGTAAGAAACATACCCATTCTGCACATTATAAGAATATTGCAACCAACCAAGGAGATGACTTGCAATATCCTTATAATGTAAAGGGCTATTTTATAGCATGTCATATGCAGGTCTCTTGCACCCTCCTTTGCTGACATGCAGGACCATGTCACGTCATGTGTGACACCGACCGTCAGTCCAACCTTTCTGTCCAAAAGCACTGGGATTTTAAAAGTTGAAATCAAAACTGCATATCCTGGAATACAACCGGCTGTAGGCTAAAAAAGCAGGGTTTGCTGAAGACTTAACAAGTGACATGGTGTCACCCCAAGTGGGACGGGTATGCCCAGACGTGGGTCCCGTGCTCACTACACCACTGGATTCAAGCTAGCCTGGCTGATGAGGGGTGTTACCCCGAAACCGATCCCAGGATGCTTGTTTCCAGTGCATGGAGGACCTGGCCTGGCAGTTCGGGCTGGACTGTTCCCATTGGGCGCAGGGTCAAGAATGATTTGCATATGGCTGGGTTCAAACTGGAATGGCGTGGGGAGCAAAACAAACGATGGATTTAGGCCCAGATCTCTGTACTGGGGTGAATGTAAGACATTGTTCTGCATTCTGTCCATCAATTGCTCTTTTTGTAACTTGGCAGGCACCAATATTTAAGAAGCATGTAGGAATTAGCAGCGCCAGCATATCCAAATAAACATTTCTTTCACAGCCTAATAGTAGATTAGCAAACAAACCAGTTCCTCTATACTTTGCCTGTGAAACAAACTATTTTTGTTGCTTAGGCAGACAGGCCCAGCTCTCTCCTTTAGGCTGCCTAAGAGAGCCTGCATTCGGACATGAGGGAAGTCGAACGTGGTCTCTGTAAAGTGAGTTTATTTTAGAAATAGCTGCTACACACAAACCGCATCAGGGCTCCAGCACACCAGCTTCCTTCACGCTGAGTAAAGGCCGTTGTGCAGCTCGAGTGCCATGACATCACAAGTTGCTTGTAATAACTTATTACCAGCAAGTAAGTGTGTCATTTTCTTACCATAGGCACAATATAAGGTCAGAATATGTCTGTAATAAGAAAGTAAAACTCAGTAGATTATAGGTAGTTTACAGTCTACCACATAATAGGATACAACAATACATATCTAGAGCCTGATGCACAAAGGTAACTTACACATGCGAGTAATTTGCACTTTTGAGTATGTTTACTACTTTTTGCTCATTCGCAAAATCTTGAGTGCAAGTTACTGCAAAAAAAAAAAGAAAAAACAGAAGTAAGTCCAGGACCACTCATGGCCCACCACTGGTACTGCAACACCCTCCATTAGAAAATAATCGGCATAGGGAGTTAAAATAAAACCACATAGGAAATAATGTTAAATTAAATACAATTATTTGAAATAGATAAAAATATAAATAAATATAATTTAAAGTTAAAAAAATATACAAATTATACAGTTATTTAATTATAAAATATTTTAATACCCTAAATTTAATGTAAAATGTAATGGAGCAATAATTGTAATAAAAAAATACAACTAAATTATTTTAAAATAATTATATACATCATTTTTATTAATTGTGAATGCATGATGCAAAATATTTTTTCTTTAGGATGTAGTTTCTTTTTTAATCAGAAAAGTAATTTGAATTTATTTTAACAAATTTCCATTAAGTTATGATTTATTTCAAAATGGGTTAATAGTTCTTTGGCATTGTTTTTAGTCTACCTTTAAAATAAATATTTAAAAGGAATTTACAACATCCCTAAAACATTACCACAAATTCACAGCAACAGCAGAATATGAGTGGCTGGTTTTCGTGGTGTTTTCTTTAAATGTGTGAACAGAAGTACCTTACACTTGTTGGAGTTCAATAATTGAGAATTAGGAGGGTCAGTCGGTCGGAGCCCTTCAGACCACATCGTAATCGGCTGGTCGGATTCCTTTCCGACCAACCCATTTTGATGGGGTCAGTTGGAAGGGAATCTGAATCTGAATCGGATTTCTGAATGTCCTCCGACAGGCTCGGAGAGCCCGTCCGCCATTCGGAAAGCCTTCAGTAATCCCTCGGCCGGCTCTTTCCGGCAGAGGGATTACGATGGCAGATTCCCACAGCCTTTCTGTGCCGGCCTTTCCGACACAGAAAGGCTTTGGGAATCTATCTTTGGGGACCCCCAGCAGGGCCCCCATGGGTGCAAGGCCGCCGAATGGCGGCCTAGAGGGCACCTATGGTGCCTGCCACGGGGTGCAGGGATAAACTGCACCTCTGCTCCTTACAATGAGAGCATGCATTCCATTCGGAATGCATGCTCCCATTGTAAAGTATAGGATTGCGACCGAAATCAGGGTTTGGTCGCATCATCTTGCTGAGCTAGAACCGACGACAGGTCGTTCGGTTCCAGTTCCCAAACGATGTCGGACAGACTCCAGTCCATCCGACATCATAATCGGGCCCTTAGTGTGAAAGGGATCCATGTAATTTACAACAGGAGAAAATGGCATTACATTTCTTTGTTGTGTAATGTTTGAGTGTGTTGTGCATGCGTGCTGAGAGGACTTAAACTCATAACAGATAAAAGATAATAAAAATGGAGGGAACAGTTCAGTTCACCAGAATGCCGTTTGGCCTTTCCTCTGCAGCCAGTGTCACCAATACCTATCATCTCCCTCCTGTTACCAATCAAGCCACTATCATCCATCATCATGAGCCCAAAGATGTCCTTGGTAAAGTGACATGCGGGCATAACATTCTTGCCAACTTTCTGGCATTGTACCGGAAAGGGGGCAAGAATGTTATGCCCGCATGCTGCTTTACCAAGGGCATCAGTGTGTTCATGATGACGGATGATAGTGACTTGATTGGTAACAGGAGCGAGATGAGAGGTGTTAGTGACACTAGCATTAGAGAGGGAGGTGAGGGCTCGGTGATCAGATGTCAAAGGAATCGCAGACCACCAGTGTATTTGAAAGACTAAGGGGCCGATTCCGATGTCGGACGGACTCAGGTCCGTCTGACATCGGTCAGGAGCCGTAACCGACCGACCTGCTGTCGTCGGTTACGGCCCTGCAAGTACGATGCGACCGAACCCTGTTCGGTCGCACTCGTATACTACACAATGGTAGCATGCATTCCGAGCGGAATGCATGCTTGCATTGTGGAAAGCAGGGGTGCAGTTCATCCCTGCACCCTGTGGCCGGCACCCCAAGGTGCCTGCCACCGGGTGCAGGGATCAACAGAGGGGCACCATAGGTGCCCCCAGGCCGTCATTCGGCGGCCTTGCACCCATGGGGGCCCTACTGGGGGCCCCCAAAGACAGTTACCGACTGCCTTTTCGTGCCGGAAAAACCGGCACGAAAAAGCAGTGAAATACTGCCATCGTACTCCCTCGGTCGTGAAGAGGCGGCCGGGGGAGTACTGAAGGATTTCCGGACAGCGGATGGGCTCTCCGAGCCCGTCGTAAGCCATCCGGAAATCCCAGTCGGATTCTTTCCGACCGAGCCCACCGGAATGGCTCGGTCGGAAGGGATCCGGCCGGCACGTTCCGATTCGGTCGGAAGGGCTCCGACCATCGTTCGGTGCCCTTCCGGCCGAATTCGGAATCGGCCCCTATGTAGGGAAATAATTTCTACTTATTGTTTTGAGACTTGTCTTTATATGCACTATTGTATTGGTGGGAAATGTGAGTAGTGGAAATTATTTTACAGTTTTATTAAGTTTCGTTTATACCTTTTATTTTTATGTTGGTTGTTTCCTTTTCCTGGCTTATCATATATATTTTGGACGCAACAACAGGCTACATTCAGAGTAACAGAAATCCTATCTAGTTTCTCGCTTGTTCGTGACTTTGTGCAATGTCAGTTGTGGAATGCCGGATACCCCTCCTTAGCAGTACGATGGCTCAGTGAGTTAAATACCACCACTTACATCTGAAGTGATGTGAAGGACATGACCATGTACCCTGGAAACAAATAAGTAGTCTTTCATACTTCTGAGGCCCGAAACTTTAGTACTATTGTAATGAGTAACAGTAGTATCTGCTATTTACAGGGTTTAGAAATAGCAGGTGCACAGTATGCAACGGTATACAAATACAAAGGCATCACGTGGGCTGCGTGCGTCTTTCAGCATGCGCATGTGGACTGAGTGTAGCGTGACTTTCAATCCCTCGTTCTCTTTGCTGAGCTCTCATAGTTCAGATGGGTTTATTTTTACTATTTGGACACTTGCTGAAATTGAAACAATTTTTAACTGAAATAAAAGGCACAGCTCTAATTAGCTCAGAGGGACATATGGCTCCCCATTACAAACTGTGCGGTTTTTACACTGCTGATCAGCAGTTCGATGTACAGTGAAAAGCTACGCTGGTGTCGCTTATTGTAGAGAGAACACCCATAAAGGCTGCAATTTATAAGACATTTGCTTAACATATAGATACAATACATTTTTAAATCACCACACTTGACGTGTGCGACTCTTCTAAAGGGAGAGTCCTTCAATTTGACAAAAGGAACACACAGTGGCATCTCTAGAGGGGGCCAGATGGGGCCTGTGCCCAAGCTCTATTCTTTCTGCCCTCTCTGTGCCCCACCACCACAGCTGGTAAATGTAACAGAAGACCATTCATTTTTTCAACCACCTTTCATTAAAAAAAGTAGTGTTATTTGCTTAAAATGTTTAAATTGACTGTGCATGCATGTGTGTACATATGTATACTTAAATATATTTTTTAAAACTACTGTTTTAAAACCAAAAAACACTGAAATTCTCCAGTTATACGTCAGTGACATAAGTATAGCCTGCATCGCTATGATGCACTGTTCATGACTGCACATTTTACATCACTGATGATGTCTGAAATCTAAGGCTTTTGTCAGTTATGTATAACTGGTGAATTTCAGTGTTTTATGGTTTTTAAAATGGTAGTTCTTTTATTATTAGAAGACCTACATATAACTCCACTTTAACCTTTGTTTTTTTCAGTGAATTTAGAAGATTATTTTTACATAAGTTACATTTTTCTACCTTACTTACGTATAACTCCACTTTAATCTTTGTTTTTTTTCAGTAAAATTCTATGTTTTTTTAAAAGTAAAGTAATATCTTATGATTATTTGTCTACAAAACTGCCCATCATGCACGGCCTTCAGCTGTGCGCAGCAGGGTTAGTTGAAGGGCTGTGGCCAGGCACTGCAGTCAACCTACCCAACCCCCCCCTATGCACGGCCTTTGGCCATGCCCTGCTCTCAACCTCCAGCGGCAGAGAAGTGGCCACACACCCACCCCACCTACCCTTTTTTTAATGTAACTTTTTTTTGGAGGCCGCGTGACTCCCGGAGGAGTCCCACGGGACCACAAAGGGGGCTGCACTGGCGAGACTCATGTGGAACCATGATGGCCTGAATTTTTTTGACAGCCCCCTTTCTCCCCCAACAGCGAGGGAGTCAGAATATCCCTGCCATGCCCACTTGTATCCTTTGTAAAATTATTTTTCAGGACTCGGGGACCAAGACCTCGAATCCTCCAATGTTGGCTGCAACATTTTTCTTTGTTGCGGCCAGCTAATGACATCACTTGATCCCAAGGGACCAACGAATCACAATCCTTTTTTGTCGTTTTTCAAGCAGGACTCTAGTGGGAGTCCCACAGTAACAGATATTGCTATTTTTTAAATCTTACTTTCAATAAAATGGCTGAACAGATTTACACCAAATCATAAAAAAGCATGCTTTCTGAGTAAAGATCTAGCTTTATGCCAAAGTTGGTGTAATTCTGGTCAGCCATTTTTTTCCATATCACTGCTCAATTTTCCTACGGAAATTGCATTGGAGAAAGTGTTTTGGGACCACCACGCCCCTCCTCGAAACCCCTCCATAATTCTGAATGCATCCAACTAATTGTCAAAACTTCTTTCCTTTCTCTCCCTTCTCCTCTCCCTCCTGTCTTCCACTTTTTATCGCATACGGTTACGTCCAAACCGTCTAACTGTATTTCTAATAATAAAAAGATGTCAACGAATTCTTTCCTTCATATCCTTTCCTTTACTGCCAGTGGGATGAGGCTTGCCAACCGGGTCACTCTGGTGATCACTGATGGCTGCCCTGGTGATGGCCTTGCATATGCCTCTGGGGCTTGACCAAGCTGCCCCGGGTTGCTTACCCTGGTTGTGCTGACCCAGGCTGCCAGTACCCTGCCCTGTTGCCTGGCAGTTCCCTAGCCCAGCACCGCTGGCTTCCTGGGCGCGTAAGCCATGCTGCCCTTGCAGACGCCCTATTTGTGAGCACTCTGGGTCCACTAGGTGCCACGGGCACCCGCTATGCCCTGCCCCTACATGCCTACGCCATTGAACAACAAGGGAGCGATTGATTTTAAACATTCATGTACGTTTGCACCGATATGCTCACCACTTGCCGCCATGCTGCAGGCTTCGCTGCTGAAACCCGCCGTCACCAGGGTGGCTACAGTTGGCGGGTCCGTCCTTCTGTGCCCTTTCTTCGCCTCTGCCCTTTTTGGTGCTTACCCTGAAGGTTTCTGTCACTTCCTGGTGGCTGGCGGACTGTTGGTGCCCATTGGTCCCTCCTTTTGCTGACCGCTTGGCCCTTCACCCGCGTCCAGAGGCGGCTGCTGGCAAATTGTGCCATGTATCTCAGATGCAACCCTAATCCGTTGTAGCAGCTCCAATTCCCCTGGTTGCTCACTTGCGCTCTGGCTCTCCATGTCCCTGTCCTGTGGTGGCTGAGTCGCCAACTGTGAGGGCCTGTGCCCTGTTTTCTTCTGCTGTGGGGGCTGAGTCACGTCACCCTCTAATCGGGCTGTCCCCAGCCCCTTGTTAAGCACTCTGACGTGCTTCTGGCTTTCCTTCTGTTTTTTTTTTTTTTTTTTGCGAGGGCCTGGTCCCCCCGCCCTGTGTCTCCTGCTGTGCCGGCTAGGTCACGTTGCCCTAAAATTGGGCTGTCCCCAAACCTTGCACCGGGATCAGCGGGGTGCTGCCGCTCTGCTTATGCACCAAATTACAGGATATAAACCCTGATCAATGCGTGGCAGGTCTGTAGAGACCCCTCTTCCGGCAAATATCCAAATGCATTCCCAGTGCTGAATTCAGCGGGGTGCTGCCACTCTGCTTATGCACCAAATAACAGGATTTAAACCCTGATGAATGTGTGGCAGTTCTGTGGAGACCACTCTTCCTTCAAATATCTGAATGCAGGCCCTGTGCCGAATTCAGCAGAGTGCTGCCGCTAAAGTTATGCACCAAACTCCAATCTTTAATGCCTGGCACCCTCCTGCACGTTGAACGGTTGTTTGTTGTTTTTTTTGTAGTCCTCCGAGCTCAACTTGGAAAGCACCGGACAACTGCTTTAATCGGCAGGCAGTACACTGGCGCCACGTGCTGTCCCTTTAACGTCATCGCCTCTCCTAGCTCGGCCGGGCGCTCCAGCGGAGGGGCGGGGCTTCATTGAGCCGAGCCAGCCCCCTTTTCAAACGCCAAGCGCCTGACCGGGATCCTCATCCGCTACCATGCTGCTCTCTAGGCTGGCCACCCATGCCGCGACCCCCCGCTGTTGCCTACCTCCTCGCTATCCGGTAGAGCCGTCTGCGTCTGGCCGGGAATCGGGCACGCGGATGTGCAGCTCCGACGATCAGCCTCCCCAGCAGTCTTCGCGGCTGCCGCTTGCCTCACGATGCTCCTTCGAGGTCTAGCACCACAAGGGGGGGAAGGCGTGCTGTATCCCCTGCTGACTCCGATAAGGATGCAAAAGACACACAATTGATGGACGGAATGCAGAACAAATCAAAACATTCACCCCCAGTCAAGAGATCTGGGTTTAATCCATCATTCTTTTGCTCACCATGCCACCCCAGTTTAGACCTGGCCATATGCAAATCAGTCTTGACCCTGTGCCTCATGGGAACAGTCCAGCCCGAACTGCCAAGCCAGGTCCTCCTGGACCGGAAACAAGCATCCTAGGACCGGTTTCGGGTTTCACCCCTCTTCAGCCAGGATAGCTTGATTCCAGTGGCACAGTGAGCCCAGGATCCACGTCTGGGCATACCTGGCGCACTTAGGGCGAGAAAGCAAAAGACACACAATTGATGGACGGAATGCAGAACAAATCAAAACATTCACCCCCAGTCAAGAGATCTGGGTTTAATCCATCATTCTTTTGCTCACCATGCCACCCCAGTTTAGACCTGTCCATATGCAAATCAGTCTTGACCCTGTGCCTCATGGGAACAGTCCAGCCCGAACTGCCAAGCCAGGTCCTCTCTGGACCGGAAACAAGCATCCTAGGACCGGTTTTGGGGTTTCACCCTCTTCAGCCAGGATAGCTTGATTCCAGTGGCACAGTGAGCCCAGGACCCACGTCTGGGCATACCTGGCGCACTTAGGGCGAGAAAGCAAAAGACACACAATTGATGGACGGAATGCAGAACAAATCAAAACATTCACCCCCAGTCAAGAGATCTGGGTTTAATCCATCATTCTTTTGCTCACCATGCCACCCCAGTTTAGACCTGGCCTGTTTCCGGTCCAGGGAAGACATGGCTTGGCAGTTCGGGCTGGACTGTTCCCATGAGGCACAGGGTCAGACTGATTTGCATATGGCCATGTCTGAACTGGGGTGGTGGAGTGAGCTAAAGAATGATGATGGATTAAACCCAGATCAGTTGACTGGGGGTGAGTGTTTGATTGGCTCAAACGTTCCGTCCATCATCCCCTTTAGTATCGCTTTGGTCGCCCTAAGTTGGCGGGGTATGCCCAGACGTGGGTCCCTTGCTCACTTTGTCACTGGATTCAAGCAAGCCTGGCTGATGACGGCTGAAATGCCAGAAACCGGTCCTAGGATGCTTGTTTCCGGTCCAGGGAAGACATGGCTTGGCAGTTCGGGCTGGACTGTTCCCATGAGGCACAGGGTCAGACTGATTTGCATATGGCCATGTCTGAACTGGGGTGGTGGAGTGAGCTAAAGAATGATGATGGATTAAACCCAGATCAGTTGACTGGGGGTGAGTGTTTGATTGGCTCAAACGTTCCGTCCATCATCCCCTTTGTATCGCTTTGGTCGCCCTAAGTTGGCGGGGGTATGCCCAGACGTGGGTCCCTTGCTCACTTTGCCACTGGATTCAAGCAAGCCTGGCTGATGACGGCTGAAATGCCAGAAACCGGTCCTAGGATGCTTGTTTCCGGTCCAGGGAAGACATGGCTTGGCAGTTCGGGCTGGACTGTTCCCATGAGGCACAGGGTCAGACTGATTTGCATATGGCCATGTCTGAACTGGGGTGGTGGAGTGAGCTAAAGAATGATGATGGATTAAACCCAGATCAGTTGACTGGGGGTGAGTGTTTGATTGGCTCAAACGTTCCGTCCATCATCCCCTTTTGTATCGCTTTGGTCGCCTAAGTTGGCGGGGGTATGCCCAGACGTGGGTCCCTTGCTCACTTTGAAACTGGATTCAAGCAAGCCTGGCTGATGACGGCTGAAATGCCAGAAACCGGTCCTAGGATGCTTGTTTCCGGTCCAGGGAAGACATGGCTTGGCAGTTCGGGCTGGACTGTTCCCATGAGGCACAGGGTCAGACTGATTTGCATATGGCCATGTCTGAACTGGGGTGGTGGAGTGAGCTAAAGAATGATGATGGATTAAACCCAGATCAGTTGACTGGGGGTGAGTGTTTGATTGGCTCAAACGTTCCGTCCATCATCCCCTTTTGTATCGCTTTGGTCGCCCCTAAGTTGGCGGGGTATGCCCAGACGTGGGTCCCTTGCTCACTTTGCCACTGGATTCAAGCAAGCCTGGCTGATGACGGCTGAAATGCCAGAAACTGGTCCTAGGATGCTTGTTTCTCGGTCCAGGGAAGACATGGCTTGGCAGTTCGGGCTGGACTGTTCCCATGAGGCACAGGGTCAGACTGATTTGCATATGGCCATGTCTGAACTGGGGTGGTGGAGTGAGCTAAAGAATGATGATGGATTAAACCCAGATCAGTTGACTGGGGGTGAGTGTTTGATTGGCTCAAACGTTCCGTCCATCATCCCCTTTTGTATCGACTCCGATAAGGATGGCGCAGGCTCCTCTACCGCCGAGCTCTGGCGCGTGCTGGGGGCCGCCGTTCTCTCGCTGATGATGCCAGGCTGGCGGGGGTGTGCCCGATATGCCGATGTCCACGCCGCAGAGATGACAAAGAACTTCTCTCCATTTGCCGGCAGTCGTCACAGTAAGGCCTTCTCCTTTTCAAAATTCCAGCGCGCACCGCCCCCCATCTCCCAGAAGCAAAAGAAGTGAGCTGTGCTAGGGGAGCGGTGACCTTATAACCCCCCTGCTGCCCAGCCTGCTCGGCATCGGCGTCCCATTGGGGGTTCAAGCGTCGCCTGCCCCCCCCCCCATTGCCCCGGTACTTTTTCATGCCTCTCCTTGGAAGCATTTGCTTGGGGGGGGTGGGTGTGGGGGCAAGCCCCCACTTAGCTCCTTGACCACGTCGTAGCGGCCCAAAACGTTTTTTCGGGCCCCTGGCGGATGTTATGGTGCCGGCCCATGAGGCCCCCTTCAGGTGCGGCCTCTGCGAGTAAACATTTATATTCAAGAAATGTAAACCTCGGATGATATTAATCAGTAAATAATTAACAAGTGGAGAAATGTGAAGGCTCTGTGCCATATGTGTCTACCTTCACTCAGATTCCTGCCATGATGACCTACAGTTCATGAATTAATGGGCATATCCATCTACCACCCTTCGGTAAGATCTAATCTTGTTTTGGAAACGCCTCATCTCTTGTCGCCTTTCCTTGCTGCGTAAGGTCATTGCAAACCTTTGTTTGTATGGAATGTCCAGTCAAGTTAACCAACTTTGTCAGAGAGGAAAAAAGACTTCTGAATTTGAACTGAAAATCTTAGCATTCTCATTTATGCTGTACATTATCATGATTTCTTGACTATCTAATGCACCTTTAAATGTTATTTGTATTTTCCCTCAACTAATAGAATGATTAGAGTTTATGCCAAAGTAACAAAACGAATAAAAAAATGACCAAATCTATTCTCCTAGAGGCACCCACGTGATTCGCATTTCTAAATCCATAGGCCTTGACAACCAAAAATGGGAAAAAATGCATAAGTGGAGCCCCTGATAGCTGCCTTACTGTTTCTTTAATCAACAAAGGTCCATTTTAGTCGAATTGGAACTTGTCCTCCAATCATCCTGGGCCTTGTTTACACAGCTGGATGTCCACGGGCTCCAGTTTTCCCTCCGATTGCCCCCGCATGCTAATAAGATTGCTGCTCAGATGGGTAATTTGGTGAGCAGCCTGCAGCAGTTGGAGAACATTTGCACATCTGCACTACACTACCTGGCAGCTTCTCAAAAGATTTTCACAGCCTGATAAAAACTGCAGGCCTTGAGGACGCCATGGGAACATTGCAGCACATTTCCCGGGTCCCTTCAAATATACAATCTAAGGTCAGGTCATCCCACAACGCAAGCTTTCCTTTGGAAGAGGAAAACAAATACAGACTTTGAGCATATACGAACTGACATACTTACTTGCATTTTCTGAAGAAAAATGTTTTACATGTGTGAATATTGTACTTATCTGGCACTTCACACACAATGAACAGTACTTGGCTACCAGTGGGAGACTCCTCGTTTTAGCCCTCTTCAGCGGCGGCCATTTTGAATGTCTTTCGCTATTAATGAAGGACCCCAGAGTACTTTAGATTGAATGTGCTCCAACATCACTTGCCAAGTGCTCACTTCCCCACCCGCACACAGGGTTGTCTTTGTGTAAAGAGGGAACCCAGGTGGGGATTGTAAAGATGCTCCAGTCAGTAGCTGTGATGCCATAGGGATTATCCTCTGTTTCCTATTTAGGCCAGCACAAAGGAGGAGCAGCCTGAAGCCCACGTCTCTACTCTTTTTATGGTCCCATCTGTTTTATAATCTTAGAACTATTGCAGGAATCACATAGAGCATACGATTCATACAGGAAGCAGTGAGTCAGGGTGAGAGCAAAGTTGTCAACTTTGCAACATTGCACATATTCTCTTTAAACTGCATAAATTCGTGAACCAAGAGGTCAGTGAAGTTTGGAAAAAAAAGCAGTAAGGGAATAAAACGGGACCCTTCTCTACAGTGGGACATTTCCTCCTGCTGTGTGTGTGTGGGGGGGGCTGGAAGCACACTGCATGTCTGATACTTACCTTTTTAGGTCTCACCTACCAAGTAGCTTCCAGATCTTCATAGGCGAAAGCCTCTTGTGGATTATTCCGAAACTGTCCAGTGGGCTTTGAGCCAAATTATTGTTTACCATTTATTGGCTTAACTGTCATTCTCATTTGCTTGCTTATTTGATGGCTTACCTTTCTTTTCTTCTGTTTATCCCTCCCCTTGAGCAAAGCCTCTTTACCATCCTTTTGATTGGATGACTTATATTCTTCCACTGCTCACATTGGGGGAACTACGTTTTTCTTTTTCTTTCTGCACTTCATGACAGTGCCCATGTTTTCTATCTGTCTTCCTTATGTGCTGGTTTCCACCCCCCCACACACACACACACTTTGTGTTATTCCCTCACCCCTCCCCTCAAGCTCATCCATTTCTTTCCCTAACCCTTTCTGGCTTTCCATTTTTAATATTTTTCTCGCACACTCTTTGTCACAGCCTCTGTTGCTCTTTATCTCCCATAACTTTCTCCCATCCACTTCCCCACCTGCTCCTCTGTTGCGCCCCTTAACATCTTTTTTTTATAAATCTATTTTCTTTTTGAGTGCCCGACAGCTGCCATGTGCTGCCAGCCGCTCCACAAAGCAAAAAGAGCTTTCATGCAACTCAAATTAAATGTTTTTAAATTACTGATTCAAATGGCGTTCAACATCTTGGATTTGTAAATAAACAATTAAAAAATGCAAGCGTCATTCACTAGGTGCAAACATGCGTGGTGAAGCATGTGCGTGCATACATCATCACACATGCTTGAGCTTAGGGAATGACGACATCACTTTTTTTTCTTTCTTTTCCCATACTACACAGCATCAGCCAATAGCATTGGCAAAGCTAATAGATGAAAATGGCGACCTATTTGCTTGGCCACTGGTTGTTTTCTGTGGTGCTGTGGCCTGTCTCTTTTGTACCACTGGAAGAGGTCTCAAGGTGAGACTTCTGGCATCAGGAAAAGTAGACCATACGGTTGAGTAGTGTCTAGTGTGTTTCCCAACTTCCTCAAATCCTCGCAGGTGACAGCACAGAAACAGGATGCTCTGATGTTCCGCCCATGTTCAGAGGGACCTCCAGTTACAGGCAATGACTGGTGGGGACGAAGTGAAAGTATTCCAGCCTCCGGCAAATTTGGGGTAGTTCTGACTTTTTTCATGAAGTACAAGGTTCCCCAAATTTGCAGATCTAGGTTGGCAAGAGAGAGAACTTCGCCAATCCCTAGTGGTGATTGATAGCAGGAGTTGGGGGAAAAAGAAAAAGTTATAGAGAGTAATAACAATCAACGACTTGTACCTGATTAAGTTCAAATTAGATGAATGTCAAAGGTAAGTGTTTCAATCTAGCTCCAAGACGTTTGTTGTGAAAGTTGTATATGGTGTAAAGGATTTGCATACCAATCGGAAAGCCTTCAGGACTTTCATAAATTGATCCCAAATTTTATAGGGTAAATAATCTCCTTGCTTCGGATTCACAGCCTATGTTACGTGTATCCTGTGGTTTGCCTAACTGAGAGGTGAAGAATTTATTTATTAATTTCATCTGGTTCCCAGACATGGTTTACATGCTCTTAGTACTAATGTCCTATATTTATAGCCATTCTGCCCTAGAAGAGGGGATACGCACTCTGATGCTGCATTGCCGTATTTGGCATTGATGGAGCAGGGTTTTCACGAAATAAAACCTGCTCGGATTGAACTCCTCATTGTGTGGATTATTAACAAAATAGTGTGAAAATTAACAGTGCAAAACTAAAAAGGGGTAAAAATGAAAACTGCACAAGCGTGTGCAAGGGAGAGTTAATGTAGGCCGCAAATGCACATGATTAATGCAGAAAATAACAGCCAAAGCTGCGAGTGTCTTTTCACAAACTGTTTAAAAATAATGCGCAAAGCGTTAGAATATGCAAGCAAAAGCATTCATAGAAGCGGTTAATAGTGGAGTTTTATAAAATAACCATGATAATCACACTTGTATTTGTTTTTCCTAGAGCGCATTTTACTGCTGCAGAGAAGGCCTCAAAAGTCTTTTTAGGTTTAGTTTGCTTATTTGAATGTAGAATGAAAATATGTAATTTGTCCTTCCGGAGGTACTGATGATGGCCAAGGTTGCGTAGAGGAAACAATAAACATTTTGAATGGAACTTCCTTGCCGAGCGGAGTATGTGGACACTTGTACTGCAAGATTGATACATTTGCGAGATGGAGAAATGTACAAGCTGCCGAACTGCGATATCATAATTTCCTCTGCTGAAGGGCTGATGACGTGAGCTGCCAGATACAAAGGAACTGTTGAAAAGTTAGGCACATCAAGAGTGGAGTGACTAGACACCCCCTGTTTTTAACCAATGAAAGTTGAGATTTTTATGTGTTATGAAACATGAGGGGTTTGTCCTTAGTGAATTTAGGGTATAACTATTAATATTAAGAGGGTGGGGGTCAGAGCGTTTTTTCCTACTTTGCGAGATGAGAGAGCTGTGTTGCTGTTTCCTAACTTTATTGGCTGGCTGTTGTCTGCTGAACCTGACTCTTTGACTTTGCTCCTCAATTCTTCTTGGGGATGCCCAGCTTATTCTCATGGCCAGAGGGTAGCTTTTCAGATTCCTAAACTTTGCGATCGGTTAGTATGATATTCTGAATTTGCATAAATCTTAATGCAAATGTCTTTGTTCTTTTGTTTCTACGCCTATCCACTCTCTCATTGCGCTGATATTTGAGATGTAAAATCGTGATTTGTTACATTACTGTTCTCTTGTGTGATGATCTATGATTCGAGCTGTATTGTACTTGATGAGCAATCACATTATTTTAGATAAAGCATATTGATAAGAAAACGGAGTTTGTCATTCTTAGTGTCAATTTGGTTATCTTGAATGATTATACTCTGTAATGGTCCTTCTCTAGATTTTCTGATATTATTTTGCCAATCCCTGACCATTATCAAGGATTCATTGAAGAAGGAAGAGGTCAAATAATGCAATGAGCAAATTGGTAAGATTTGTTTATTTGGTTTAAACTCACCCAGTGCGAAAGGGACTGGGAGGTATTAAATTGGGTCCAGATGATAGAAATTTGTTTGTCCCTAAACGCTGGATCAGCATCCAGATTTGTTGCATGGCAACAATATCTTGATGCTTCTGGAAAGGATGTACAAAAATCATCAGAGGACAGAAGCTCTACCACAAGGAATAAGGCTCTTGTAATTGTATACAGGTATTAATTTGTTGGCACAGGTCTTTTCTTAAATTGTGGAGCGCATTTTGTCTCTGGTTTCCAGATCACAGCTATCACCTCTTAGGTACTTTTCTCTGCTAGTGAAGGATATGTCTTTTTGCCAGGTCAAGGATGCCAATGGGGGTGTAGCAGTAAAGTTGGTGTTCTCTCAAGAATTCATGGCAGCACTGACTACCAACATCTGCCGGGAAACCAAATTCGCACTCATACCCCAGTGGATTGGCTGGTAGTGATATTGTACCCTATTAACCTATGATCACAATTACGTCTCTTCCAGCAGGCAACCACTAGCATATTTCAGTGCAGCAGTTGTGTAACCTCCCTTCTAGCGAGATCGCATTTGCCATACATCAGTGGCCTCTGTTCCACTGGAAAACAAACTCCTTAATGTAGTCGGACACCAAAAAGCACCCAGAACACAGATCACTGTTTTATTGTATATGGCTACCGTGCATTGCCACTAGACAGCTGTTCTCAACTGCTATGACTCCACCACTGTGCGCTGGCAAACACAGTGTTGCAGTACCCCTATTGTGACGATGGTAGAAGGGGGAAGGCTGCCAACGGTCTCCGCTTTTCAATACTTAATTTCTTATGTAATTCATGCCGCCAATTTCTACCTGTACTTATCTCTTAAATTGCGTGACCGCGAGGACAGCTTAGGTGAGCAAAGAAGAGATATCAGAATTTGTAAAAAAATACAATTGCAATTGGTCACGTATCAATGACAGAGAAGTTTTCCACATCAGTGTTCTAAGTCACGTGATCAACTGAAGTTTTGTTCTCGATGTTTAAGCTATAGCCTTTGGGCTTCCCATTCGCCTCCCTAGCACAGTGGAGTACACATTCTTTATGAGACTTATCTATTTGCTATTCTATACACAATGGATGTAACTCTTTCTTCAGAGTAGAAGATAGTGAGAATATGCAGAGACCCTTTATTCCCTGTGATAAAAGCAACAATGCAGTGTGTCAAGACCCCCTTGTAAGAAATGGGGGGTCTCTAGTTGGCAGGTTTGTACTCTGTCCAAGTAGGGACCCTTCCTTCTAGTCTGGATAAGGGGATTACACACTCAAGATAACCCCTGCTCACCCCCCCCCCCCCCCCTTGGGAGCTTGGCGCAAGCAGTCAGGCTTATCTCAGAGGTAATGTGTAAAGCATTTGTACATAACACACAGTAACACAGTGAAAACACTACAAATGAAAGTGGAAAATAAAGTATTTTTATCTAAACCAAACAAGACCAAAACGACAGACATCCAACATACACAACTCAAAATATCACTTTTAGAAAGTTTTAACAATTCTGTCTATAGGAAACTATGGATTAGGTGATTTTACACAAAGTACCTTTAGATGTGTCAAAAAAATTAACAAGGAAAAACAGCCCCAGAGGAGGGAAGCGCTGGAAAACACAGTGATGTGTCGATTCCTGAGACCCTGGGGAGGCGAAGCGTCAGTTCTGCTGCACGCAGAAGCGTTGTGTTGAATCTGGACTGTAAGGGGAAGCGATGCGTCTAAATCTAAGATGATTCTGGTCTGTGGGTGATGCAGCGGTAAAACTTGGTGCACAGGTGCGATGTGTGGAAATCCAGGCACGCTAACGGTTGATACGGCGGCAAACTGGTGCTGCATTGATTTCTTCAACCGCGGTCCAATGAGAGTCGATTCTTTCAGCCGCACAGCAGGGCCTGCGTCGGTGCCAGTGCGGTGGTCTCGGACTTCGGAGACACGGGGCGCTGAACTCGGGCTGTGGCAGTTTCTTCGGCCGCGGGCAGGCACTACGTCAATTTCTTCAGCTGCACAGCGGCAGTGAGTCGGAAAAACAGGCGCTGGAAGGGTGGTGCGTCGATTTTGATGGTTTCAAGCAGCAAACCAACCTCCAAGGGCCCAGTACTGGAAATGGCACCACAAGGCAGGTCAGAACTCCCAGCAGTGAAGTTCAGGGGTGCTGCAGATGAAGTCTTTGATGGCCCTGAGACTTTTTAATAGGAGGCAAGCAAATACAAGCCCTTGGAGAAACTTCACAAGCAGGATACAGAGTAACGAGCAGTCTTTGTCCTCTCCAAAGCAGAAGCAGCAACTGCAGGCCGACCCAGCAAAGCAACACACAGCAAAGGGGCAGTACTCCTCCTCACAGCTCTTCAGCTCTGCTCCTTGGCAGAGGTTCCTCTTGATCCAGAAGTGTTCTAAATGGCTGGGGTTTTAGGTCCAATACTTATACCCCATTTGGCCTTTGAAGTAGGCATACTTCTAAAGAAAGTCTTTGTAGTTTACAAGTTCCTGCCTTGCCCCGCCTTGGCTCCAGACACACTCCAGGGGGGCAGAGACAGCGATGTGAGAGGACAGGCATAGCCCTATTCAGGTGTCAGTGGCAACACTTCCCACCACTCTAGCTCAGGAAGACCCATCAGCCTGGTGATGGGCCATCAGGATATGCAGGACACACCCCAGCTCCCTTTGTGCGACTGTCTAGAGTGAATGCACAAACAGCCCCTTGTCAGTCTAAACCAGAAGTTGATTCCATAGGCAAGCAGAGGCATAGGATGGTTATACAAGAAAATGCCCACTTTCTAAAAGTGGCATTTTTAAACACACAATCTAAAAACCAACTTCACTAAAATATGTATCTTTAAATTCTCTATCTCTTCCCAATTGAAAGTTACACTTCTAAAATGTTACAAGGCAGCTCCAATGATAACCTATGGGAGAGACAGGCCTTGCAAAAGTGAAAAACGAAATTGGCAGTATTTCACTATCAGGACATGTAAAACACATCAGCACATGTCCACCCTTTCACATACACTGCACCCTGCCCATGAGGATAACTTTGGACATCACGACATTACCCTCCACGAAGTATTGCCCTCAGCAGAAAGAGAGCTAGGAACAATAACCGCGAAGCGCTTCTAGAACAGAGAGAAAAGACCCCCAATGATACACTCACCTGTGTCACAACTTTTACACCTGCATCCAACACACTTAGTAAAGTGATCAGGAAACACTGGGGTATACTCAATACTGGTGCCATGACATTGGACCTACCACGCTTTGCTTTCAAGCGCTCGCGTAACTTGAAAGATATGTTAATTCACACCAGACCCAAGGCAGTGACACCGGTTGTCCAAAGAACCCTATGGGATTTACCACCGGTCAAGGGCCACTATCCCTGTGGGTCATGTATGGCGTGCACTTTCACCTCAATACATAAATCCATTACTTTCTCCAACACTTTCACTTGGGAGTTGCGGGCTCATACCAATTGCAATACATCTAACTGCATATACTTGATCACTTGTCCCTGCAATATGTTGGGATGACCACCCGCCCCATCAAGACACGCATTGCTGAACACCGGAGCAACATTCGCTGTCAGAAAAGTAATACGAAAATGTGCTCCCACTTTCTAGAATTGCGCCATTCACCTGATTCATTGAAATGGGTGATCCTAGAGACATTCACTAAGATCACCAAAAATGCTCTCTTTCTGAAGGAATAGAGATGGATACACCGATTATCCTCACACACCCAAGGATTAAATGATGATATACCTTGGAATGCACTGAGGGTATGACTCGCCACTGTGAATACCCATTCCCCAATTCATTTATGGGATGCATACACTTCTCAATACTGTGAATACCCACTAATCAAACATTCAAGACCAAGGCACATGACATCACTTAAATATGGCTGCCATGCCCTGTCCTCCAGTAACAAACACCCTTTGACAGAAACGCCGTTTAGGCTATACGCCACAGGTACCACAAAGTGAATCTGCATATATTGATTGTGCACGATGGCGTCATATATGATTAAATCCCCGATGCAAAAACCGCTACGCTACCGCCGTCATTAATGTCATCTCGTGTGGATTTCTAGTTGAGATCCCAAATACAAGCGACCTACACTGAACTCTATGGATAATAATTGGCATACATTTAGGAGTTAAAATTTTTTAAAAACCATGACTCCCAATGAATAGTGTGGCATCAGGAAACACCACTCCAATATGGCCACTAAATCTAAGACGCACCGATAGACCTCCCTCCAACATGGCCGCCGGTGAGATCAGCTCTACACGTACGAGCCTTTCTAGCACATGCACCCCGCCTCCCGGAAGCGCATAGTGGGTTTAAATACGTTACAGGCTTACACCACTCCACCACCCGGGCCCGATAGAAGTGGGTAGGTCTGAAGGCTACGTGTTACTGGCACAAAAGTGAGTACTTTGATGCGGTTTGCTTGTTGTGGATGTCGGAAGGATGCTACTTCCTGCTACTGGTGGCTCAGTGGCTCCCTGACCACTTTGTGCGAATGTTGTGTGGGACGATATTTTGGTCGATACATCTGGTATGTGTGGTTTGCGCTAGTTATGGCCCACTCGATCCACCTCCAACCCTGTGTGAAATACATTAATACGGAGCATGAGAGAATACTGTTACTAATTTCATCAGCACGTTACCTCTCTCATATCTCACCTTGCAAGCTGCGCTTACCGGGCCATGCAGGATAACCCCATTATTGGCAATTCGGCAAATACGCTGTCTTCAACAGTATGCTTACTCGATCCTACACCATTTTATAAGTAGCGCTTACCTGCCCACACAGGATAACCCCATTATTGGCGATTGGCAATTCGGCCAGTACGCTATGTTTTCAACAGTATGCTTACTCGATCCTACACCATTTTATAAGCAGCGCTTGCGTGGCCACACAGGCATACCCAGTTGTGGACGATTCTTGCCAGGACGCTCTGTTTCTAACATCATGCTTACTTGATCCCCTACCACTTTTGAAACAGCGCTCACCCGGCCACGCGTTAAATGCCAGCATGCAACCCACGTGTGATCCAGGCTGTGGGTGTTGATTGATGAATCGATGAATTGTATTGCATGTCAATCGACCTGACATCTTATGGAATTAGTAGTCATATACCTTTTGACTACTCCCTTCTCTACTGAAATTGTGGTTATTGACTCCAAATTCGATTAATGCCTTTTCTCCTTCGTTTTTGCCTCCTTGTTTATCCCAGTACATGAGGAACCCCTCGTGTTTAAACCTACCGGGTACTGTGATGCCTGGTTAGTCCACAGTTCTGGGTGAGTCAATCTGCTCTCTCTGCATCTTTGTTGTGTGCCACAAGGGCTGGAGTTCACGCTAGTTCACCTTGTGCACTCACCGTGTGGCACCCTGTTTTTTAACTGTTTCATGCTCGCCACGAAATCCTGAGAGTCAGTCTTTCACAGGGAATAGGAGAGAATTCTCACCCTACAATTGTACTATACTTACCTATGTGATTTGTTCTCTCTCCACAGGTAGTTCCAGTATTACCAGGTATCTGACTAGTTAGTCATATGGTTGATGTGAGTGTGCAGCCACAGCACCATTTGAGTTTTAGTTGTAGATAGTATACCCCCTTGTTTGGTCCTGACGAATCGCCCGTAGACTATTCATTTGGCGAGAAACATGTTGACCTACTACCTATAAGAGTGCCACAACCTGAGACATAACCTCAGCCTAGCGCCTTATACCCCTTGTTTTTACTTAGGGTAGGAGACCCCTTGATTAAAGTTGTTGTCACAGGTACTCCCAACCCTATTTTAGATTCACTTGAAAACACACATCCATCTACACACACCAGGCCCCTCACCCCCACTTCACCAAACGGCTGTTGGAAAAAGATCTCCGCTAAAGTGCCCCTACTATAGGGAGCCCGTCGGGTATTGCACCGCCGACCCGACGAGGAGCAGCCCAATGATGAAGCATGACACCCGACAGGGTGTGTGAGGGCATTATAATCCAATACAATGGATTCCCAACTTTGAACCAGTCTGGTCAGGTTGGTTTACATTCCCTACATCTGACTCTTAATTCAGAGGAACAGCATAATTCTTTTGTCATAGACTTCCCTGGGGCCTTTATGCTGGACCTGTCCAAAAGCCCTTCGTCCCCTCTTTGAGTACTGATAACTTTGGACTACCTTAGGGGTGCATTACATGTAGAAAACAGGAAGGCACTTACCAGGTCGACATGGCAGTTTAAAACTGCAGACACTGAAATGGTGAGCGTTTACACGTTTACAGGGCTACTCTTGTGGGTGGCGCAATCAGTGCTGCAGGCCCACTAGTAGCATTTGATTTACAGGCCCTGGGCAGACACAGTGCCCTTTACTAGGGGCTTACCGGAAATCAAATATGCCAATCATAAATAAACAATCAGTTTCACAATTTACACAGGGAAAACTTGCACTTTAGCACTGATCAGCAGGGGTAAAGTGCCCAGAGTACCAAAATCAGCAAATACGAAGTCCAGCACCTAGTCAAAAATACAGGAGGTAGAGGCAAAAAGACTGGGGAAACCACACAAAGGATGCCAGGTCTAACACCCCTAACCGTTTTTAGGTCTGTCATTAGGCATCACCTTTTGAGTGTACTAAAATTATATACTTAATTATAGGGGCTTTCAGCCTGCCCTACTCATCCATTGGTCTGTTATTGTGACATTCACATTCACGCTTCTCACTCCTCCGCTGCCCTGGCCTTTCTAAGTGACATTCAGCGGGGCACAGAGCCCAGGCCCGACAACATCTGTGCCAGCCCGGAGAGCGGGCACATCTCCGGAGAGGCAGGAGGGTCCATGGCCCATTCTGCTTGCGACACCTTCTCTGGATGCGGCACGCCCTCCGGCCAGCACACCGTCAGTAGCTAAGATGGCGGCCACATAGTTCGCTCCACTTCACCGACGCCGCAAGCTACCCTCCTGCTGGCCCAGAACTTCTGAGCTCTAGACACCCACGCTACGAGCGCCACCTGATTTGCTCTACATCAGTTCTTATTTGCGTTGACCCCACCCCACCACTCTCCAAGACATAAAGATCTTGGTCCTGCACTCTGTCCCCCCAGTCATGCCTGCCGCTAAAAATAAGGGAGACCAAACTGTGCAAGAGATGCTTACTCGTTCCACCCCAATCCCTGCCAAAATGCAACCTCCTCTTTGCAGTCTCAATCACGGCTTGACTCCGAGGGGGCTTCTGAGTCTGACCAGGCCCCGTTGACCAGAGCGTTTTTAGCCTCCGTCTTTGAATCCTTACAGACAGATAATCAAGACCTCAAAAATGAGCTCGCTCACGATATGCAGGATCTCAGGCAAGACCTGTCGGCTGGCAGAGAACGGGTCTCCTGCCCACAAGGACAGTGAGACTACAAGAGGGAAGGAAGTGGAGATGCTGTGCTAAGAGATTCTCTGCCTTCAAGATCAGCAGGATGACCTCCGAGCCCAATCGGAGGACCTCGAGAATAGGTCTCGACGAAATAATATTCAGCTCAGGGGGGTCCCGACGGGTGCAGAGGGGTCAGACATTCTTGGATACATCAGGGCGCTATTCTGCTCTATCCTAGAATGGCAGGAGAACGCTGACTTACAGTTGGATGGAGTACACCGGGCTGGCCGTTCCAAGGGTCCCAACTCTAGACCACCGGATGTCTTGGCCTGTGTCCACAACTTCCAAATTAAGGAGGAAATTCTGAGGAAAGGTAGAATCAAACAACCCATCCACCTCCGTGGCCACACAATGGGTCTTTTTCAAGATGTTTCACTTCTTATGCTTCAACACCGCAGGAAATTTAAACCAATCACAGAATTCCAGTGCAGCAAGGGGACCTATGGATGGGGGAATCCCTTCAGACTGGTCTCCCGCTGGCAGGGTCAGCTTCATCAACTAAAAACACTTAAAGATGCCTGCCGTGTGTTGGGACTATCGGATAACCCACTCCTTCAATCTACTCCTGGATCTCCCTGTGTCTCTGTCTCAGTCCTCAGTTTGGCAGAGAGCGGGCAAGCGCAAAAAATATACTTATCCTGGGCCGGAGAAGCGTGTTCAAGAGCGCCAGCTTTCGTTGTATAGCCTGGCTTCAGGGACTGGCAGGCCCCACTCTTGACACTTGCCCCGCTTGCAGTCTACCTCCGGGCGACTTTTACTGGGCCAGCTCACCTCCAGCTTCACGCGGCCTGTAATGGCGGGGAGTCGACTGGTGATTCCCATTTATGCCCTTACATATGGAATCCCACTGCCCAACGCCCATGATGGACACCTCCATCGATGTCGGACTTCACTGTATTGTAGTTTGGTTCCCGTTATATTGTGGGTACTGTTTTTGTAAATTGTCATTCCTTCAATTTATAGGGTCTACACACAACATTGAGGAGCATGCTGGGATACTTCAACTATTACCAGGCTACTTCTATGCTATATGCTTTGTTGCCCTGCCACAGCCGCTCCAGCTCGGGCAACTTCCCTTATTACACATCCTGAAAACTTAAAATAACGAGCCTCAATGTACGAGGCCTCAATAACCCCATTAAGCGGACAGTGGTTTTATCACTTCTACAACAGTCAGGCAGTGATATATGCCTTTTACAGGTGACCCACTTGCTCCCCAAGGACATTCCCAGGATGCACTCACATTGGTTCCCCAGTCAGCTCTGGTCCTCCACCTCTACAAAGCGGGGGTGGCAATTCTCTTCCCACAACATTTTAAAGGCAAGATCCTGTCTAAAATAGCTGAGGTGAAGGGTAGACGTTTAACTTACCGGCTCCGGGTGGGCTCCTTCCACTTTACTATTGCCAACATATACGCACCTAACGAACACCAAGAGAAATTTATTACAGGACACCAGATGCTGCTATATTGACTGGTGGGGATATGAATCTGGTGATGGGCAACAATCGGGACAGGTCTGCCTAACGCATTAAACAGACCGGGGCCTTTTCAGCTCAGGTGCTTCAGTTGTTGGAGGATTCTGGGCTAAAAGATCTCTGGTGGTTGCCTCACCCCCATACGCGATACTACCCCTTCTATTCCTCTGCCTGCTAAACCTACACCCGTATCGACCACTTCTTAGCGACTCCGGCCCTACTGGCTCTATCTGTGACACCTTCATTGCCCCTATCAGACCATGCCCCACTGACGGCTCGCAATGATGTTAGTCAGAACAGGAGAGCTTGCTCCAATCGTAATCCACGATAACATCCCTCCATAAAGTGGTTGTCGACTTCCTCCACAATAACTATACTGAAGAGACACCCCTGGCCTCCCGGTAGGGGATGCTGAAATTAGTGGTACAGGGGGAACTCATAGCGATTTTAGCAGCTGACAATCACTGCCGGCAGGAGGAGCAGCAGATCCTAGAGCAAAAAATCTCAGAATTTGATGCCATACACAAACGCACTGGAACCCTAAGGGTGTGGAGGGAATTGGAAAAAGCACAACAGCACCTAAAACGCTTAGATCTGGACAGGGCTGAATATGCTTTGGCCCGCCTGAAACAAAAATAATACCTTGGGAGCAACCTTTGTAGCAGTATGCTTGCACACCACCTCAGGGCCAAAATTCATACAGGCTCATTCGATCCACCTAATCTGATGAGGCGCGCACAGATGTACAAATTGCGTCAGCACTTCAACAATTCAACAGCACTCTCTATGCCGCCTCAAACAACCTTTCCAAGGAGTTCTTGAGCTATCTGGAAGATAGCTTGCTTACTCCCCTTACACCTATGACTCTGAAGCGCTAGAGAAACCCATTTGAATAGAAGAGGTCATATCGGCTATTGCCCACCTGAAGTCTCGGAAGTCCCCCCAACCCGATGGCTTTTCCTCTCAATTTTATAAGGTCTTCTGCCATGAACTGGCCCCTTTACCTACTTGCCCCTATAACTCCTTTGATGCCAAACTTTTTACTAGCATCCTGGCCCACCGCCTCAACCAGCTGATGCTTGGCTTGATTGAGCCGACCAAGCGGGCTTCATTCCCACCCGGCAATGCAGAGATAATACTAAGTGCATTTTACCCTTAATGGATAAGATAAATAGATTCCAGCAAGAAGTCCTCCTCTTATCTATCGACGCAGAAAAAGTGTTCAATAGAGTCCATTGGCCCTATCTGCTTGTGACCCTAGAGCACTTTGATTTTGGGGACAGATTCCGTTGCTGGATCCATTGTGTATATAGTGCACCTAGAGATTCAGTGCGAGTTAATTGGGTATCGTCTCAATCCTTCCCTATCCAGCGCAGAACTTGGCAGGGGTGTCCTCTTTCCCCCTTTCCTTTTCACCTTGTACATGGATCCCCTGGCCCAAAAAATTGGGTCCAACCCAGCTATCTCAGGGATACAGTTTGGAGGAGACCTTCATCTTATTAGCCTCTACGCTGACGATGTGATCCTTGCAATCACTGACCCGCTGCCATCACTCCCTGCTCTGGTGCAGAACTTCATAATTTTGGGAACCTATCCTTAAAATAAACATGCAAAAGTCCCAGATCTTAAATCTCTCAGTCGCCCCACCTCATGAAGCACACCTTCGCTCCCTGTTCCCTTTTGTTTGGGCAAAAGACTCTATACCCTACCTGGAGACTGAACTTGCACACTCAGTCTCTAGAACCATTTCACTTAACTATGCAGCCCTTACCTCCCAAATAATAACCAATCTGGAGCCAATCACTGCCTCTCATGGCTGGGCAGGATAGCGGCCATTAAAATGACCATACTCCCGCGCATTTTGTACCGCTTTCAGACCCTTCCGCTGACCCCCTGCAGCATACTTTGCAGTCCTTACAAGTTGAACTCAATAAGTTCATTTGGGATGGGAGGAAACCCCATCTTCAGAAACATCAGTTGTACCGCCCAACATGGGAAGGGGGACTGGCAGCGCCCTTACTGCTGCAATATTATCAGGCTTCTCAACTCTGCTTCTTGGTGGAATGGAGCCGACCGCTCTCCAATAAACACTAGTGCTTTATGGACCAAGCTTTAGCTGGCTCCCACATATGGAAAGAAACTTAGCTTCCCCACAAGTACCGGGCGTGGGGGCTATACTCTTCCCCAATAACTAATTCAGTCTTTCAGGTGTGGGATCGTAGCGATCAAAGTGGGCCTAACTCCCTTCCTGTCTCCTTCGACCCCAATCATTTCTAACCCAGACTTCACCCTGGGGCTGCAACGAGACCGGTTCCGATGCTGGCAGGAGGGGGGATGCATGAGCGTAGGGTGCCTATTAGATTCCCAGAGGTTATTCCATTTGAACAGCTGAAATCTGACTATGGGCTGGTAGAAGAGGACCGCATGCAATACCTCCAGATCTGACACTGGGTGATGCAACCCTCTATTAAGTCACAGGCAGGGAGACAACTTACGCCTTTTGAAAAATGGGTGCTCCTCACAAAAGACGATAGACGCCTTATTACGGACCTCTACAGCATGCTGGTTAAGGAGGCCCCACTGACTAGAACTGTGGGACAAGCTAGATGGGAGGCTGAACTTGGAAGGGCTCTTTCAGACAAAAAATGGGAATACATCTGTTTTAGTACACATCCTTCGGCACACAACATGGTGAGGACAGAAACATCATACAAATAGTGTCATATTGATACCTAATCCGAGCATGGCTCCAGGTTTGGAATTCTGAACGCTCGAAGGAGTGCTGGAGAGGCTGTGGGGTACTGGTACCTTGCTTCACCTTATGTGGCATTGTCCAAAGCTGGGCCGCTACTGGGAACATATACTCGATGACATAGATTGGGACTTTAACACCACAATCCCAAGGTTCCCGGCTTACACTCTTCTGGGGCTTCCAAATCCATTGACATTCCCCCTCCGTTCATTGAGAATAAAACAAATGGCATTGGCTCTAGGAGCAGCTCACCAGGTGATGCTGTCCTTTTGGGGCACGGATAAGATTCTGGACTATGCTACCTGTCTCCACAAATTATGGTTCATTCTGGGAATTGAAAAATTACCCTTAGCTGGTAATCCACAGGGTGAGGCATGCTCAGACATATGTGCTATTCTATGTTCTGACTGCTTTATTGTCACTGCCGGCCTTTGGGTTGTAGGCAACCAGCTGTGTTCATTTGCCAATTGCTGAGGCTTTAATAAACAGAACTGATTCATAAAAATAAAAACAAATTATGAGAAGCTCCATCCTTTTGATTAATATTAAAATTGCAATTTTCTTGTATTTTTGATTGAATTAAATATATTTAATAATTGCTATATTTGTTTCATGTTCAAAGAATGGATTCAGTAAAAGAGGTCGCAAATTGTGCACTGACTTTTACCAAATCATTTTTGATTTTGCAACCCAACCTTTGCACCAATACATAATACATGTACAAAACGTGAAGAATTGTTTTGAGTATCTTGACCAACCCTCAATGCAAGTCACAGCTTCATTTCACAGTGGAGATACCCCTCCACCTGCTCTTCCTCCTGACACCTCTGAACCTACCCAGGGTGAATTTGCCTCATCCTATGCAAGAAACAGACACCCTACGAGGAAAAAAAACCTAAGAAGATGTTTCTCCAAAAGACAGAGCTAAATATAGGTCCACCCTTAATGCACAACAGGCTGCTTGGTGTTTGCTACTGGAGCTACTTTGGAACACATAGCACAGAATTCCTGGCAATCTTTATAAGGAGTTGGGGTCCAAGTGCCTTCCTAGGGCACCCAACGCTGCTGCCGCTCGGGACGTGCAAGAGACTCTACGGTGTTTGCTACACGGAAAAATTTGGACCACATATGCGAGAATTTTGAAAAGCTTGACAAGGAGGTGGGGCCCAAGTGCCACTTTACGGCACACAACATTACCACTGCGCAGGACATGCAACAGACTGTTCTGTTTTGGCTATTTGGGCTTCTTTGGACCACATAGCTCCGAATTCCTGACAGGCTTGACGCGGAAGCCCAAGTGCCTACTTACGGCACACAATGCTCCTGCTGCATGGGACATGCAAAAAAAACTGTTCCGTGTGTGCTACTGGAGCTACTGAACCACATAGCCCAGAATTCCTGGCAGGCTCGATAAGGAGGTAGAACACAAATGCCTTCTTAGGGAACACAAAGCTCCTGCTGTATAGGATACACAGTAGACTGTTTAGTGTTTGCCACTGGGGATACTGAGGATGAAATAGAGAAGAATTTCTAGTAAGCTTGATGAGGAGATGGAGCCAGAGTTCCTTCTTAGGGCACACAACAATCCCACAGTACGGGACGCACAACAGACTGTTAGGTGTTTGCTACTGGGGCTACTTTGAATTACATAGCACAGAATTTTGATGAGGAAGTGGGGCCAGAGTGCCTTCTTAGTGCACACAACACTTCCGCTAGGTGGGAAGTGGCCATGGTGTGCCTGGGACAAGACCGGTCCCATCTGAACTCATCAGAGAACGAAGGAGGCAGCGGTGGGCCACCCCCCTTGGTTTCAGGCCTTGGACTTTGCATCTTTTGCAAAGAAAGGCCAACGCAAGGAACGCATGACTATGGATAAGAGGAAATCAACTAATGCTCTGGGTAGCCGGGACAGCGCAGCCAGAACAACAACATCTATTACCAGTTAATTAACAAGTGACATGTGGGTAATGAATGATGACATTGACATTGCAGAGGAAACACTGGATGCTAGATAATCACATCTTATTATTGAATCTATGATACCGATGGTGATGGCAGCAGTACCATCAATTAGTGAATGTATGGGGATGAACCCTATTAAAGCAACTTCTTATGCTTGTGGTGTCCTGCAGGACACGTAATACAGCAGCCCCTCCCTAGGGGCAGTCCTACCACACACCCATCCAACACAGGTGTCACTGGTCAGGTGACCCAGTTAATAAAAAGGCCCAGGTGCACGTGCTCTTGGCCAGTTATCCCCCATACCACTAGAGTCTGTGTGGCTGTTTACTTTTACTTCATCATGCAGGTTTAGGGCGAACTACATTACAATGCTAACAATCCTGGTATTCGTAATGACTCTCTGGCAATTGATTTGGATGTTACTCCTTTACTAACTAGCCCGCCCCCTCCCCAACCAAACATAAAGAATCGGCCTGCACGAATCAGGAAAACAAGAAAGTAGGGAGGGCTGCGAGCCCAGTAATCCCACCAGACTCTGAACACACTAAGGGTTCTGTTGGCTCAGTGAGCCGGGAAGAATTGAAGCAAATGCAACAGAACCTATGAGCAGCTGAATAATCGTATGACACCATCGGAGCAAATAGTAAATGATTTCTTCAATTCAGTATTTGACACAATTAATGGTTTAGACACAAAGCTTACTAACTTTATGGACACTATTAAAGGGGGCAGAGGCGCGAAATCCATCAGTGAGAGTACTGCCTGTAAACGGCCAAACAATGACCTAGATAGTCAAGAGAGAACACAAGGCAAGTGTGGCGTTCATGACCTGATAACATGCGCCCAGCAAACTTTATTAAGAAAGTTTGTGATGATGTTGAGGGGCTATTGCGGGGCAGTGAATATAAGCACAATATAAATGAAAACAATTCCAACGGTTCATGGTGCAATGCAGTGATTGGCGATGTGGAGCTCCAAGTCATGGCTGACTCTGGATCCCCATTCACTATCCTTTCAGATGCTAAGGATCAAGAGAATTGGGATGGTAAAGTGGCACTCTAACAAATGGGTGTGAACCCCCAAAGCATTTGGTGAAACAGAGATTGACATGCTTGGATACTTTACGTAAAGAGTGGAGTGCTTAGGGAGACACAGCGTTACCAAAGTGTATGTGGCCGTTAGAGGCAGAAATATCATCGGGCAGCAAGACTTAGCCAAAATTGGGTTGTACTTGAAGCCAGGAGCAGAGAATCCTCTGGTGGTGGTGGATGAGCTTCCCATATGTTATCTGGAGAAGGACTCATATGTTGTAAGTGTGGAAGACAGCCCATGTGTCACATATATAGAAAATATTTTGAATATCATACCATAGTGTTCAGTGACAAGGTGGGGACCATCAAAGGTTTTGAACATCATATTCGCCTCAAACCAGGGGCTCAGCCAAGTGGTGCAAAAAGTTCAACCCCTGCCATTGAGCGTGGGAGATGGGCTAAAGTCTGTTTGGAAGAACGTATGTTCAGAAGGGATCATTGCACCAAGTGACTCCTCACAGTGGGTTACGCCCATCATAGAATCAAGAAGAAATCTGGGGAGGTCAGACTTTGCGCTGACTTATGTAAGTTGAACAAGAACATACTTATCGACTGTAAACCGCTCCCCAAAATACATGAGTTGCTAGTCAGTTTAGGGGGGTTCAAATTCTTTTCCATCATAGACCTGAATTCGGCATATCATCAGATACCGCATGTGCTGAGTCACAGGAACTAACCACTTTTGTGACCCTGTTTGGTTCATTCAAGTATCTGAAGTTACCTTTCGGTCTAGCCTCCGCTGCTAGCATTTTCCAAAAGGTCTTGGAAAATCTTTTGGGGGAGATATCAGGGGTCAAGATGACATACTGCTCTTCGCCAGCAGGTGGAAGGAGCATGATGAAATTTTGCACACGGTATTATCCAAACTGTCCAATGCAGGTATGCCAATCAGGTGGAACAAATTTAAGTTTGGCCCACAGGAGCTTGACTATTTGGGACATACCATCTCACCTCAAGGGATCAAACCAAAGTTGTCTTTAATAAAAGCAATACATGATACCGCCCTGCCCAAAGATAGAGATGCCCTCTGCTCATTTTTGGGTTGACCAGAGTATTACGCTCGTTTTGTGCATGGATATGTGCAGGCGCATGAACCCTTAAGAGCGCTGCCGAGAAAAGGGGCCACGTTTGTGTGGATGGATGAGTTAGCCAGTACTTTTGACAATGTCAAAAGATTGATGGAGGGGGGCCCCAGCATTGCACCCTTTGACGGGATAATTGCAAGTGATTTATGAATGTGGATGCAAGTTTATCTGGTCTGGGCGCAGTCCTTGGGCAATAGGTAGCGGGCAAAGAGCACACGATCGCCTTTGCGTCCAGGACATTGAGGACAGCTGAGATGCACTATAGCACAATAGAGCGTGAGGCTCTTGCGTGTGTTTGGACCATACATAAATTTAGGTCTTACGGGGGCGCTAGAGGGCGCCAAGCAAGATGGCCGCACTTATGTGAGGCTCTTGCGGCTCGGGAGGAAATCCGACACCAATCCGCATCATCTCCGGACTATCCTCATAATAAAAGCAATAGCCTGCACATTGAAACGCCGGGGCACCCACAGAACCCGATCGATACCCACTAACAAACCCGGATCCAGAGAAAACGGGAGCTGTTTTCTTCCTAAAGGGGCGCGCAAGATGGCGACAGCGCTGACTAGGTGAACGAGCTGGGACGCCTCTACCCCTTGCCGCGGGCTGGCCTTGCCCATCCTCGTCACTGCCGCTCCAGATACCGTGCCGAGAGACCTGCACGGGGTTCCGGAGGACTGCGGACCCACCGCTCGCCTTCAATGTACCCGGAGGTCTCGCCACCTGGAGGGGCGCCCTGAGCTGCCGAGCTACAGGGCCTGCATTGGCGCCGACACCAGGACGCTGCGTCTTCCGGGAGACGGGATGGAGCGGTGAGTGCGAGCTGGTGTTGCTGGCCCCCGCTGCCGCCGAGACCTTCCTTGGCTGTCGCCGGACCGGGCCGGCCGCCTCCGATGCGCACCTCTACGTGGTGCCCCTTCCATGGTGCAGGGGACGCGAGGCCCGGCTGCTTCGTGCTCCGTGGGGACGGCGGGGGCTGTACCGCGGCGGCCCTGCGTGGAGCGGGAGACTCAGGCGGCTGCGGCTTGGCTGGGACACCGGGACCCGTTCCCCCCCCCCCACCGCACCAACTTGACTCTCGCTGGATTCGGGGGGAGCCGGGTGGCGGGTGGGTCCGGCGCAGACGACACTGCGCTCCGGCCCGAGCGGGGGAGTCTCGAGGAGACTGCGGGCCCACATAATCCAGCTTGAAAATCTGCACCTCCTCTCCACTCACTGGGAATTTTTTCCCCTGCTCTGCTGGCATCTGCGGGGGACCCGGACGCACGTCCCTGAACAGCACTTACCGCTGAATTGACCGGGGGAGGGTCACCTAGAACACCAGCAGAGGTGGACATTCTGCGACCTCCGGTATAACTCTCCACCTTACTCCTTACCCACCGGCTTGCCCTGTCAGAACTCGGGCGCTGTGGCCCAGGATATACACCTCTACGCTGCGCCCTCATCGGACGGGCACTTGGAGAGAACAGACCGAGAACCGAACTTACCTGAGGGAGTCTGACGCATCCCCACGGCTCACCGGGAATCGCGATCCCGGCCCAGGGGTACAGGAGGTGCCTAGAGACATCACGGATTGCCCCCACCCGAGATTCCACTACACCGCCATACCCCTTTGTCCTGACGCCATGGGGAAGACGGACGGCCGGCAGCCAAAATTGAACTTTGAAGCACGCAAGAACGCCAGATCCCAGCCGGAACCTGAGGATCAAGCCGACGCGTCGGCCCCCTCTACCACAGATTTAAAAGATCTCTTATTAATAATGCAGTCGAGCCTAACATACATTGAAACGAAAATGGACACCATGAACGCCAGGCTGGACGGCCTCACTCACAGAGTGGAACAGCACGACGAGCGCTTGACGGAGGCGGAACGGCGCATATCAGACCTGGAAGACACCTCCAGCGCCACAACCAACCGTACTAATGAGATGGAAAAGGTCCTGAAGGTGATAGCTGCAAAAAACGAAGAATTAGAATCTCGCTTCAGGCGAAATAATCTACGCATTCTTGGAGTGTCGGAATCAACTGCCACCGGGAAGATGGAAGAGTATGTCGAGCACCTCCTCATTACACTCTTTGGGAGGGAGCCCTTCTCGCCGGTCCTCGTGGTTGAACGGGCTCACCGTTCGCTGGCGAGTCGACCCGCCCCTGGCGCATTGCCCCGCCCCATCATAGCCAAGCTGCTCAATTACCGGGACCGGGACACTGCCCTCCGCCTCTCTAGAGAAACAGGTCAACTCCGACACGAGGGAATGGAGATATCCATATACCCCGATTTCACCATGGCCGTTCAGGAGCAAAGGCGAAAGTTCCTTCAGGTTAAGAAAAAACTACAACAACTCGGCCTGCCCTACGCAATGCTGTACCCGGCTCGCCTCAAAGTTACATATTTAGGGAAACAACATTTTTTCACAAACCCGCAACATGCCCAAGACTTCCTAAAGACTTTGCCTAAACCGCCCCCGGGCCGGTCGTCCCCTACGCTCCGCCCGGAGGGCAATGGCAATGCCTCCGATATAGAATGAAGTACCGGGGAAATGGCCTGGCGCCAGGAAACTCGATCCCGCACCACTTCTCAATGCCCCAGACCCCTACGATCTATGCGGAACTGTCTGGGATGCTGATACCGCTGACCACACTGCAGAACTGACTGGGTTCGTAATACCCGTTACATAATCTCCAGGGCGGAATCGACAAATATCCAATAGTCTGCATACATCGGGGCAGAGGGGGATCTACTCCTTGACATCTACTCGTAACATCACCCTCCAGGCCCCTCTCTCCTACCTTTAGCACTGCCAGATGCAAGACATGAACTGCTCTCCTGCCTCCGCCATACCTTTTTTACATAGTGCTTTCGACGCTGAATGCCAGGGCTTGAAACATCAATCATGCACTGTCCTGTGCATCATCAGATACTTTCCAGCAGCTGCAGGACTGTGATAGGTACCATGGTGAGATGACGCTATACAACTCTACCCGAGCACCCTCGCCGCTGCGAGGAGAGACTGGTCGCCCTCTAGATTCCACCAGACAGGTGAACCCTTTGTGTTGACTTTTGAATAATCATGATATTAGTTAGTCCGGTCTCCCCCGTTGGGGATCGGGCGCAAGGGGATAATTGGGAGGGAGGGAGGGTTATAGGCCACGGCAGGTTTGGGCTGCTGATGTGGGAGGAGGGAGGGGGAACCCGGTTCCAGACTTTATCTAGACCTGGAGTTGTTATTGTTAAGCCACATACCGATATCTTGACACATAGTTTTCAGACTTATCGACGGTGTCTAACCACACCAAACCTGCGCCCTGTATTCTATGCTTCACATTTACGACATGGAAGATCGCCCTAGCCCTGCCACATACAACTTCCTAACATGGAATGTTCGCGGACTGGGAGATCCCCGCAAACGCCGACACATCCTGGCATACCTAGACCGACACAATATTCACTGCGCGTTCCTGCAGGAAACACACTTTAGCCCCACCTCCGCTATTTCGTTTGCATCGCAATGGGCAACACATGCACACTTCTCTTCCTACTCCTCCTATGCCAGAGGCACTGCCATCCTGATAAAACGATCTCTCCCCTACACGCATATAGGCTCTCAGGTAGACCCCCAAGGCTGCTACGTAATAAACTGGGGAAGACTAGCAGCTCAGTCTATAACTCTTGTCTCTTGCTATGGCCTCAATACGGATGACCCGGAATTCTTCCGGATACTCTGGGGGAAGATTCTAGACATTGGTTCCACACATTTAATGTGGGGGGGGGGACTTTAATGTGACCTTAGACCCCGCTCTGGACCGTTCACACCCGCAACCACACCACTATTCAAAAGCACACCATACTCTAAAAGCAATTGTAGAAGACTACGAGCTGCTTGATGCTTGGCGCCACCTATACCCACAGAGACGAGAAGGCTCATGCTACACCACTGCCCGCGCTTCTTGGTCGAGAATAGATGGGTGGCTAATCACTAAAGGTCTTGCCCCCTGGCTGCGAGGCGCATCCTATCTATCTCGCACACACTCTGACCACTCCCCTGCACTAGTCACACTGGCTCCCCCCCTGTTGGAACCACCGTTCCTCTCCTGGCGCCTTAACCCGCAACACTTACTGGACCCGGTATTCAAACAGGAGCTCGAACAGGAGATTACTGACTTTTTCCCACGAAATGAAGACTCGGTGGTCCAATACTCCACAATATGGGAAGCCTTTAAAGTCACCATCCGGGGGATATGCATTGCAAAGGGCGGGGTGTCCTCAGAGATCTGCGCTCCACACTCCACAGACTGTAAACTGACCTCAAACGGACGGAAAACGCGATACACACATCCCCCACACCGGCACTGCAGGCTCAGCTGCGAAGCTTAATCACTGAATATCAAACAGCAGCTGAACGAGAATGCAAATTTAGAGGAAAATATCACACAACACGTCGCTTTGGGGAGGGGGACAGACCGGGAAAAACATTAGCTTCTTTAATCCGCCCTCCTCGCTTTGCTAATACGGTCCTGGAGGTCGAAGACGCAGACGGACAAAGGCACAGAAACACTGCTGACATAGTGGATACCTTTCACAGATTTTATAGAAACTTGTATAAAACCCAAAGAACCCGCCCGATTGACTTTACCCCCTTTTTCGAGGACACTGCAATAGCCTGGCTGGGAAACGGACAGCGGGAATCTCTTCTAGCTCACTATGAGGACGAGGAAATTGTTGCTGCGATAATGCAGCTGCAGTCCGGGAAGGCCCCGGGACCGGATGGCCTTCCGGCTGAATTTTACAAGTCGTTCCGCCATCTACTCATCCCGGCGCTGAGACACGTTTTTGAAGAGGCTCGGGAAACGGGCATATTACCTCCGACAATGCGTGAGGCATGCATTATCTCTTTACCCAAGCCTGCCAAATCGTCCCTACACTGCGACTCATACAGACCCCTCTCATTAATTAACGTTGATGCCAAAATCTTAGCAAAATTGATTGCCAATCGCATTAGTCCCCTTATGACTGCCCTGGTACTCCCAGACCAATCGGGCTTTGTACCCACTAGAGGCACGTCCCACAACCTGCACACCTTGTTTGCGGTCCTCCAAGACATTGAGCCTAGCCTGAACGCTGCGGCGGTGTTCCTCGACGCTACAAAAGCGTTCGATTCATTAGAATGGGACTACCTTGCCTTTGTTCTGCAACGGATGGGATTTCCTGCGCCCTTCCTGGACTGGATAAACTTACTATACCCAGGCCCGCAGGCTAGAGTCCAAATTAATGGCGCCCAGTCCCCCCCTTTCAACATCACCAGAGGCACCCGCCAGGGGTGTCCTTTATCGCCTCTCCTCTTTGCTATTGCGATTGAACCCTTGGCGGCTAAAGTTCGCCAGCATTTCCGAGATCATGCGCTGATATACCCAGAGCGGCAGATTTTAATCTCCCTATACGCTGATGACATCACCCTGTACCTGCGCAATCCGGAGGAAAGCCTCAACCCCATTCTTCGGCTTTTTATCCATTTTGGTCAGCTATCCGGAGTTCACATTAACTGGGGGAAATCTCAGATCTTTCCCATTACCGAGGCTACCAAACGATTCGAGCCGGACTATCCCCTCACGTGGTGCGAGGATACAGTCAAGTACCTCGGGATAGATGTCTCACGAAGCCGGGACGCACTGATGATGTCCAACTACGGGCAGGCACTTGATCTGATAACGGAAAAGGTTACCCGATGGATAGCGTTGCCCCTTTCCATGGCAGGCAGGGCTTCCCTGATCAAGATGGTGATACTGCCTTAACTGCTCTACCTCTTCACAAACATCTCCTATGCCCCTAGCCGACATTATTTCAAGGACATCAAAACCCAGATGCTCCGGCTTGTGTGGGGCGGGAAGCAGGCTAGGATTAAGTGGGATACCCTCACGCTTCCCTTTGAGGACGGGGGGTTCGAAGTACCCGATCTGGAACTTTATTTTCTCTGCGCTCAAGCTCACTTTGCGGCCTATTGGATACATCCTCCCCCTTATATGCCTCATCTTGCAATAGAAGACGGATACATGACCCCCACGCCACGCTCAGCCTATTTGAGCGCTCCGGGGCTCCCCAGGCGGCGAGCGTCTACCACTGTACAATGCACGACAAGTGCCTGGACCGAGCTAGCCTACCGGACTCAACATTCCCTAATATATTCACCCCTACTCCCGCTGCAGGGGAGACGTGATCTCCCGGTTACACAGGAAGGAGGATGCTGCCGCCTGCTACGCAGGCTCTCCATTCTTACCTGGGGGCAACTCTACACGAATGGGAAATTCTGCTCGAGCGAAGAGTTTTTCGGAGCCTCCTCGCCTACCTCACTAGAACGATTTTATTATATTCGGCTCAGACAAGACATGCGGTCTCTCACCCCCAGTTTCCCGCTCGAACCTTCTCTTATGCCCCCATTGCACGCTCTCCTGCAACAAACGACTCCCACACATGTGGTCTCACTATTATACCGCACCACTCAACATAGCGGCGTACACACTCCATCCCCAGCAAAGATCAAGTGGGAGGGCGAACTGGGACACCCCATTAATGAAAAACAATGGACCTTCTGCTGCCGTCAAACGGGAGAGGTCTCCGCCAGCAGCAGACTGCGCCTAATACACTATAGATACCTCCATCGACTGTACTACTCACCTGCGCGACTACGTCGCCTTCACTTAAGGGACGACGATCGATGCGATCGCTGTGGAGTTGCGGGAGCCGACTTTAAACACTTGGCCTGGGATTGCGCACCTGTGCGCCGCTACTGGGGAGACGTTCTACTTGCTTTGCACCATATGACAGGATCACACATCCCGGACGACCCCCTCACAGTACTCCTAGGATATACTGAACCAATACCCGTCACGACACGGCGATATGTCTCACTAGCACTCCTCCTAGCTAAACGGCGTATCGCATGTAAGTGGGGAAGAGGCAGAGCCCCCAAATTCAAGGAGTGGATACACGACCTCATATACTGTCAAGAGCAATTACATACGTACGCTGACCTGCTGCCGCCCTCCTCACGCCCACGTGACATCTGGGGCCCCCTCCAGAACTACCTCCTGGAACACGCCTTATCAGACGACACGGGTACTAACTCCCACGATGACAGGGGCAACACATACGACAGAGACGGGAACTGAAACCTGACAGCCATCACACGGTCGGTCCTGTGGACACCACAAAGGAATTCTGGGCAACTGGGCGACCCATGTCGGTACATGACCATGAGACACGACGCAGGCAGACACACACGCAACTACGCTACCTAGGACGGACAGTGGCACTGTTACTATGTTTTAGTTTATTTTGGTTCACAACTAGTCGTAACTCCTTTCTAAAGAATCTGCTTTATTCTAACTGCCCACCTGACGCGGCCGGCCCATAGTGGTTGTAGGCGGCATGCTGTGTAAACTACTCCCTGCCCCCCATCTGCTAAAATGTGCAAACTCGCAGTGCCGGCCCGACAGGGATGTAGGCATAAGGCTGTGTGTGGAGTTACTTGGTACCAATAAATGTATTTAAAAATCAAAAAAAAAAAAAAAGGATCTTTTCCAACTGGTTTCCCTAATGTTGGGCCCACCTGCATTTGCCACTAAGAATGGGGGTACCAGCTGGATGCAAGATGCTAACAGGCCTAAAAGCCTCAAAACCATCAAAGCTGGAAAAGATTCTCTTGTTTGAAACGATTAAAAAGGTTTATACAGATTTCATCACATTTACCTTCTTAATAGTGTGCTTAGAGTAATGCAAGCGAACAGATATTACGAGCAATTTGTAGAATATATGACTACTCAGACAATAATGTCGGCAATACTATAATGAATACCCCTAAAACCTTCTTATGCTTCCTTACGGCTCCTCAGGTCAGTGAAGCTTGATAGTCCAGGGCTTGTGCTTTACTAATTTTTTCTACCACATCCGAACAGAGTTCTTTGTTCTTTAAGCTCTTTGCAATTTGACTCTTGACTATAACATATAAAGACATCAGTGTTTCTTTATCCCAAAAATTATTGTGGTGGTGCCTTATCAAAGATGCTTATGTATCACAAAATGAACAACTTTGAATACACATTGCCAATATTTCTGGAGGCAAGAACTTGTAATAAACATATTAAAGACTGTCTATGAACGGTTCCAAGTATTTAGGACATAATACGGGATTCCCAGGTTTCCACTTAGCAATTCTTGCAGGAGTAACATAAAGGTCCAATATAATTCTATAATAGATTGCAATAATCTGCATTATATTGGATACGATTCTTTGCATGAATCTGAATCTTTTTTTTTTTAAAATTCCTGTCCAGCTTGTCTAGTTCCCTTCCCAATCAACTGAGCTTTCAGTATCATTGGATTTTATTTTTTAATTCCTGTCCAGCTTGACTATTTCCCTTCCCAAACAACTGAGCTTTCGTTATCATTATAGTTTAGAAACCAGTCATACTTAAAGATAACTTCTGGAAAAAAATAATCACTCAAAGGTGACTAGGTTAACATTTCCTGTTTTTTATTTAAAAGGCGGTCTATAAACTGCAACCATTTGAAAAATGCTGTATTAGAAAGTAGAAATTCTGCCTTGGGGGTGTCAAAGATTTTGAATAACAATTCTGGAAAAGAATTATATTGCAATGATGAGTGTCTTCTGCCATATACTACAGAAGGTACCCTTGAAGATCGCAGTAGTCTCACCATGTCCAGAGGGGATCTTGTGGCATGCAGTGGAGGCATCAACAACAGTGCGTGCTAATTTTTAATAGCTTGTTCCCATTTCTCGCTTCTTTATTAACTGAATTTGTATGTATCCTCATTTTTTTCACCTTTTGTACATTTTCAATGTATAATCACTTTTTCAGGACATGTATTTGTTCAAATTTATGAAATGGTATGAATTAATAGCCACTATGAAGGTGGCAAGAAGAGTTACTAAGGTATTTTGTAACGTACTACGGTTGGAAAACTAGGTGGCCAACAAAACTGAAAATATGATTAAGTCCTATGAACCACTGTTACCATATAACCCTTTAATAAATCCTACATGACAATAAAAAAAAATAAAAAAAATTTAGGTCTTACATCTGGAGGCATGAATTTGAGGTGTATACTCAGCACAAATGGCTAATGCACATCCTTAGCGGTGGTGGGGCAAGCAAAGCCTCAGCAAGACTTGTACGCTTACTGTCTGATCTACAAGATTATCATTTTATCATCAAGCATTTACCGGGGAGCAAAACTTTAGAGTCAAATGCTTTTCACGGATGGCTTTAGAAGATGACCGGGATGAAGTGGAAGACACCGAGTGTGTGGTGGCAGTTCAGGATGCAGTGGTGAAGTGCGCACCCATAACTGAACAGATTGGCAAGAGGCTTACTCCAAGGATTCCAAATGTAATCAAGTCAGGAGTTTTATAATAGGAGGTTGGCCAGAGAGCAGGCATCTGTCTGGTGAGTTGAAGGGTTTCACATAGGTAGCCCTGAGATGTCCGTGATGAACAATTTGGCAATGCATCATGACTTGTTTCTCCCACCAGAGAGCTTGCATAAGGATATTATGCATGCAGCACATCAGGGTCATTTGGAGGTGACGAAGACATGCAAACGTCTTAAACAGTATTATTGGTGCCCATCCCTAAAAACACAGGTGATAGTCATGACTGATGGGTGTGCTGAATGCCTTCTGTCTGACAAATGATAGAAAACAATTGGTACTACACTTCCTCCAGTTCCATTTTTGCAGGAACCTTGGGACAAAGTTGGTCTGATTTCTCGGGCCCATACGAGGTACTGGTCAGTGGTAACAGGTACTTGATCTTGCTGGTGGATTATCATTCTAAGTGAATGTATTTCCTATTTTGTGATGCCCATAGCACTGAGAATGTCATCAAATTCTTGGAACATGTTTTCACGTTGGAAGGATCACCGAAAGCCATTGTTGCAGATAATAGATCACATTTCTTGTCACATCACATGTGCACATTTCTCGAGATCCATGACATTCAACATCTCAAAGTAGCCCTTTATTCCTCATCCTTTAATGGGTGAGTTGAGAGAGGGAACAGCATGGTGAAGGAGGGGGTTTAAATGGCTATCTTCACATGACAGAATGCTCAGGATTTTGTGCATACAAAGGTATAGAGTTACAATACCACACTCTACAGCACCACAGGTGCAGCAGCATTTACATTGCTCAGGGGTAGAAAGGCACATACAAATTTATTCCCTAATTGGTTGAGCTGTAAGGGTAATCTGGAGGAGGCTGCTGCAGATTAGGTTCCATGAAAGTGCACAAACAAACAAACAAACATTAAAAAGACTCCAAGTAGTCCACCATGCAGCGGCGCGGCTGGTATTGAAACTACCACGAAGGTCCTCCGCATCTGCAGCCCTGAAAACCCTTCATTGGCTCCCACTACATAAGAGAATACTCTTCAAGATTCTCCTAATCACCTTTAGAGCCTCACTCAAACTAGGGCCAAAATACCTCGCATCAAGATTCACCCCCCACAGTACAACCAGAACCCTCAGGTCATCATCAGCCAACCTACTCAAACCTCCCAGTTTTAGATGCAAAACTAGGGGAGGAAAAACAATGGCTGTATTAGGTACCAGAGCCTGGAACCTACTGCCAATGCATCTGAGAACGCATAAATCTGAAACACAATATAGGAAAGCACTAAAGACTTGGATTTTCGGAGCCTCAGATGAACTCTGCCTCTCTCTCATCTAAGAACTTCAGAGCAGCCGCTCACCTCCATACCAGCGCCAGGATGCTCCTTTCGGAGTGGCAGTCAGCGCTTTATAAATATCACTTTTCATTTCATTTCACTTTGATACTGGGAAGAATTTTAGAAACATGAACCTACAGGCTGGTGAGTGGTTGCCAATAAAGAACCCGAGAAGGGTGAAGAAAGGTTTCACAGTTTTCGTCACCTGTTTTGGTCAAGCACGTGAGCAACGGGTCAGCCCTTCTGGAGGACAACGGTTGGTGGAACAAGAGAAGTCTTGTTCGTCTCTCTGATTCACAGGTAGACACCTTGAGGAAAGATACTAAGTTTGATGCTGATCAGTGTGATTGGTCTAGCTGGTTACACCGGTGAGTTACCAACAACTTCTGAGGCTGCAACCACTGTAAGTAACTCGTCTCAGGAGGTCACCACTTCTGCATCCCTTAAGTCTGATGGAGGTGAATTGGAAGACAAAGGATCAAGGGCCCACCAGAGAACGTGTCCAAGCAGGTTTAAGGACTATGTGTTATGTTGACACAATTCTTCAATGCCATATTTTTAGTAACAGTAATCAATGATATATTTTAGTCCCAGTCTGTTATGCTTGTAAAGTAATACACCATTTTTGTGTTATGTTGACACATCGTGTCAGTGCTTCATCTTTGATCACATTCTGTTGTGTATGTAAATTAATTGTTCTTTTGAGGAGGAAAATGTTGTAGTAAGTAGCCTTGTGCCTTCACAAGGTGCTCTCTTGGTAAGTTATGCCATGTTATTATTCAGTAATGGTTCTACACTTGAGAGAGGAACTGTACCCGTGAGACTCGCAGCAACACCAGTCAGTTGCTGGGTGAAGCTTGGAGGTGTTGGACGCTCCCGGTTGTGGGTGCATTTAATCTTGGAATAAAAGCCTTTTACATCAACGCTTGAGTCCATGTACTCCCACACAACAATGTGATATGTTTTCAAGAGACTTGGGTAATAAATGCAACCCATATGGATTGATATAGCTTTTTCTCTACCGCAGCAGTTGTTTCCAGGGTAAGGAGGGCTAAATGGGGATTGGCAATCTTTGTCTCAGTCTTTGCCTGGCAGAGTTGTAAGAGCCCAGTGTTTTTCTAATTACCACCAGCTGGTGCATATACAGTTTCTAGGGCTTCATAATATTCTTCTAATTCTTTTTTATCATAATATCTTTAATGCCCAATCTACAGAGGAAATTGTTGAGCTTGAACTTGAGTTAGATAAGAATGTTAGTAATTACAAGAGGTTCTCTCTATTATATGGGTGGGAGACTTCTTTGCAAGACATGTAAATACTCCCCCCTAATGGTTTGTGGCTATACTTATAGCAACGAGGAGGGTCAAACATACTTTAGCCACAACCCTTAAGGGGAGGCATTAAACAATCTGCTGATGAAGCGCAGTCTGGTTTTTGCCTCGATCTATGTTTATCCACTAAGTCTCTGACTTCCATCTGTAATAGAGGTGGTGAATTTAGCACCATAGATCGTATTCTAATGTCTGAGGCAATTTCATCATTTGCATCTACTATTAAGAAAGTGCCAAGCTGCAGTGACGACCATTTTCAACTATCATTGTGTTTAGGGCTTGTTTTGGGACCCAAAATCCACATTACTGGAATTGATTATACAAGAAAAAAAAAGGGGGTTGAGTAAATGATCCAGGGTAGCCCCACTTCCTTTATTTTCTGATTTGTTCAATGAAGACGCAGGCTCATGTTGGGTTTTCCTGTATTCCAAGGCAGAATCTATGGAGATTTTGAGCTCTTTTGACTCGCTTTGTGGCTCCCTGAAATACTTGCTGAGTGACTCTATGGACATTACGAGGACAACACCCTGTAGACGGTTTGACTCAGACTATTCAGCAGCACATAGAAATTTGATGGGTGCCTTGAAAAGGAACACTTGATACAAGGAGGAGGTACTGTTGTGTAGGAAAAAAATATAAGGAGGTTCAGGAGGCAAGAAAAAAGAATATAAGGTTTATGGCCTGGGACTCCTTAGTGGGAGCAGGAAAACCACAAAGAGAGAGGGGCTTTTTGGAGGACTGATATTTTACCATTCTGCTACGAAACCCCTATGCCCCGAATAGAATTCTTAATAACAGCTGATAAATGGGTGCATCATTTTGTTTGAAGTGTATTCTGTTTGTCATACAGACACACCAATTTTAGCAGGGGCTTGCCAACTCAGCACCAATGCTGAGGTGGAAGAGATAGACAATGCAATTAAGAAAAGCCCCACTGGGAAAGCTGTGGGTCCATATGGTGTCCCCATGTACGTTTATAAAAGCAACATTGGTTTGTGGGCTCCAATCCTAATGCATGTCATTAGAGTAACCACAAAGAGTATACTGCCCCCCGTCTTGGTCATGGTCATTCAGTGTCCCTATATTTAGGAAGAGGGACAGAAATGACTAGCTGTTAATCGACCAATATCCATTCTGAATTTCACCATCAAAAGTTTAGGTGAGTTTTGCTGGCTAGGTTGGAAGCTTGTGCCGAGCAAAATTCTATCCTATCAGAAATACCACATGGTTTCCGGAATGTTGTAGGGACGGTGGCTGCTTATCAACAAATATACTAAAGGCAAGAAAGGAGTGATACTTCTGGGGTCTACGGATCGGAGTTGTGCTTTTGCCACTGTATATTGGTGGCATCATATGGTGCAGTTCTGTGGAGAACTCAAAGAATTCCACAGAAGGTGGAGGACAAGTTTTCTGCGAAGAATCTTGGCAGTCCCGCAGAGTTGTCCCACATACGTCTGTTGTCGTACTGAACTTAGGATTCCATATATAGAGGATTTAATAAAAATACACCCGTTGTTATTGTGGGTCTCAATAGGGGCAAACCCAGAGGCCAGTTTTATGAAGGCAATACTCCAGGAGTTTTTGCCCTTGGATAACGCGCTTTTTATTCCCTGGCTCTTTCATATCAGAAACGTTATTTGCTCCTTGGGTTTTCTGGATTTATTTGTCAACTCTGATCTAATTAATGGAACAACTAATGAAGAGTTCAAGCAGAGATTTTTAGCCACTGCGAGAATGCTATAACAAGGCGTGATCTATATAAACCTACAGTGAGCGCTCACCATGCTTTTGTTACCTCTATTTAACAAAGCCCTACCTTCTCTTTGTAAGAATCTGCAACACAGGTTTTACTAGGCTCGTTTTAGTTTGAATACTGTACACCTTTTGGTCTCATTTCTTCCATGCGGCACTAGGTATGCAGACCTTCCTCGTTGTCCATGGGCTAATCAGTCAGCAAAGAGCATACTGCCCTTTATGATATTTTGCAAATTATACACAGCTGGCAGAAAATGTTATTTATCACCAATAATGTGCACTTCAAGTAGGAATCGGTGTAGGTTTGTACTATCACAACTTAGCTTGCAGCGTGTGCGTCAGTAATCCGGTTTACTCAGAGTTCTAAAAAACAAAGGTATGGTCACAGAGGATGATCTCTGATATATATGGGGATTGTGGGCTATTTTTTATTGGAAGAAAATATGTTTGTATGTTTAAAGCTCAGTTTACTGATTTTAATTTATGTAACGACGAATGGTACTATTGCGGCTGATGTGTAAAATGGATTCTTTTTTCTTTTTGTGCCAAATAAAGATTGTATTGATTGCGTGATTGAGGGAGGAAATTTCATGATTTGCAAATCCTGAAGAATGTTTGGGAGTATCTTGACCAAACCTCGTTGGAAGTCACAGCTGCATTTCCCGCCTCTGAGGCTACCTAGGGTGAATTTACCTCCTCCCAAGAAATAAAGATAGCTCACCTGAGATGAGACCTAAGATGTTTCTCCAAGAAGCAGAGAGGAATCTAGGTCCACCATTAAGGTGAAATAAACGGCTTAAAACTCTAACTTTCAGATCACGCTGAGAGAATGGAATGAGGAATCCCTATACTCCATATTTGTAGAACATTACTTTTGAATCACTGAATCTTGCTTTGGACGGTCTATAGAAATGGAGCAGTCTAAAGGACACTTGAAGGAAAGTGCACCCTTATTAAGTTAGAAGCTTGTAGTGCTCCACAGTACCTTCATCTCTGCGTGATTTGATTACGAGTACCCTCTCAACTGGTGATAGCGTTTGCAGCAGTATTTTTTTTAACCTAGCTGTTCAGGTACATACTTATTATCGTTATACTTCCTTTTTTTACCCCCTCTTTTGGTGTTTTGATCAGTCAATCACCGCCAGTGAACAAATTTGATCGCTGCCAGTTCAACATCCAAATCAGCAGGATGCCTAAAATAAGAACACCATCCCTTAGGTCTTTAAATATGAATGGCCTCAGGAGCTATGTGAAGCAGAAGAAAGTTCTGACCTACTTGGGGGGGAGGAGTTTAAGAAACCTGAGATGGCCCTCATACAGAATGTATCTCAGAAGGAAGACAATACACTCGATCAAGACACTATGGGAATGGTGATCACTGCCTTGGGATACAAAGGTCAAGCTGAGCCCTTCATACTGATAATGTTAAAATGGCGGTGTGGTCATAATTGTGCATAAAACACTACCAGTGACAATACTGAAAACGTGGAATGACCCAAAGGGCTCTTATGTGTTTGCCATGTTAGCACTCCAAGGACACACTTTTTAATTTGGTTCTGTGTGTGCTCCTACCTGTGCAAAATCAGCCTTGTTTGCTAAACTTAATAGAGTACTAACTAACTAAATAGCCAACTTATAGGTTGTGATTGGAACATTTCGATTAATCAACTACTATACCATTCAGCCGACCATTCTTGCCTTATGATTAAAACAGAGAGACACTAAGTCAGCCCAACATCTTGCTACCTTGCCCCCAAGACATTACCAGAGAATTTGCTTCCTTTTACTCCACATTGCATTCTTCCAAAGCACCAATGAAATACACTATTGGACAGATCTTCATGAACCACACCCAATTCCATCCTCCGGGCCGATCTCCATAGAGAACTAGAGACAATTAGGGTGACAAAATCACAGAAGCTATCAAAACTATTAAAACTGGGAAGGCTTCGGGAGAGGACGGCTTCCCTTCAGAATATTATAAAACAATTGCTAGATATTTAATCCCTCTGCTGGTGACAATGTTCAGGGAAACTATGAAAATGAAAGGCCTATAGGACTTTAACAGACCCTATATTTCATTATACCCTAAAGCAAGGAAGGACCCACTATACTGTGGAAACTGTAGGTCTATTTACCTGATTAACAATGTCAAGATCCTATCAAAAGTTCTAGCTAATAGACTGAAGAAAGTCATTCCTCTACTGCTGCACAAGAAACCAGTGAGATTTGTTCCTTGGTACTCTTCAAACTCTGCTTAAATCTATTGTGGTGTACCAGCGATGACGCAGATGACACGGCGGCTCTTTCCCTCGCTTTTGATCAAGTGGCGTGTGGCTACCTATTTGTATGATTACCTGGATGGGCCGAGGCCCGAAATTCATCACCATGATGAAATAGCTGTATTGTAACCCTGCAGCTGTAGCAGACTGTAATGGCTTCCTGTCTGAACAGATTAAAATTAACAGTAGCACCAGGGAGGTTTTCCCCCTGTGCCCAGCTTATTCTTTTGCCGTTGGAACCATTGGCATTCACCGCTCAGCAGAGATCAAAGCCCTTAATACTCCAGTCGGTAACCTCGAGTTAATGCTATAGGGTGAGGAAATTTTGCAAACATTGACCTCTCCTGATGAATCAAGCCCAGCTCTTATGGAGACAATTTTGATTTTTTCCTCATTTTCAGGATAGGTAAACTGGACTAAAAGTGAAGAGTTGCTGATGACATTGCAAAAGAAAGATTATTCACTACATGGTCATCCATTTCAGTGGGTACAGGCCGAGATGAATACCTGGGAATAAAAGCCAAATAGCAACATTCATGCAATGATCAGAGACAACACATCAGTTCTAGTATGACAAATGCAAAGGGACTTTCTGAAATGGAGAAAACTACGATTTTCATTTTGGAGCCACATACAATTGATAAAGATGGTGGCAACTCCCCGTTTCAGCATTTGTTTATTGAATAAAATACACCCATTGTCACCGCGGAGTCAGTGAATTGCACTGGAAATAGTCTTACCCACTCCTATTCAAACATTGTGTTGAGCTCTGCCCAGTCTCGCATCTCACATCTCTACCACTCCTCTCCACTCCATGAATTGGCTAGCTATCAGAGATCAAATATTAAACTACGAATTCTAACAAATCAATTATTTACAGCAAATCATGCATGTTGCTTGAAGTTCCAAAAGCCTCTGCTTCCAAAAGTGTGAACCAAGAGTTTTGCTGAAAACCCTGAAAGTGTGGAATGCACTCAATGGGAACTTCAGACTTGAGTCTTCTCAACTTACCTTGCCCAAGGCATTAAAGAACCGTTTGTGCAGAAAATCCTTATTAAAAGACATGATGTACTTGCTTTTGTCGCACAAAGTGGGAAGGGTATGTCCAGACGCGAGTGCTGTGCTCACTGCACCCCTGGATTCAAGCTAGCCTGGCTGATGAAGGGTGATACCCTGAGACACTCCCAGAGAGGACCTTGCTTGGCAGTTCGGGCTGGATTGTTCCCATGAGGAGCTGGGTCAAGACTGATTTACATATGGCTGGATCCAAGCTGGGGTGGCATTGTGAGCAAGAAAACAATGGATTAAACCCAGATCCTTGTGACTGGGGTGGGGGGGGGGGGGTGAATGTTTGCATTGCTCAGCATTCTGTCCATCATTTGATCTTTTTGCTTTTGTCACCCTAAGTACTTGAAAAATAGTCATTTGCTCTTTATTTGCCATTGATTCATTGTTCTTGTTCTTTTTCACCGCTGCTGAGCAAATGCTTTGGTAATAGATGTTCTGCCCTAAGACCTTCTGGTTAGGCTCTACAAAATAGTTTTATTATTAAATAAATAGGTATCAGTCATGGCATATATTCTACAAAATGCATTAAGTACTACACCATGCCAGTAAAACAGCGCAGTGAACCAACAAACCTATTGAAGACCTGCTGGTCTTTGCCCTGAACCCTGTGCTGTTTGGGAGCCCTGCACGCCTGTTACATGTATTTACCAAATAATGTCCCTTTGTTATACAACTAGTGTGGCAATACCCCTAGGTGGAACAAATGCTGTGTTTCCCTTTCGCCAGCATAAATGTTACCAGAATTATGAGAAGCTCCTTGGATCGGAAACCAAACAGGGTCCCATAAAAATGTTAGCTCTAGGCCCAATGAACGTTTCTAACATGCATGACCACGGTTATCATTGCCTAGAGACCATAACAATGATATACATTTGTTATATTTAGTATTATAATATCATGCCACATTTGACAGAAAAATGGTAGAGGTACTAAGAGTAGAGGCCCAGAGGGCCAAAGGTGTGCTAAATTTATTCATGTATTAATTATTTTGGAAAGGTTTTTGTTGCTGGAATGTTATTTTCTGGCCACTTCATAGTACTTTGGATACTAACTTAGAAATTGTCAATGTAACAGGCAAAGTACATGCAACAAGTGAAAGAAAAATAACCGCTCCACAAAACATTTGAGAATTGAATGTTTCTCCCTCCCTGAAAGAGACAGAGCGGATTTTGCATTAGAAACAAAACAGGTTTTAGAGTTCTTTATCATTGACTATAGTATTCACAGAGTGTGGACTTAGCCCCAGAATGCAGCAGAGTGCATTGCGTGGGTCATTAAATTACTTGTGCAGGTGAGAGCTGCACTCGGATGCTTACATAAGCAACTAGAGACATTTCACATAATAATGGTGGGAGTACCAAAGCCTAAGCATTCAATTACATATCCAAGGGGGGCATCCGTCGCACATGTCAGGCCAAGGGAAGGGAGACAGAGAAGAAGATGAGGCAGAATTCCTTTCTTCAGTTCAGTAGTATAGGGGCCAGATTGATGTAGAGTGTGAAAGTGCCCCTCGAGGTGGGTACGAAGTAAGAAAAAGCTTGTGTTCTCTTTTCTTGCCCTGGGGATTTTTTTTTAACAAATAAAGTATTTAATTTGTGTCAGTGTTTTTTTAATTCTCGGCTCTACCACTTATTGCATGGCAGCAGGACTTATTTGCAGCTGATGTTTAGAGCATTGAGCCAACCAAAAGGTGGCTCTGTCAGGACTGCTGTGCTGTCCTGCTGCTTATGCTGGGCACTGCCTTTCTCACTCTGCACCTTGCAGAAATTGCTGGCATTTGCTCAGTGGCTGGGCTGAATTCCAGAATTCTTTGCTCTATGTCAATTGTCCATAAGGAGCGGTAACACATCAAAGAATTGTGGAACATATTCACATACTGCCCTAGCTGTGGGCATCTGAGATGGGAAGTTGGCTCTGCCCCATCTCCTGCCTTCCTCTTCCCCTTCGATCTACACGCCTTCCCCTGCTTGCTAATACCTCCTCCCTCTACCTTCTCCCAGTCCTTCACTGGTCCTCCTTCATGGTCCCTCTCAAACCTGGCTTCTGCCCAGCCCCCATCCCCAAGCAAGTGCTCCCAGGGGGCTGGGTGCAGAGTGAAGATGGCGGCCACAGATGACGTGTGCCACTCATATGTGGCGTGGCTAAAGCAGTAGGATTATGGGAACCGCTGGTACCCGATGGAAGAGGCAGCAGGTGGGGGAGGGGCTGGACACCCAGAACGAGTGTTGGCACCTTTCTCACTGAAAAATGTCAGCCATTTGGTTATTTTGGAAGTGCTAGAAGCCTGCACTTTAATGCGAATTTGCAAAATATCCTGTGTATTATGCCTTAACATGTCAAGAGCCTCTGACTGCATTAATAATAGCTTAGGAATAGTCAAGAGAGCTCTAAGATATTTTTAAGTGATTTCACCATATATTTGTAGTTTTAGGGTTTTAAGTTTAAATTTCCAGGGCGAAAATATTCCAGCGTTTGCTTCCAATATTTTTACTGGCCTAGGCATAAAAATACTGGCCGTGCTGGCAAAGTATTGGCCAGGTGGCAATCCTCACTGGAACCCAGATGCATGTTGCGCAGGGAAACGTGTTCCTGGTCACCTGCTTGACTGGCGACCATGGTGAGGTGTGGGAACAGCTCGCGGATAGAGCACCATTCATGACACAAATGTGGTTTGGCTAACAGATATGCACTAGTTAAGGGAGCAATGAGGACCAAGGTTCAAAGCAGCAAGAAGGGTTGGTCTCAGATGCGCAAGAGGAATTTGGTCAATTAGGGCAACTCGAAAGAAGGGATCTCCAAAACAGCCAGTTGACGAAACAGGCAAAAAGAGAAGCATGGGTAACAGGTGGCCCTAGGGCAAATGAGCAAGGACCAGAGGCTACAAGAAGGGCAGGAAAATAGATACTATGCAACAGCCTGGAGCGTGGACAGCAATAGGGAGGGGGTGTGGGGCAACCGTAAAAGAAATGGAAATTAAGGGGATCGGGAAGCAACAAGTGACGGCCACTAGGTTCTGGGGAAAAAGTGACAACAGTGGGAGACAGGTGGGAGTGCTGGGACCAAGGTCAGCAGGAAGAGTGGGGCAATGGCTGCTCATGCAAAGGGGAACCTGGAGCAAGAAGAAAGGTCCAGGGAAGTTAAAGCATGGAAAATGGGGGTGAGCCTTAATGGAGAGCAGGTAACCAAGGCAATAGGTGAGAGAGAGCAGAGCAACAAAATGACTTTGAACTGGGTCATCATGGGTGAAGGAGACGTGTACTCACTAGAAGCAGAGAACTGGGGCAAATAGGAGCAGCATGAGGCCAAGAGGTTGGAGCAAGCGATGTGGCTTATTCAGGTAGTCATAATCCGAAGAAGAAAAACTGTCAAGCAGTCTATTAGACCCAGTTTGTGGCCACATGGCAGTCTGCTGCTACTGGTGCACAACTGTGTTGGTTGGGGTTGCTTTCCTCACCTGACCTAGGCTCCATCCTACTATGGCTCTGGAAACTGGATCATGTACACCACTTTAGTAATTGACTCTTAGGGTGGCGCGCAGTCAAATGCTCCTTAGGGTGGCAGTGTAGGGGTAGCGGCTCAGTACTCAAACAGTCAAACAACAGACAAAATAATTTACTGCCTAGCCCTGTGCCCGTCTTACAGGTAGCCTATACCAACATACAGAGTTCTAGCAGCAAAGAGAAAGATCATAGACTGTAATCAGGCACAAGTGCGAGCTCGCAATTGGGCAGTGTGAGCACCCGCTCTGTTCAGTAACCCATGGTTCAGTTGATATCATATTCTGATCAAAAACACCTGCAGGATCAGCTTTTGGAATCCAAGACATAGCTTTTCAATTTCTACATTCAGACCTTGTGTTATCTGTAAGTGCTTCAGGCAGCAGACACAGGGTCGCAGGCAGAGGCACTGCCTCTCGGGCCTTGACCGTGGATGCAGAACAGCAGGACAAGCCTCTAAAGTGGACATTTGTCTTCAGCAGTCACTGTCTCCAGCCTTTAAGGTTTATCTTGAAATTGGTTGCAGAATCAGAGGAGGTGGGGAAGTGAATGATCAATGGAGTTCACAAAGTCTTCACATTTGGATTCAGGGATGTTAACTGTGTCAGCAGAAATTGGGATATTGAACTGTTTAACTATCGAACAGACACTTTGGTTGGTCCATGGACAGTCCAATTACTTTCTGAAGTGAGGACCTTGCCATGTAAGTGTAATTTTTGTATTTTCTTCTAGCAGCCATAAGCTGAGTTAACTCAGATGAGGTGGGGATGGTCAACTACATTTCCATTATTAACTGATTTTCTCTTTCCTTTAAAAAAAATCTAATTTGTGATGGGTGGGGCGTGGCTTAGCCGGCTGCAAGATGGCCGCACTCTAAGTGGGCTCTGCCGGCCAAGCCCATCATCTGCCAAAATCCTGCAGACTGCCTCTCCGAAACCGCCTGGCTCCTGAGTATCTGGACTCACCTTGCCCCGGGGCACCGCCTGACACCATTTTTGACCCCCCACGCTGCTCCTGGGCCGATATCCGCTTCTGTGACTGCTCCTCGCGGCTGGGTCTTGCTGCTGGCGCCGCCAGGCCTACCTGCCTCTCTTCCGCTGCGACACACCGCGCCTGGAGCGCCAACCTGTGGTCCGCCTCCCGCTGCTGCCTGGAAGTGCCGGTGAGTGCTGCCGCCGCTGGGGGCTTCTTGCGGCGGGACTGGGGGCGTGCGAGCCGTACCGTCTGGCCCGGGCTGATTTTCTGCGCGGGCGCCGCTCTTCTAGGTGCCTGCGCCCGCCGCGACGGCCCTCCTCCACCGGGCCGGGCGACGCGCCTACCGCGACTCCCCGCTGCTGTTCGCCTCCTGGTGTTGCGGCCCCCGGCTCCCTGATGCAGCCTCTCTGACAGGCCTCTGCCGCGCACCGGACCCGGCCTTCCTGCGGCCTGCACGCCTTCGCTGCTCTGCGGCCTGTCCACCGTGGTTGTTCCTCTGCCCTGAACGCTGCCTACGCTATGCCTTTGCGGTGCCTGCCCTCCCGGCCTCCCCGCACTTGAGGCCGCACCCAGACTTTGCTTCACCCCCCTGTCGGACCCAGCGCCGACTGTGATTTTCTCCTGGTGGGGGCCCCGGGCCTCGGCGGCTTGATTCTGGGCAGGACGGCCTTTCTACGCTCTGCACTCCCCCTCCTATTGGTGCCTGCTGGGGTTTAACCTGCTACCTGCCTCCTGCCACTTGGGGTGAGTGCTTTTGCTGCGGGGACTCCCGCAGCTGGTCTGAGGGCGTGCGCGCCACACCGCAGGGCCCCACTCCTAACCGCCAGTGCTGGTCTTGCCTTGATGCTCCACAGCCCTCTGGCCCCGCGGATTTGGTCCTGCGCTGGAGACAGCACGCCCTCCGTGCCTCCCCGCTGTCCCGTCCCCGCGGCCGCGCTCTCCTCTGAGACGGCCTCACCAGGACTCGCATCGCTGCGGCCGCCCCCAGCTGGGTAGCACCAAGTTTTGCAGACCTTTTGCTCTTCTATGTCCGGCCCGCCAGCGCTGAGGCGCGACTCTCTTGAACACTCTTCTGATTGACCTCACAGTCCTGGCCGGAGCCTGCCGTGGTGTGTGGTTGGCGGGGGAGCAGCCCACTGTTTCTCCTTGGCACCCTGTGACTTACCTGGCCGCCATCGCCCCGCGGGCCTCCGCCACAGCCTCTTTGCCTTGCCTGCCTGATACATCCATCCTCAACCTGGGACGGCCCCCCCATACCATCGGGCACTATTGTCTTGCCATCCAGTCGCGCTCTCCTTCCGCTCCTCTGGCCGCCTCTCTCCACTGCCTGCGCCCGCCATGGGTAAGACTGACCCCAAACAACCCAAGATCGCATTCGACCAGCGCCGACAGACGCGCCAGGACGGTGCGGTCACCGACGGGGGCGACTCAGCTACCCCCGCAGAGATGGCCTCCTCTCGGGAGGACGACCTCAAGTCCATCATGCTGGAGGTCAAGTCCGCGGTCTCGGGCATAGCAGCCCAGCTGGAACAGTTGTCGTCTCGTCTGGATGTGGTCAAGTCTCGGGTTGACTCGCACGACACTCGCCTGCTGCACGTCGAAACGAGGGTTTCTGACGTCGAGGACGCCGCCACCCAGGATCGACAAAAGCTCCTTCAAATGGACAAAATACTGGAACTGATACGTAATAAAAATGAGGATTTGGAGGCGCGTTCCTGCAGAAGCAACCTCCGCATCCCGGGTGTGCCCGAATCCGCCAATATCTCGCGGATGGAAGAATTTGTGGAACAACTTGTGCGTGAACTGTTTGGTGACGTCCTTTCTCCGGTCTTCATTGTTGAGCGGGCCCACCGCTCCCTCGGCCCTCGCCCTGGCCCCGGACTGCCGGCTCGCCCAATCATCGCCAAAATCCTCAATTTCAGGGACTATGACGCAATTCTTCGTGCGGCCAGGGAGAAAGGTGAGATCCGGCACCAGGGCAACTCCCTGTCGTTTTATCCCGATTATACCCTGGCAGTACAGGCTGCCCGCCGTGACTTCCTCCCTGCGAAATGGATCTTTCAGAAACACGAGGTCACATATTCCCTGGCATATCCGGCTAAGCTACGAGTCAGGCAGGGCTCCAAGACACTCGTCTTCCCTGATCCGAAGGACGCTTTGGTCTTTGCCAAGAAACTTGACCGCTCGCATCGTTCCACCCCTGGCAACTCTCAAGACGCTGCTAATTGCAACCTAAGCGACAATGACTGACTCTGCAGCCTTCCATGTCTTCACCAGTTTGTTCTCTCTCAGGCTGCTCGCTCACCGGATTAGAGTGGGCCCACTTTGCACCTCCTGACTCCATGGTGGCTCGTCCCCCCGCTGTCGTGTTCAGGGGCTGGGTGCCCCCGTATTTCAGATGCTCTCTCTCCTGACGTCTGCTAAGACACCTGGCTTGGCCACCCTGCCTCTTCGGCAGGGGTGAATGCCGAGCGACGCCATTCCTCCGCGGGATGATTCCCACTTTGGTCATAAACTTCCCCCTTCCCAGTTGTGGTTCCCTGGGGTGGGTGCGGGTGGTTTCTCAGACTGTTTGGGGGGTTGGTGTGGGTGGTGGGGTGGGGTGGGGGTTCTAGGTGTTTGTGGCCTCCTTCTGAGGCTCTTTTGATTGCGTTTGCATATGTTTTGCTGTTCTTTTGCATGTCCTACGATGCTGCACTGTACCTGCTCCTCTGTGATGTATTGCATTGCTCTCCGCACCTACTCGAGGTTCCTCCCTCGCGTATCACACTCCTCGGCACTACTTTCCCTAATATGGCACCATGACGGACACCACCTTTTGGACCTGGAACGTCCGCGGTCTTAACGACCATCGTAAGTCGCGCCTGGTCCAGGCCCACCTCATCAGACATGGGGTGGACATTTGTTTTTTACAAGAAACTCACCTTTTGCCTGCGACTTCCTCTAGACTCCTTTCCCGGCACTGGGGCGAAATACACTCCTCCTTTTATTCTAATTATTCTCGGGGGGTTTCCATCCTCATGCGCAGTGGGCTCCCTTGGCAAACTTCCCAGGTGATCATTGATCCCGGGGGGCGTTTTGTGATCCTCCATGGCACCCTTCAGGCCCAGCCATTGACACTTGCTGCTATGTATGGCCCGAATAGCGATGACCCGGACTTCTTTGCGCAAATCTGGCACCACATTTCGTCCCTCGGCCCTGCCGCGCTCCTTTGGGGTGGCGATTTTAATGTTACATTGTCCGCCACGCTAGACCGCTCTGGCCCCCACGTTTCCCACCTGCACGCTGCCACGCTCCTCCGCTTCATTTTTACTGAGAACTTCCTGTTTGATGCATGGCGCCATGCTCGCCCCGAGGCACGCGAGGGCACTTGCGTTTCGGGCTCCCGCGGCTGCTGGTCACGCTTGGACCTTTGGATTACCACCCCGGATATCCTCGCCTGGCTCTCCAATGTTGATCACATGGCGCGCACCCTCTCTGATCATGCTCCTGTTCGCCTCCGCCTGCGCCTCCCGCACTCCCCCTGTCGTGCATTCTCCTAGAGGCTTCCCCCCAATGCGCTCCGCAACTCGGTCTTCTGTGACGAGATCCAAACCGCTATCACCAATTACTTTGAGCTCAACGAAGGCTCCGTTGACTCCCCCTCCACACTCTGGGAGGGTTTTAAAGTTGTCATTCGCGGGGTATGTATCTCCAAATAGTCACGCGTCCTGCGCTCCCTCCGCGATACTCTTACTAAATTGGAAACGGAGATTAAGACTCTGGACTCTTCTCACTCTCGGGACCCTAACCCTGCCACGCTAGCTCAGATCCGCGGGAAGCTTACTGACTTTGCTGACGAGGCTAACAGAGAACTCTCGTTCCTCAGTAGGGAGGCGCGGGCGCGCCGCTTCGGTGAGGGAGACAGCCCCGGGAAAACCCTGGCCAACCTCCTCCGCCCGCCTCGCGCCGCGTCCTACATAACAGCCCTGCAAGATGGTGGCCCAGATAGAACCACCTCCCCCGAGGAAATAAAGGCACGATTCGCTGCTTTTTATTCACAACTATACACCGCCGGCTCCGTTCCCCCGCGCGAGGTTCTCGACCAATATTTCGATACCCTCCAACTCCTATGGCTCGGCAACCCCCACCGGGAATTCCTAGACGAGCCTTTCTCCAAAGAAGAGATTTTAGCTGCAATCAATGGTATGCCTGGTGATAAGGCCCCTGGTTCGGACGGCCTGCCTGTCTCCTTTTATAAAGCCTTCGCTCCCAGCCTGATTCCGCACTTGGCTGCCATGTATAATGAATCTTATGAGACCGGCCAATTTCCCCCTTCGCGAGGCTCTCCTCACTTTACTCCTAAAACCGGACAAACCTCCAGAGCTGAGGGACTCTTATCGTCCCTTGTCTCTGATTAACACAGACAACAAAATTTTCGCTAAACTCCTAGCTTCCCGCCTTCTCCCTTTCATGCCGCTTATTGCCCGTCCTGACCAGTCCGGTTTTATTCCCGGCCGCGCGACCTCCCACAATCTCCGGACAATTTTCTCTGTCCTCCATCAAATTAATCCTGCGCTTCCTGCAGTGGCCGCCCTGCTTGACGCCACCAAAGCTTTCCGACACCTTGGAGTGGCCCTTCCTCTTTTATCTCCTTCCTCGCTTGGGCTTCAGTACGGTCTTCATCCGCAAAATATTACTTCTTTACACCCTTCCCACTGCCCGTCTCCGGATCAACGGCCAAATATCTGAGTCTATCCCCATCGGGCGAGGCACCCGGCAGGGGTGCCCGCTATCGCCCATGCTTTTCGCTATCGCTATGGAACCCCTTGCGGCCAGACTTCGACAACACCACACCCAACGTGGCATCGGGTTTGCGGCTCGTGCTCTTTTAGTTTCCATGTATGCGGACGATGTTACTCTTTATGTCCGCAATCCTCAAGAAAATCTCAGCCCTCTGGTTCGTGAGGTGATACGGTTTGGGGCCTACTCTGGCATTCAGGTGAACTGGAATAAATCTGTGTTGTTCCCCCTCACTGATGCCACGGCGCCTTTTGCTCCAGACTACCCTTTCGTGTGGGCATCGGGCCCCACTAGGTATTTAGGCATCTGGTTGAGCAGGGACGTGGACGAACTATGGAGAGCTAACTTTGGCCGTGCCGTGGACTGGTTCGAGTCCAAGATCCCCCTCTGGAACCAACTCCCTCTATCCTTGACCGGTCGCATAGCTATCGCAAAGATGGTGGTGCTTCCTAAGTTTTTGTATTTGTTTTTGAACATTCCCATCCCTCTCACTGCTCACTTTTTCCGCAAAATCCGCTCTTTGCTTATCACCTTGGTTTGGGCTGGCCGACAGCCTAGAATCGCCTATAACATCCTTACCCTCCCGATGTCGCGCGGCGGCCTTGGCGCCCCTGATTTCAAACTTTATGCCCTTAGTGCCCAAGCCAGTTGTCTCCATTTTTGGCTCCATCCAACCCCTTTTCAGCCGCACGTGGCGGTGGAGGCAGACCTTGCCGCCCCGTGGCCGCTCTCGACAGCCTTGTTCGCCCCAGCGAAACTCCCACCTACTGAGATTGACACGGTCGAGACCTTGCGCTGGGCTTGGGAGGGACTCCGTAAATTTTCAGGCTTTGATATGCTCTCAGCGCATAAGGTACCAATCGCTCATCATCTGGCTTTCCCCCCTCTTCAAACTTCTGGGATGGTTAAGCACGCCAATTGTTTAAGGCTCTCTACTGTGTCGGATCTCTACCCTGGGGCACTTTCTTCTCTCTTGCAGCCGACTCCGGCCCCATGGATACTCTACTATACTCCCAACTCAGAGCCCTCTGCAGGGAACTTCACCCATCGTTCCCCCTGCCCCCTCCCTCGATGGCCACTCTTGACTTCTTATACACGTCTCCTTCTCCTCGAAAGCTGGTCACTAAAATCTATGCCCTCACGTTAGCGGCGTCTTCCATTTCCGCTGACCGAGCACGTGTGGCGTGGGGTGAGGACTTGGGTGTCGACATCTCTCAAGCTGACTGGCTTTATTGCTGTAACCAGACTAAGCGCCTATCCCCGAACTATCAACTGCGCCTTATTCATTTTAAATATTTACAAAGGCTCTATCGGACTCCCCTTCAGCTGCACAGGATGGGACTCACTCCTCATGACAGATGCTCGCGCTGCTCTGCTCCTGCGGCTGACTTTGCACACCTCGCCTGGCTGTGCCCCCAGGTCTCAGCGTACTGGCGGGAGGTCTGCGTCATCATTTCAGACATCACCTCGTCACAGGTTCAGCCCGATCCCCCACTTTGCCTCCTAGGCTTTGTCAAACACTGCCCTGATGTCTCCCGCCGCTTGACCGCCATGCTACTTGTCCTTGCGCGGCGCAGAGTTTCCATGTGCTGGGGCCGCAAGCTCGCTCCTAAGGCCGCCCTTTGGCTCGAGGATGCCTCACGCTGCCAGACTCTCCTGTCTGAATTCTGGTACCTCATGCCTGCCAGATCCCGCCCTATTGACATATGGGGCCCCCTCACGTCCTAAGTCGCGATTCCCAGCGCTCGGCGACCTCTCCCGCGCTCCCCGCCGGCGACCTCTCCCGCGCTCCCCGTCGGCGACCCGCCCGCGGTGGCCGCCGGTGTTGGTCAATAAGTTGCTCACTTCCTGCTCCCCCCCCTCTGATCAACGACCCTCTTTCCCTCCCCTAAGGTGTTTTTTTCTGTGATCCACCCCAATATATTGGTGCTCCTATTGATATTGCCTCTCTGAACTGTTTTCATACATATGGTATTCGAGATATTCTTTGCTGCAGTACATCACATGTCTGTCTATGAAGCTCTGACACGGTTGCAGTCGTGTAACTTTGCAATGCATTATTGTTTAATAAAGGTTTTTTTTGAAAAATCAGAAAAAATAAATAAATAAATAAATAATTTGTGATGGGTGAAGAAGTGAATCTGCAGTCACTGTTTTCCACATAATTATGCATTCAAAGCACGTGTAGCACAATCCACCATCTGTTTCATAATTTTAAGATTTCAACAAGAAAAAATGTTAGTGGCTCAAACGAATTTAGGGGTCGATTAGGATGGCGGCCGGAAAACCATTCCGACCGCCGTGGTGGCGGAAATTAACCGACCGCAGGTACCGCGGGAAAACCGGCGGTCAAATCATGATGAACTGCCAGAAAAATCCAACTGCGGCGGACCGATGCCACGAAAGACCGCCGGTAGCGTGCTGAGCAGGTTAAAATCCGTCCGCAGCGGAAAGACCCAAAACCGCCACACGGTCAGCAGGTTGACTGCACGTGAAATTAGGATACCAGTGCGGTGACAGCGGAACGATCCGCTGTATCCGACCGCCGCGATCGCAAGCATTGATGAATGGGAGAGTCGGCGGAAGAGCGGTTGTATAACCACCGCCGCACTCGCTCCGGAACAGCAATGGCGGACGACAGAAAAACACACAACAAGGCTACCAAGTGTGGCTATTAACCTGGCTCAGCCTCAAAAAACACCAAACACACCCCAATGACACATCCCCATGGAAACAAAAAAATACAAATCCCAGGTCAACCCACCTGAGAGGAATACACCATTTTGACCCACCCACATAGCGGAGTATAAAACCAGCCCCTTCCCTGACCAGAATCCTTTGCACTACTCCACTACTGAAGGGCCCAGCCCCACAGCACAAAGGAGAGGCAAATCTGCACACATCACACCATCACAACAACACACACACCACACACATCACCACCACCACCTTCACACCTGCACCTTTAACCCATTTGCACATCACACACCATGTCACAGAAGAAAATGCCCAAATTCACTGACAATGAGTTGTCAGTGTAGAACCACATTTGTTTGGAAACCTGGTCCAACAGACACCATTAGCCACCAGAATGCAAATGTGGGCAAGGATAGTCAGCAGGGTCAATGCAGTAGGGACCATCCCGCGCTCCAAGAAGGAGATCATGAAGCGGTGGCATGACCTCAAGAGCAAGGTGAAAGAGAAGAACAACAAGAACCGTGAGCTGGCTCAGAGGACTGGCGGTGGCTCTCCCATTCCACTACGAACATTCACGGTATGGGAGGAGAAGGTGCTTGGCATACTGCATCCAGAGAGTCTCACAGGAATATTCGGGGGAGTGGAGGCTGGAAAGTACCAACAAATGTCTACCATCACACTGCTATGTACTGTCTTGCACAACTACAAAGCTACACCTCCTAGGTCAAAATGCATGCATGTGCACCACACTCTCCCCAACACATCTCACAGTTCCAACATTCACTCCCTCTGATTCACCCCAAAGGTAGCTAGCAATATTACCATGGGGGCAGGTGTACAGGCAGCCAGCACAACAACTCCCACCAGGTCCCCTTGTCCCAAAGCTCACCAGGATGGAGCACTCCACCCCCCCCCCCGGAGCAAGTGGCAGCCATTACATTCCCCTCATCAAACTAACAGGTAGGAAGCCATCTTAACAGGGAGGTTGTGCTTGTGGGTGGGAAGCCTGCACTACAACTCCCACCAGGCCCCCTTGTCCCAAAGCTCACCAGGATGGAGCACTCCCCCCCCCCCAGCCAGAAGCATGTGGCAGACATTGCATTGCTCCCTTCAAAATTACAGGTAGATAGCCATCTTATGCTCTCTTGTCCCACCCTTGAGCAGGATGGAGCACTCCCCACACCCACAACCATGTGTCAGCCATTGCATTGCCCACCTTCACCTAACAGGTAGGTAGCCATCTTAACAGGGAAGGGGTGGTTGTGTTTGGGAAGCCTGCACTACAACTCCCACCATGCACCCTTGTCCCAAAGCTCACCAGGATGGAGCACTCCCCCCCCCCAGCCTGAAGCATGTGGCAGACATTGCATTGCTCCCTTCAAACTTATAGGTAGGTAGCCATCTTATGCTCTCTTGTCCCACCCCTGAGCAGGATGGAGCACTCCCCACACCCACAACCATGTGTCAGCCATTGCATTGCCCACCTTCACCTAACAGGTAGGTAGCCATCTTAACAGGGAGGGGGTGGTTGTGTTTGGGAAGCCTGCACTACAACTCCCACCATGCACCCTTGTCCCGAAGCTCACCAGGATGGAGCACTCCCCCCCAGCCAGAAGCATGTGGCAGACATTGCATTGCTCCCTTCAAACTTACAGGTAGGTAGCCATCTTATGCTCTCTTGTCCCACCCCTGAGCAGGATGGAGAACTCCCCACACCCACAACCATGTGGCATCAATTCCCCTCAACTGTGTCACAGTACAGGTAGGTAGACAGTGCATGCACCCTGCCATTCTTCTCAAAAAGCATGGAGCCATATGACCACACCACCCCTCATATGTCACCCAACATGGCATACATCCAATAGTCACTTCCTGTGTGCAGACAGCCAAGCGTATGTAACTGTCACAGAAATGAAACGTTAAGGCAGCAAGTCACATTGTGAAGAAATTCAGGGCACAATCATGTCCAGCACTGAATGCTATGTGTAAGTGCCATGGTGGCAGAGCATGAAGGCCCATATGAACACAAAACATGCATGGTCAGTTGTTTAAAGAAAGAAAAGTACATGATATTACAAAGGTATGCAGAAGATTACAATGGCTAGTTCTTGCTCAGATGTAACGTCTTCAATGCAGAGCAAACCAAAAAGACAAATTACATAAAGTTTATGGTCTGCAAGCCGGTAGATGACGACATGTCCTTGTAATCACACAAACTGTACGTGGAACATGGTATCTATTTACATGTCACACCATGGACAAGTAATGTATGTACCTACACATCATGGCATGATGTGCAGTGCCTTGCAGCCATACAAAGTGATATCAATGTAAACTGTGTGTTGTAACACATGTAACATCCAAACATCTAACACCATGCTTGTGGGGTGCCCTTTAATGACCATTTCACCTCTGTTCAACAGGAGATGAACAACTGACTGCTGCAGAAGACAACACCAACCTGCAGAGCCAGTCTCCACACTCGGAACATGGACTCAGGGATGCAGAATCCATAAGTTTCTCGGATGAGGAGCACCAACCTGGCCCGTCCGGACTGCCAGGGTGCACCACGTCCCAGGCCCCCACTATCCCCACCACCACCACCTCAGCAACAACAACCGTGCTGACCCCTGCTGCAACGACCTGTGCAACCACCACCACCACCACCACCGCTGCCTGCAACACACGCCCTGCATCAGTGGTTACCGACACCATCACACAATCAGAGGAGGGCAAGGAGAGTCTGCGGGTGCGTTGAGTGGCAACGCCACAGGTCCGGGACAGCAGGGCAGGTGGGAGGGCAACTGGGGGACAAAATCGAGAGGACACTGGGACCGAAGCCCTAGCCAACATCGCCAGAGTCCTTGGGGCATACGAACAAGCCCAGGGACACACGGGCCTGGCTCTGAAAGAATCGCGTGAGCTCCGCCTGCTGCGGAGGTCCATAGACACGCGTATGGGCCAAAACGTAGACCTCTTGGGCCAGCTTGTGGGTGTTCTGAGGGACAGACCTGTGGCCCAAACTACGGCTCAACCCCCCTCCAGTGGCCCGCAGGATGATCCCCCCACCAGCCCAGCTGCGGCCACAGAGAGGGGTGAGCAGCAACAGGATGACTCCTCAGACACCGCTGATCCAGCAGCAGGAGCACCCCCTGGAAAACGCAAGAGGGGCCGTCCGAGAAACACCACGGGAGGATCACATGGCAAAGCACCAGCCAAACGCAAGTCAAAGAGACAGCCATGATAGCACCTCTATTCACCTTGACATTGACTTTGTTGACTATCCTTACCCACACTGCCATGTTGATGGCAGGTGTCTGTTGGACTGTGTCACCTCATCAATGTGGTGACTACTCTATTGTCTTGTTTGCCATCACTGACAACTCATTGATTCACTTAGCACCATTTCTTGAAACATCACTTGTCTGTCACAACCACTCAATGTAAATAAACATTCTTTACACACCTATGTCTTTGTGTCAGCTCCATGTTTATCACAATATGTACAATGTTGACTCAGAACACAATGTACCAGAAGCTCAGATCGTGACGAGGCATTGAGAGTCTGAAGGTACCTAGAGAGACACAAGAGAACGACATTTACTTGTCAGGTGCTGGCATGACAGCCAGTACACAACACTAGTCATCAAGGTACACAAACCAGCACACATCACAAGGAGAAACAATCTCAACATAGACATCATGTAGCTGGTCAGGACTACACTGTGCCACAAACATCAGCACGGAGCCAACAACAGGCAGCAGTCAAAAAGTTCCTCTCGGCCTTATCACCACCATCAAAGACAGCAGACAATGGCACTGTTGTACAATGTTACTCACACTCAAGGGAAGTAGTGGTTGATGTTCTGTTGGCGCAGGTCGACACCTTCCTCCTCTCCACTATCCTCGTCACTGGACATGTGTGGGCTTGCAGGGGGGGGCATCTGCGGCGCATCATCGTCCAGGAGCAGGGGGATCTCCTTGCGCAAGGCCAGGTTGTGGAGCATGCAGCATGCAACAATTATCTGGCACACCTTTTGGGGAGAGTACATCAGTGCACCTCCGGTCCTGTCCAGGCACCGAGACTTCAGAAGCCCAAAAGTACGCTCCACCACACGACGTGTCCTCCCATGGGCATCATTGTAGATGACTTCACCCGGGGTCCTGGGATTCCGCAGTGGGCTCAGCAACCAAGGCCGGTTGGGATATGCAGAGTCACCTAGGTGTCAGAAACACAGAACAATTTTGTAATATAACTGTAGCTGCGGACAGCATGTCACACATACAGCACAATACTTGACTCAGCTAAGTCACCTACAAACCATGCACGGTCAGGATGCAGATTTGCCATCATTTGCGGTACGATGCTGTTACGCAGGATGTAGGAGTTGTGGGCTGAGCCGGGGAATCTGGCACAGACATGTGAGATGATCATATCTGCCTGGCATACAACCTGCACATTAATGGAATGGAAATGCTTCCTATTCCTGTAGATGTGCTCATGTGCCTGTGGCGGAACCAGGCCAACATGGGTGCAGTCAATGGCACCAACAACATTAGGGATGTGGGCAAGGGCATAAAAATAACCCTTCACAGCTGCCAAATCCTGTCTTCGTGGAAAATGGATGTAGGTGTCCTTGTATACCATCATAGCGGATAGGACATCACGTAGCACCATGCTGAACATTGGCTGCGACATCCCACCTGCCCTGGACACCGTGTACTGGAACGAACCAGTTGCAAAGAAATGCAGGGCCATCACCTTACATGTTGGTGTCACAGCAGTTGGATATGTTCTGCGAGGCCTCAGATGGGGCTCCAACTGAGCACATAGGTCTTGGAGGGTTTGCCGATCCAAACGGAATTTACGGAAGATGTCCACATCCTCCATGTCCGCCAGCAATGTGAATGGACGATGCAAATTTGGTCGCCTCCTACATAAGATAAAAGGGGACACTTGTCAATTCAATTCCCCTATGAGATGTGTCCAACATCTCACGTCTTGACTGACACAGCGCCAACAATGACTGGCCTGCAAAAACAGCTTACAGCACAAGTCACATGCAGAGACAACTTGACCCCAAGTAGTTGTACACGTGTTCAGTATGTACATACTGAGTACACCCAAGACAGATTCAGACTATGTGAATGTAAGATGGGACATTCCGACATCTTGTGTCACCAGCCCTGAGAGTACTTGACACAGCACATGTCTGAAACAGCAACACTGCTGTCTTCAACGTAGCTGCTGTACCTGCCACACCTTGTGTGAGTCGACAGGGCACACATTGACAACACAATGAGCACAGTGTGTGCATAAAGATCAAGTATCAACATGAGTTCAGCAATCTACACAGTGAAGTAGGCACATTAAGTCGTCAATCCATCATTACTGTGTGTTGCTTAGCCATCTCACACATTGACATGTTTCCATATTTGAGAGTCCATCACACAACAGATCTGTGTACATGCACAACAACATCATCAGTGACATGTGAGGGAGTACATGCCAATGCATGTAATCCAGTGCACTGACATGGCATGTGTAGACATCAGTGAGTTAAATGTCACACTAGCATTCAATTTAACTATCTGGTGGCATGATTCATTGTAAGTGTGGAGTGTTCAATGATGAGAACTGGCCATTGCCATTGCTACAGCATAATGTGTCCATAGGTGCCCTAAGCGTGCACCGCCACCGCAATCACGGTCATTGGCACCAATAGAAAAATGACAAATCGCGGTAGCGACCGCCCGCCTGGGCCCCGCGGTGTGACACCGCCAATGCCTATGCCCATTCAGCCAATGGGAACCGCAATCGCGCTAGTGGAATACACATTTGAAAATCGCGGTAGGCGTGCTCCGCTACCGCAGGGCTGGACATTGGATACAATTCAAAGATGCACGATTGCGGTAGCGACCGCCTGGGACCCGCGGTGTGACACCGCCAATGCCCATGCCCATTCAGCCAATGGGAACCGCAATCGCGCTAGTGAAATACACTTTTGAAAATCGCGGTAGGCGTGCACCGCCACCCTGGGGCCGGTCATTGGTTACATTTGAAAAAAGCTGACCTGGAACACCAATTGCAGCATCGGAGTACCACTGAAACAACCCCAGGGGGCTATATATGTCTGTGAGAGAGCCACACATTTCCACTGCATCCAGACACTGCTGCCTGCCATTCTTCATCCCCAACTGCTGCTGTTCCTGTCTCCTGGACCCAGTGATGGCGAGAACTGAGAACATCAGGGCCCGTCCCTTCACCACAGAGGAGCTGGAGGTCCTGGTGGACGAGGTGCTTAGTTACACACTATGGGAGGCTAAATGGTGCTCCTGATGTAATGGTAAGTGTTCCAGAGTGAAATTTGGAGAGTGCAAAGAGTGCTCACATGATGTTGCTCTGCTGTAGTATGTGCCTGTGAGTGCAAGTTTGTGTGATACACTGCCTAGCATGCTAACTTCACGTCAATGGGGTGTGTAGCCTTATTACCACAGATCCATGGCTGCATTGAAGGATGGGAGGAACATGCAGTGTTTTTGCAGCCATACAGTAACACTGCTGGTTTGGGAAGTGGAAGTCAGAACAAACATTGCCTGTGCTAATGGATGTCAGAGTCCATTCGCTTTTCACATGCTCATTTGTGAAATTCCAAATGTGTTTCCTCCAGAGGGTACTGAAGGATGTGTGTACACTTTTCATATTGTCACCATGGATATGTGAGCATTATGCACAAGATTGGAATGCCTGAGGGTGACACTCTTGGTGGAAAATCGCCTACGACACATCAGATTGATGTACTTCTGAAACATCCTACTTCCATTGATTTCATAATGTGTACTGACTCGCATGTGTAGGCACTGTTTGCCCTCTCATATTGTACATGCATGTGAATGTTCAGATGGGCCAGGTTTAACCTCAGTGTGAGTCCCCCTGGCCTGCACAGATACTGCCCAATTTGACAGGGACCCATCAGTAAATGGACAGAGTGAGACATATGTGTTGTCTGCCACCCTGTTTCTCAATGAGCTATCTTAGGCCTGATGATTGCACAAGACAGACCTTGTGAGAAGGGTGTGAGAATGTAAGATCATGTCCCTAGATGTGACATCCACGACACAGTGTGCCACTCACAGGCCAAGGACATTGAGGGGTGTGTAGTGTTGGACACAGTGAGTCTTCCCCAACACATCATTTCCAACATGATGTATGTCTTGCTCCCTCACATACTGCATCACAGATGAGGGCCTTCTTCACATTGCTTTGTGTGCTGCCATTCTGCATGTGTATGAGATGGCCAGGTCCTGTGTCCATCCTCATACCTAAATGCATTTCAATCAGATTATCTGATGCAAATGTACTACGTGTCATGCTGTATGGCCTCTGCTCAAGGTTTCTGTACAGCTGTGCTAAGTGTTTGCATGCTCCTGTACTGAGACACAGTGGAACATGACCCAGTGTCCCTGAAACTTCCTCTTCTTGTCTCCCATGCCTGCAGCTTAAAGTCCGCCAGCGTAAGGCCTTATGGAGGGCCATTGCACGCAAGGTGCGGGCTCTGGGTGTCTCCAACCGACGGCACACACACTGTCACAAGAGGTGGGATGACATCTGCCGGCTGAGCAAAAACGTGGCAGAGATGACGCTGGGGCTGCTCCCTCGGACTGGAAGGTTGTCGCGCAGGAGCATGACACCACTAATGGCCCGCATCTTGGCTGTGACACAGCCAGAGCTGGATGGACGTTTGAGGGCACATCAGCAGCAAGTTGGGGGTGAGTATTCTGCGAAGGGTGACTTTGGGTGTGAGTGACTGCATGTATCCCAACCCTGCGGCAGTGTTGAGCTCTGTGATGTTTCTAGTGTGATGCAATGGCTTGTAAGTGGCCTCTGTGTTGAGGGCAGCTGTCATGCATTTTTGCTACATGTACTTTCTCATGTGTTTAATATAATGGCCCTTGACATTGCAAGCTGAGATGTGGCCTCATGCCATCTGCTGCATTATGGGTGTCATAGACATCACCGGGAAGTGAACAGCTGTGTTCCTCATCTTAGTGTGCTTTCGTCGATGTGTGCAGTGCCTGACTTTGAAATTGTGAGAACTACACATCTGACAACAATGTGCAAGGGTCGTTGTGCTTCAAGGCACAACATGGTGGACATCAGTAGCTCATGGCCCTAGTATAAGGACATTCTGGAGTCAGTATCTGTGTCGTCCCCTTAAAGTGACTCCGTATGTGACTGTGACAACATGTTGAGATGTACATCTATCTCACCTACAGGCACGTAGGTATGCTTACAGGAATCAGTATGTCAGGTAACAAGGAGGCACGGGCCAGCTATTTGGCAGTGTGAACGTCACATGGGTCATTAATGCCAACTATGCATGTTTCCATGCATCTTCTGACTTTTGCATAAAGCTTGCACATGCAGACTGCACAGGGTGGTGTGCAACATGGGGGTATCATATTCTAGTTTTGTGCTTTGGTTGCATATGATGTTTGTGAGTAGGGCACTATACTGAACCTAAGTCTCTGTCTTTTGCAGCATCTACCGAGGGCACAGAAGGACAGGGGACGGACACCAGTGGTGAGGCATCTGGCACGACTGCTACACATGAGCTCACTGACACTGATGTGACCAGCGCCTCGGAGGGGGACAGGAGTGTCCTGGAAGAATCACGCCCAGAAACACCAACCTCAACATCATCTGACTCCAGCGGTGACTCCTCGATGTTGGCGGGCACAGGGAGCGGGAAATCTGCCTCTTCTTCCACCACACATCGTCCTGTGCCCACCCTCCCGGCTACTACCACTAGTGCTGCCCGTTCCCGCAGCAGTAAGAAGGGTAGAGTGTCCTTCCCCCAGGCACCGCTGCCCCTGCCTCCCCTGCTGCCCTCAGTGTTGAGGCGGTGGACCTTTTGCGCCAGCTGTGTGTGGGTCAGACTACTCTCCTGAATGCCTTCCAGGATCATGACAGGAAGTTGGCCCAGGTAGTTGCCTTCATGGAGGGCATTCATTCTGACGTGGGTGGGCTGCACAGAACTGTCCAGTCTTTGTCCTCCACAGTGACGGCAGCCATTCAGCTGTCACAGGCTCAGAGTCCAGCTCCAGTCCCTTTGGCAACCACCCTGCCAGTGGCAACATCTGACGAGAGTGACCACACACCACAGCCCTCAGACTCCAAGTACTCAACATGCAGCACACAACAGCAGCACTCCAAGCGGCTCAGAGCACAGACACCATCCCCCAAACCAAAAACAGGCACACAGGAGCGCAAAGGCAAACGTCCTTCTGGTGACACTCAGGGGCATCAGGCCAAGAAGCAGGCCTCAGGCTCACATGCATCCAAATCATCCCCATCCAAGGACACTCCCGTCCCCAAACCTGCTCCCAAAGGCAAACAAACAGTTGCCCTGCCTGCTGTGAAGCTGTTGCCTGCAAAGAGTCCACACAAACAGCTCAGGCAGATTCACCCACAACCTCAACTCCCACCCACGCCCCTGTGAAGCTGGGACAGGAGAGCAATGTGGGGGGTTCACCTGGTCAACAGGGGATGGAGGGGAAAAGGCAAGGCCAGCCCAAGCGTAACACCAGATCCAGCAAATCCCCACAGAGAGAGCCACCTGCACCTGATGCACCTTTGGTTGAGAGTGAGGCTGTTGTGCCCGCCCCACTTCCCACTCCTACCAGGACAATTCTTACCCATCGAATCCCCAAGAAGTGGAAAGGCAGCCCTCCACATTCTCCCTCACACACTGTGTCTCACGGCAGCATGTCTCCGCCTCCCCGTGCCACCATGCCACCCGGTCCAAGCAGCCCTCCGGCTCACAAAGCCACTGATGCCTCTACCTCAGCTGGTCCTCTCTCTCCCAGGTCCAGTACTCCAACTGGCCCGACAATCAGCCACCTCCCAGTTCAACTGACAGCCAAGTGTGAGGCAAAGTCCCCCTCCCAAACCCATCTCTACCACAGCGGTGCCTGGACTGCCCATTTGTATCCCCAGAGCTGTGCTGATTCCCATGGCAGTGTACGGTGTTACCCATTCCCTGTGCAGGTTCTCATGTACATACTTTGAACTATGGACTGGCCACTGGCCTTGCTGTTTGTCACTTTGGATGCCCATTCCCTGTGCAGGTTCTCATGCACACATGTACATACTTTGAACTATGGGCTGGCCACTGGCCTTGCAGTTTGTCACTTTGGATGCCCATTCCCTGTGCAGGTTCTCATGCACACATGTACATACTTTGAACTATGGACTGGCCACTGGCCTTGCTGTGTTCTACTTTTGGTGCCTATCTGAGTAATATGTAATAAAGACAGTTACTCCTGTTGTCTGCTTTGTCTGTGTCCTTGCTAAATAAAAGGTTTTATGTATGGGTATGGTTTCATGTGACACATGCTCTGTATGCCACTTCAACATTGCCAATTGGTTGTTTTACTTTTTCAGAGTTTGGCAGAGGTGACAGGCACTTTAGTTCTTCAAGACTGTGAGGCCTGAGGGTGCAATGATGGTTGTTTGTGATGATCTACTCTTATCATGATCACTCTATGGTCAGGTTTGCTACATTGTACACATGTCATGTTATGATGCAATACCACAACAGAGGTGATTTCTATCCACAGGATTACTTGCGGGGTGGCCATGGTCCATCATATCTGTGTGATCTTTCTTGATGTGTGAACAGCAGTGTTGATGTGTGGTCATCTTGTGTAGGCCTGTCTTCCTAGTCACACGGGGTACATTTGAATATGTGAACTTGAGTGGTCATACAGTGTGAATGGGCTGTCATTGTCAGTAGTGTTGATGTGTGTGTGCCCCTGCAATGCCAACTGCACACATGTATGATCCAGGTAATGAGTGCCTGTTTGTCTTAATTGTCTGCCATGTGCTTCAGATTGTGGGCACATGTAGGAGTTGTAGGTTGGGCACTGTGCAGTGTGTTGTTGTGTCCTTACACTCCTGGGGGACACCTACTTGTTGTCGCTGCCAGTTGTGAGTATACAGTGTGTGTGCCTGCCAAGTCTGTGTCGCGTTTTGCTGATCAGCCATGTGTCTTGTTACTGTTTGTGCTCACTGTGCAGACCTGCTCAGCCACACTGACATTATTTGTGTGTTTTCTCATGCATTGCTGTCACTTGACCCATTTTTTGCTCCAGTATGGTATGTGGTATGTGGAGTCATGCCATCCCCTATATGTGCTTCTGATGCCTACACATTGTGAGTAACTCCTCTGTGTTTGTGTACTGTTCACTCCTCACCTGTCCACTACTGACGTACACACCACTTCAATCTCATGTATTCCACCCCATGGCTTGCCAGTGTGTGAGCCTCCCCACCACTTCATAGTGTGACACTATGCTGTGTGAGGCTGAAATGTGTACAGGACCAATGTGCCACTCAGGACAGTTTCCCAAATTGGTTATGTGTTATTTTTTCAACTGTTTTGCAGTCATGGTTGCTCATGTGCAGTGCACATGTTTGAGCAGCACAGTCCTCTAGTCATGTTGTTTGCCCCTGGGTTTCCCTTAGTTGTGCATCTGTGGGTGATGGTTAAGCTGTATGTGTGTTTGCTGAGGTACTGCTACCCTTCCCGAGTGTGATGTTCTCTGTGTGCTGTGATGATTTGTGTTGTGGGAGTTCATGGTGTGGCACTCAGATATATGTGCTACTGGTTTGGTTGGTGTGCACACAATGCTTGGTGTGCTTGCAGTGCTGTCAGTGTGTGTTGCCTTGTACTTGCCTGGTGTGCATCCCCCTGATGTCATGCTGAGTTTGCTATGTGATGGATTGGTATGTGCATCTGTTGTGTTTTTGTTGTGGATGTATGCAGTGTTTGGCCTGTGTTGGCTCTTTCTACTGACAGATGCTATGTGTGTGTGATGTTCTATTTGCATGAGATTGTGTGTGAGTAGTTGTTGCTGTGTGATACATTCAGATGTGTGTTGCAAGTGTAGTGTGCATTACTTGTGTGTCTGGCACATGCAGCAAGGTGGATTCTTGTTCCTGAGCTTGTTTTGAGTGCACATTGGTGGTTTCTCCTCCTATTTTTGACCTGTCACTTGTCAGGATTGTGCATGTGCATGCTTGTGGTACACTGACACACCATGTTCACTTGATGTGTGGTGTGGTGTCTCAGTCAGTGTCAGCTGATTGTCCCATTGATCCCAGTTATTGTTCATGTTTTTTTTTTGATGATGCTATTCTTGTTTGTGTTGGGGTATGGTGTCTGGGCATTGGCTCTGAGTGACAATGTTGTGTACTCCTGTTCTGTCTGTGGTCACATTGCCTTTCCACTATTTGGCTGCACATGTCTGGGCTTGTTGGACTTCTGTGGATGTTGTTTGTGAGGTTTGTGTTTGGCTATTGTTTTTGTGTCAGCCTTGGTTCAGGCATCCCTGAGTGTGAAATTTGTGGATGCACCACAGGGAGTGTGATTGGTTGTCATTGGACTCACAGGACATCATTTGGACCATTATGTGTGTTTCTCACAGGTGTTGTGTGCTGCAGGTGTGAGGTGGGTAGAGGAGGGGTGAGTGTGAAGGTCCTACTTGTGTTTGACAGTCAAGGAGTGTGACAATGAGCCATGTGTGTTGTGCTGATGACATACACATGTCAAGTAAGTGGAGACAGATGTGTGGCTGGTCACTGTATGACTTCAGACACTTCCTATCATTCCTGTGCCTATGCATGGCCTGCCTTGATGTCTCCCTAAGTTGTTGCACAGAGGTCACTTTGGCTTAATTTCACTCACTGTGCCACCCATGTCTGATTTGATGGCCTAAGGGTGGTGTGATATGTTCCTTTTCTTGCATGTGATGTGCAGATGCTATGTGGCTTGCTCCATGGTTTTCCAGCACTGTCCACTTCACTTTTGGCTGGCCCATTTATTGTCCTCCATTGCTGCTGACCTATGGTATGAGTATGTGGCTGGGTGTCAGTGTGGGGTGTTTGTGAGTGACTTGACAGGCAGTGTGAACAGTTCATTGGATGTTCATAGGCAGTGTGAGTCTTCATTTTGTGATCATACTCAGTTTGCTTCACATGAGTGGAAGGTTGGTGTGAGGAGGAGGGTTGTCCAGCCCCTGAGCTTCTGTGCAGGGTGTTCCTCTTCACCCCCACCTTCCCAGTCAATCTCCCTTGTCCTTTGATGTGTGGGGTGCAAGGTCTGGCTACACCTGGCAGATTAATTGTGCAGGGGGGCACAGGAGGAGCACACAGCATGTTCCCAAATGGGTGTGGGAAGGGTGAAGGTGGAGCCCTGTGAATCTTTGCAGACTGCCCATGCCTGGCGCAGGTCCTGCCTACTACATTGTGCGCAGGTATTCTTGCGTCTTCACCGCTGCGGTGACGTGACCGGGACATTGCTGTGATTTCGCGGTTGATGGGTGACCCGGATGCGGAGAGGTGAGTTTCTGGCAGGTGGGAGATGTGTGGGTACACTGGGAGATGTGTTCCTGTCCCCACCAGAGTGTCTGATGTGGACAGGAACCGTGTGTCAGCACAGGAGTTGTGTGTTGTGGTTGTGTGCGGAGTTGTGTATTTGCGTACCTGCGGCATTGTCCGCGACGGTGCATTATTTGCTGGTAGTGGATGGGGTACAGCACCGGAAGGGCTTGGAGAGCTGGATCCATTGCGGTCAGGACCGGGTGAAGGGGACCGGGAGTCTGGTTTCGCGCTCCGCTGTAGTGCTTCCGCCGTCTCTGGGTGGGTGGCTTCTCCGCTGCTGTGTGATGGGCTGTTTGCTGCATCGTGATTTGTACGGCAGACGGAACGTCATTCCGCACGGCGGTGTGTCTCTATTGGCTGCCTCCGCCGCGGTGGCGGGCGCAAATTTCTGGCGGTTCACGTCACTCCGCAGCGGACGGAAAATGGGCTATGTTTGCACATTGTAATATGGCGGGCGCGAGGACCGCTGCTGGAGTGCGGAAAAAGACATTTTCCGCCACCGCCAGCACCGCGGTTGTGCCTCCGCCCGCCATCGTAATGAGCCCCTAAGTTACAAAATTAGCGAGAATAAGTGTTATCACACCCATTGCAGACCCTTTGCAAAGGTTATCTGGTCATCTTTAAGGTGCAAATTGATGGATTCAGGTCTTACACTGGTACTAGTGAGGTGAAATTTTTGCCAATACAGTATTACTGTGTGTTAAGTGTCACATTATGTTGCATATATTGCCTTTTCTTGTTGCATAACTTAGTCAACCGTGCTCCAGAATTTGACCCCACCTGCTCCATAATTCCAGTGGCTTTGATTAGATTAAACAAACAGAAAATTATTGGGGCCCAATAAGTCTTCCAAAGCTAATAATAAATAGAAGTAGATCCATTTAAACCAAGGGCTTTGTTGTACTGTAATTTTCAATCACAAAAATAGGTTATTGGAGTATAGTTTTCTAATTCATTTCAAGATTCGAAATCTATGGTTGAAATGTTTATTGTCTCAAAAAATAATCCACATGTTTAATGGAGGAAAAGTCCTCTTCTGTGTACAGAGTTTTATAATAATTGAAGCATAGTTGGTTATTGTTATTCTTTGATATGGATACCAAATAAAAACTCAACTTCAGATAAAATGTTGCTATTAAATGTTTAATACACACATTTAGCCAATAGCTTGACTTATAAGCTTTTAATTAAAAAACATTTGTAAGTCTTCCTTAACTCTGAGCAGTTTCAACTTTGCTTCCTCCACTCTGGACAAGACAAAATATTACTCAGCATTTTGTAGAATTGTTTTGAAATAGCTGAACTCAGTTTTCCCTTCATTATCTTTAAAGTTGGCGCAGCTTATCATATAGTTACTTATTATAGATTTATAGGCATCCCAAACGATTTGAGGGCTGGTTAACAGTGAGGATTGGGTTGTTGGTTGCCTGAGGTTTTAGCCCTGGTCAAGCAGCAGCCACAATCCCTGGGAGGGTGAACCACAAAAAGTCGCTAAATTAAGCTGTGCTTAACCCTGGGTTGCTTGGTACAAAAGCCAGGCTTAACTGTAAAGGCAATCTATAAAGTAGTAATGCAGCACACAAACAGGATTAAAGCGAAAACACAAGACAAGTAAAAATCCCACACCAATTTAGAAAATAGAATACATTTTAATAAATTATCTGACACCAAAACAACAAAAATCCAATCAGTAGAGCCGGAGTTAAGAATTTTGATAGGTTTTAGTAAAAACTAGAGCCTAAAAGATCAAAGCACCAACCGCGGACATCAAGTCGCGTAAGACCGGGCCAAAGCCGACAAATATGGCAGATCGCGTTGGAGCGTGGGTCAGATACATGAAGTGGATTGGGCCCAATCGGCGCTTACTTTCAGACTTAGAAGAAATTTGGATGAAAAAGTTCTGAGAAGGTCAAGTTCAGTGGGACAAGGCTGCAGGCAGTGTCTGAGGAGGGAGCCACTGGACGAAGTCGTGGTGAAGATTTATACGTTCGGACGTAGAGGCAGGAGGCTGTAACTGATGAGAGTTCCCATAGGCCGGATAGCCCTTTGGCAAAGGATCGCTAAACAGGATTTGCTGCTGCAGAGAAGAACGGAGCGGGAGCAGCTGCAAAGTCAGGCTGACCGGAGATGCACCTTGGGCGGATAGACTAGCAGTTGGTCCTGGTTTTCTCTCAGTTCAGTTGTTAGCCAACAATTTTCAAAGCCCCAAGTTTTATATTTGGGCTATCTGGGCACCTTTAGCACCACAAGCAAGGGTCCAGGACTGGAAAAGCACCACTTGGTGTTCAGGACTCACTCAGGCTGGGCCCAAGTGCGGGTTCAAAATAGTGGGAGCATTTTATGTCCCTGAGGGTCTGATCAGGAGGTAAGCAAACTATACTCTTGGAATCACTCTGGTATTTCTGGGTTCCGATAAAGAAGCAGAGCTCAAGCAGCTGGGCAGGCCTCTGAGGGCTCAAGGCAGGCTCTAGGAAACAAAGCAGTCCTTCCAGGTGCAGCAAAGCAGTCATGAGGAGTACACAGCAGGTCACAGCAGCAGGCAGTCCTCAGAGTCCTTCCGCAGTCCAGAAAGTGAACTGGAGAGTAGGTCTGAGGACCCTTTTTTATACCTGGTGCCTTCTTTAAAGTAGATCTTTTTAGAGTTTTCTCTTAGGAGTGCTTGGATTTCCTGACTCTCCTGCCCTGGTTCCAGGCTTGATGCAGGGACAAAGTAGTGGTGACAAGCCCTTTGTGGAAAGGCAGAGCACAGCCTATTCAGTTGCAATTGGGGCTCTGCCCAGCTCCACCCCCACCCCCATCCTGCCAGCAGATGGCCCATTCAGGGACATAAAATCCCTCTATTGTGTGACTGGCTAGGAGGAATTCACAAAATATAACTGCCAACTACAGCCAGTCATGTGACTTAAGAGAGGCTGCAGGCACCAAATGGCAAAGGGCAGGAAGATGCCAACTTTCTAAAAGTGGTATTTTCAAATTTGTAATTTAAAATCCGACATTACAATTTTAATTACAATTTCATAGATACCAAACATGAAATGCTTATCTGGCCCCAATCAAAAGTTAGCACCTATTAAATGTAATAAGAAATCCAATGTTATCCTATGGGACAGGCAGGCCTCATAGCAGTGAAAAACAAATGTAAGAGTTTTTCACTAACAGGACGGGTAAAGCTTAAAAGTACATGACCAACCTTTTCATTATAATGCACCCTGCCCTATGGGCTACCCAGGGCTTACCTTAGAGGTGGCCAGTATGCAATATAAGGGGAGTTTAAGGCCTGACAAGGGGGTTATATTGTCAAATCGAATTGGCAGTTTAAAACTGCATTTAGGCTGCAATGGCAGACCTGGGGCATGTTTTAAGGGGTTATTGAAGTGTGTGGCACAATAAGTGCTGAAGGCCTACTAGTAGCATTTAATTTACAGGTCCTGGGTACATGGTATACCACTCTACAAGGGAGTTAAGTAAATTAAATATGCCAATCAGGTGCAAGTCAATTTTACCATGTTTAGAGGAGAGAGCACAAACACTTTAGCACTGGTTAGCAGTTGTAAAAATGCACAGAGTTGAAGGCCCACAAAATCAAATTCAGCAAAAATAGGAGGGGTGAAGGCAAAAAGTTTGCGGGTGACCCTGCAGAAAGAGGCAAGTTCAACAATAACCAAATATGTCTTACCATAAATTGCTTCACTAACGGTTGCACATTTCCTTGGAGCGTTTTGTAAGAACAAGTAAAGGCGTAAAGATCACCTTTTACCCGGAGTCTCTAAATTCCAAAATAATGCATTCAAGCAAACTTTTCCGTGATCTGAAATCACAATGTGGACAACAGACACTTCAACTAATCTGCACCAGATTCCTTGCAATTAGCAGATTATTAACTCTGGATGAGAATCATGTACTGGTGAGTAGGAAGTAATTCATTCTCTTGGGGGATGGCAGAGGCACCACATATCATGAAGATGAAGTTTAGTCATTAGTTTTCTAAGTTATTGATTTGGATTACAAACCTTATCTAAAATATTATTTCGCACCACGCTATAATACACCCACAACCTCCAAGAATACCTTGCAATGAATTTAAGGACTCCAAGACTTTGGTTAAATCTTCAAAGAACAAGTGTGTAGCCAAGGCTGTTGGAGGGTAAATGCTGCCTACCACAGTAGTTATTCTTTCAATTTCTGCCAAAATTAAAAATTATTCCTTCTGAGTCTTTAATTCCCTCCAGCAGTTTATACCTTACTCCCTTTTGAAATAAACTAGTAACTTCTCTAAGTTTTGTCTGAAAGGAACTAGAAAATGCAATCTTTTATTTGGTTTTTAAAATAAAACCTGAATTCATTTTAATAGATCTAATTCTTGAAGCTTTTCTATCTTTACCTTATTCTGCAGAGATATTGCAAAATACCTTTCCTTTTTACTGGCACATTAAGGCCTTTGACAATCTAACTGAAAAAGTAATAGTCTATGCATCATAGGCTAAATAACTTCAGATAGTTACCCTATATAAACACTCATAGTATATTTGTTGAAAAGGCATCACCTAACTCTCACATTAGGAGTAAGGTTAAACCATCCATAAACATGTAATTTAAAATATCCCTATACAAGAGTGAAAAATTATCGCTGTCTAACCTCAACACCTAGGGCGTGATTACGACTTTGGCGGTGAGGCGCCGGGTCTGCCCCACGTCCGCACCGCCAAAGCCGTGGTCCGGCTGCCCGCCAGATTAAGAGCTTCTGCCTGTCTGGTGGGCTTTTTTTTGGCGCTCCCTTGGCGGTGCCTCTAAAAATGGGCACCGCAATGGGAACACCAAAAACAGTTCCTGCACGGCATGGACTGAAAAGTCCATGCCGTGCACGAACTTGGGTGCATGCACACGGGGGGCACATGTTGTGCCCCCCTGCATGCACCCCAGGGCGCAGAGGCACTGGGGGGCCCTGTAGGAGTGTTTTCATGGCAGAGGAATTGCCATGAAAACCAGGGCGGAGAGGAAACTCCTAATATGCTAGGTGGGACCACGGCCGTCTCGCCAAGCATACTGATGCCTCCTGATCGCCGCGAGACCGCCAGGGAGTGGCGGTTCCATTGTGGCTGCGGCAGGGCAATGGCGGTCCTACCGCTCTAATCGTAATAGGTTGGTCGGGAGACCCCCGCCACGCCCCCACAAGTCTGGCGGTCCGTGGACCGCCAGACTCGTAATCAGGCCCTTAGTGTATGATTATGCCATAAGGTCATAATGTAGAAGATAAAACAAAAACCGCTAGTACCTACACATAGAAAAAGCAAAATAACCATAAGAATATGGGCTCAAAAAAGGCAACTGGGAAAGAATAGATAAACATAACTCATCTCACACAATATATAAATGATTGTGCCTTTTAAATTCTCCTTGTTGATAAACAAAGGTCCATACAACCAGCGGCGGGGGTTATTCAATGATTACAACCGAAGTCTGGGATCCAAGGATTCCCGTGCCTTCAGAACCAAGTCAAAAGTAGTTTCGATTTCTGATGGCTATGGATTGATTTGAACCAGAAAAGTGTGCCTTCTAGAAAACATTCTTTGCTGACACAATTTAGATGCAGCGGTTGATGGCAGTTTAAGAAGCAGTTCTGGCTATAAAGTCTTATAACAAGGCAGGAAAAACAGGGGAACAGGAGAGATGGTAGGTGGAAGCATTGGAATCAGAATTGGTATGAAAAATAGGACACATATGATACAGCTCAGAGATATGGGATTGGAGATCAGACGTCTGCGGAGATAACAGCTCAACTCCTCTCATTTGGTTTGGATTTTCTCACAGAATCAGAGATCAAGACATAAATAGGAGAGTCATTGCTTTGGAGGGAAGCCAAAAGAAACCTCAGGGAGAAAATAGAGAGACCCTCTAATTCACAAAAATGTTGGACAACTTATGAGTCTGGGGTCTAGTAGGCAGGAGTTTTAGGGAAGCAAGAATAAAAGGGCCGGACTCTCAAGTAATCTCACAGTGGTGTGTTCAGTCTGACTCAGGAAAGACTTGAAAAAGTAGACTACTTCTGCAAGATGGTTGTGAAAGGTTTGAGATGTTTTCATTAATGAACTAAAATACAGCGTAATTGTTGTGGCAAGCCATTAACAATATATGAGATATTATATTTCCATTTTCAGACTGATAAAAAGAATTCAAAAGCAGACTGGCTTCTCTACCGTACCTCGAACAAAAACGAGTAACGGGTTAACCATGCGTATAAGATAGTAATAATAATAACTGGTATTTACATAGTGCTTCCATAATGTACTTTTGCCAGTTCTACGAGTTCTATGTAACATATATTGTCATTACTCAGTGTATGGCACTTAATTTATGTACCTATGGAAAGATGGCACAGCTAGTCTACCTCGATGGGGTTTAAACTTAAGACCTCTGTGAAATGTCATCTTGTGAGCAGTGAGGATTCAGCGCACACATCCATCATGTTGGCTATGGTGATGAATGCACTTTTCTAAACGCACTTTTCCACTTAAGACCACTTTCTTCACTGTCCAGGACACCAGTTGATAGGAACTCAAAGATGGCCTTGAAAAAGTAAAGGAAGCTGACAGGAACATTTGAAGATAGAGATCACAAAATCCCAAAAGTAAATCAGATGTAAGGGGCATGTGTGATTATATTTGCATCACTCACTCACTGGTGCCTCTCCAATTCATCTCACCTCAGTGAAAATCAGCCACCTCCATCCACCCCACCATATTCAATAAGACTTACTTTTAAAAGACTGAACACTTTATAAGCTAATTTTTTGTTGTGTGTTTTTAAATGCTTCTAAATAGACTAGATGGCACTGTGCTCGTAGTTGTGTGGACTTATTTTACACCTTGTTCCTCTCTGCAGTGCGTTCGATCGATCCTACCATTCATTAATAGATCATACCAATTTGTATGCACTTTTTTTGTTTTATCCTTAATGCACGTTTTCTTTTGATTCAACCGCTGAAGGATGTGTTAGTAGTACATTTTAGGAACATGCATGATGTCACTATTTCAATAATATTAACTAGATGCTCCACTATTGACAGGTTTTCAATTAAAATGCATAAGCATAATGAATTTACTTTGTAACGATTTTCTAACTAAGCAAACGGACCTCAGTTGGCGTCACTGTGACCCGAAGTCTGCTATGTGGTATATTTACCCTGAACTGCAACGACTGCATACTTAACAATACATTTCCTTTGCATTATATACATAGAGAATTCTCTGAGGTTATATATTTGAAAAGACTCTGCTAATCTATGGTGAAGAAGCAGTGCAGAAACTGCATCATTAGGCAACCACCATCTCCCAACAGTATCATGTCACTTGAAAATACTACTGGATAATACAATATAATAACACTTATCAATCGAGCAACCTCCTGGCAATCAAGACAACGTAATACACCTGAACACAGATAGTACAGAAGTTTAGAAACTTGCTGAAGGCCAAGGATGAATCTCTTAAAATAGAAGACTCACCAGTGTACTGGTCAATGTTGGTGAACTTTGCACTCTCTACTGCAGTGCGTTACGAATGCTCCTATAATAACACCCTCAAGGCCATCTTTGGGGGAAGCCTGTAGTATATAAACCTATCGTTCCTATATGCCCTGCAACCAATGCTAGTGACATGAGCAACCATGCAAGTTTATAACTAGTGAATTTTGTAAAACTATAACCCTTACCGAGCATAAGCACTTCTGGTACATGCGCCACGTTCAACTTTGTTTCCCTACCTTTAAAAGTTCCATTACCTAAACTTTTGTATTACATAATTAACTTAGGGAGTGAAAATAAAAAATGATTCATGTAAAGAGAAATCCGCAATGCATATCTGGCTGATAACTGTACAAGTAGGGAAGCAGAGAACTCTAGTTGTTATAGACCGATTTTGATTCACTGTCATATTTCACTGCTTGAATCATATATTTTAGAACACAGTGCAAGCATTGTGATGTAAACAGATGCAATAACGCGAGAAATTCTAGTCATTCACTTTCAAAAATATTTATTTGAAATCAATATTTAAAAATATACATTGCACAAAACATTTCAATAAAAGTAAAAAAATAAAAAACAATCACATACAATTCAGCTTAAGACATTTGCTCAAGAAAAGGAAGCGTTCAAATGGGAAGGGAAAAAAAATCAAAATAAATATAAAGCCTTTGTTTGTATAGTCTAGACGAGCCATTCACAATCGGGTGAAAGGGAGACCTGCTGTATGCCTGTATGAAGTACACTTTTGCTTTTCACATGATTTTCCCACGACCCCTCTCCTTCAGGCAGGCTGATACTTAGCCCTCCTTTTTCTATATCCTGAGCGCCTGTCTGCCACATTTCATCTCGTGCTGCTAATGCCACACTCCAAGGCTGTGGGGAAGAAGCGGGGAACAAACCAGCAACATGTAGGCCACATGAAATGAAACAAAAGAAAACACAACACCAAGTATACTATTCACATTAAAAGCCCCCAACAAGTGTGGCTTTCTATTCGCACACTCAGAATGAAACATTGTAGCACCAGAGCCTGGCGTTTAATTTAAATAATGCATATGCGCAGAAAAAATGACTTGAGTGTATTTTTAAATTATTATAATGTGTTAGAAGGCCAATTTTTTTTTTTTTTTTTAATCAGTAGCAAAATGTTTTACTCTCTATTAAGTCTGTTATTTATCATGCTTAAAGATTTTACTAAACAAAGTTATGTTTTAGAATACTGCTCAACAACTTAAATCTGGATTCATGTATTTCTAAAACCATCAGCCTGCCACAGTGTGAATCAAGCCGCACAACCTTATACATATATTTGTTCTTAAATGCCCAGCACTTAGCAGTGTACAGTCGATGCAACAACTAATTGAGGTACGATTAAAACTTCGTTTTGAGATTCCTTTCCTACTTATAACTTTTACACATTAAATATGGATTTTCTTGCATATGAATATATGTTGAATTACTTGTCAGGATTACAAGTCAAATCTGATGGCAGGTGAGAGAATAGGGATGCAAACTAATGACTCCTGTACTCTTAAAACTCTAATTCATAAATGGCATCTCAGAAAAATCGGAAATTTGCTCCTGTAGATTTTTTTTTTTTTTAAATCAAATTTCTGACAGTCATGGGGATTAACAAAGAAACCTAAGAGTACTCCTCGAACAAGCCCTCAAATGCATAAAATGTAGGTATGGAGAATTTCTAATTAGAGTTTTCTTCCAATTTTTAGCCTAGAAATGCACCTTGTTCTAGGAATGACAGGGGTAAATTTGTCTGCATTTTTTGTTAAAATACAAACAGCAAGGTAAAATTCCACCAAGCTTAATTCCGCAAATCAAGATTGGAAGTGTAGCTTCTGATGAACTGACCTTATGAGTGTTAAAGGCTTTTGTCAAATGGGCCCAAACGTCTTTGGTAATCTACCTTTATAAACTTAAAGGCTGCCTTCTTCTCATAAACCAGCTTTACCATGGCCTTCTACATTCTGGAGTTTGCCTCACCAAAATACTATTGTGTAAATTGTGTACATGAATGTGAAGCGATTATGACTTTATTTCACTTAATTTTCTTAATGAATGTTGAATCTGAATTATTTTTTAAATTATAAAGATGAAGAGTGTCCAATACATACAATTACTCGAGCATGTAAGTTGTATTGCATAGGGACTTCGAGAAGCTTCTGGCAGATAAAAGGTGCATGGAAAATGGTACAACATTCATTGAGGCATTGAGGTTGAGGGGAGACAAATGAGGGTAATCATTTAGAAATAATACACAAAACAAAGCGAAAAGATAAAATAGGAGGCTGTGAAGAGAAGATAAAAAAGCAGATGTGGGAAAAATATGTTACATCAAAGAGGGGATGTGCAGTGGAGCCAGGTGGAGACTGAAAAGGAAAGAGCTAACAGGCAGAGCGAATGAATGCCTCTACACACAACTGTGAAAAGCACTGGGATTCTAGTAGGATGAATGTAAAATTCAACCACTAATGTCCACAATTTGTAACAAACTGATATTCAGTTTCTAAGTTCTTGTTTCAGTAGTAACTGCACCTGGGTGTAGGAGGCAAACGCAATTCACTTTTTGAAAAGAAAGAAGGCATTAGACAAGTAGAATCAAATAGGTGCACGTTATATATGTCAACTGCAACACTAAACTAGAGCTATATTCGAACAAATCTTTAGAATACTCCAAATTCTAGTACATGTAACTTGTACATATCAGTGCATGGTTCCCGTGCTCTCTTAACAGTACCTCTCCACCCAGTAAACAGATATGGGAAAAAACAAATGCCTTAGGTATTTTTGCCTGCTGCCATGATGACAAAACGATTGAACGAGGCATGGACAAGTGGAGGGCCTGGCTGCAGTAAAAAAGTACGGTCATTCTTCGGAACGGATGTGCCTAGCAGTTCAGGATGGGCTGTCTTTATTGGGGCAGGGCCAGAGTTGATTTTTACCAGGTTGCACCTGGTCTGTAATGGCACATTATAAAAAAACAAAGAAACCGGATGCACCTAAAGTACACATAAGTGGTTGCGATTCATTTAAGCATTTCCATTCTTCACTTTTGTGCTGCATGAAAAGCACAAAGGGAGTGCAGGTAAGTATAAACATGGTTCTCAAATTTCTGTGGTACTCGGGTACAAACTGCGCCTCACTGATGAGGCCCACAAAGACAGAAATATATGTGAGGCTACTGGGGCTCCCCTTTTGGAGGAGAACTGGTGCAGACGTTTGCTGGACTGTTCCATTTGAGACTTGGCCCATCAGAGCCAACACCAGAGAAAGCGAACCAAGGCTCCATTCCAGAGGCCTGTGCTTTTCAGGGCCTTCTTTCCTAATAGAAAACGTATTTACAGCATTAAACAATCCAACCGAGCAGGCCGTTTTGAAGGGAGACTCCAAACGCCAGAGATAGCATTTCCATACTGTTACAGGGCCCCTTGATGAAGAGCGGAGGCTTGAAATTCATATAGGTATAGAGGAAATAAAATAGACTATAATTCACGGGTAATAAGTTAACTGAAATCATGAATCTTGTGTCAAAAGAAAGGTTAGTAAAGCATTAAGCATGGACAATGAATTAAAGATTGTTAACAAAATGTTCTCATCAAAGTTGTGTAATGATTTTTAAAGAAACTGAACTCAAGTTTATTTATTATACATATAGTATTGTGGTGCCCAGACTTTTTTTCCAAGTCTCCGGCTCGACATTTTTCGGGCACAATTCTGATAAGGCAGTAGGACATCCCCACCACTGGATGGCGCCAAAAGTTGAAGATCAGTGCTTACTTTGAGCTATTGGTTGCATTGGGGAGGGGGCCACCGGCACAGTTTTATGGGGACCGGCACTTATTTTTCCTCTGAAGATATTGATTGAGAACACCCAAAAAAAAATCAATGTTTCCCTCTGTGATGGAACTGGTGCTCATGCAAAGCACTCTGATACCTTCAGATAGAGTTACACAGTCATAAACGGAGAAAGAAGAGACTGGCAAGAGTGAGATAAAAGGGGCAGGCAGTGTCTGGTAGCGGATTAAAGATGCCCGACATTCAATAGTACCGGCTGTGGGCTTCAGAGCAGAGCTTTGGACATGGGCACTCATTCTTTTGCAAAGTAAGCACTGCTGAGGCTACCCCGCATAGTTACAAACATTTTTTTCTGAATAGAAGGAGATGCCATTTGTAGGGAACCCAAAGCAGATAATCACAATTTTTTTGAACTGGCAACCTCTTTTGACTTGCATCATTATTATTAAAAACTTTTTTCAACTCACCCCTTTATTTGATCTCTACATCATCCCAGTCTGGGTACTAATGTTCATATTACGGGGTTTGCTCAATAGGTAACAAGCGTCTCTTAGGATATGTCACGGTGATAGGCAGCTTTAAAGTGAACGGAATTACACTAACCTGTGGAATGCTATTGACCTTAATTTGCCTACGAATCACAGGCAAAAAAAATGCCAAATGGTAGCACCATAAGAACAAATAAGAAATGTAATCTGTTCCCACCATGATCTGCCTGCTTTGGAAGATCTTCAAGTGGATCCCCACTGAGCCCAGGAAAACGGTCACCCATGTGCTCGTCAGCAGCAGATTTGACTATGGCAACGCACTCTACGCCGGCACCACCCAAAAACTTCTAAAGAAACTGCAGAACATCCAGAATGCCTCTGCCGGACTTATCCTGAACATCCCCCACCGCAGCCACATCACGGGACACCTGAGAGACCTTCACTGGCTACCTATTAACAAAAGAATTACCTTCAAGCTCCTCATGCACGCCTACAAAACCCTCCACAATGCCAGACCTGCATTCCTCAACCACCTCCTCTCCCTTCTACACTCCCACCAGACATCCCTGCTCCACCCAACTAGCCCTGGCCACCATCCCACAGATCCTCAAGACCACGGCTGGAGGAAGATCCTTCTCCTGGAACTCCCTGTCTCTACATCTCAGGCAATCACTGTCGCTGCCTCAATTCAAGAAGGACCTCAACACCTGGTTCTTTGACTGAACCGCACCCCCCCCCCAACTTAGTGCCTTGTGACCCTTACGGGTGAGTAGTCGTGCTTTACAAGAACCCTGATTTATTGATTGATGAACCGATTGGCAGAAAACCAGTATAAACAGATTACCTAAGAGCAGGGAGTGGTTTTAGCAAGTTTGCACAGTTATTCAACTAACAAGGTGTTTAATAACTACAGCAGTGATTGAATTGGTCAACAACTAGAGGCATCCTGGACACTTAGAACATTTGATATCTAGCCCATCACAGTAGGTCATGCTACTATGTCCACAACTGAAAATTATCTCCCAAAACGCACCCATGTACTCTGCCAAAAACAGTGTAATGCCTGTGACCGAGCAGCATTACGGTTTTTCCATGTCCTTGGGGGTTAAACTTGTTTGTTTTCTGCAATTAATTGATAACATAGAGAATATGTCAATTTTTGGAGCATGGATCAGATGGAAAGGCAGGGCAGCCTCGTCTAACAAGCTATCAATTGAAATCTGTTGCCGAATTTATCCCTACGCATATGTGTCTGCTATTCTATAAAATCTATATGTCTCTTTTTATGGTGCAATTTTTAACTAGAAGATATGACGAGATGATCTAAAGCCTGGGTCTGAAGATCGGAAACTGCAGAAACATGCAGTGACTCTTACTTGAAACAGTACAGCCATCGAAACGTTCCTGATGTACGCTCATTATAAATTTGCCGGGTGCCCTTAATGAGATGGTGACTGTGTGACACACATACTATAGTCTGTGGATAGCTCCGCAGGTAGATCATGGGTGAAATGAAGAAACAAGAATGAAAAGTGATGACTCAGAAAATGATTAATTGGCTTCAGTATTTAAACTATTCCAAATTTACAGACATATTCATTTTTTTCGTCTAAAGCAGTAGCTTCTATGCACTGTTGAAGCTACAACACAATGCAATTTTCTAATTGTCTCTTGTCGCTTGTCCAGGACATTCAAACCGTGTGCCATCATCTAAATTCTGGATGTCTCTAAGAAGAAAAGTTATTTGGGTGATTTGTAAGCCAATGCTTAATTAATGCAGATTGAATTATATAACTTATCAGTAATTACAGGTAATATTTTGCTCTACTCTATATCAACACCACATTTTACTTTTTTAAATACCTATGACGTCCCATTTGTGCCATCTGAGGTGAATATGAGAAAGTTCTGGTAGCTCCAATGTACTCCACAGTATTTCTGGTTTTAACTGGAAGTCCTCGACCTCTAGTAGATTAAGAAATAGAAGCGGGGTACCACTGTCCTCTGCTTCTGTTCCGCTCAACAGATTTCAATCAATGAGATTTGCTCAGTGTGGCATCAAAAGAACGTCGCGTTTTAGACACAAAAGCTTCTGACACTGTCGCCACTATGCACTGGTTGCAGGCTTCAATAACTGAAAAACAGAGGTGTACCGAGCGCCTTGAGGGAGATCAACGCTTCCAGCTCCTGCTCTGAGTAAGCTAAGAACTGAAGGGCAGATCAAAGAAAGAAGGGATAAGACCAGCAAATCCCACCAGGAGTTGTGCACCTTGTGCTCTGATGGGTGGACCAAGGACTTTTTAATTCCTTTATCCTCTCATTCAATAAAACAGTATGTTTTGTTTCATCATTTAGGGCACCATCAGCTGACATGCCTCTTAGAAAGAGGGAGAAAAACACACTGCTTAAAATGCAGCCTTTAGCGTGCTCCAGGGAGCGAGAGCGGATTTATGTATTGCGTTAACAAGCCTCAGATGTCGTGTGATGGATCAGGAAGACTACTTGACATGGAAAAGTTAGAGAAAGTATTACAGAGCAAAATAATTAAACATAATAGCACGCCTTGTGTGATTTCCTAAACTTCCCGCAGCTTTTGTTAACAATGAGAGCAAGAGATTAAGCGTTTTAGGCCCATCATATTTTTTACTGTTTAAACTTGAAAACAATCAATTCTTTTTGCTTTAACTAATTAGGCAGATCCAGTGCTTAATTTGCATCGGTGTTTGTAGGTGGTGGACACCAGACCTCATTTTTGGCCAATGGCTGTTATCGTTCATCATCAGATTTGAACCGAAGCAAGAGAGAGAAAGGCGGAAAAGGAGAAAGATGGATGAAGAGAAATATAGGAAAACAGTGACAAAGAGAGAGCAAGGATGAAAATGAACTTGCAAGAGTGAGATACATAGACAAGAAGAGTAGTGAAATAAGGTCAAATCAAGGGAGCCCAGGCAATTGGCAAAGTTGGTGGTGGTTCCCTGCGAAAAACCTAGGGGATTTGTCCTTAGCCTTTGCTGTTTTTTTTTTTAATAGAAATTAAGTGCTAGTAAGAACCCACGGGATGACACACCTACCTGTGTCCACACTCCCTTCCCATATTTCCGCTCAGGAGGTTTCCTGGAGGAAAACAGAGCAAGAAACGGAAGATGCCATTGACACCAAAGTCTTTTTCTGGCTTGAGTTAGCGTTGTGATTGCTTGCAATGTCTAAGTCTTGCTTTGAATGGCAGTACTGGAGACCCTCTCCCCTACAAAGTCCTTGACAATTTTCTCAACAGCGGTGAACACTTCCAACCCGAACTCTTACATCTAAACTATTGTTTTTTTGTATTTTGGGAACTCCGCACTATCAGTCTATCTCAGTGTTATGAAAACATGCATCCAGTGGTTCAGATCAGCTACAGGGAGATTACAATAAATTTAAATGAATGTAAAGCAAATTTGCACTAAGTGACTACTGAAAAATGATATCCACATTCACAGGGTGGTTAAAAATCCACATTTTCACCAAATGCGAAAAATTGCATTTTGTCACCAGTCCTTTAGTGAAAATGTTATTTTAGTACTGGCTGCTTTATACAAATGTTGGTGCAAATTTGCACTCCACCAGTGCAAAGTTAACTGTTCTAAGCTCTTGTAACTTACCCACTTTTCTAGTCTTTTCCAGAACGCCTTGAATTTGCACCGTAGTACTAACTGAATCTTAGGAATAGTCCTGCTTTTTGCACCATGGCAAATATCTTTTGATCTTGATCTGTTCTCTGAAAATCTAGTGATCTGAGGAGTCGCAAAAAGTACTCAAGATACAATAGGCAGATATTGGTTCAGGCAGGGCACTTTAGATAAATGTTTAAATGAAGATGTGCTATTGATGCCCGTAGAGGTACCTGATAAAAATTCTACAGCTATCTATCCAAAGAACAGCATGACATGTTGGCACCCAGAAGTAAAGACAGGATCCTGCAGAAATTAGCAATTTTAAATCAATTAAAATGATAAATTATGTATTTCTCCATTCCCACAGCAACCTGCACCTCGTGGAATGTTTATGCATTACCCTGCTTGCGATAGGGAAAAATAATATTTTAAGGCCACACCACGGTCAGTAACAAGATTCCATTTTTACTGTCCCTTCAAAGCAAGAAGGCACTGAAACTCATCCAGAGACAAACACAACTCAAACTACATGCCAGGGTGTGCAGTTGTAATAAGAATAATCAATAAATCACACAATATACCCAGAAAGATAGTAAAACACATTCTACACCTGTGTCACCTACATGTTTGTTTTCAGAAACCACGATTGATTCTGCTTTTAATTCATTCCTGAAGGTGTAAAATCTAACATGTAAAATCCAAAATTTTAATTTACAATCATCCAGGTTACAACGAACCTACTACCTAGCATCCTATAGATTACACTGAACTAGCTAAATGATGTCTTGCAAGAAGCTTAAAAAAATACAACTGTTTTTCCCCAGATGAGAAGAGCAGACTGGGTTTAAGACACAGAAAATGAAAATGTAAAATTGAGTACTAAAATTCATTTAAGAATTACCACAACGCAAACAAATAGCTGTAACCTGCTTTGGTAGACTATATGCTGCCGGAAACCCAGCCTGAACTGATGCATGCCTGTGTGATGCTTATCTTCAGAAATATATCAAGATGAGGTAGATGTTATCGCTCTTTAGGAGGTGCAACATGTATGTGTCATGACGCGCCCACACATGAAACATGCACAGAGCATGCTACAGCAGCATTCCGTATTAGTAGATCCAGTCACTTATTTACATTTCAACTTTGCTTTTCTAACCTAATTTTTCAGTGAAAAGGAAACAAAATGGCTGGCAATGGTTTTAGCTGCTCCAATCATTTGACCTCTATGGTAACCAGGGGCATGAGCAAGAGTGTCTCACAACAACCAGACAAACCCGCTCACCGTGCCAATTGGAGCCGGCATACAACTGTCTGGACACATGCACTGACACAAGAGCACACAGACGCTTTACCACCCAGTAGGATGGTCACGAATAAAACAGCTACAGTCACATATGAGCAAAATAATTTAAAAATATTCTCCTTTCCTCAACTATAAAACCTATAAATATTCATACTTTGAAATACAGAAGTATTTTTCCCTGAATAGTTTCATACACACAAAATCGTATCTAATCCAGCCCCTGCAGTACAACAGGATACATGTTCACTTAAATTAAACCTTACTGGAGATGACAGCATTGTGGACATAAAAACCAGACGTCTGCGGTGAATCTTCCTACTCATTAACCCTTCACTGAGAGAAACTAATTTTACTTTTTGTAAGTAATTTCAGAACTACCTGATCAACTATTACCGTCCGCTCAACAGAAAGTAGATATACAAATGAATTAAATAAAACCTTGGTGCCTATCTTCTGAGTATGGTATTACATTTAGAAATTATTTACGATAGGCAGAGAGCGAATACATCTCAAAGGGACAAATCAAACGTGTGCATCTGCATTTTTGACACAATAATCAATGTTTGTTGAAATAAAGTGTAGTAACGCAAGTCACAGATAAGATAACATCTCTCTGGTGTCGTCTGGAAACATGATAAAAAAACACAAAGCAGAAAAACCCAAGTATATCCTTCACAGTCTCGCTTGCCTGTCCTCCCAATTCCAAGTTTTTGTTCTGAACTCAAAGGCTCTGCCGAGTCTCTCGGGAAGGCTATTTGAAAGTTAACACCTTTTAAAACATAAACAGATCTTGTACGAATCCCAGAGCCGTCTATGGATAGCGATTATAATAAAGCCTGGGGGCATGTTGTCTTGTCGGAGACCGGTGGGCGTGGGTGGGTTTCATGGCCTCCCAGCTCCGTCGGAAAAAACCTGTAAATAGCGCTTCCGGCGCCGAGGACCCATCTGCGCCTAGACGTGGCTGTCATTGTGGTGGTACGAGGTGCTCAGTGGTCGCCGCGGCCTGAAAGGGACGAACCACAGGATCTTCCAGCGAGTGCCAAACACTTCTGAGAAGGTCTGCTGCCACGGCTTCCGGGCCCTAGATCTGGAGGAGACAGCATTATTAGTGAGACGGCGCGGCCCCGGGTGCCCATCACTGAGTGAAAATAAAGCAGACGCGCTGGAGAGGCGCACGCGAGCTCTCGAGACTCATGTCCCTGGCATCACAGCCAGGGCTTTTCTTTCACTGCCGCAGGCAGGCCGGAGCTTGGGTGGGGAACACATGTGCACTGTCAACCAGCACTGGCCTGTAGCATTTGCACTTATTTAAACGCGCAGACAGTTCAATTAAAGGTGAACCCGGTGTGTGCCACTGTCCACTCATCACCAGACTTTAAACTCCAAGCAGCGCCAAGGCCCATGGCAGATGCCTGGACAATATAGCAATATAGATTTACAAAGGTCTGACTCCACCCCCACAAGTGCTGCACTCTTTATTTAACCATTGCAACGAAAATGGCAGAACATCTTTCACTACTGGAAAGAAATAATCTCATTTAAAAAGGCCCTTTTTGGTCTGTCCTTCTAACTAGGGGTGAACGTAACTGGCATAATTCCGTGTAGCGTAATCACGTGGCATTACCCCAAAATTCCGTGATATTACATGGAATTACGCGAGAAGAGTAATTCTGTATTTAGCGCTATTTACTTTGTGCAAAAATGCCCCCTCACATCCAGAATGGAAGCAATGATGCATTTTATGCTAAGAAAATAGCGCTAAATACAACAGAACATAAACAGCAGCACAAGCAGTCACTCGCCCTCTCTAAATATGCAGTTGCGGTAGGATTTCCCCCCCCAAATTAATCTTAATTACTTGAGCAGGCGTAATCACTTTATTATCAGTAATTCTGCATCAGAGTAAAGCAGAATTAACAAAATGACTTTGATTACACCGGCGTGATTGAAATTCCATCCAGGCCTACTCCAAACCTCATTTAAGGACAATAAACGTGAAGTACTTATGTTTACCATTAAGAAGAGTCAGGGCCTGATTCACAAATGTAACAAACTTATGAACATGTTTACTACTTTTGGCCAGTCACAACATCTGAGTGTAAGTTAGTAGTAAAAAACACACAAAAAACACCACATATGGCCAACCACTGGTAATGCAACACTCCCACAGAAAATAATGGAGGTATGCAATGAAAATAAAACCCAATAGGATATAATGAATTAAATTAAATTATTTAAAATGTTAAAAATATAAATAAATATAACTCAATGTTAATACATAAAATTAGTTCATATTTATTTAATTATGAAATATTTTAATAACTTGTTTTAAATTTAAAGATCAAAGCAACAATATTTATTTTGAAATAACTAAATTAATTTATTTTAATCTATACATCACCTTTAATAATGACTGCATATTAACAAATATTTTGGTCTTTAGGTAGAAATTATTTTTTTAATTTATACTTCAGAAAAATGATTTTAATTTTATTTATTTCCATTTATTAAATTTTAATTCACAATTAAGTTAAGTGCTAGCATTTTTTTATTTTGTTCTACATATACAAATATATAAAATTTACATTAAAAGTTAACATAAAAATATTTTTTATATTTATTTTTGAGTTAAATAAACTTTTTATGTTTCCCTACACTTTACGAAGCAGAGATCTCTGCCATGACTACGGAGTCTCCCTATGGTAAAGTATAGCGAACGTTTGCAAAAATGTATTTAACTTGATAATAAATATTAAAACTATTTGTACATTAAATGTTAATGCAAATTTTATTCATAAATATTTATTTTATATATAAAACAAAAAAGCTACAGCCCTATTAAATTTAAGACCCGATTTCGATGTCGGGTAGAAAGCCATCCGACAACTTGTCGGAGGCATTACACCCGACATCGGTGGTTTCCCTCCGACTGCCGTATTACATGCCAGTGGTAGGAGGGGAAACCCGCTCGGGCATTCCGCTGCACTTCCAACGGGCTCCTTGAGCCCGTCGGAGCATCGGATAGACTCATAATCTTATAATGACGGTGGAGCCAGCCGCGGCTCCGCTGTCGAGATTATGATGGCACTTTCACACAGCCTTTCCAGGTTGGCCTTTTCGACATGGAAAGGCTGTCGGAAAGTGACTTTGGGGGCCCCTAGCAGGGCCCCCTTCCCCACTGGCCCTCCGCTATGGGGCCTGGGGGGCACCTATGCTGCTCCCTAAACATCCCTGCACCGTGTGGCAGGCACTGCATGGTACCTGCCACATGGTGGAGGGATGTTTACAGACATCCATTTTTTAATGGCAGCTTGTGCTGCGAGCCTTTTCCGCCCGCTGCACAAGCTGCCATTGAAAAATGGATGTTTCAACCATGTTGAAACCATAGGTCGGCGGTTTTAGTCCGCAGCGGTGTTGGTTGGACACAAGTCCGACCCACATCGTAACTAGGCCCTTAATTTTGAAATAAATAATTTCTGGAAATATAAAATAAAATATACATATTTTTCTGAAGTTTAAATTAAAAAAGAAACTCCCCTAAATAATTTGTTTTTATTATGCATTAATAATTATTAGAAGAGATAGAATTCATTATAATTAAGCTACATTTTAACACAATTATTTTATAAAATTTTTGATTCAGAATAGGGTATTAAGATATTTCATAGTTAAATAATAAATATGTACTAGTTTTACATCTTTTTAACGCTAAATTAATTGATTTAATTTACCATTATGGAATGGAATTTTTATTTTAATTTTAATTCCATACCTCCGTTATTTTCTAAAGGTGGTGTACTCCCAGTTGTTGCCTATGTGTAGTGCTGGATTTACTACTGTTTTTTTTTTTTTTAATAATAGCTTTAAATTGGATATTGTGTCTAGCCAAAAGTAGTAAACTTACTCAAAAGTGCAAGTTACCTTTGGGAATCAGGCCCTCAATCTGTACAGTTTACACACTTAACTTGGCATTTAGAGTACACTGCCATAAACTAACAGGGCGCCTGTTTCATTAAACCTGTGGTGCCCCCACTCCATTTAGAAGCAGGCACCACCCGTTTTCGGCTGTCAGTGCCTCAACTAGCTCTGCTGTCGGAAACCCTTGACTCATGGCTCTTGAGTCACATTGGCAGATGCCATGCCCTACCTAGGGTGGAGCATCCATCACTGATGTTTCCTACCTGGGACAACTATGTGAGGGCAGGCTAGGAAATTAGAAAAATGGCCATGATGCACCAGGAGAAAACCCTCTGGCATCATATTTCTTTTCTGCTTTTCAGAAACAACTCCCCATCTTTGGTGGTTGTTTCTGAAAAGCGAAGAGGAATGCAGAGGAGGCCGCAACAACATGGTGACATGCTCAGCATTCAGCTTTGCCAGAAGTCAATCTACCACACTGGTGGGGGCACTTTTAGAAAAGAGAACGGCTGGCAAGCAGGGATATCTAAATTTGATCGGCGGTACTTTGAAATAGGGAGCAGAAGGGATGAATGCCAACAGAACTCAAAATGAGGCCTTCATCATTTTAATTCACTTGACCCTATTACATACCACCTCTTTTTGCCTCTTGCAATCCCAATGAAAAACTCCCATTTGCACTTTTACCTAGCACGATAGACCATTTCTGTAGATACTCACATTCCTTCACAGCAGTTTGACATTTTTTCTATCGTCGTAGTATCCTGCGATCGGGACAAAACAAAAATATCTCCATCAGAAAGATTGATGCACTGTCAGTAAAGGATATCACTTTTTAGTTCTCATTGTTGTCCAACACAAAATTACAAAGAGAGAACATTGGGTCAGCTCCTTGCTCATGACATGCCTTATAGTGTAAGTTACTTGCTCCTAATTTGTTGGCTTCCCCCCCAGAGCTCCCGCACTGCCAAACCCATGTTTGAACCGCCTGCCAGATTAGGAGTTTTCTTCTGTCTGACAGGCAGTTCTTTGGTGTTTCCACAGCGGTGCCTATGCAATAGGCACCGCAATGGGAACGCCAAAATCAGTACCTGCACAGCATGGACTGCTGCAGTCCATGCTGTGCAGATAGTGGGGTGCATGCACACCGGTTGGCACAACATAAGCCCCCCTGCAGCACCCCATGGTGGAGAGGCACAAGTGGGCCCCGTTTCCTCACTGCCACACTTTTCATGGTGGTGAGAATACTCGTAATATGCTTGGCGGGGCCGCAGCGGCCTCACCAAGCATATTGCTGCCTCAAGACCCCCACGCCACCCCCAGGGATCTCGGATCCCTGGTGGGTGCAGTTGTTCCAGGGCGGCCCGACTGCCCTTGTCATAATAGGGCAGTTGGACCATCAGACTTGCAATAAGCCCCTAAGTTTGGAGCAGGTTTTCAAATATCATGGAATTCACAAGTACTTGCAGGACTCATTCAAGGAATCTGTGACAGCCAGAGTCCCAGGATTATTTCTGGACTTATTCATACATTTTAAGCTACACACACACGCAAAGTCATTGCAACAGTATAAGTGCAACAGGTGTTAAAACTAAAGTCTTACATATGCCACACACATTTATTTGCACTTGCTAACCTATTTGTTTTATTTCCCACAAAGGAATTTATTTTCCCTATCAATAAACTCTTTCACCAAAACCAATTTAGTAGTGTTCACTCCTTTCTCACATCCTGAAAGCTGATTTACTCGTACCCTTCACAGCAGTAAATATGCAGCCATTTCAAAGATGGGAAAAAACACGCAAAAGGTTTGTGAATACCCACAAACTTCTGTTTGTTAGTGCGGACTACCTTACATCGGTGCCTCCGCCATCTGAATCCTATTTACACATAAAATAACCCCATCCAGGTGTAAATTTGAGTGTGGGTAAATATATTTACTAACGCAAATTCACTTTTTGGGAATCACAAATATGAATTTTCAATAGTAAATTATGATATTACCACACCAAAATCAGATCTAGGTGCGCAAGTAACTTTGCGAATTGGGTCTTAAGATATATGGCCATATTAGGAGTTTGGCGGTCCTACTGTCGGCCCGCCACCGCCAGTGGGGCGCAGAAGTACCCACTCCAACATTCAGTTCCTGAAAAGTACCACCAGTTGTGGAGTAACCATGAATAACAGCAACACTCTTGCCTTTCTTTGGTGCATTGTGCCAGATATGATTACAAGGACGCAGAAGATTCACTTCAGGACTAGGATCAGCTGCGTGATATTTCTTCAAGAACCCACACTCCTGGGTAATTTACTCCTACCGGGCTCCACAGCTGGAATTCCCCTATATGCACTGCTCCACCTGCACGAGTGCCCATCTCTCCCCTCTTCCAGCAGGCCAGGCAGGCTTGGTGCCAACACAGACCCAGAGCTCTCCTCCACTGGCAGATGTGATGTTATGTGCATTTGTATGGTGCACAACTCACCTGGAAGGGCATCCTGGAGCTGAAGCAGGAGCTGTATGGGGTGAGCCAGAATCAGGGCTAGATGAAGAGCCAGTTATTCAGTTTCTAGAGGAATTCAAGAACACAGCAGGAGGCTCTGATGTGCAAGGGCAGGTCCACCCATGCTTTAGAAGCGAAGTAGGAGGAGGCACGACAGTCTGATCTGGTTCTGCATATGCTGGGGTGTGAAGAGGAGTCCGGCTGAGCGGAGGTGTCATGTAGGTTTGTGGAGGTTTATGTGGTTGCGGAGGTAAGTGCGGATAATATTGTGTAAGGCTTTGTATGTGTGCATGAGGAGTTTGAAAAGTGCTTGTTTGTGGATTGGAAGTCAGTGGATCTCTTTGAAGTGCGGGATGATGCGAGGACAGGTTGAAGGTGAGCCTGGCCACTGAGTTTTGTATTTTCTGGAGTCTTCCGTTCAGTTAGGCGTTGATTCCAGCACAGTAGTTCAGCTTATTGTTTATGAGGGCTTGCGTGATGGTTCAGAGAGTGCTGGTGGGAAGCCTCTAAAAATCTTCTTGAGCATCTTGAATGTGTGGAAGCAGGAGACGGAGACTGCATTTACATGGCCGGTCATGGTGAGGTGGTTGTCGATTAATATTCTGAGGTTGTTTGCGTGGGTTCCCGGGAAGGGTGTGGGTCTGAGTTCAGCCAGCTGCCAGGTGGAGTATCAGGGCAAGGTGTCTTTGCTGGAAAAAACTACTACAGTCTTGTCTGTGTTGAGCTTGAGGCAGTTGCTTTTCATCAATCTGGCGACTTCGGTCAGGCAGACAGAAAAATTGGTCTGGGTGTTTGGCGTCTTGCCAGATAAAGATATTATGAGCTGGGTGTCAGCAGCATAGGATATGATGTTGATTCCATGGATGCCGATGATGCTGGTGAGTGGGGTTATGTAGGTGTTGAACAGAGTGGAGCTGAGTGAGAATCTTTGTGGAACCCCTCTGGTGAGGTTGACAGCATCCAAAGCGAAGGAGGTTCAGGATGACCGACTAGGTACACCCTATCAGGAAGGAGCAAATCACACGAAGTGCAGGACCTTGAATGCTGGCTTCATTCAGTCATTGGATAAGGATTGGGTGGGAGAAGGTGACAAAGGCTGCAGAAAGATCCAGTAGGATGAGGGTTGCGGTGTCACCTCTGTCCATGATATCATTAGGATATGTCCCTCACCTCTGCAATTCTTGCTGTCAGTGCCACAAGCCCTGGATCACAAGAATTCGCTGACACTCTGCAAGAATTCTCTGCTACCTCAATGAGAATTTCTGGAACCCCTTTGGATGGTGTCACTCCCTTTCTTATAGTTAAGTCTCCAGACAGGGAATGTTGTTACTATTCCCACTCTTTGGGAAGCATATCAAGGGTGGTTCAATCAGATAGTGTGTCTTTTCGAGATGACAGACTATGTCTTTGATGCAAGTTTACGATTCAATGTCAGGGAGGGATGAAGAGCGTCTGCAAGAGGCATACCCAAAAGCAAGAAACAATCGGAAATGAATACTTTGCAAATACCAGCCATTCACCTTTTGGAAGTAGCACCTTTAGGGGACAAAACAGGCAGTCCCTGATGGAATGTTTCCTTCTGCTCTACAGAGGAGACCACTGTCTCCACCCTCCACCTAATCTAAAGTTCAGGAAGGAATAATAAAGCAAATCTGGGCTGTAAGGTCCCTGATCCATTTCTTAAGGTATCCCAGTCTCATTGCTTCCATATCTAAATGTCTAGTGCATCTCCAAAGACTCAGAAATGCCATGAACACACTTTGCTAGTCTGGGAGGCTGTAACTAAGCCTTCATCTTGTGTCATGCTGAACCAGAAACAAGCTAAAGCAGATCCTACTTGACTCACAGAATTTGTTTTTCTGCCATACAGCTCCATGTTACCAGTTACCCTGTACTCTTGACACTCGCATAGCACACAAATGGGATGCCAAAGCAAAAGTCCGGTTTTAGTGATTCACTTAAAATTTACAGAGCAAGGCCAGTAAGATACAGGCTCATTACCAGAAGCACAGAAAAAGGACCCGTCTGGAACGATTGATTCCAGAATAGCCATGATTCTAGAAGCCATTAAATGGACAATAGTCCTATGTAGTAAGGAGTGCACGGTTGATGTGCTTCTCCAGACCTTAGAGCACAGCTCTGAGTCTCAAGACATTTACTCATGCCAGGCCCAGCGTGTCTACGTGAGTGCCATGTGCACTGGGCACACAAATATGATTACTGTGGAAATTTGCTGGTTGGTATCTTATGGCGATGGTGCCTTCTAGTGCCCTAGCCCTTAAAATATTTATCTCAAAGCGGCTAATGTCTTCCTCATGTGTCCATATTTCCTTAATAAGGGTGTCCCTCCCCCCTTTGGTGGTCTTTAAGCACTGATCCTGTTTTACTAATATGAAAGCTTCCATTATCACCCTGTTAGCGATTAGGCCTTTGTATTCGGCAAAGTAATATTTTATGATTTCCCTTAAATCCATTAAAGCAATTTCCTCCGGTCACCAGGAAAGGAGTGGTTTCTGAGCCTTACTCCACCCTATTAATAGCATCACAGGGTTGTGATCGGGCAGGGTTTTGCAGAGGTATTCCATGGAAAGCAGCATATTTGGGCGAGATAAAAGCTTGTCAATTCAGAAGAGAATGCTGTGTATTGGCGAGTATTCTATTGAGTCAGGATGCAGATTTCGACACATAACCCAGATTCCAGTGATTTAACCAATCCTTCATGGAAAATGTATTGAGCGCACTTGTAGTAGAAGGCTATGGGAGGGGGACCAATCTATCAACTGCAAAATCACTGGCACAGTTGAAGAAACAAATAATAATAATCAACCATTATACACTGGTTGCACAGACACAGAATACTATCAAGAGAGCACCACCCAAAGAGTCTTTGTACCAACAAAAACATCCCTTTGTATCCACAGCACCCCTATTTACTTTAGATGGGAAGCCTGGTTCCACCCATAGCAGATCGTCCCTAGCACAGGACCACAGGATGAGAAACCTGTGGCTTACACTCTTGCCTTCCAATGTTTCTGCAGTATTCCAATCTCCTACAAGAAAGTGAAGTATGAACCCATCCTTTCTAAATATGTCAGCCCTTTGTAATGCTTCAGTGCAGTCACCATCCAACTCATACTTCCACAGTAAGAATGTATACTTCTTATGCCAGCCATGAAAACAGCAACGTCACGGATCTATGCAGGGCCCACAGAAATGTTTAGTTAAGACATGTTCCCAAATCAGTTTGCTCTGCAGGACCCAGGGAACCCAGATGCAAATACAGCAGTTTACTTTAAGTCCCATGGGCCTCCCAGTAGCATCTCCCACTCTTCGCAACTGGACCTATCACAGAACAACTTTTGTTTACAAAAACCTACAATATAATACCCACCCAGGGCTGGGTTCTGACCTATGTAGGCCAAATAATCTATCAACCCCAATACTAACATCAACTACAATGGGGGCTTATAATGGAACATCGAAAATATGGATACTTCCATATTGCTATGCAGGGACCATTCCATTGTGCTATTTACAGTATGATGTCACACTCGCAGTAATAAAGTAGTTTTGCTTGGATTAGTCCGGGGGAGGGTTCAGATGCAGTGGAGGGACAGGAGCCCCGTGTGCCCTCCCCATAGAGAACAACTTTATGAGGCTGATAGGGACCAAAACCTTGGTTAACCAATCTTTTGACACTAGGCCTCTTTTTCCACTTAGGTAGTCCCATCACACTGATTTGACTTTTGTGGGCCTGCCACTCAGAGACCACGAATTCCAAGAAACAGACCCTATCTTCTAGGACCACATTGTGTCCTTGAAGATCGCCGACTACCAGTGTAAATTCTGACAGAGTAGTCTTGATTGCCCCACTTTCTCCAACAATTTGCATTGGTCCACTTGCAGGAACCAACATTGCTATAGTGTCAATTTTTATTTCCAGGACAATGTAGGATTCATGTACAGTGCTTAATATCCAATCTAGGTGGAACACAGAATACTTGAGGGCCTGGTACAGCTGTAATTGAGCAGGTTCTGAGGCATCCATTCGGTTGACCTCTGGGATCATTTTTTCAAGGGTCTGACCTGTATGCCTTGGTATGCCAAAGGTTAGGCAGGTGAAAAGAGTGAACCGCCACAAATAGAATTATCTTAGGTACCATCAATTTTTGAAATGTGAAACCTTTTCTGAGCTGCTGGAGAGACAGAAAAGAAAGATGCCAGAGTTCCCATGAGATCCAATCCGGTGGACAGTTCAGTACCACAGAACCACCAGAGCAATGCGATCTTTACTTGCGTTGTGTATCAGCAACAAATTGCCCATCTCTTCTTTAAGTCCAAAAAAGAGAAGAATAATAAAAGTGGGAGAAGTACACTGCCCCTCTCTCAAACTTCTATGGATCAGTTGGGGAACACCCCGGAGTAGGCCACTTAAGTAGCTTTGCTGCAACACGGACGAAGTGTCACATTCATGGATCAGTGGGATATACAGGTATTGCTTCATCCATAAAGGATTGCTGTGGGGTCTGTAGAAGGAAGCAAACATTCCTGATATTTTGATTATTTCCCTATTGGGTCGAAATTGATCGTCAAGCCGGCGTTAGTTCAACCCAATAGAGGGAGACAGCAGGGTTACTGGATGGGGGTTAGATTAGGGAGGTGACCCCAACTCCATAATTCACTATGTCACAATGACTCCATCCATATGGGCCGCTAGGGGGAAACGGGTGGAGAACGAGCAGAGGATCATTACTTAGCCTGCCTTCACCCATTGCCCTGCTACACTGGTGGTCTGCCTTCGCGACCCTGTGCAGACACTGACTGATCTTAATGTAACCACAATGGTTTTCTGTGGCATAAATCTTGTCACTGCGCTGCCCAGCCTCATGTGGGTGGTGGGGTGGGGGAATTCCCACATTCCATCATCACCTGCACATTCCCAGAAGCCCAACACACCAAGTAGCAGCACTGGGCCCAATAATATGCTACTGCTGTCCCCTGCTACCAGAGCTGCAGCACCATGGCCTCTGCCACACAAGCAAGTCATGCTTTGCATGCCGGAGAACACTCCAACCCTCACAGCTCCAAAGCAGTCCAGCGGAGAAGAACCAATCAACCATCGGCACCAGACTCCTCAGTTCGCACTTGTATGGTTAACTCCAGATGGCTCAAGCAGTGCCATCTTGCTCATGCTTTGTCTCCAATCTGGAAGGGCTCCATGGACCGTCATTTTGCTCCCAGTAGCCCCCTCGGCGCCAATTTGCACTGTTTCACCAACCTCACATGCAGGGTCACAGTCGGTCTCAGTATCCAGATGCAAAAGGTGAGAATCAACAGTTGTAAGGTAGGATTAAGGAAGATTACTAGGATGTGTTAACGGAGCCGACAGAAATCATAACCTTTCAGCCATGTCATTAGGCCCCTCAGGGTAAAGTTAAATCAGAATAAAAGTTGCCTGTATAGTTAGCCAAATAGAGGTGAACTCTGACTGAAGACAAAATGTTGGAAAATATATTTTAATTTTACATTTTTCTTAAGATTGCAACATTGTTATAATAAAATTTATTTTGATTATACGCAGACTAATATTAGTTTTGCGATTTGTTTTTAAGCTACAATAAACTGATTATTAATTGGATTGGGTATTAATCTGACAATAGCGGCCTTAGCACCCGCTCAGCAGAACAATCGCCCTCAAAGATCAGAACCAGCTAGTGTGACAGATGCAAACCTTAGATCGATTCTGACAGAAGCACGGTGGACACCGCATGTCTAGGCGACGCAGGATCTCTTGAGCTGAGGAGGTATAAGGATGTGAGAAAGTGGTGATCACTTCAGGTGGATCTCTGACAGCACTAGGCGCTACCACCCAGTAACAGAACCGCAGCCATTTGCTTTAATACTGGTTTGCAGTGCAAGGCTGGCTGGCAGCCACCAGAACCTCCAGATATCAGGGCAGACTTTGGTTTTGAAAGAAAAACTTCTCATGAATCATAAGATCTAGGTGAGTGATGGGCAGGGAGGGGGGTGGCAGTATCCATTTCGCCAAGGAAGGGAGGTCCCTCTTCTAAAGAAGGGGAATGCAGTCAGTTTGAAGAAGTTGAACTAGACCTGAAAACCAAATATACCAAGCTGGAGCACTAGAATTACTGAAAAACTCCACTCCCTTCCTAGTCATCTAAAGGACTCTTGGAAACAAAGAGGTTGGGTGGAAAGCACAAAGGAACACTTCTGTCCTGTCCAGCAAAGGGTCGCAATCCAAATAATTGTGCCCCTTGCCAACACAAGAAGTGAACCAACCACTCTTGGAGAAAAGATTGGTTGCAAATGTGTCTACAGGAGATTAGCTTCAGTCCTCCAAGAAGGAGTTGAGGACCTCATGAAGATCCTCCACTTCTGTAAGAGGAGACGTACCTGCCTAGGCAATCCACTGGTGTAGTCAATTGCCATAATGTGGGAGACCTGTAGGCATATACCTTATTGCAAAGCTCCTTTCCACACAGCAACAAGGTGGAAGAGCTGAAGGAAGAGAGTCCCCCATTGTTTCTTGATGTGGAAGAAGGCCATGCTGTTGTCTTCGTACAGGTAGCAAATCCTTCAATACCAAGAAGATTGCCTTCAGCTTCAACAAATTTGTGTCCATGGATATATCAGCCTTGTCCCACAAAGCACTTGCAGAGTCTCCCACAGTGTGTTCCTCACACATACTCTGAAGAGTTGGTGATGACCATGAAGTACATTTAGGGTACAGGGGGTAACCCGTCAAGAGGTGGGGAGCATGTCCTCACTATTCCGAGGTCAGACCCAAGGATATGCGGACTATGATGGGCTTTAAATGATATTCATGCAGCGTGTCCCAGAGCTCCAACACAACAAGTTGAAGGGAGCACATGTGGTGCATGACATGGCCTACGCTACATGTGCTCAGGAGGCTTCAAGTCCATATGTCTCTGGAACCACCGCACTGCCAAAGGCTCACAAGTCAAGAAATGACCATTGTGATTGGCTGTCACCCCTTGCCAAGCTAAAGTCCGAATTGCCCCTATGAAATTAATTTGCTCTGAAGGTACCATAAAAGATTTGAGGTAGTGCACTGAGAACTGAAGAATGTAAATGTAATGCAGATGCATACCAGCTGAAAATTCGTAGAAGAATCGTATGTCAGAGCTTTTGCACTGATGAGAAAAACATAACCCAGAAGTTATACAATACTTTGTAAGGGACACATAAGCACTCTTTTAAAATATACTTATAGGTTGGGTTCCCTACATGTTCTAACAGACAAACTGGGGTCTCAAGAGGAAGACAAAAGGGCTGTGTATCCTACATGTAATTAAATATGTGTTGCAACCTTTGCTAATGTCACAGGCTGAGCAATGTGGCAGGAATATGCAGTAAGCGGATTGTTTTTTGAACCAGTTATTGCTTCTTGTGTCTTCTCATTCGATTCTTTTTTTTGTAGTCTTGCTTGCTTGGGTTGTGTGGACACATAAGCCAACAGGTCCACAGACTGTGGCATACGACAAAGTGCACTGCAAAGACAAGCAGAGCTGAGTTGGCCATATGGGACAGAGACAAAACTCCCAGTGGATTGTGGTTAGGGCATTGCTTTTAGGTCTGAATGTACCCTGGGATCCGCAGCACATCCAGGTCTGAGGGACAGTACAATGTTTGCGAACAGATGTCATTGGAAGCTACTGACAAACAATTTTCCTTGGTACTGTGTCAGACCCTAAAGGTTGCAGTAGTTCACAATATCCTCAGCAGAAGTGATGATCAAACTTGCATTTCTACACATCTGGAGAATGTTGAAAATACCCCCCCCTCCCCTTTTATAAATAAATAAATAAATCAACAAACAAAAAAATAAAATATTATACCGGCAGGTGGGGGAAAACACCTCTCCAGCCTCACCCAGCTGAGGTTGAGATAGCTCACCATGTTAACTTGCTTGCTCGATTATGGAGCTATGGGCGTCTGCAGGGAGGGCAAGTGGGGTGCGCTTGCCCCCCCACCCGATTTTTCAATTGCTCTTTAATGACTATGTCCCTGCCCTTTGACATTGTCAAAAAGGGTCGGAGGATGGATGATGTTAAAACTATGCACCCCCCTGAAAATATTTCTGCGGACAAACATGTATGGAGCTGGAATTAACGCGTTTCGTTTCTATGGCTGCTCTAGCTTCCAGTGGAGCCCCAAAAGAGCATCCAAAAACACATGAAAACGACTTGTAGTTAGGAGCTAAGATACTCCAAAGGTGCGGCGTTTCTGGTATTCTCTTGCAAATCCTCTCTAGACTGAAGGATCAAGGGGGACGTAAAACTAGTGTTAATGGACCACCGACAGCTCACTTCAGCTGCTCCGATGTAGATGTGTTATGACTTTAAATCGCAGAAAGTAACAAAAAGAGACTCTGCCTAGAGCACTTCAAGCAAATCAAAGCTGCCTTTCATCATCTGAGTAGAGCAGCCACCAGGAGGCAGAAACAACAAAACCCTTGTAACGCCGCAGGCTGAAAACAACTCCTTGAGCAATGTTGGTTCATCATAATTACTCAGCAGAGGCTTAGAACAGTGTCATTTATGTTATAAAAGGATTTTGACTGCAGCTGATCTCGAATGTGATTGGAGGGAAAAAGTTAAATGCTTCACCCCAGTGCACTCCCTGATGATGCCTCTACTGCTTGAACCCCTTGCCAATGTGCTAGGTCCGCCCAGATTACTTGCCTTACGAGGATGAACACACAAGCCCACCAGGGCACAGGAAAATGTAGTGGTTGGGGAACAGAAGATATGGTCACATGAACCATTGCATAATGATTAAGAATTTTGGGAAAAACTAGACTTGTAATGTGTTCACCTCTCAACGCTGTAAGGCCATACGTTGGCTTGAATCTCTTTGTCTAGGTTTAAAAAAATATTGTGCTTGGTAAATCTTTGGCAAAGGTTTTGAAAAATATTCGCTTGGGATATGTCGATTTGCCAAGTATGGGGCAAATTTGCAATATTTTGTGTGATCTCGGATGCTAAGGGGTGTATCACAAAATAGGTCACTGAGACCATATAATAGGTAAACACGTCCTATAAAAGTTAAGGCTCAACCATCAGAAAAGTTACATAAAATGTAGCCAGTGCTATAAATGGGAAAAAATGACTCGGATGCCTTAATCTGGGGATCAAAAGGAGAACGAGGGAGGCGTCTCAAGGGATGAAGTCATGTGGAGTGGTACCAAAGGGGATGATGGACGGAGCGCTTGAGCAAATCAAACACTCACCCCCAGTCAACTGATCTGGGTTTAATCCATCATCATTCTTTAGCTCACTCCACCACCCCAGTTCAGACATGGCCATATGCAAATCAGTCTGACCCTGTGCCTCATGGGAACAGTCCAGCCCGAACTGCCAAGCCATGTCTTCCCTGGACCGGAAACAAGCATCCTGGGACCGGTTTCTGGCTATTCAGCCGTCATCAGCCAGGCTAGCTTGAATCCAGTGGCAAAGTGAGCAAGGGACCCACGTCTGGGCATACCCTGCCCACTGCTTGTTTCCGGTCCAGGGAAGACATGGCTTGGCAGTTCGGGCTGGACTGTTCCCATGAGGCACAGGGTCAGACCGATTTGCATATGGCCATGTCTGAACTGGGGTGGTGGAGTGAGCTAAAGAATGATGATGGATTAAACCCAGATCAGTTGACTGGGGGTGAGTGTTTGATTAGCTCAAGTGCTCCGTCCATCATCCCCTTTGGTCATGTGGAGTGGAGCCTGACCGTCAACTAACTCTTTTTTTTTTTTTTTTTTAAATCTCTGCCCCAAAGAAACTGGCAACAAGAACAAATGTGATAGAAAATCTGTTATGGGTTACTTGATTGGTCACAAATAGACAGCATTTGAAACCATCTTCAGGTGCCAGTAGCAGAAATCTTTGTCTACCCAGCAAGCTTCAAGGTATAATAGTTGTAATATAACTGGGTATTTAGTGCACTTGCTGGAGAGACTCGGGTGCAGCTTAACCACAGATAACTCAGTGGGTTACTGCTTTTGTTGCAGAGATAATGGTGTTACCCGCAGGTCATAAGTTACAATCCTTGTAGCATAGCTTAGTGAGTTCTGAACCGACATCAAGGAACTAAATGTGAACTGCAAAGACTACGCTTAAAGCTTGCTGTTTTCTCCTCTACCTTTCTTATTTTGTCGTAGCTCAAAAGGATCTCATTGGCTTATTAGTAAGTGCTACATAAATGGCTATTAGTGCAATTATTCATAAAGACTGATACCGCTGAATTCTTACAGTGCATGGCTATTTCTCAGAGTTTTGAAAACTCAAAAAACTGCCTCCAGATTATAGGCTATATCTTAAGCACTTGAAAAGTAATAAGCTGGTTCCTCGATGGCATGGACAGCAAGGTGCTAAGTTCCAGCTAGCTCACAGCACGGATGAGATTCAAAGAAAGGAGTGGTAATGGCCCTTAATGTGAGGCATTTGTGTTCCCCAACTCTAAGTTGAAAATAAGCGATCTTCAATATCTCCTGCAGGCTGTTGCTCTGGACACAAAGTACATAAAGTGAATGTGTCCTGATGTCTGGAAACCGCATAAGGACACAGCACGTTTCACTGTGTCTGGCCCAGATCCCTGATCCAGCTTAATGACTGTAGGATCAGGAATTCAGCAAAGTCCACCTCTTGATTATCACAGAAACAAAGCAAAACTTGCAACTCAAGATATCTACATTTCAGGTAAATATCATTGAGGCCCACCTATGTCTAGTTTCTGTATGTTATACAGTAGTGTATATTTTAAGGGCAACAACACTGAATGCAAAGTTACTACATCAAGTAAGGTCATGAAACCATGAGTTACCCCTACTTTGTTAAGATTCATGCCAAGAGGAATATCACTTTTCATGTAGAACGAGGGAAATGGAAGGGTGCGTTAGGGGTTGAGAAGGGTGAATTGCACAAATTCTGCATGCAAGTGAGATAAATGGCCTATGGGTGAGAGGAATGGGATGTAGGTGGGTAGTGTGTAAAATTGAGCAATTCTTACTTGAGAGACACAAATGTGAGGGCAGTAATTGTGCCCAAGACAGACTGTTATTATAGATACAAGAGTGACTTTAGTGTGGCATAGGCAAAGGTGAGGTATGCAGGCTGCTTTGATAAATGGTCTGCTTAATGCAAAGAGTATGACACTGAAGAGAGATTTTGACAATGGGTAGTTAATGCGAGTCTGGAGTTTGTGCACAAGAGCAATGAACATGTATTTGAGAATACAGAGCATGTATGTGAGACGACTCCATGATGGATAGTGTATGCGTTATAGTCAACACTGAAATTATTCTGCAATAGAGGACCACATTGTGTGTCCAGGTTCGACAAATTATGTGGTAAGGAATAAAAAATGATGCTGCATGGTCTGTAGCTATCCAATTCTATTCAAAATGTTATACAACAAGCAAAGCTTTTCTCTTGAATAGGAACACACAGGACAGAAACGCCTTTTATCAACATCGTCCTCTCTATCTCTCAGAGTAAAACGTCGTGAATGCAACATAACTTTGCATTCAAATCTATAGGTTTACACACCTTGTAATAAATGGGCATTTGCTTGACTCGGCGCACGCTAAAAAGGGTTTTTAAAAATGGTCTTCAGGTTGTGGTGTATTCTGTGTACTCACCACGGGCCTCTGCGACACACCTTTACTTTAAGAAACAGCCATCCCGAGTAGTATTGGGCAAACTAAATGTACGATATAATTGTTTCAATAGGAGGCTCTGTAAGTTTAAACATATCCGACAAGAAGCAGTAGAATATTTGCGGTTTCTCTACACTTATGAGTGGCCTTTTGAAATAGAAGTGGTTTTGGGGCTGTGTCTATGGTGACCACATTTCTACTTCTTTAGTGCATAAATAGAGCAAACAGCTGAAAGATGACCAGCTAACATGTGCAAAGTGTTTGTCCCAGCTACAACACTGAGCTGTGCTTATGTGGTATAGTTTGAGATGTTTCACTTTGGGTGGGATGCTGTAAACGTAGAAGACATAGGCAAAAAAACAGAACATTACTTTTGAAGTGTGTTTTATTGGCCCCACAGGCAACTATAATGCTACCAAAATACACTATCAGTCATGGAAAGAGAAGCAAAATTAACAGGTCATTAACAGAGCACAAGAGTTGATTGCTCTTGCTCTTCCATCCACATGGAACAATCAAAGACAGGGGGAGAGGGAATGGCATTATGCCCAGAGCTGCCAACTTTGGAACTGTGGTCAGAATTCGATTCCCGGCATCAGCTCAACATCCTGTGATTCTGGACAAATCACTTAATTTCCCAGTTCCCCCCCAAAAATTAAACAGGTGCTCAGGTAAAGCACTTCAATGCCCTTGGGCCGAGTTTGTGCTACATAAAAACTACAAATAAAAAAATAATAATTACTGCCCCAAAAGAAACAAATGATAGACTGCAAAAAACAAAAAAAAACACACATGCATGTCCTCAGTGACAGAGTGTAGTCTGGTGGTATTAAAAGCACAAAGGATAAAACAAACACGTACTTTAAAAAGTAGCACTTTAAAGAAGGGTCATGCATAAAGGTAACAGTAGGAGCAAGCGGCCCAGGGACAAGCTGAACAATTGCCTAGCCCTTCATATTTACTGGAAAAATAGGAAAATCAAAATTACTTAGTAAAACTACTCGAGAATAAATGTTTCCTTCAATTAGGTAGCTTTACGGTATTTGATCAACAGTGACCTTACAGTTATGCAATATGTTTAGGTAAAAATAAAAACAAAAATGGCAGAAAATTCGAGCTATAGCAGTAGTTTAAACGGGTGGCATTTTATCTATGCTAGATAGAATGCCACCCGTTTAAACTATTGTTATATCTTGAATTTTCGGCCATTTTTTTTATATCCCCATAGTATCTACAGAGTATATCTGGAGTTTCTCTGTTTAATAGTGAGCCTGGCTGGCGCAGATGTGTTCATGGAAATAGTGTGGATGGCTGGTGTTCCTGTTACAATCCAGTTTCTGGTTAAAAGTGGTGTTGATGCATTGAGGAAAGCTACCTTATTACGTCATGTATTCATGCATCTGATCTGAAAGCTGGTGCAAACAATGCCACAGCCTTATTAGTGGACACTGCAAGTTCTTTATATAGCTGGAATATATAAATAATGAAAATACCTAAAGTCATTGCCACAATGGTAGGGAAAACCGCTTCAGGAAAGCATATATTTAGAAATATCCCTCTGGTCTTGCAACAAAGATTACATTTAACTAACAAATGTTCTTATTGTAAACTAAAAGTACAAAGAAAGTTTGCATCACAGTGTCATGTTTCTGCCAGTTCTCAAACACAGAATGACTATTTTATCACTGAAAAACAGGTGAAATAAAATCAAAAGGATTCAGCTGGGATGTATCGACTATAAAACTAGTCGAGAAAGCATGTAAAAACATAAATGGGTGCTAAAATGAAATGTGCTATGCAGACTGAGGGGAAGACGGCCAGCAGACCAGGGATCTCTTCTAAAGCTATGTATTTATAATCTGCACCAACATATGGAAAGAATGAAAACACATCCTGTTCAGTGTGTTCAAGCTAAAAACAATCAAAGGTAATCCTTGGAAATTAGGCTTCAGATTAGAGTGCCTAAAAGATGGCTTCCAATTGAAACATCTGGCCGCGTAATGTCAGGAGATGGACCTTTTTTAACTTTTAGAAATGAGATTACACGATTCGTAATATGGAAGTGTTCAAGTAATTTCTAATTATTTTAACTGGGTCAAGGATAAGCCTCTTATACCGGCCTGCGCCCAAGGGCAGCAATCAGGGGATCACTACCCTGGCGATTATCCTGTTACCTTCTACTCTGAGAAGACCGGATTTCCTTTTTGCAGAGGAAGAGGTTACTTGTGCATTGTAGAGTGCAATGTCCCCCTGCCATTGTGACCATTCGTTGCACTTCATTTGTGCAGGACGCGGTTTGGAAGAAGAACGGTGACCGCTATGCGAATAGGCTAGCTTGTGTTTGCATTGAACGCTATCATTAAACTGGAAAAATAATAAAAATGTTAATGTTTTATTTTGAAAAATCATACAGAACCATATTTCAGTGGGCGTTGGCTGCTGCGTCATGAAGGCATTTTGTGTTATCTGCAAGTGTCTACAGCTTAGGGTGCATGAAACCACAAAAGGTACGAAAGGAAAGATCTGCTCTAGTGATATGGAGTGTATTCATTTGGAGGCTTAATTCCTTAGACAACTTTTAGAAAAAATGGGTTGGTAATTTGTGAAGTGCCCAAAAAAATGTGGGGTTTCAAGGAAATAAGGCACTAGCAACTTGTTTGTCAATAAAACAGAAAAACAAATAATTTGTTTGTGGATGAGTGGGGGACATGGGAGGTGTTTTTTCTGGTTTAACAAAATGTTTGGACTAACGTCAAATTAACATGCACTTAAAAATGTGTGCGCATGCTATGACTTTTGTGTTTCCCAATCCAATCACATCCAGTCAATCCCAGCTGCTTCACTGAGATTCACAATGATGTAAGAGGAACTGGTGACTGCCCTACTGCACACCAGCAACCCACAAGCACTGCTTGATTATACCAAACAGGAGACCATGACAGAAAGCAGGTAACTTTCCTGGTGATCTAAATTGGAACAAAGCCCTTAAAACAGGTTCTCCAGTATAGATGCGCAAAGCATCTCTGGTCAATAGGTACTCAACCAAAAGTTCCAGACCTTTTAAATTCTATTGATTCATGAACATTCAGTGAAATTGCTGTACCTGTATTGAATATACCTTATCATATTTCTTGTGGGCATGGAAAGCAATGGATCCAAAGTACTTTTTTCGTGGTTTTCTCAAATGGCCATAGCGGTGGGGGCAAGTGCTTCTTCTATATCTTCTCACTCGTTTGGGCATTTGGCAATATTTTCTTTTACATAAAATTGATTAGCTCTGGAGTTCTACTTGTTTATAAAAACTGGTGTTCCCAAGTCCCGTCTGGAAATATGACAGATCTGAGCACTATAAGAATACCTTTAAACTAGATTAGCCCTGACTTTTGCACATCTCATTCCATTCATAAACCATCGCATCCCACTGCCCTTAATCACAATTGAACTACCCTATTCCATAACAGAGGCTCCAAGCCAATGGTATTCATTATCTAACAGTTTGAAATCAAGCAATGGTAGCTGCTTCCTTTTGTCCTCTTTGAATAAAAGTGCTCTCATGATCAGTCATAACCAGCACTCCATATTACTTGCACTTAGACGCTGAACTATATCTGCTCACATCCATCCTCATTTCGGATTCCAAATTCGGAGAGTAGAAATGTATTTTAAGCTTTCAGAGCCCTGATTTCTATACATTTCAATGCACATAAAATTCCATTTACCCAACTAAACTGTCCAATTCCTGACATCAAGTACAATCCCCACTAGCGCATATCCCGGACTGCCTCACCCCACAATTTTACTGGCTGAATTTCACCTCCTGTATGAAAATGCTTATAAAATCTCACAATTTCTCCACTCCTACCTTCAAAACTAACAGCTAGAAACAGAAAAGTACTACATGTCCAGAAGCAACACAGCTAACCTCATTCATATAAAAATAGTGCAATTGGAGTATACTACCCTATACACGCCAAGCACGCATGTCTCTTGGGTACTTCTAAAAGCAAGATCAGATTATACCCATCGCAAGTGAACTCAGCCTTACTTCTGACCACAATCTTCATCAGTGAGTCATGGCTAAAGGTATTTCCCACCTCAATACTTGAATTCATATGCCACAAGCCACAAAAGCTTCAGCCCAAGCGAGAAACACCCTTTACAAAACTGATAGTGAATGGAGAAAATTTAAGACATCTCCCCACTACTTTTTAGATTTAGAAAACTACAGAAAGAACAAACACATCACACTGGCAGCAAAAACCCACCATTCAAGAACAAGTGATGTTCTCTCCAAATGCAATACAATCGCTGTTCCGACATCAAAATTCATAAACACTTAAAGGCACATCTTCATCCACATGTGGAATTTTTTTAAAGAATTCCTAAGTCAATTCACAGAGAAAATACAACTAATAAAAGATAACTTAGACAGAACCACTCCTCCTGCTGTTCCTCTCCCAACATTCCCTTGCACATAGAGTCCACTTGCCCCAATTACAAAAGAGGAACAAGTGACATCCATCAACAAACTAAAACTGACAAAATACTTCCAGGTCCACATACCTTCCAAGTTTCTGAAGGCTAACTATCACATTTCCAAAGACACCTCGTGTGACATGACCAATGCTGCACTGGAGCACGGCACATTTCCTCATACTTCATAACAAGGTCACAGCACCAGCTAAATCATCCGTTAATAAAAGGACCAACCCTGCTCCCACCCTAACTGCTGCATACTGAGCAGTACCCGACCTTCCTTGGCTTGATGGAGAGCCTACTGAATACCACTGTCTCACAGGAGCAACCGCTGGCAAACTATTATTAGGTTTCAGAGCCAACTTCAGTGTTGAAACAGCATCTCAGAAAATCCTGGATGATGTACATCACATTCTAGATACAGGAGATTCATCTTATTTTTCTGCTCGACATATCTGCAGCCTTTGATACAAAAACTCAAGAAAGGCTGCTTCAGATAGTGGTGCATGACATGGTTTTCAGAGAGATGGCTGCAAGCTGGTTTTAATCTTCCCTGACAAACAGATCTCAATTGGTAAAGATTGGGTATCAACATGTGGTGACCCCATAAACCGTATTCTGGTACCAAAGCTTTTCAGTCTCTACATGGAGCTATTAAGCTTGAGTCTAAATACAAAAATAAAAATCGGATATAACCTTGAGAACACCTAATTGTATCTAAAAAAAATCCTGAACAGTCAAAGATGTTGCCTATCCTAACTTCAAACTTGGATGCAAGAGAACTCTTTACTTCTAAACCCAAGGAGATCCGAATTTCTTCTCCTGTGTACAGTGAGTAAGAGTATGAATCAATTAAATTGGTTATTTGGCTTAAATAAGCCATAACAGATTCACGTAATTCCCAACCTCATAAATATACAAACATTTGGTAAAAACATAGTTAATTATAGGCACATATTAAAAAAAACATAATAAATCCGGAGTCGAAACAATAGCATTTTATCTCACTGAAGATGTTACATTCCCTTGTCACCCTCGTGTTCTCACTGAATTTGAAAAACAAATCTTATCAATGTTACAGTTAAGGTATGTACCAAATCGGGATTACTAAAATAATCTTGGAATGCCCAACCGGGAGCAGAGCCTTTTGATATATGAAAACCATGAGATCCTTAATGCATTGTCCAGAACTAAGCAATGCTGAATTACTGACCTTGTGAAACTGGCCTCAGACTTCCTCCAAATCGATACCCATAAAACGATTGGGCGTAATTTAATCGGATCCTTTATATGAGTGATTCTCAATTCAGTGTGACAGATTTCTGAGGGGGTGTTATGCAGAATGGTCAATAACCTTCGGAAAAAAATACTCTCAGTCTTTTGTAAACTAGTTAAATTTGTGTACCCCCCAGAGAGTGGCATCATCATTTTTCACAGATATACATTTACTCTTATATATTGAGAGCATTTCTCTAATGGGCTTAAAGCCGAGTTTGGCTACAAAAAGAAACAAGCATTGGCATAGCCAATAGGTCTCGCCTTTGGGACCTTATAAGTGTTTAGCCATGCAACACTTGATGTTGTTGCACCAAGGATATTGTACTGGATAACTAAACACTTATAAGGTCCCAAAGGGGAGACCTATTGGTTATGCCAATGCTTGTTTTTTTTTTTTTAAGGACAAGCAGTGCTATCAGGCTCCGGCTGCCACTTAGTCCACCGCATCCCACGTAGAAGCTGCAGCCATCTTTGAATGGTTTTAAAGCCAATTCAAAAGCGGGCGCCAGTGTATGTGAATCCCTATCTCAACTGTGAGACTGTTCTCCTGCTTCCAATTCTATTAAATACAAATTATGTAAAAAGAACATCCCTTTCTGAGCTGCACGGCTCATCCTACCCACGTTTCACGCGCAGATTTGAAATACTGATGGTTTGGGCTTCCCGGAATTCAACTGGTTGAGAGGTAGAGAGGTGTAGAGAGGTGTAGAGAGGTAGAGAGGTGTAGAGAGAGATAGAGAGGTAGAGGTAGAGAGGTAGCGAGAGGTAGAGAGAGGTAGAGAGAGGTAGAGAGAGAGAGGTAGAGAGAGGTAGAGAGAGAGAGGTAGAGAGAGAGAGGTAGAGAGAGAGAGGTAGAGAGAGAGAGGTAGAGAGAGAGGTAGAGAGAGAGAGGTAGAGAGAGAGAGGTAGAGGTAGAGGGAGAGGTAGAGGTAGAGAGAGAGGTAGAGGTAGAGAGAGGTAGAGAGAGCGAGGTAGAGGGGTAGAAAGAGAGGTAGAGATAGAGAGGTAGAGAGCGAGGTAGAGAGCGAGGTAGAGAGCGAGGTAGAGAGAGCGAGGTAGAGAGAGCGAGGTAGAGAGAGGTAGAGAGAGGTAGAGAGAGGTAGAGAGAAGTAGAGAGAGGTAGAGAGAGGGAGGTAGAGAGAAGTAGAGAGAGGTAGAGAGAGGGAGGTAGAGAGAGGGAGGTAGAGAGAGGGAGGTAGAGAGAGGTAGAGAGAGTCTTTTGTAAACTAGTTAAATTTGTGTACCCCCCAGAGAGTGGCATCATTTTTCACAGATATACATTAACTCTTATATATTGAGAGCATTTCTCTAATGGGCTTAAAGCCGAGTTTGGCTACAAAAAGAAACAAGCATTGGCATAGCCAATAGGTCTCGCCTTTGGGACCTTATAAGTGTTTAGCCATGCAACACTTGATGTTGTTGCACCAAGGATATTGTACTGGATAACTAAACACTTATAAGGTCCCAAAGGGGAGACCTATTGGCCATGCCAATACTTTTTTTTTTTTTTTTTTTTAAGGACAAGCAGTGCTATCAGGCTCCGGCTGCCACTTAGCCCACCGCATCCCACGTAGACGCTGCAGCCATCTTTGAATGGTTTTAAAGCCAATTCAAAAGCGGTCGCCAGTGTATGTGAATCCCTATCTCAACTGTGAGACTGTTCTCCTGCTTCCCAATTCTATTAAATACAAATTATGTAAAAAGAACATCCCTTTCTGAGCTGCACGGCTCATCCTACCCACGTTTCACGCCCAGATTTGAAATACTGATGGTTTGGGCTTCCCGGAATTCAAATGGTTGAGAGGTGTAGAGAGGTAGAGAGGTAGAGAGGTGTAGAGAGAGGTAGAGAGAGGTAGAGAGCGAGAGAGAGAGGTGTAGAGAGAGAGGTAGAGAGAGAGAGGTAATGAAATGAAATGAAATGAAATTTGTACTTGTAAAGCGCACTTATACCCCCAAAGGGGTGTCCTGGCGCTGTACGCATACCGCTGTGGAACCCTTCCTGGCTTTTCCCTGTGAAATGTCCACTCCTGGGCACCCCCAAGGTGAAGCCAGGCATCCCAGCGCTGTTGGGGCCGTTGTGGAGATTAAGCAAGCTATTGCCCAGAGTTGCAGAGTGGGACCCATGATTAGAATAGGCACCGAGGCGAGAATTATCAGGTCCGAGGAAATTGAGCCCAAGACCCGCCGAGGCGGGAATTGAACCCTGGTCCCGGGCCAGATCTCTGCATCACTCCAGGTAGAGAGAGAGAGAGAGAGAGAGAGAGAGAGAGAGAGAGAGAGAGAGGTAGAGAGGTAGAGAGAGAGAGGTAGAGAGGTAGAGAGAGAGGTAGAGAGAGAGGTAGAGGTAGAGAGAGAGAGAGGTAGAGAGAGAGAGAGAGAGGTAGAGAGAGAGGTAGAGAGGTGTAGAGAGGTAGAGAGAGAGAGGTAGCGAGAGGTAGAGAGAGAGAGGTAGCGAGAGGTAGAGAGAGGTAGAGAGAGAGAGGTAGAGAGAGAGAGGTAGAGAGAGAGGTAGAGAGAGAGAGGTAGAGAGAGAGAGGTAGAGAGAGTCTTTTGTAAACTAGTTAAATTTGTGTACCCCCCAGAGAGTGGCATCATTTTTCACAGATATACATTTACTCTTATATATTGAGAGCATTTCTCTAATGGGCTTAAAGCCGAGTTTGGCTACAAAAAGAAACGAGCATTGGCATAGCCAGTAGGTCTCGCCTTTGGGACCTTATAAGTGTTTAGCCATGCAACACTTGATGTTGTTGCACCAAGGATATTGTACTGGATAACTAAACACTTATAAGGTCCCAAAGGGGAGACCTATTGGCTATGCCAATGCTTGTTTTTTTTCTTTTTTTAAGGACAAGCAGTGCTATCAGGCTCCGGCTGCCACTTAGTCCAGCGCATCCCACGTAGACGCTGCAGCCATCTTTGAATGGTTTTAAAGCCAATTCAAAAGCGGTCGCCAGTGTATGTGAATCCCTATCTCAACTGTGAGACTGTTCTCCTGCTTCCCAATTCTATTAAATACAAATTATGTAAAAAGAACATGTAAAGAAGTCCAAGGGGCACACTGGAAGTTTTAGGGAGATTTATTGGGTACAACATATGTAAGACCACCAGCCCAGGCAGCAGCCAAGCTTCAACTGTCAAACCACAGAAGTCTCAACAAGAGACCATTCTGTTGTCAAGCAGTGACACATAGAATGTGGGGACGCAGCCCAGCAACAGGGATAGGGAAGAGAAGGCAGGTCACAAGGATGAGAAATAGACCACAACACATCTCCTTTCCATATAATGAACATGAAGTAGTAAATTATGAATTACAAAACAACATTACAATAATATGAGTTTAAAACATTTCATAGTCTTTATGCCAGGACGGTCTGAATCTCAACCTCCTGTAACTTCCCCGATTAAGCTCGTTGGAAACACCATTGCCCTTTGCGGTCCCAGAATTATCACACAGGGCGGCAGAACCTTCAGGTTCTATTGGAGAAGTGAAACCTCTGTCACGCCCACGAGCATTGGGGCCAGGGTGCCATTTAACTAACCTGGACATGCTCCACACACCACCAGAATTGAGAACAACAACATTCTTCCTCACTTCTTTGATGATGAAAGGTCCCATGAATCGCGAACAACCCTTCTTCAACAAACCAGGATTTCTGAACAACACCTCATCCCCAACATTCCAATGCTTGAGAAGCGAAGAATTCTTGAGGTCAAACCTATTCCTGTATCTTTCTTGGTGGAGTTTCCTTTTTTCAGCAACTTGCTCATCCACTCCCATATCCCTCACATCCAACCTCAACCACGCAGGACTCAATTTGTCATGGGGTTTTCTGCCTCTCAGAATAGAGAAAGGAGAAACAGACGTTACACAATTTGGAGTGTTACGATGAGCCCACCAAGTTTCTCTAAGCATTTTCTTGAGTGAAAACTTAGTTTGTAAAGCCCTCTGGGCACAACATTTGACCAACTTATTCATGCTTTCCGCCAGACCATTGGCTTGTGGCGAGAATAGAGCCGTCTTGAAATGAGTAATAGATAATTCTTTCAGAAACCTATTCATCTCCTGTGAGACAAATTGAACTCCGTTATCGGTGATGAGATGTTTAGGGATACCTTCCCTGGAAAACTCCTCAGAGAGAAACTCAATAACAGTCTTAGAGTTCACCACCGGTACACATTTGGTAACTACCCATTTGGAGGTGTAGTCAACTAACAACAACACATAACGCTCATCATAAGCAAACAATTCAAAAGGTCCAGCAATGTCCAAACCCAACTTGGACCAAGGTTCCAAAGGAACTTCCACGGGTGAGAGCGGTGCAGTACAAGTCTTTTTACTTTTATCACTGTTGGCACATTCCCAACAGTCTTTGACAACCTCCTCTATCTGTCTATCCATTGTCGGCCACCAGTACCACTCCCGAACCCTGGCCTTCGTCATTTTCCTCCCCAAATGTCCTTCATGCGCTAAATTTATAAGCTTGCATCTGAGATCATGAGGAGGTATCACACGATCACCCCTCAGCAACTTCTCATCAAAAACACACAGCTCGTCCTTGATATTAATGAAACCTTTCAAGGATTCAGGCACATCTTTGTCTGCTGGCCAACCCTTAATTGAAAATTCCTTGGCCATTTCTAAATCGCTGTCACCACGAGAAGCAGAAGACCACTCACTAGAATTAACTGCAGATTCATGCACCCACCTGACAAGAGAGTTCTCCACTTCCACCCCCGACTGATTCAAAGGCAACCTTGAAAGACAATCTGCTACCACATTTTTAGGTCCAGGGACATACTCAACCACAAAGTTAAATTCAGATAACCCTTCCATCCACCGTTTGATTCTGGGAGAAATATTGTCAACCTCTCTGCAAGTGAAAATTTGGCACAGAGGACGGTGATCAGTCCGAACAACCACAGGTAAACCCCAAAGGTAAAACTTGAAATGGCGAATAGCCCAGAAAACCGCCAACGCCTCCCTCTCAATCACCGAGTAGCGTTCCTCAGCACCCCTGAGTGAGCGGGAGGCAAAAGCGACAATTCTGGACTCACTATCTACAACCTGCGATAAAACCGCCCCCAAACCAAGCATGCTGGCATCAGTGGACAGTATGGTTTTTTTGCAAGCATCAAAATGCCCCAAAGTGGGCATGCGACCAATTACACATTTGATAGAATTAAAAGCAGAGGAGCAGTCATCAGACCATGAGAACTGGACACCCTTTTTGAGCAGCATCCTGAGAGGAGAGGAAACACAGGCAAAGTTTGGAACAAACTTCGAACAAAATTCAGCCAATCCTAGGAATGATCGGACTTGATCCTTGTTAACGGGTACAGGGGCTTTCACAATGCTCTCTGCAAGGTCCAATTTGGGGCTAATCCCTTCACCAGAGATAGTATGTCCAAGGTAGTTCACAGAAGACACACGAAATTTGCATTTCTCCTTTTTAATAACCAGACCAGCATCTTGAAGCCGTTGTAAAACTCTCCACAAACCCTTATCATGTTCTTGTTGGTCCTTCCCGTAGACAAGAATATCATCTTGGAAAATGAGGACCTTAAACAAACCCTCAAGCACCTTATTCATGACCCTCTGGAAACAGGCCGCAGCAGAAGCTAGGCCAAAGGGCAAACAAATGAACCTGAAAGCCCCCAGGGGCGTCACAAATGATGTCAAATGTCGGGAATTCGGATGGAGTAGAACCTGATGATAGGCAGAGGACAAATCCATCACACTGAAACATTTGGCATCTTTGATCAGGGCAAGGGTCTCAGAGATATTCGGCAAAGGTTGTCTGTCAACCCAAATATGTTTGTTCAATCCACGTAAGTCCACACACATGCAAATCCCCTTTCCTCCATCCTTGGATGCCAAAACAATGGGGGCCAACCATTCAGAGCATTCAATCTCTTCGATAACACCAGTAGTCAACAACTTCTTGAGCTCTCGATCTAAAGGTTCCATCAACAGGTGAGGAACTTTCCTTACTTTGCTGACAAATGGTTGGGCGTTCTGTTTAAGAACAATTTTATGTTCAAAGTTTTTGAGTAAACCCAACTTGTCACTGAAAACTTTGGGAAATTGTGAATATACATCATCAGATGGTGAACCATAAGAGAAAAGTAACACCTTCTCAGGCGAATTGGGATTTAGGGTGATCCCCATATCTCTCTGGTGTCTCCACCCCAGAAGATTATCTACTCTTTTTGCTATGTAAACCTTGCCATCGGTTTCTCTGTCTTTGAACTGGATTTTCCTAACTACAAAACCCAAAACATCAATTTTTACGCCACCGTAACCTACAGGGTTTATGTCTGGAGGAGACAATTCAATCTTGTCAAGACCAAAAACAGTGTCCCAATTAGCATCACCTACCATGGTGTATGGTGAACCTGAGTCAGCCAACACAGTAAATTGTTCACCACCAATGAACACTTCGCACTCAGGCATATCAAGTTTATCGCCATCCACAACCCCATCTTCTTTCACTCTGAACATAAACTTTTTCTCTTGCTCCACAAAACGTACCGTTTGATACTTACTACCACGACACACACGTGCGTAATGACCCCTCTTCCCACACTTATTACAAACAACCGATTTAGCAAAACAATTTGGACTGTTAGGCAAATGACTCACTTCCACACCTAAAACACTTGAAACCACTCCTGTTGTTCTTGAACCCAAACTGTTCCGGATCAGAGGATCTGTACTTGGCAACAGTATGTTCCATTTCTGATTTTTTTTTATCTTTTTCAATGTAACTCCCCTTAGACACCACCCCCTTGGAATCATCTCTCTTCGAATCATCTTTCTTAACCTCATGAATAGCTTTTCCTTCTACAGCAACATCACTACTCTTCTCCACTCTCATTTCGCGTACCCACATATTTGTATTTTCCATTCCTTCGACTATTAAAAGGGTTTCTTTGAGGTCTGGGTTCTTGGTGAGAAGCTTTTGTTGAACTTTCCCATCATTGGTGCATCTCACAATTTGATCTCTAATAAGAGAGTCAGCGAGTTGTTCAAACTCACCAGTGCGAGCTAACGTTTTCAAAGTGGCCACATAACTACCAATCTTCTCTTGCTTACCTTGGACTCTGGAAAAGAATTTATGACGTTCTAAAAAGCACGTTAATTTTTGAACCAAAATGCTTTTCAAGCATCATAACGGACATGTCATATACATTGTCAGGCTCGCCTTCTCCACGTCCCAAAACAATCTCATCTAGGCTGTCGTAAACATGTCTACCTTCCACTCCCAAATTATGTAATAAAGTGGCCTGTTTCCTTAAAGCTGAAAACTTCTCTCCCCCAATAGCTAGTAAATAAGAGTCAAATAATGGCTTCCATCTCTTCCACGGTAAAATGGGGTCACCTACATCAGACAGGAATTGCGGCGGTTGAGACATACTAGAAGAAGCCATCTTAAAGGTAGAGATAGAAAAGAGAAAAAAAAAAAAAAAAAGAATGAGTAACGACTTAGCAATGCATAACCGATAAACAACAACTGGTACCAGTAATCATAACGTTCCCCTGAGAACACAGTATGTGAAGCTGTAGATACAATTGTATAAAAAGGTCCACTTCAAAGTGAGTGTATCACTGACACGCTGCCCCTAAAAAAAATAGGTTAATCAGATTTCAAAGTACGCAAGTGTGTTGGAGAAATAGTGTGCGCATCACTGACACGCCAGGAAAATAAATGTCTCATTTATAGTACTCTATCATGGATATTAAGTAAATGGGGGGCCACAATTGTATTGTAGAACAGTGTGCGTATCACTGACACGCCAGGAAAGGTAAAAAAAAAAACTTACTTGCGATGAAATTTACACCATTAAGTTTACACCAATAAGTGTGCGCGTCACTGACGCGCTTCCAAACCTTTTTTAAATATTTTTTTTCCAATTTGGGCGAACCACCATCAATAGTGAGCAAATCGATAAGTGTGCGCGTCACTGACACGCTCCCCAAGGTTATAAAATTACACCAGTTAGTGTTCGTTGAAAATGGATGAAACGCGATTGGCAAAAGAACCGCGATGTCCAAATGCCAACCGCAAGATGGCGGCACGTCGCTTCCGTCACGCCGGGTGGCTCCCAGCACGTAGAGGTAGCGTAATGTGAGTTTGAGCAGTGCGGCGTTCAAGCAGAAGAATGGAGCTCCCACGAAGAATCTAATCTTGGCCCAGTGAGGTAAGCGACTTCAGTGTGCGCGAGTGGGCTTGAAAAATATGGCAGTTGTCTATCTCCTCCTGTGCTCCTCACTCACGGCGCACAACACAACAGTGGGCTTTGAAAAATATGGCAGTTGTCTATCTCCTCCTGTGCTCCTGACTCACGGCGCACAACACAACAGCCGTCCCCTTCCTTGAAATTGAGAACACGTTTGTTCCCCCAAGTCCAAAGCACCTTCCAGTCATGGGCGCAAAGCAGGCAACAGTAGCGGTCTATTTTTTAAATTGGGAACACGTGCACCTTCCAGTCATGGGCGCAAAGCAGGCAACAGCAGCGGTCCATTTCCAATCCGAGAACACGCTTGCTCTCCAAACTCCAAGTTAGTCCTCAATCATGGCGCAGTGCAGGCAGTTTCTCCTCATGTTAAAACAGTCTCTGCAGCACTCCAATCCACACGCCACTCGTGCCAGGCCGACGCTCGAAATCACCGCAAATGCTTCCACAAACACGGAGACAATTCAAGGTGTGAATTCTCCTCAAATGAACAGTACCTGAGTTAAGAAAATCGTAGACTCTTCCCAGTTTTGTCAACGTAGGCTCCTAGTATGATAAATGGGTTCGATCGGGAGACTGGTGGTCATCAGGTCCTGTCCCCTTGCAGGTACAACTCGTCGCCAGTGTAAAGAAGTCCAAGGGGCACACTGGAAGTTTTAGGGAGATTTATTGGGTACAACATATGTAAGACCACCAGCCCAGGCAGCAGCCAAGCTTCAACTGTCAAACCACAGAAGTCTCAACAAGAGACCATTCTGTTGTCAAGCAGTGACACATAGAATGTGGGGACGCAGCCCAGCAACAGGGATAGGGAAGAGAAGGCAGGTCACAAGGATGAGAAATAGACCACAACAGAACATCCCTTTCTGAGCTGCACGGCTCATCCTACCCACGTTTCACGTGCAGATTTGAAATACTGATGGTTTGGGCTTCCCGGAATTCAACTGGTAGAGAGGTGTAGAGAGAGGTGTAGAGAGAGGTGTAGAGAGAGGTGTAGAGAGAGGTGTAGAGAGGTGTAGAGAGGTGTAGAGAGGTGTAGAGAGGTGTAGAGAGGTGTAGAGAGGTGTAGAGAGGTAGAGAGAGGTAGAGAGGTAGAGAGGTGTAGAGAGGTGTAGAGAGGTGTAGAGAGGTGTAGAGAGAGAGGTAGAGAGGTGTAGAGAGGTGTAGAGAGGTGTAGAGAGGTGTAGAGAGAGAGGTAGAGAGGTAGAGAGAGGTAGAGAGATGTGTAGAGAGGTAGAGAGAGGTAGAGAGAGGTGTAGAGAGGTGTAGAGAGATGTGTAGAGAGGTGTAGAGAGGTAGAGAGAGGTAGAGAGAGGTGTAGAGACGTAGAGAGAGGTAGAGAGAGAGGTAGAGAGAGAGGTAGAGAGAGAGGTAGAGAGAGAGGTAGAGAGGTAGAGGTAGAGAGGTAGAGGTGTAGAGGTAGAGGTAGGTAGAGAGGTAGAGAGAGGTAGAGAGAGGTAGAGAGGTAGAGAGATGTAGAGAGATGTAGAGAGGTAGAGAGAGAGGTAGAGAGAGAGGTAGAGAGAGAGAGGTAGAGAGAGGTAGAGAGGTAGAGAGAGAGGTAGAGAGAGAGAGGTAGAGAGGTAGGTAGAGAGAGAGAGTAGAGAGAGAGAGAGGTAGAGAGAGAGAGAGGTAGAGAGGTGTAGAGAGGTGTAGAGAGGTGTAGAGAGAGGTAGAGAGGTAGAGATAGAGAGGTAGAGGTAGAGAGGTAGAAGTAGAGGTAGAGAGGTATAGAGAGGTGTAGAGAGGTAGAGAGTGAGAGGTGTAGAGAGGTAGAGAGAGAGGTAGAGAGAGGTAGAGAGAGAGGTAGAGAGGTAGAGGTAGAGAGAGGTAGAGAGAGAGGTAGAGAGAGAGGTAGAGGTAGAGAGAGAGGTAGAGAGGTAGAGAGAGAGAGGTGGAGAGAGAGGTGGAGAGAGAGGTAGAGAGAGGTGTAGAGAGGTAGATAGAGAGAGGTAGAGAGAGAGGTAGAGAGAGAGGTAGAGAGAGGTGTAGAGAGGTAGAGAGAGGTAGAGAGAGGTAGAGAGAGGTAGAGAGGTAGAGAGGTAGAGGGAGAGAGGTAGAGAGAGAGGTAGAGAGGTAGAGGGAGAGAGAGAGAGGTAGAGAGAGAGAGAGGTAGAGAGGTAGAGAGAGAGAGGTAGAGAGAGAGAGAGGTAGAGAGAGAGAGAGGTAGAGAGAGGTAGAGAGGTAGAGAGAGGTAGAGAGAGGTAGAGAGAGGTAGAGAGAGAGGTAGAGAGGTAGAGAGAGAGGTAGAGATAGAGATAGAGAGAGGTAGAGAGAGAGGTAGAGAGAGAGAGAGGTAGAGGTAGAGAGAGGTAGAGAGAGAGAGGTAGAGAGGTAGAGAGAGAGAGGTAGAGAGGTAGAGAGAGAGAGAGGTAGAGAGAGAGGTAGAGAGGTAGAGCGGTAGAGAGAGGTAGAGAGAGAGGTAGAGAGGTAGAGAGAGAGGTAGAGAGGTAGAGGTAGAGAGGTAGAGGGGTAGAGAGGTAGAGAGGGGTAGAGAGAGAGGTAGAGAGGTAGAGGGGTAGAGGGAGAGGTAGAGGGGTAGAGGGAGAGGTAGAGGGGTAGAGAGAGAGGTAGAGAGGTAGAGAGAGAGGTAGAGAGGTAGAGAGGTAGAGAGAGAGGTAGAGAGGGGTAGAGAGAGGGGTAGAGAGAGAGAGGTAGAGAGAGAGGTAGAGAGAGAGGTAGAGAGGTAGAGAGGTAGAGAGGTAGAGGGGTAGAGAGAGAGGTAGAGAGAGGTAAAGGGGTAGAGAAAGGTAGAGAGAGAGGTAGAGAGGTAGAGAGGTAGAGAGGTAAAGAGGTAGATAGAGGTAGTGAGGTAGAGAGAGGTAGAGAGAAGAAGTAGAGAGAGAGAGGTAGAGGTAGAGGGTTGCAAAACATGTGCTTTGTGCTGTGTGCTTCGTAAACAGAAAGGGGTCCCCAGGTGAACCTCTTCCACTTTGTGAATGCATGCGAAAACATTTTTTTAGGAGAAGTCAGTGGTCCAACGGAACACTGACTACTCTAAAAAAATGAAACTGAAAAGTTTCATTTTTTTTTAAAAATGCATCCCGTTTTCCATTAAGGAAAACAAGATGCATATAAAAAAATTTAGCTTTATTTAGAATCAAATCTCTTTTTTATTGGCAGTTAAATCAGAAGAACAATTACACAGCAAGACGCCCACAACCCAAGCCAGGCCGGCCGCAAAGTCTGTCAGTGTGTGTCATATACAAGTAGTACCATATCGATCTGCACATATACCTTACTCCATTAGATGTTGTACGAAACACACTCAGAAAGGAATAACCTACAATATCGGGGCAAGAGCTGACAGGGACTACTCTGTGTGAAAAATCTTTGGGATGGTGGTTACACAGCATGCCGCCTATAACCTGCAATGGGCAGGCCGTGTCTCAGGGTAGGGTGCTTAAAACTGAATAGATAACAATGTACATGCTTATTAATGTCCAGAGCTAGGGTTCTAACTTGGATTCACTTCAGTGAAGTGCTACTATACACGAAAAAGTGCAAATGCAGCCAATTTAAAGCATTCAAACCAAAAGAACAAAGATGTAGCTTTATTTAAAAGCAAACACAGTCATGGTGGTCTGCTGTCCCCAGCAGGCCACCATCCATCCCTGTGTTTTTAGCGATTCCCAATAGGTCGCAAATTGCGACTTGCCTCATGAATATTAATGAGGTAGATCTATTTGCGATCCACTGGGAGTCGCTAAAAACTCTAAAGAGTTTCATACATTTGAAATTGCGATTTTCTAATTGCGATTGGCATGGAAGCGCAATTAGAACTCGCAACTTCAAACCTTCGTACATGTGGCCCTAAATCATTCTCAAATAACACTTATTAGCACTTACAATGAGAGCTCCCACAAATATGAAATTTTTAAAAGATTGCAAATCCCTACACCATGCAAAAAAGAACTTGAATTCTAAAACAAAAGAGAAACAAATTGAAGACTTAGAGACAAACTAAAATAATTGCACACAAAGAAATACAAAGGTTAGGAAGCAGTTCTAAGAGGGCTGATGGTACTAGAGGCCAAAATGCTGAAGTGAACTTTGGGATTTCCTATTCCATAACCTCAAAGTTATTAACACTGAAACAAGACATAAAGAGCAATAACCAAACGCTGGAGTGTGTTAATGAAGAGGTGAAACCTTGAAGAAAACAGTGAATTATGTGACTATTGGATAAAACACTGATGATTCCTTCACTGAAGAGCAGCAACTAAGATAGTGAGAGGGCACAAATATTAAACAATATTAATAATAATATTAAACGATTTCAATTAACAGCAGGGACAGTGAACATAACCCCACGATCAGATAGCTTCAGAACAGGTTTTTGGGAAGGCTCCGGAGTAGCACGAAAAGTTTTTTTGTTGCAGAAAGTGAGGTGAATCCATTTAACTACCTTCCAGAGGAGCGGTGTGTGGCAAAAAAAAAAAAAAAAAAATCAGTAAAGGTAATGAAGAAGTCCTAAGAGAGGTCTTGTTGCAAGTAACCTCACATCACCTTTTGAGTGTTTGATGTAACGATCTAAGTGGGCAAGGGTAATTCCAGATATGGGTCCCTTGCAACTGGAACCAAGCTACACCCGACTGATTATGCTATGCTATGCTTTGTTGTGTTTTGTTATGCTATGCTATGTTTTGTTGTGTTTTGCTATGCTATGTTTTGTTTTGTTATGCTAGGTTTTGTTGTGTTTTGTTATGCTATGCTATGCTTTATTATGCTATGTTTTGTTATGCTATGTTTTGTTATGCTATGCTATGTTGTGTTGTGTTTTGTTATGCTATGTTTTGTAATGCTATGCTATGTTTTGTTTTGTTATGCTATGCTATGCTTTGTTTTGCTATGCTATGCTTTGTTGTGTTTTGTTATGCTATGCTATGTTTTGTTATGCTATGCTTTGTTGTGTTTTGCTATGCTATGCTTTGTTTTGTTATGCTATGTTTTGTTATGCTATGCTATGTTTTGTTATGCTATGCTATGTTTTGTTGTGCTATGCAATGTTTTGTAATGCTATGCTGTTTTGTTTTGTTATGCTATGCTATGCTTTGTTTTGCTATGCTATGTTTTGTTATGCTATGCTTTGTTGTGTTTTGTTATGCTATGCTATGTTTTGTTATGCTATGCTTTGTTGTGTTTTGCTATGCTATGCTTTGTTTTGTTATGCTATGCTTTGTTATGCTATGTTTTGTTATGCTATGTTTTGTTGTGCTATGCAATGTTTTGTTATGCTATGCTATGTTTTGTTGTGTTTTGTTATGCTATGCTAGGTTTTATGCCATGCTATGTTTTGCTATGCTATGCTTTGTTAACCGCTTCGCTGCGGCGCGAATTTCGCCGCTGTGCTGGGACATTCCAATCCTGGGCGTGGCTCGGACGGCCCCCGGCCGTCGTGCGCACACGCCCACCGTGACTCATGACAGCCGGGGGCCGTCATGAGCACAGAAGAGGTTAAGCTATGCTTTGTTTTGTTATGCTATGTTTTGTTATGCTATGCTTTGTTGTGTTTTGTTATGCTACGTTTTGTTATGCTATGCTATGCTTTGTTATGCTATGTTTTGTTATGCTATGCTTTGTTGTGTTTTGTTATGCTATGCTATGTTTTGTTGTGTTTTGTTATGCTATGCTATGCTGTGTTTTGTTGTGTTTTGTTATGCTATGCTATGTTTCGGTGTGTTTTGTTATGCTATGCTTTGTTATGCTATGTTTTGTTATGCTATGCTATGTTTTGTTATGCTATGCTATGGTGTTTTGTTATGTTATGCTATGTTTTGTTATGCTATGCTTTGTTTTGTTATGCTATGCTTTGTTTTGTTATGCTATGTTTTGTTGTGTTATGCTATTTTTTTTATGCTTTGCTAGGTTTTGTTTTGCTATGCTATGCTTTGTTATGCTATGCTATGTTTTGTTATGCTATGCTCTGTTTTGTTGTGTTTTGTTATGCTATACTATGTTTTGCTATGCTATGCTTTGTTATGCTATGCTTTGTTATGCTATGTTATGCTATGTTTTGTTGTGTTTTGTTATGCTATGTTTTGTTATGTTATGCTATGTTTTGTTATGCTTTGTTATGCTATGTTTTGTTATGCTATGCTATGTTTTGTTATGCTATGCTATGCTATGTTTTGTTATGCTATGTTTTGTTTTGTTATGCTATGCTATGTTTTGTAATGCTATGCTATGCTTTGTTATGCTATATTTTGGTGTGCTATGCTATGTTTTGTTGTGTTTTGTTATGCTATGCTATGTTTTGTTGTGTTAGGCTAGGCTATGTTATGTTGTGTTAAGGCTAGGCTGTGTTATGTTGTGTTAGGCTAGGTTGTGTTGTGTTGTGCTGTGTGATGTTATGTTTTTGTGTTATGTTACGTTTTGTTATGTTATACTATGTTTTGTTATACTATGTTTTGTTATGTTATACTATGTTATGTTATGCTATACTATGTTATGTTATGCTATACTATGTTAGGTTTTGTTATGCTATGTTATGATTTGTTATGTTATGTTGTGTTAGGCTAGGCTATGTTTTGTTATGTTATTTCAGAAACCCTGAATTTCTTTGTCACAAATTAAGCACTAAGAAAGATGCTGCAGCTAAAACACCATTAAATTATAGTCCATATGCTCTTTGTTACGTACATTATAAAAAAAAAGGCACGCCAAGTTTTGGACTTCCAGCCAGCGCTATTAGTAACTGCAGATGTTGAGATTGAGGGTGTGGGCAGACATGTGTTCTGCGCTCTTGGAAGCATGCGTTTTCTGGCAAGATTTGGACTTTATAACATGTTCTCATTTAAGATGGAAATAAGAGAGCGGGAGAGACAGAGAGAAAGAGAGAGAGAGAGAGAAAGCGAGAGGAGAGAAAGCGAGAGGAGAGAGAGCGAGCAAGAGAGAGAGAGCGAGAGAGAGAGCCCGGGAGTGCTGCGTGCGTGCGCGCACAGGCTGATCATTTTCAAGCACTGCACTCGTGCTTGTGGCGCGCCCCTGCTCGCTCCCGCAAGGTGGATGCCGCCACAAGCAAGAGTGTGTGCTTGAAAATGACCAGAGCGACAGCTAAAGGTCCTCCTATGCAGCGCATGCGCGCTGCGTAGGCGAGACCTAAAAAGGCTTATATTGCTCTCTTAAATAGCTGCGCAAGCGCGCTGCATAGGCGAGACCTAAAAAGGCTTATATTGCTCTATTAAATTGCTGCCGTCTAACAGTACATAAACATCTCCAACTTAACAAAGATTCCAAAGGTATCCCTAAATATTTTAAGGTGACACGTTCCCCACCGTTGTGCCACCGAAATTATGTACACTGCTTTTTGCAATATTGGGTCCATATACAAAATGGTAAAGGAATTGGTAAGATTGTTTTTTAGGTCAGCCTATGCATGAAGACGTCTAATAGTTTCTGCTACCCATTAGCTGTCCTAGCAATAAGCAATGAGTCGTCTGCATACAGAAGAATTGGTATATGGCATGATCCCAGCTGTGGCATATCCTATCCCCTCTTCATCAAAAAGCTCTCCAGCTCATTGACATAAAGAGTAAATAAAACAGTGCGTAGACACATCCTTGGCGGACTCCCCTAATAACCTTAAATGATTTGGTGCACTCCTTAATGGATCCATAACGCACCTTGGCTGGTACATCCAAGTAGATCTGTCGCAGTAAACAGACCAAGGGTTCCTCCACTCCCACTGATGACATAATGGACCAGTATTTATTGCCAATATTGTGTACTTAAAACATGAGACCATGTAGAGCTGCGCTTCTTTTTATCCAACAGCTTTTATCTCATAACTTGTTTGGCTGTAACCAATTTTGCTCCATCCATTCTTAGAATAAGGATTTCTTTTATAGCTGTCAATTGTTTAGTGCCTTGAGATGTATGCAGATATTTTCTTGATGATTCATTATGAATTTATTATATGTGCATACAATTAACTATGTTCTTACCAAATGTTTTTATATTTATGAGTTTGTGAATTATGTGAATTTTGTATGGCTTATTTAATGTGAATAAAGAATTTAGTTGGATGATTGACTGAGTGACTAAGAGTAAATGAACCTCAAGGTGTTAGACATGTTAGAAATAGACTTCTCTCACGTACCCACCTCATCATCCAGATCCCTGGGATCTACTTTAGATACATCACTAACGCACCTTAGAAACAAGGAATCGAAAGTTGCAAACTTTCATCTACACTTGTTATGTGGAAGCTCAATGATGGTAAAGACAGAAGCTCAGAGGATTGACTATTGCAATGTGATGGAACATCAGTGATCATGGGAGTTTACTATTTTTAGTTGCTTGGAAATGTAGTTATTTTAAGTTTAGTTACATGACTGTTATGTCCAATAGTAAAGACAGAGAAAGCATATTTTCCATCTTGGTGTCTTCAATAGACCTGAAATTTTCTTTCAGTTTGGGACAGCTAATATTCTTTATCTTAAGGATCCACTACATTGGTTTGAAGAAAGAAAAGTGAATTGCGATTAAAAAACTAAATAATAATAACATTTTAAAAAACACAAGTTTTTTACTGCACATAGCACCAACATATGAATTCTCCATGCAAAAATTAAGTGGAGTAAAAACAATTTAAACTACATTGAAGGGCAGATGCACACACAGTACATAGTGGGATTCCACTAGCACCATAGAACATTAGGAATGGAAGTTATGCTATCTAGAGAGACGATTTTAAGCTCTCAATGAATGAGATGGAGTGCTGCTCAATGGAGTGAAGGTTGAGGACAGGCGGCCTAATTAATAAAATGAATGCCAGACAAACGGTACCATGGTCACTTTGCTTTTGACAAAATAAGTCAGGATAATTTGATACAAAAGGGCAAAGTTTTTAGTGCCTTTGACTTCAGAGAACATGACCCCAGTGGCTACAAACGATAGGTAGTTTGAGACACGTGTACCCAAGGAAAAATGTCAAGCTTTTCTGGCTCATAGTGTACACAGATTACTTTAGGCATGTTCATTAATAACAAAAAAAAACTTGGATTGAAGTAAATAGTTACTAATATCACACAAAGGAGATGGCTTCAGAAGGTAACATTACTCTTGGATATTCTTGGGAAGAGCCAGTGTAGCCGTTAAACTATCTAAATTCACATCAATTGTCTGAATGGTTTCAAACCAGGGTTTTTAGATCATGGCTTAAACTTTGGGATGCCAAGGGTATTCCATGCCCATATGAAAAAATATTCATTTGCCATCCTTAATTAATTTAAAATGTAAAGGAGCACTAGCCTGGATTCAATTTGTCTCTTCAAAGAAGTTGTAGTCATAAAAATGTACCATTGCAATTAGACATATGGAATTCTCCAAAATCCGTTTTTTGATCGGAGAGGAAAGGAAGATCGCGGATTGAAGCCGCACGCGCGAGGACGCTCTTTGTGCTTCCTCCACTGAAGCTCCGGTGATCCACTACTGACGACCCGACTGCCTCCCGCCTTCTGGAAATGTACTGCACCCGTTAGGTTAAGGGCTGGGCTGCAACAAAGGACTTGCTCGGATACGTCTCTGTTAAATATAACAAAATCAACAAATGTGCCGTATCTCTACAGCGAGGCGAAAAGTCTACGCGAGCCGCGTTATTCGGTGGATTTGTCAGTCAGCCTCGCTACAGGCATTTCAGACGCTACATCCGCCGCAAACATTTACTGAGAGCTTTGCTTGGACCCGTGGTGTTGTGCTTCTAGAGGGGGTACCGGGTTCTGGAATGGCCCCGCCACGCACCGCTAAAGGACGGCGCAATGAAATTCCAACTTCTGCAAGTGCACCAAGCCAAACCGCTGATAGTGCAGACAAAGACCAGGCTGCCGGGAGCAACGCTATTATTTTGCCAACAGGTGAGCCAAACTTATCTGCACATACCTCTATGACTGTTGGCGATAATACCAGCGGGTGTAGAGCAGAGGATGGGTCTGGGTCCGGGTCACAGCTCGGGAAACCCATTTTGAAGCTGCTGCAATCTGGGAGGGCAACTGAATTACTTCGGACATGTGGATCCGAGAACTCCATTCCAGGTTTTGTGATGGCCGAAGTGCTAAATGCTGCAGTACAGGGTGGCAGGAGTGGTGAGGCTGGCTCAGTTATTACAGACAACACTAATAATGTATTTCTTGTGACTGTCGCGACTGCTGCTGCTAATTCCCAAGAAGTTGGTAAGACAACCGAACCAATGGTGAACAGTCTGGTCAATGATACAATACTGGAAAATTTTGTTGAGAAAGATGGTCCGGTAGATACTACAACTATTACAGCTGCAGCTGCCGGTCTTATTGGTCTTACTGGATCAACTTCGGAAGACCTCATCAATTGCATTGAGACTGCCGCTGAACAAACAGGCGAGAGCCTTGGGAAAGGGGAGGAAGCCTCTAGTAATGGAGCTATTAGCAAAGGAAGGGATTACGCAGAACAATCAGTTTTGAATCTTGTTAATCCTGTTAATACTACTGCCAACATTGTGGGGGGTGCAGGGTCAGCTCGAACCCAAACGGCTTCAGACACATGGCTTGGAGAGCAGTCAATGTAACACCCCTGGTGGGGCGAAGGGTGTAAAGAATAAACATTCTAACACTGTCAAGATGTCTTAAGGCGGCAAAGGCCGTGGTCGGGGAGTAAAGCAACAAGTGACTGATGCAATGGGGCGATTAAAGGAGGCTTCTGCTATTACTACCAAGGCTGGTTCAGGGGTTAGTCCGCTGCGCAAATGGGTGTCTTCTAAAGGTGAGGTGAAAAATATCATTTCGAGGTTATCAAATACTAGCAGTATAGCAAATACTCCTATCGAAATATCAGAGGGAGAGGGAGCTGGAGTTGGTATTGAGCAGCAAGCTTCAGCGGACGCTCTAGAGAAGTTTGTATCCGCTCCCATTTGTGCATCGTCAACATCTTCAGTCTTTTCCCCAGCCTCAAGCCCTGTAGTGCCATCATCAAGTTTGTCGGAACCAGGTGTTAAGAACCGGGAACTAACAGGAGAGGAGCCCTCACTGTCTAGTATTATGCAAGCACTGAGCACTCAGAGAGCAGAAGCCCAGGAATATTACCAACAGGCCAAAGCCGATAGCTGCGAAATTAAGCAAGCCTTGGTGGAGGTAACATCTAAGGTTGGCCAGCTTTCCTCATAAGTCATCGATCTACGGAAGAATCTTATATGTACACAGTTAATCTTGTAAAAACACAGGATTCTCAACTGGTGCTAATGCAATCCAAGATCGAAGATTTGGAAAATAGTCAGAGGCGCCAGAACTTGCAGGTTTTTGGTATTCCAGAAGGCAGGGAAGGCAACGATCCGCGGGCTTTCATCGTCAGTCTCCTCCAGAAAGCCTTCCCGGACTTAGCAGACTGGGATATGGACACTCAAGTCCAAAGAGCACATAGACTGCCATTGTCACTGTCAACTACCCATGGAAGCCAGTCCAAATCTAACTTTGCTCGACCAATCCTTGTGTTTTTGGGTAATTTTCTATTGCGCCAAGCTATATATTTGAAGGCACGTCCAACGGCACCAGTTAAGGTGGATGCAATGTCTATTTTTGTGCGTTCCGACCTATGTAAGGTAACAATGGATAAGCGGTGGAAGTTCCGCCAATTAATGGATCCTTTTAAAACTGTGTGCTCGCAAGTGTTTCTACAGGAGCCGGCTCGTCTTAAGATCATAAAGGATGGTCGACAACATTTTTTCTTTAATGAACAGGATGCTAAACAAGCTCTGTCAAAATGGCAAGCAACCGGCAAAGAATGAGTCTAAGTCCTAATGCAGCAATTATTGTACCGTAAGAGAGGTTGCACTTGTGAAAGAGGTTTTGTTTCAATTTGAGACTTCTAATGATTCTTTAATTTGTTGCCTTTTTTCCTTATAGGTACGAGAGATATATTGGGAGGTTGGAGTACGGTGTGGGTATGGTGTGGGTCACTGGGGTCAGTGGGGGGGGTACAGAGAGGGCGTCTTTGGTATGCTGTCACACTGGGACAGCAGGGAAGGGAGCGATTCCTTTTCGTAGGTACTGGGGTGGGGGTAGGGCGGGAAAGGGAGGGTAGTTTTGGGAGGGGGGGGGTAAAAAAAGCCACAACTTTGATAATTTAGATAAATTCACTCGGGCAGAGCACTGGAAGGAGGGGCACGTAATTTGGGTACTGATGACTAGACCGGGCTTAAAAGTATTATTTAATGTCGGAATTTAAATGTATGTGCTGGAATGTGGCGGGACTCAATCAAGTTGGAAAGCGACGGCTAGTAACGGAAGAGTTGCGTGTATTTAAGCCTCATATATTAGGGCTTGCGGAAACGCATATTGCATATAAGGATAGAGCTCTATTGAAACAATTGGGATACGATATTATTGTGTGTACGTCGCAAACAATTTCTATTCGTGGGGTGGCCTTATTAAAATCTAGGCGGTGTCGGGCTGTTGTCCTCCGATCACTTGCTGACTCTAAAGGGAGATGGGCAATCTCCCAAATGATGATCTACGGGCGGGTCACAATATGTATGGTATATGGTCCGAATATTGATTGTCCGGATGTTATATATCATTTGAGTTCTGAGCTGCTGGAGTGGCCTGGCGAAAAGATTGTGATGGGTGATTTTAATTGTATTCTTGACAGAAAGATTGATACTACGAATACTACGGCCCGTGCTAGAATGTGTAAGACCAGAACTGCTATCTTAGAACTTCTTTACTTGCATCAGTTGGAGGACTCTTGGAGGAGGTTATTCCCAAATGTACCAGGTTATACTTTTTATTCATCACCACATAAACATTATTCGAGGATCGATATGATATTTGCTAATAATACTATTTTGGAAAATGCACTTGTGGTAGTATGCCCAAAAATTACGTCCGATCACAACCCGGTTATGTTAACAGTGCAGTTGCAGTCAAGCACCCAGGAACCAATTAGGGATTTTACTTTTTCTAGGCATCTCCTCAGTAACTTGGAATATGTGGAGTTTATGCGAACTGTACTTGAGGAGTATATAGATAATAATCTGGGCTCGGCGTCAATTGCAACAGTGTGGGATTGTCTAAAAGCCTAATTAAGAGGGGTTACGCTACAATATATTATTAAGCAAAATCGGCAGGGCCTTCGTCAGTCGGAGCAGGAACAAAAGTTTTGTCTTGATTTGGAGCGTCAGCATGCCACAGCTATTGCCGTAAAGGACGTAGGTGAGCAGTTGATTTATCAACAGGTTGTTGAGGCAAGAGCTAAATTAAAGAGACGGTTGAGGGATAAAGTTGCAAATAATTATCATAAGTATAGAACTAAACAATATGAATATGGCGAAAGAGTAGGCCGACTGTTGGCTAATCAAATTGCAGATCAAAGGGCTAAAACTCATGTTAAATTGATTAAAGGGGTGGACGGTTTGACTTGTACAAGGTCTACGGACATAGTAGAACAATTTAGGTTATTCTACGCCGACTTATATGGCAATTCGGCCTGCTTTGACCAACATATGGCCTCAGATTATATACAGGAGTGTGCAATCCCTGTTTTGAGTTCTTTGCTCTCTGAGCCTCTGGAAAAAGATGTTGATGTGAGGGAAGTAGAGGAAGCAATTAATGCTTTACCTGCTGGCAAAGCAGTCGGCGAGGATAAGATCCCGCTGGAATTTTTTAAGACCTTTAAAACTATACTGATCCCCATCTTCCTTGAGTTATGTAACTCGATCATGCAAGGAGAAGAAGTTCCCTCCTCTTGGAATGTGACTAATATTGTTGTTTTCCCCAAAAAGGGGAAGCCGATAGATGATATGAGTTCATACCGGCCTATAGCATTGATTAATGCCGACGCTAAACTCTTTTCTAAAATTTTTGCCTCACGATTGGCCCCGGTTATACATTTATTAGTCTCAGAGCAGCAACATGGTTTTGTCCCCGGAAGAGATACTGCCGCACATATCAACACGGCAATTGCTGCATTTGATGTTTCGGGTCAATTGGGCCAGCAGATGGGGATGTTGATGCTAGATGCCGAGAAGGCCTTTGACCGAGTGACTTGGGGAGCGTTATGGGCAACAATGTCTTCAATAGGTCTCTGTCAAAGGTTTATCTCGGCAGTACAGAAGCTGTATAGGCGCCCAACAGCCGCAATCAAACTTAATGGCCATTCCTCATCTTTCTTTTTAGTTCAAAGGGGTACGCGGCAGGGCTGCCCGCTATCCCCTTTATTGTTTGCCATTTATATTGAGCCTTTTATTAAGCACTTATTGCTAAATGTTGATATCTTTCCAGTTACTTTAAATGGGATGGATTTAAAATTAACCGCATATGCGGACGATATTGCTGTTTTTTCGACTAATCCAGTTAACGCTCTGGCTGTGATAACCCATGAAGCACAGCGATTCGGCTCTTTCTCCGGTTATAAATTAAATTTTAATAAAACGCAGACGATATTAAATTGTCAACTTGAAGTCCCTCCAGTAGCCCTAGGGGTCACAAGGACGGCCATTTATTTGGGAGTTTGTCTCAGTAGCCAAGTCAATGATATTATTGTATTAAATTATGAACCACTACTGACGAAAGTAGTGGCAAAACTGCGATGCTGGCACCGGCTACCTCTTAGCATATATGGGAGATGTAATGTTGTTAAAATGAACGTTCTCCCTAAGTTTTTGTATTTTTTTCGTACAATTCCATTAAAAGTACCATTGACCTTTTTTAAACGTATTGATAGTGCCGTTGGCAGTTTTATTTGGGGATACCAGCGGGCCAGAAGAGCTATCCGATATTTAAAGCTATCATATAAGCAGGGTGGATTCAAACTTCCAGATTTTAAATTGTATTTTTGGGCTGCATTCACTGGGCGAATACAGAGCTTACTCAGAGGAACTGAAACTAATACTAGCTGGCTTTCATACCAGCTGGCTTGTGGACCTAGTACTGGGTTTCTATTGTACAAAACATCTGATCCTAACTACTACAAGCGGGTACGGTTCAAGGTAGTCAGGGATATTACTAATATATGGCATGAAATTTGTAAGGCATATGCATTACCCGACCTACATCTTTATACTGCACTATGGGGGAACCCCTTATTGCCTAATATATTCCATGATCATGTCGGGAAGGAATGGCAATCTAAGGGTGTTATGCGGGTGGGTCATTGTTAGAACTGGGGGTCTCTAGTTGGCAATGGTATACACCTTTGACCAAATAGGGACCCTTGCTTCTAGTCATGGTAAGGGGGATACACTACTAAAATAACCCCTGCTCACCCCCTTGGTAGCTTGGCACGAGCAGACAGGCTTATCTCAGACGCAGTGTGTTAAGCATTTGTGAACACATACAGTAATACAGTGAAAACACTACAGATGGACACTACACAGGTTTTATAAAAATAAGTATTCTTTATATAGATTTAACACAAGACCACAAACGACAAAAATCCACAATCCTGTACTAAAAATAGACTTAAAGATGATAGAAGTAACTTAGTTTAAGTTGATGGTAAATGCGACACGTTTCTCTCAAAAGTACCTGGGATGCGTAACGCAAAACAAACAAAGGGTCCGCAGGGAGGACAATGCGGCAAGCAAGCGCCTCGATGCAGTGCGACGATCCGGTGTGATGCGATGAAAGTGCGCCCTTGATGCGATGCGACGATGTGAAGTCGATGCGTACACGCCCGACGGCCGTGCGGCGAACTCTGTATCTTTGGAGCCGCGACAGGCCCTGCGACACGTTTCTCCGGTGATGCGACGGCAGACAGCTGCAACCCGCTTCTCGGGGGATGCGACGGCGACCCTTGCAGTGGCGACACTCTTCCCTGTTGATGCGACAGCAGGCAGTTGCGACGGCGACACGCTTCTCCGGTGATGTGACGGCAGGCAGCTGCGACGAAGGCACGCTTCTCTGGTGATGCGGCGGCGGCGACACGCTTCTCCTGCGATGCGACGGCAGCAGCTTCGTCAGCGACACGTTTCTTCTCGTTGCGTCGCGCTTCCAGCTCCCAGCGACACGCAGGCTTCTGCAGACAGAATCCCCAGCAAGGGAATTCAGGAGGGAGCTGGTGGTGAAGTCTTGTTGCCCTGAGACTTCAGCAAGAGGCAAGCTCTAGTTCAAGCCCTTGGAGTAATATTCTGCAAGATGATGAAAGTTCTTTAAAAGTTCCTTCTCCTCTCCTTGGCACTGAAGACACCACTGTAGGCCAACCCAGCAACACAGCACACTGGCAGGGGGGCAGTTCAACTCCTACAGCTTCCTTTGGTTCTTCTCCTTGGCAGAGGTTCGTCTTGTTGTTCCAGAAGTGATCTAAAGTCTTGGGGTCAGGGCCCCAGTATTTATACACCAAAATCCTTTGTCTCTGAAGGCAGAGAGTGTCTGTACCTAGTCCAAACCAGTTCTGGTCAGTCCTGGAGCACTTTGTTTACAGGACTCCTTCTTTCCTTTGACAGTGTGGGCCAGGGACATCAGACGCACCACAGGAGGTGGAGCCAGCATTGTGGAAGGCAGGCACAGCCCTATTCAGACCCAGGTGCAACTCCTCCCACCACTCTACATGCAGATAGGTCTATTCAGCCCTGTGCTGACTCACCCTGTCTCCTGGAATCCCCCAGCCCCTGTCACTCACAAAGCCAGACACACAATACACAACCTAGTAGAGGCAGGCTTGGACAGTTAGGCAAGAAAATACCTACTTTCTAAAAGTGGTATTTTCAAACACAGAATGTTAAAACCAACTTTACTAAAAGATGTATTTTAGCATTCTGAGTTCAGGCATACTAAATTCGTTTTTCTACCATGTTCCCTGGGTCAGTTAGGATTATAGGATGTTATAATGAAACTGCCCATTCTGGCCTATGGGGAACAGGTAGCCTTGCAATAGTGAAAAACGAAAATGGCTGTAATTCACTATTAGGACAGGCCACACACACCAGGGCATGTCCTACCTTATACTTACAATGCACCCTGCCCTTGGGCCTACCTTAGGGGTGTCTGATATGAAGATATGGGAAGGTTTAGGGACTGGCAAGTGGGTGCACTTGCCAAGTCGACATGGCAGTCACAGACTGCACACAGGCTCTGCAATGGCAGGCCTGAGACACACTTTACAAGCTGCTTCTGTGGGTGGCACAACCAGTGCTGCAAGCCCACCAGCAGCATTTGATTTACAGGCCCTGGGCACACCTGGTGCACTATACTAGGGTCTGACAAGTAAATCAAATGATCCAATCATGGAGTCACTAATCAATACATCAATTTACCATAGGGAGCACTTGCACTGTGGCACTTAATAGCAGTGGCACAGTGCCCAAAGCATCTAAACCAGCAAAACATATCAAAAACAGAGGAGGCAATCAGTAAAAAATGGAAGGGAGACTCACGCCAAGGGTACCAGGTCTAACACGTGTCCCCTCTAGCTGAAATGTGGGGAGAACTACCCTTCCCCTTGGGAGTTCTCATCACTAAGGCGGAAAAATCTGGACAGACCATCAGCATTGGCGTGTTCTGTACCAGGGCGGTGTTCCACCGTAAAGTCCATCCCCTGTAGGGAAATGGACCACCTCAACAACTTTGGGTTCTCACCCCTCATCTGCATCAACCATCTGAGGGGCCTGTGGTCTGTCTGAACCCGGAAGTGAGTCCCAAACAGGTATGGTCTCAACTTCTTCAGTGCCCAGACCACAGCAAATGCCTCACGCTCAATTGCACTCCACCTCTGTTCCCGTGGAAGTAACCTCCTACTGATGAAGGCTACAGGTTGGTCTAGGCCCTCTTCATTAATCTGTGATAGAACAGCCCCCACACCATGCTCTGAAGCGTCTGTTTGGACAATGAATTCCTTTGAGAAGTTGGGCGCCTGAAGCACGGGTGCTGTGCACATGGCAGTCTTCAGGGCGTCAAAAGCCTTCTGACAGGTATCAGTCCAGTTCACTCTCTTGGGCTGCTTCCTGGAAGTCAGCTCAGTCAAGGGTGCAACAATGTTGCCATACCCCTTGACAAACCTCCTGTAGTACCCGTGAGTCCTAAAAAGGCTCTCACCTGTGTCTGAGTCTTAGGGGTTCCCATGCCAGGATGGTATCAATCTTGGGTTGTAGGGCGCCACCTGGCCGCTCCCCACCTGGTGCCCCAAGTACACCACGGAACCCTGCCCGATCTGGCACTTACTCGCCTTGATCGTGAGGCCTGCCTTTCGCAGTGCCATCAACACTTCCCAGAGGTGGCGCAATGTTCTTCCCAACTGGCGCTGAACACTGCAATGTCATCCAGGTAGGCGGCACTGAAATCCTCCAGTCCAGCCAACACCTGGTTGACCAACCTCTGAAAGGTGGCAGGGGCATTCTTCATCCCAAAGGGCATAACCCGGAATTGGTAGTGCCCATCTGGTGTGGAGAATGCTGACCTCTCTTTGGCCCCATCAGTTAAGGCGATCTGCCAGTACCCAGACGTCAAATCAAACGTGCTGAGGTACCGTGCAGCCCCTAACCGATCAATGAGCTCATCAGCTCTGGGGATGGGGTGCGCGTCAGTCCTGGTGACTGAATTGAGTCCTCGGTAGTCCACACAGAACCGGAGTTCGGGTGTGGCACCAGGCGCGGCAGCCTTTGGGACCAAGACTAGTGGGCTGGCCCAAGGACTGTGAGAGGACTCAATCACCCCTAAGGCAAACATCTTGGATACTTCCTCCTTGATGTAAGCTCTGACCTTGTCAGTCACTCTGTAAGCCTTGTGCTTCATAGGAGGACTGTCCCCAGTGCCCACATCATGGACGCACCACTCAGTGACACCAGGAATCAGGGAAAACAAATCAGAGAATTGTCCCAACAGTTGGTGACAATCTTGCTGCTGATCAGGGGTCAGTGTGGCAGAGAGGCTGACACCATCCACTGACCCATCTTGCTCTGTTGCAGACAGGAGGTCAGGAAGAGGCTCAGTCTCCTCCTCCATTCCATCATCTGTCGCTAGGAGCATGCCCACTTCGGACCTTTCTAAGTGGGGCTTCAGGCGGTTAACATGCAGGACCCGCAAAGGGTTCCTTGGAGACCGCAAGTTCACCAGGTAGGTGACATCACTCTTGCGCTCCACCACCTCAAATGGTCCGGTCCACCTGTCCTGGAGCGCACAAGGCTCTACAGGGGCCATGACCCAAACTTTCTGTCCAGGTTGAAGCTCAATCAGAGTGGCATTCTGATCGTACCACCGCTTCATCTCTTCCTGGCTGGCTTCCAGATTCGCCTCAGCGAGTTGCCTGAATCGCCTGGTCTGGTTCCTGAAGGCCAGCATGTAACTGTATACATCCTGGGGAGGTTTCCTGGGAGATTGCTCCCAGCCTTCCTTGACCAGACTCAAAGGTCCTCTTACCGGGTGACCATAGAGCAGTTCAAAGGGACTGAACCCTAAGGACTTCTGTGGCACCTCACGGTAAGCAAACAGGAGGCATGGCAAGAGGACGTCCCACTTACGCCTCATAGGTTCCTCAAGACCCATTATCATGCCTTTGAGGGTCCGGTTGAATCTCTCAACCAGCCCATTACCTTGGGGGTGGTAAGGAGTGGTGAACTTATAAGTAACACCGCACTCCTGCCACAGGGACTTCATATAGTTGGATATGAAGTTTGTACCACGGTCTGACACCACCTCTCTGGGGAACCCCACACGGGAGAAAATCCCCATCAGTGCACGTCCCACCACGGGGGCCGTCACTGTCCTGAGCGGGATGGCTTCCGGGTAGCATGGTCCACCAAAACCAGGATTAACCTGTTGCCCATGGCTGTCTTGGGGTCCAGTGGCCCCACAATGTCAATGCCCACCCGTTCAAAAAGGGGGTACTGACTACAGGGAAAGGTTGGAGAGGAGCCTTGTGCTTCCTTCCACTTTTCCCACTTACCTGGCAAGTTTGACAAGTCTTACAATGAGTGTCTGAACTCTTCCGCATCTGGGGCCAATGAAAGTGGGAGACAAGCCTTTCAAAGGTCTTGTTCTGCCCCAGATGTCCAGCTAAAGGTACATCATGAGCCAAACCCAGTAGGAAGGCTCTGAAGCGCTGGGGTACCACCAGCATACGGGCTGACCCAGGCTCAGCAACCTTAGGCTCGCTATGCAGGAGGTTGTTCTCCCAGTAGATCCAATGTGATCCAGACTGATCACCTGCTGCCTGGGCTGTGGCCTGTTGCTGCAAACCCTCAAGAGAAGGGCACTTCCTCTGCTCCTCACAAAATTCCTCCCTGGAGGGCCCTCCTTCCTGCTGCCAATGGGTCAGCTCAGGCAGGTCCCCCAGTTCGGCCACTTGTTCCCCTGTAGGTTCCAGGGCATCCCCCTCAAGGTCTGCCTCCTCCTGGACCGTGGGAACTAGGGGGCCGGTTTCCCGCGCCCCCCACCTCTTCTCTTTAAGGCAGGGGTCTGGGCCATATTTTCAGGCTCCAGAACCGCTTCAACACCCTTACTGGCTGCCATAGACCGAGTGGTCACACACGCCCACTCAGGCAGACCCAACAACTCCAAATGAGACCTTCTCTCCACCTTAGCCCAAGGGGAGCTCTCCAAATCGTTCCCCAACAGACAATCAACAGGCATGGCTGGCCTCACAGCTACTTGAAGAGTACCTGAGACCCCCCCCACTCAAAGGGAACTTGTGCCACCTCACACTGGCTCTGTGAGTTGTCCGCTGCAACTACAGGGAAGAATGCATGGGGGATAACCTGCTCTCTGGACACCAGCCGGCAATTGACAGCTGTCACACTAGCCCCAGTGTCTTTGAGAGCTTCCACCCTATGGCCATTGATGGTCACCCACTGCCTGTACTTTTTAGTGTTATCAGGCAGCTGGGTCTCAGGGACCATCTCAAAGTCTCCTAAAGAGACAAGGGACATCTCTGCGGGACCCCACCCACCTTGGGCACCCATCTCCTCCCCCCACCCAGGGCTACACTCGCCATCTGACGGGGTGGTGCACGTGGTGGTGCTTTGGAATCCTTCATGGGACATTGTGCATCATACCAACGGTGGCCCACTTGACCACACGTAAAGCACTTGTAGGGGCCCCTCTGAACAGGTTTACCTGTCGGGGCCTCTTGCTTCTTCTCAGGGGGAAGCTGGGAACTCTTCCCTTGGTTCCCTTGGGAATTACTTTGGGGCCCTTTCTGGAACTCCCTCTGTTTACCCTTGTCCCCCCCACTCTTCTGCTAGGGACCCTGCCCACCTTTGGCGGAGTCTCCCACGTGACCCTTGTGGACCCGGGTGCTGACCCAGCGGTCCGCCTCCTCAGCAAGCTTCCTAGGGTTAGTTAACTTGCTATCAATAAGGTGCTGGCGTAGCTCTGGAAAACAATTACCAGACAAGTGCTCCCATGCAAACAAATCATAGAGCTCCTCAAAAGTACTCACTTTGCTACCCTTCACCCAACCATCCATAGCTCTGCAAAAGAAAGATACATATTCTACCCAAGTGGTTGCCTCCAGCTTTTTACAATTCCTGAACCTCTGTCTATAGAGTTCTGGGGTCAAACCATACCTTGTCATCAGGGCTTCCTTCATATGGGCATAAGACATCCTATTCTCACTGGGTAGGTCTAACAAAGTATCCCTCCCCTCACTCACAAAGCGGTCCCACAACCCAGCTCCCCAATCCTTCTCAGGGACCCGGTGGGCCAACATTGCTATCTCATAAGCTGCAAACCACTGCCCAATATCTTCATGCTTATGGAAATCTTTGATGACATCCTTTGGGATATATACCCTGCCTTCTGCAGGCACAGACGGTGTGCTGCCACCAGAGGGTTAATATCTAAGCTTTTGGCTTTGATCTCCAACTCCCTCTAAATCTACAGAAGGCTTTCAGCTGTTTGGCATTATAGGTATCCAACCTCTCTTCCTCAAACTCTGGATCCATAGAGGCAATAGATGCTGGTGGACTCATGGCAATAAGAATGGGCAGTTCTCAGAAAAATAACAGTCCAAGGAGAAAAAAAATTCTACCAAAAAGGTATGTGGTTGAGTTTGGTCTGCACTCACTAGTAGTGTACACCAATCACTGTATATGAGTCACAAATGCAAGTCCAGAATCCTCACCGCTAACCACCAATGTTAGAACTGGGGGTCTCTAGTTGGCAATGGTATACACCTTTGACCAAATAGGGACCCTTGCTTCTAGTCAGGGTAAGGGGATACACTACTAAAATAACCCCTGCTCACCCCCTTGGTAGCTTGGCACGAGCAGACAGGCTTATCTCAGAGGCAGTGTGTTAAGCATTTGTGAACACATACAGTAATACAGTGAAAACACTACAGATGGACACTACACAGGTTTTTATAAAAATAAGTATTCTTTATATAGATTTAACACAAGATCACAAACGACAAAAATTCACAATATTGTACTAAAAATAGACTTAAAGATGGTAGAAGTAACTTAGTTCAAGTTGATGGTAAATGCGACACGTTTCTCTCAAAAGTACCTGGGATGCGTAACGCAAAACAAACAAAGGGTCCGGAGGGAGGACGATGCGGCGAGCAAGCGCCTCGATGCGGTGCGAGGATCCGGTGCGATGCAATGAAAGTGCGCCCTTGATGCGATGTGAAGACGATGCGTGCACGCCCGACGGCCGTGCGGCGAACTCTGTATCTTTGGAGCCGTGACAGGCCCTGCGACACGCTTCTCCGGTGATGCGACGGCGACACGCTTCTCGAAGGATGCGACGGCGACCCTTGCGGTGGCGACACGCTTCCCTGTTGATGCGACGGCAGGCAGTTGCGACGGCGACACGCTTCTCCGGTGATGCGACGGCAGGCAGCTGCGACGAAGGCACGCTTCTCTGGTGATGCGGCGACGGCCTCTGCGGCGGCGACACGTTTCTCCTGCGAAGCGACGGCAGCAGCTTCGTCAGCGACACGCTTCTTCTAGTTGCGTCGCGCTTCCAGCTCCCAGCGACACGCAGGCTTCTGCAGACAGAATCCCCAGCAAGGGAATTCAGGAGGGAGCTGGTGGTGAAGTCTTGTAGCCCTGAGACTTCAGCAGGAGGCAAGCTCTAGTTCAAGCCCTTGGAGTAATATTCTGCAAGATGATGAAAGTTCTTTAAAAGTTCCTTCTCCTCTCCTTGGCACTGAAGACACCACTGTAGGCCAACCCAGCAACACAGCACACTGGCAGGGGGGCAGTCCAACTCCTACAGCTTCCTTTGGTTCTTCTCCTTGGCAGAGGTTCGTCTTGTTGTTCCAGAAGTGATCTTAACAACCTCAGACCTATCTAGAAGGGGGGTGCAAAAACATTGGAGAAATGCGTTCTCCACCAACTCAACAAACACATTGATGAGTTCAACCTCCTCGACACCTTTCAATCAGGATTCAGGAAAGGCTGTAGCACTGAAACAGCTATGCTCCACATCTCTGACGATATTCACAAGGCTTTAGATGAAGGTGATGCCTGCCTACTCATCCTTATTGACCTATCTGCGGCATTCGACACAGTAAATCATCCAGCTCTTCTGGAGACCTTGTCGAAGCGCTCCGGCATTAATGGCACAGTACTAAAATGGTTCACCTCCTTCCTTCAACACCGCTCGCAACAAATTAAAATCAACTCCTGTCTCTCGAAGCCAACAAAAGTCACACTAGGGGTCCCGCAAGGCTCGATCCTCTCCCCGTCCCTCTTCAATCTCTTCATGTAGCTCCTCACAATCATCTTGAAAAAAACTGGAGTGAATTACCACCTTTACGCTGATGACACCCAAATCTATTTCAAAATCAAGTCTCCCAGCGACATCCGACAGCTCAATGTCACTCTAACCAAGATCCAAACTTGGTTCAACGCTAACCACTTAAAGCTCAACCCAGATGAAACGGAACGAATCCTATTCTCTCCAAAAAGCAACCATCGACCAATCCAAGAGTGGCTCAAGAATCTGGTTGCCCTAAACTGCCCCCTCGTCCTATCCAACTCAGTTAAGTCTCTAGGCATCACCCTTGACAAGAACTTATCAATGGAGGCCCACATCAAAAACTCTGCAAAAAGTGCTATTTTCTCACTAAAACACCTCAAGAAATTGAAACCTTTTCTTCCCCATGATGACCTCAAGACAGTAGTTCAATCCCTAGTTCTCTCTAAAATCGACTACGGGAACGCCATCCTAACAGGGACTCCAAAAGCTCACCTAGCCCCACTAAGGGCAGTGCTGAACATGGCCGCTTGTCTCATATCTGGAGTAAAAAGATTTGAACACATCACTCCAGCTCTCAACTCCCTCAACTGGCTTCCCATGGAAGGGAGGTGTATCTACAAGCTGGCCTGCATCACACACAAAACCCTTCACTCTCCGGCCCCCAACTACCTGAATAACAAACTGGTAAGAGCAGGTCAATCCAGAACGCTGAGAAGCTCCAACTCACTCCTTCTTATCCCTCCGAAACTGAAAAAGAAAACCACCTAATACCGATCGTTTTCTGGCAACGCTCCCAGGATGTGGAACGCTCTCCCTAGAGTCCTCAGATGCAACCCCTCCTTCTCCTGTTTCAAAAGGGACCTGAAACTCCATAACAAATACTTTCCTGACCAACGTCAACTAACCTAGACTTCAATATCCGAGTTGACTCCTCTCTCTCTTGACATTCAAGGATAGTTGGTGACCGGACTGTGTTAACCACCTTCGTTTGTTCTCTCTCCCTCCGCTGCACTGTTTACCTATTTTTCATGTTGTATTTTTCTTTATCTCTGTTTTGCTTCCTTACTGCCTTCCTACTATGTAATGCAATTTCCTTCTGTTTATAGTGTGTATTTAAAGCGCTCTGATACCTACGGGTCAAGCTAGCGCTCTATAAAACTTTTTTAAATAAAATAAATAAAGTCTTGGGGTCAGGGCCCCAGTATTTATACACCAAAATCCTTTGTCTCTGAAGGCAGAGAGTGTCTGTACCTAGTCCAAACCAGTTCTGGTAAGTCCTGGAGCACTTTGTTGACCGGACTCCTTCTTTCCTTTGACAGTGTGGGCCAGGGACATCAGACGCACCACAGGAGGTGGAGCCAGCATTGTGGAAGGCAGGCACAGCCCTATTCAGACCCAGGTGCAACTCCTCCCACCACTCTACATGCAGATAGGTCTATTCAGCCCTGTGCTGACTCACCCTGTCTCCTGGAATCCCCCAGCCCCTGTCACTCACAAAGCCAGACACACAATACACAACCTAGAAGAGGCAGGCTTGGACAGTTAGGCAAGAAAATACCTACTTTCTAAAAGTGGTATTTTCAAACACAGAATGTTAAAACCAACTTTACTAAAAGATGTATTTTATCATTCTGAGTTCAGGCATACTAAATTCGTTTTTCTACCATGTTCCTGGGTCAGTTAGGATTATAGGATGTTATAATCAAACTGCCCATTCTGGCCTATGGGGAACAGGTAGCCTTGCAATAGTGAAAACGAAAATGGCTGTAATTCACTATTAGGACAGGCCACACACACCAGGGCATGTCCTACCTTATACTTACAATGCACCCTGCCCTTGGGCCTACCTTAGGGGTGTCTGATATGAAGATAAGGGAAGGTTTAGGGACTGGCAAGTGGGTGCACTTACCAAGTCGACATGGCAGTCCCAGACTGCACACAGGCTCTGCAATAGCAGGCCTGAGACACATTTTACAGGCTGCTTCTGTGGGTGGCACAGCCAGTGCTGCAAGCCCACCAGCAGCATTTGATTTACAGGCCCTGGGCACACCTGGTGCACTATACTAGGGTCTGACAAGTAAATCAAATGATCCAATCATGGAGTCAGTAATCAATACATCAATTTACCATAGGGAGCACTTGCACTGTGGCACTGAATTGCAGTGGCACAGTGCCCAAAGCATCTAAACCATCAAAACATATCAAAAACCAAGGAGGCAATCAGTAAAAAATGGAAGGGAGACTCACGCCAAGGGTACCAGGTCTAACAGTCATCTATATGATGGACATGGATTCCGAACTTTTTCATCTTTGAAAGAAGAATTTGATTTGTCACAAACTCATTTTTTCAAGTACTTACAAATTAGGGATTATTTTATTCTGGGTCGGGGATTGTTAGAGTTGATTAGCTCTCCCGAGATTTTGTTTGCATTTTTTGGTACTATTGGACGAGGAACTATAGACAAAACTTACCAGAAACTTATAGAGGTGGTTAGTGATGATGGCATACAAATTGCGGCTAAACTAAGCCGGATCTTTAACTGTTATATAACTAAAGAGGAAATACAGGAATCCCTTGAAACTATAGATTCAGCAGTAACATCCGTTAATCTGAAACTTCAGCAATATAGAATTATTTTTATGCTTTACTATACTCCAGAGTGAATTTCCAAATGGGCTAATAATCTAACTGCCACTAAATCATATTGCCCGAAATGTCAAGAATATGCTGCAGATCTAAACCACATGTTCATTACATGTCCAATGTTGAAGGAATTTTGGTCCAATATAACTCTTGCAACCTGGGTTGGCTATGACAACCCGGTTTCTGGGAAAGAGTTGGTATTGGGAATTTTTTCAGAGCTTCGTTGTCTTACCAAACCTTTTGCTTCTATTATTTCTGCCTGTGCTCGTCTATGTATTGCCCGTTCTTGGATCCAAAGTACGCGTCCAAGCATTAACGAATTTTGGGTCTTGTTAAGGGAGATCTATGAAATGGAGAAGGCATTAGCAAAAGTTAGAGGCCCTCGGTCATGGTTAAAATTCCGAAGGATATGGTCTAGTCTCCAATGGGATTAAGGATTTAATGTATTTTCTTTATTATTCTTCCTATATAACTAACCGCTGTTTTTTATTTCTATTTCGGTGTTTGTAATCAGATATATCTATAATGTGGTTGTTCTTTTCTTTTATGCTCCTATGTGCTTTGCAAACAAGTATTGATATGTTATTACCGAAATCTTCTTTTTGAGATGATGTTTTTATGTTTGTGGCAATAAAATAAAATAAAAAAAAATAAAAAAGGAATTCTCCAAAATCCAGTCATTTAAATAGTTCTTGAAGTGTCAGCAAGTCAACAGAGTAATCCCTTTAATATACTGGGGACACATATAATAAAATCACCTGCTTAACTGTCAAACAATCGAGGAATACATAAAACCTCAGGCAGTGCTTAATTTGAGTTGGTGGTTGCCGGTGGAGGAAACTGGTACTCATTTTTGGGGACCAGCACTTATTTTTCTGCCTCAGTCTTTAACCAGGAGGAAGAGAGGGAAAATCACACAAAATGGAAAGAAGGAGGAAGAGAAAGATGGAAAAACATCAGAAAGGGTGAATGAAGGAACCTGCAATAGTGAGATAAAGGGGCAGGGGGTGCCTGGCAGTGGATGAAAGAGGCATGGAGTGGATTCAAGACTACACAACCTTGGTATTTGGTGCACTAATTCTCTTCCAAATTGAGCTCCGCCCTCAGGGTCTGGTACATTCAGCTGTTTAAAGTATTACAGACCATTACTGGCTGATGGGTAGGAGGATTAAACATTTTCTTTCATTACAGACAAGAGAAAAAGCTCAACAATTGCAGAACTAGAGACTCTCAACTCATGGTTTCTGGTGGTTCTAAATCCCCCAACTTCACCCATACCATTTCACAAATTTAATAACTTTGCTGAAAAACAATGGTCAAGTTCAACAACTGAAGAACCGGTTGCCCAATCTTATCACCTTCATCATCAGTGCTGAATACAGTTGCAATACCACCTAACCAAAAGATAATAGCTAAAAGAGTAATTAAGGAATACTTGATATGGCCAAAAAGCGGGTATCTTTATCATGGGAGATCGCTGTGACGTAGAGAAATTCTTCACCTTAGTGATGTTGGAGAATCGAAGAATGGAGTGTAGCTACTACAGACTCAACTTTCACTTTAATTGATGAATTTGAATTGCAGGGTGCCTGGTGGAAGCCGGAATCAGCGCTGAAGCTCCAAAATACCAAATTAGAATAATTACAATTTGCTTGTTCAAATTTCCACATATGCAAACTCTCGATTAGACTGTTCGGTTAAAATAAACCTCAAAATATAAACTAGAATACTGTATGAAAAATAATCTGCACCACAGTTTCAACGCCTCTCCCAGGAGGTGGTGAAAAAGAAGAAAATGTGTCACTGGTCAAGTTCTGTCCTTTGACATGTGGGCTTATTGGACCCTACAACTTGAAAATAGAACAGAGGCTGCAGTAGAAGTAAATGTGTAAATGTCAGTCAAACCATGTAGTGTAGTGCTGCAGAAGTATGTCCCAAGTAAAAAAGAAAAGACAAAATATTATTTTGCACGTTTGTAGAACAACAAAACAAATCAGTGAAATCAACATATATGTACTTACTGTAATTATGCCCACGAGCTGAGAGTAAAAGAGTCCACACATTCCAAAAAACAGAAGAAGAGCCATGAACGTAGACATCCTCAGGAGAGCCAGTTCATGTTTAAACACAAAAAGATCCTAAGAGATGAAGGGAAGAAAACTCAATACAACGGAGACTTTGAAGATATTTAATATAAATTATCAAGAATAACACAAGCCAAGCAGTTTGCTTCAATGCACTGTTAGGATGAAATAATAGTGTTGACTTGCAGATCAAGATTAAAAAAAACACAAATTAGAATGTCCTGCCTGCATCTCAAGCCTATAACTCGTTTTCAGTACCTTTAACAACCAATCTAGCCCTCGGCGAAGAGCCTTAATACTATTTTAGAACACAGGAATATTGAGTGCTCCACTGAAGACAATGGAGTGGCTCAGGGTATGTTCTGGCTGGTACAGACCTTCAGCTCCAACATGCCAATATTAGTTTATTTAGCCGTTTTTTATATAGAACATTTTACCATCAGTAGGTCGATTGTTCTAACAGCATTATGGCCCATCTGCCAAGGGTTATCCAGGTTGGTAAAGGCCATCTCTACCTCTTCCTATGGCTCAGGTCTATAACCAGAGGTGCAACTAGAGCCAAATTTCAGGGGGGGGGGGGGCTACTACAAATTTCGGGGGGGGGGCGATTCTTCCAGCAATAGGCAGAGTGGAGATGCAGGGGCTCTAAGAAGAGGTGAAAAACAACAAAGCCTCGTTAACAAGTAAATGGTCTTTTAAAGACCTGTGAAGTACTCGGGTGCGGCTGTGTGTGTGCCCGGGATGCTGTCTCAACCCAGGCTGACACACACGACAGGGGGGGGCTGAAGCCCTTTGAGCCCAATGGGCATTGCGCGCCTGTCTATAACGTAGGTTCTGGGCCTTTGTCAACTGGTATAGCCATTGGCAGTATGCTATAATGCCATGATAGAATGTTTTCTACAACTAAATAGTGCTGGAAAACATTAATCAGTTATTTTTGGCTGAGATCAAGCTATGATCCTCTATCTATATATCCAGGTATGCATGTATGAAGAAAATTAATTACTTACCTGTAACTGTAGTTCTCTAGGATTGGTATCTTTCATAGATTCACATGCTTGAATCAATCCCAGTCGTCAAAGTGTGAGTCCCACGATATCACAGTAAAGCTGGATAGGCAGAATCTCTTCCATTTCAACCTGTACATCTGATTTGTTGATTCAGCTCTTCCTTTAGCCAAAATTTCTCTACAGTCTTGAGAGAGATCTACAACTCAGAACTCGTTAAATTCAGGAGCCATGTATGTAATTGGAGAGAGGCTGGTTGCGTGATTGTTCCTCATCAAAAGTGTTTGGATTTTCGGTAGGTGGATGGGATTGGACTCAGATTACAGAAGGAGCTCCGTAAACCAATGCTGCCTGGGCCATTTGGGAGTGATTAGAATGAGGCTAAAGTGCTCCATTTTCATCTTGTTGAGAATCCTAGGTATGAGAAGGAAGGAGAATAAAAGGGTATGCATAAATCCTGGATCATCTAATTAAAAGGGCATTCCCCCACGACCCTGGAAGCCGGTATCGACAGGCGTAGAACTGGCATTTGGCGTTCTCGTCTGTCGCGAAGAGATCCAATGCTGGTTTGCCCCAGCGTGAGAATATCCTCTGCAACTCCAGTTGATCCAATAACAACTCATGACAACTGTCTCTGGTTCTGCTGAGAGTGTCCGCTTAGGTGTTGTTCACTTCTGACATGTGCTTGGCAAGAAGAGATATTTAGTTGTCTGTGAGCCAGTTACAAAGGTCTTGAGCCTCCTGAGAGAGAGTTTGAGGCCTTGTTCCCCTTGCATGTTGATGTAATACATGCTGGTCATATTGTCTGTACGGACCAGCAAGGAGGCTCCTGCTATTTGTGGCAGAAAACCTTGTAGAGTGAGAGACATCGCTTTCAGTTCCAGGCGATTGATATGCACTGATTTTTGAAGTGCGGACCATTTTGCCTGGATTTGCAGGTCCTGCAAATGGGCGCCTCAGCTCTCCAAGGAGGCATCGGTCGTGATGACGAAGTCTGGTACTAAAGTCAGGAATGTGAGGCTATGTGAGAGATGAGATATTTGAGACCACCATGCTAATTTTTCTCGCATCCTTGGGGTAATGCTTATCAAGTCATAGAAGGAGCCTTCAGATTGGATCCATTGCATCTGTAGCTCCTCTTGCAGTGACCTCATTTTTAGTCGTGCCACCGGGACTAGATTTACTGCGGAGGAGATCATGCCCAGGTGCGACTTGAATAGCCGCACTGAAACTGACTTTCTTTTGGAGATCTTTAGTGCCAGACTTGACAACCTTCATTGACTGTCTTGCGATAGATAGGCCTTGCTTCTGATTGTATTGAGGTTGGCTCCCAAAAACATTATTGTTTGACTTGAAAAGGTTGAGGATTTTGGGTAATTTATTGAGAGGCCTAGCCTGTGCAACAGTGAGAGGCAGGCTGTGGTAGCTTTGGAAGCTTGCTGCAGTGTTGAGGCTTTTAGTAGCCAGTCCTCTAGGTAGGGGAATAGCTGATGACCTTGTTTGCGAAGTGTGGCTGCTATCGGGGCGAGACATTTGGTTAAAATCTGGTGAGCAGACTTGAAGGGAAGGACCCTAAACTGTTAATGGGTACCGGGTAAAGCGGAGGTACTTGCGATGCTTGGGATGTATGGGAATGTGGAAGTACGCATCTTGCAAATCTAAGGAGGTCATGTAATCTCTGCTGTTCAACAGGTGGAGGAGGTCAGAGAGTTTGGTCATAGGGAAAGATTGTTTCACAGAAATTTGTTCAGTTTCCTGAGGTCTAAAATGGGTCTCCATTCCTCTGTTTTCTCTCGTAAAAGGAAAAAATGGGAGTAGAATCCCATGCCCTTTTGAGACCAAGGAACCTTTTCTATTGCACCATTGGCCAGCATTATTAGGGCTTCTTTCCTCAGTAAGTGAAGACGTGGTGGGTGCGCCCCTTCAGAGGATTGTTTGGTGGATGTAGAAATTTCAGGGTATGTCCATAGTTTACTAAGTCTAACACACATTTGTCTGATGTTATCTCCTTCCATTGGGGGAGGAAGTTGGAAATATTCACACCCACATGGGGGGAAGAAGTAGATGTACCCGGTACCTGGTCCAGGTCACTGTTTGTGACCGGTATCGCGACCCTGAGGGGGTTGCTTCCGGGACGAGCCTTGCTTGTTTTAGGCTGCTGAGGGTGGCTGACGGTAGGCATGATGGTAAGCGGGCCTATATTGAGATTGGGGTTGGTAGTGTTGAGGTCGTTGATTACCCCCTCTGTAGGTAGAAAAGCCTCTCCCTCTAGCTCCCCGAAAGGGCAACTTCTTAAACTGGAGGGTGCCAAGAGACCTAGCGGTGTCAGTGTCCATCTTTATAGCCAATAAGGCGTCATAAATATTCTTAGTGAACAAAGTTTCGCCGTCATAGGGCATGTCCAAGATCTTTGGACCTCCAGCCTAAAGGAAGCAGCCTTCAGCCATCCCTGGTGTCTCAAGACTGCTGCTCCGGCCAATTGACGGAAACCTGCGGAGGCGATGTCGAGTGCACAATCTAGAATTTCTGAGCAAGTGCACTCACCTTCCTGGAGAATCTTTTTTATTTCCGCCTTCTTGTCTTCACGGACCAAATCGAGTAGACTGCTGACATCTGACCACATCCGACGGTCATAGTGCCTCAGGATCGCTAGCGAGTTGCCTGCTCGAACGGTGATGGCAGACATAAGGGAGAATCTCTTCCCTATGTTGTCCAAGCACCTGCCTTCTTTGTCTGGTGGTGTGGAGATGGGAGCAGAAGGGTTTTTGGAGGGTCTTTGCGCCGCTTGAGAGATGACAGAGTCAAGTTTGGGACGACTCGTAAATGCAAGCGGGGGAATCCTCTGTAGCTTCACAGTTTGTCCAAGTGAGGTGGTACTGCCGCTACTGTAGCTGGGCTCTTCATGATCTTAATCCCCTCATCCCAGATATAGTCTATAATGGGGATTTCCCTCACAGATTTCCTGGCTTGCTCCTTAAAATCATAAAGAAAGCAGTCGGACTGCTTAACAGAGGTTGGGAGATGGAACGTACTGCAGCTCGGTCCATCAGGTTATGAAAACCCCTGATGTCCTCTGGGGGAGAGTTTGAAGGATGAGGTGGTGGATGAGACAGAGCAGGGACAGGGCAGTCTTCCCACTCATCCCGTGGATGTTGAGGGTCAGGGATCTCTACTTCCTCCCTTTCATCTCTTGAAGTGGTTTGGTCCTCCCTTGGAGGTGCTGCTACATTCGTGGTAGGTGTCATCCTGGGCGTTATCAATAGAGGGATATTTCTTGGCGTGGCAGAGGAAGCAGGCTGAGGTGGTGCAAGTGGCTGCTCCTGTGGAGGTTCAGGAAATCTTCTATAATCCTGCAGCATGACCTGAAAATCCTGACCTAGTGATTTGAGAATCTGCACTTCATCCTGTCTGGGCTGAGGATGCAAATGGTACTGATAGTGTTCCTAATGCTGCCTAGGAGAGGGATAACATGGATGGTAGTACTGCTCTGCATCATTATCATCATCATCTTCCTCCTGGTATTTCACCTGGAGCTCTGAATGGTCTGTGCGCAGACCCAAAAGGCCCATTATCACCCGACTCTTCCAAGTCCAGTACGTGACTTGTGGCAAAGGTGAGACCTTGCTGTGAGAGGTCAATTCAGGCCTTAGAGCAGTCTTCGTTATTTTGGTAATTTTTATCATCGTTGATGGTCCCATCGACGATGTGAATGTGAACTGAGGCGTTGAAGGCAAAAGTTTCCTTGTCGAAGCCATCGTCGACGGTGCTGCCATCGACGGAGCCACTGTCGACGTTGTTCCTGTCAACGGTGTGTTCAATGTTGGTGTAGTTGAAGGTAACTCCGCCATCGTATGTGACTTAATGGATGATATCACCTTTGTCCACGAGGTGGGAGCGTTAATGGCAGCTGTCGTTGAAGTTCTTAACGTCGATGGCTCAGTAGACCAAACAGTTGTGACCACGCCCATTGTTCTCATCAACAATACTAGCGTCAACGGTGAGGTCGTCGTCGACGGTGTTCTGAGAGGATTTTTTACCTTGACCTCGACAGTTCAGAGGAGGAAGAGTGCTTACTCTCCCCTGTCTTCACAGATGGAGTAAAAGGTTGAGAGGAGGCCGGCCCTGTGGAGACGAGTTTGAGCTTCTCCTTTCTCAGAGGGTCTTTATGATGTACTTTTGAGGCCTTTCTGCTCTCCTCAGAAGCCCCTTGGTCAAAGAATCTTGACCTTTTGTGGGGTCTCACAGATGAATCGCTGTCCTCCTCAGAAGTGGTGAATTTCTGAGATTTAGACTTCTGTAGCCATAGAAGTAGCCTTCCCTTCCTGTCCCTCAGGGTTTTAAAGGAAAAAATGAGACACATCTTGCACTCTTTTACCTGATGTTGAGAGTAGAGGCAATAGAGACATTCTCTGTGTGGATCATCCACATGTAGCCTTTAATTCCCACAGAATTGCAGGATATGAAGAGGCCCTTCTTAGAAGTCTCAGACATAGTAGTTGCAGAAAAAGTTGAGATGTACAGGAAAAAATTGAGCAGAGCTCAGAGAGACTCCCTTCCACGACGTACAGTAGAAAATCTGACGGATTCCACCTCTGTTGGGCGTGTTCTAGAGGGTGCTGCCTCCAGATTGGTTATAGTTCAAATTTGGTCCTTTTTTAAAAAAGGACATAGGCTATTAAACTGACTTTGCATTGCAATTATAGCCTATGATACTGTTACATACTGTTTTACTATGGTACCGTAGGACTCTCCCTTCAACGACGGGGAATGATTCAACCATGGGAATCTATGAAAAATCCAATACTGAAGAAAGTTTAGTTATGATGTTTTTTTTTATTATGTCTCTGATGAGCCAGCTAAAGTAGTCTCTAGGCCAGAACTTAAAATGGCTAACTGGTGCATAGCCAAAGCCTTGTTCTCTGTGTCATTTAAATCCTGTGATTCCATGGGACATGGATCATTTCAATAGTATTGTTATGTTTTTTTAGCATGAGAGCTTTTTGATACCACATGCAATGCATAGAGCTTGACAAAAATCAGTAGTAGTAAAAGGTGCAAGTGTTGAGATCTATTACATTGAAGACCATATTCACAAACCAACCTTCCTGACAAGGAAAGAAATGAGCTTAATCTCAAGGGTTGAAATATCCCCCGTCCTTTATTCAGCAAAGAACACAAACACCTACGCGTTTCAGCCATAAGCTGCCATGTTCACTGTTGAAAACCCCTGCTTGTAATATAGCAACTCATGGGGTATATGTGGTCTTGCAATTTAATACAGAGTCAAGCTCCAATACAGCAATTCTGTCTCTAGCTCGCATGCAAGTGTGATAATATTAGCGCCTGCCATGTAGTGTGGACTTTGAATTCTAGGGTACAAGAGAAGAATTAGACAATTTGCCGTGAAGACTCAACATGCTTGTACGTCATGTATTTTCTGTTCTACCAGATTACTAGCATTATGATACTCGCAATGAATGTAAAATGGCAATATTGTTAAGGGTCAGCATGAAAGAGTTCACCGGCCACTGCCTGAACAGCTTTATTCACCCTACGCAGGCACAGTCATCTAAAACACTCTAAAGTTAAGAGACTGACCAGGAGCATGAACTCTTAACTGAGGCATCTGTGCTGATCTCTTCCCAGAATTCTCCTTCTGCATCTGTAGGAAGTCATGGAATGGCAATGCTCAGGTATTCTACACAAATCTATTCACCTGCGGAGTCCACCGCTCTTAACTTTCAAATGAGTCAATAGCTGCCACAAAACTGTGAACTTTTTAACAAATGATGTAGTCACTTAATTCACTGGGGAGGCTATACATGAAAAGATCCAGATTTATGAATATATTCATTTAGGCTTTGTGTGTGGCACTCTGAGGAAGTTCTAGCAATTGGGGAGGTTGTAAGTGAGTCGTGCTGGTAGTTGCAGTGGCGGAGTACCTGAGAGGTAGTGCCATAGGCAATGGCTGCCACATGGCGATGTTAGATGTCAGGAGTGCTCTCCTGATGTGGGAGCAGATGGAAGGAAGGCTATGCATTGACTGAGATGCTAAATGCCAAAGCAATGTTTGCAAACACCTTGACAAAAAAGAAAAGAAAAGCAGATACATTTGTTCATTGGTGCACAAAAGAGAAAATGTATTATTACTCAACATCTCTGTGCTTGCTGATAAATCTTAATCTTAAACAGAAAAATTGGCTGCAAATTGTGTGGCTCACTGTGCATCACACAGATATGAAAAGCAGCATAGAGTCTTTAAAAAAAAAAAAAAAAGACACAATGATCATTCTAGTGAAAATAGTCATCTGCCAAAAGTACAGTTTGGATCACAGAATTTCCATTCAGTAATATTGTCAACCAGACATTCCGAGCTCTTAGAAGTCACATCTCGCATTATTTTGGTTACCAAAATTCAACCCCACAAATTACAAACTGGCTGTCCTAAAAAAGAAAACATGCACTATATGAATTTGAAGAGGCCATTTCAATAACAAACTTCGGTGTGCATTTTCAGTTAAATTCTGTCTTTTCTTTTCAAGAACACCTTGTGCTTATTTTATTCCATAGGACAAAAAAGGTACTATTAAAATTGAAACGCGGCACCAGGCTGGCAAACTGTGCTCATGAAAAGGGGAACAAGTGCTAGGAATGTCTGAAAGCCCAGAGCACTTCAGGACCAAACTGTGCTACAAGCTGAAATTAAATTTGCAAGAGGTTTCTCGTCAGATTTAGGTGAGCTAGAGGTTCCCCTGGCCGTCCATCTGCCTCTGCCACCCGAGGGCAGCATGGCACGCGGCAGGCCCAAGCAGACGTTTCGCCAGCCATCATGCCCACGGGGACATATATGTGGCTATCTCCTAGTTTGAACGCTGGCACAACCCCTTCTTAAACCGATTAGAGCTGTCTGTCTGTCGCTGTACGTCTTCATGGCCAAATCGACAGCTGCAGCAAGCTTGGCAAGCCAAGGGACAGGCTGCTTCACAAATGTGATAGCAAAAGCGAGGCAGACCGCTCTGTGACACCCGCTGGAAGGAACACGACTGAATGGAACTGGTTTAAAATCGGATTAGTGACGTCGTCTTATTGCTGGGTGGAAAACATACATGCCAACAGGCCCGAGTCAGAATGGACACCTCTGATTTTTAAGCTCAAAATGACTTTATTTTAGCTGTTTTCCGCCTAAAATTGCCTTTTCTACAATGTACAGTAATACAGAAAATAAAGTCTCTCAATTTGGCTTTTAAAGTCTCCCTCTTTATAGTTTCAAAATGCTGGCATGAATGGCAAAAGAAAAACTTAGTCGTGTGAATATCGTTGTTAAGGCTGTTCCTGGTAATTTTTCTGCACACAGGTAAAAAGTGTGCAAGTAGGTGTGCAGGTTTGGAAGCACTGCGCGAGCTTCTGGAAGTACAGGTCACTTTACGCCATCTTGGAAATAGCACCGCGTCACATCTTTTCTGCGGGTGCCTCCCTATAGAGCCTCACAGGAGCGAAGACAGGGTCGGATTAGGCCCGGGCATTCCTTTAAAAAGTGGCCCACATTCCCGGATCGTGCCCTTTCATTAAACACGAATTGATTAGTCTCATTGGGCACATGTTTATAGAAATGCTTGGTAATTTTAACATTTTATAGATTATAGAGCCAGTAACATGGGTAAAAACTAGAAGCACTGATTTTTGGCCTGGCGGGCAAGGTGAAATATAAGGGTCCAAGTGCGACAACACCTGATCTGATGGGCATTTTAATATCCTGGCCTGTACGAAAATGACAATCACCCTAATCAGTATGTATTTTAAACAGTAAATGTAAGGCAAATGCACTTTATATTGATTTCTAAAGCTGCCCTAATGACCCGTGACTGATCGTTAAATTAACAAAGGCAGAAAAGTTATGGTAAAAAGGAATAAGGTTTTTATTATATATATAAAGATTCCTTTAATTATCCTTCTCTGGCGTTTGCAGCATTTTAAAACATGAACAATGGCCAGTTATTTTTTTAATGTTTTTTTGTAGTTTTATATAGTGTGAACTGGTCACACAGGCATTGGATCTACTTACATGAGCACCAGTTGCGGTAGAGGAGATCAAATTTGTTTTTATTTTTCAACCTCAGGACATTAAGTGATTTGCTCAGAATCACAGGATGTTGAGCTAATGCCAGGACTCCAACATAGTTCCCGAGTTCCAAAGTTGGCATCTCTGGTCAAGTTCCTATGCAAATACACTGGTGCCCCCCCCGACCTTACACCCAGTGCAGAAAGACACGGGCTAAGATGACAACACCTGCCCCCCAGCAAAGCCCTTGAATACTCTCTCCCTCCCCGTCCACCAACGCCTGAGTATGATGTGATGGCCCGGCGGGGGAGGGACCAGGGGAAAGACAGTGCGTTTGGGCTGGGTCGAACCCAAGGGGGGGAGGTGAGAATGACCCTACAGCCAGAGCAACAACTGGCCCCCAGGCAGGCCGCTTCCCACTCACACCCTCCCCAGCCCACTACAGCCTCAGGGCTATGGCTGGCAGAGGTGGAAGGAAGCAAAGAACAAAGCTTCTGGGCCGGCCTCGAATGTGGGGGGCAATGGGGGCTGAGGTGAAGATGGGCCATCGGCCGTTATCACCTGACACTGAACCCCCCAGTGAGGCTGCTTTATTCTTCCAGTCCCGTCTCTGTTTGACAGCCCGGCAGGGGAGAAGGAACACTGCTTTGTCTGTGCAGCCCCCCAGGGGCTAAACTGAGGTCTGCTACGGCAAGCCTGGTGACGCAAGTCCCTGCCCTGACACTCAGACTGCCTTACAATACAGCAGCTTGGCTGGGGGGCTGCCGAAGATAGCAAGGTTCTGTGGGCCGGGTGACCCAGGGCTTAAAAAACGGCCCACGGGTGACACTTGGGTGCTGGCCCATCGGCCAATGCCCGACTGTTCGCCTTCCCAATCCAACCCTGAGCGAAGATATATCTGTGCGCTAACCAGGAGCAAGTTTGCAAGAATATTTGGATTTTGCGGACCTCTATGCACCAGATTGGACTCTAAATACACCGCGCTAATAGTCAAGAAAAACAGAATTTCATCATATATACAGGATAGTGGAACATTTCAATAGCCTCCTAACCTTTCCAAAGAAACTGTCCCTGAATAGCTACTAGTAGTATGGAGTAACTCATTACCCCAGCGCACCAACTTCATTCTGCGCTCCTTTATGACATGAGTATATATATATTTGTAGATTGCGGCTTTAAAAGGTTGCAGCTTTCATTTTGTGGCGAGAGGATGACCTCGACATCCGTACCACTTACATGGAAGCATGCTAAAGTAACACCGCTACTAAAAAAAACATCTTTGGAGCCATCCAAGCCGGAAAACTACCGCCCTATATCTCGGCTCCCTTTCCTGGCCAAAGCTACTGAATCTCATGTGAATGCCGTCCTCACAGAGTTTGTAGAGCTCAATGTGATACTGGACTCCTCACTAAACGGCTTCAGATCACGCCACAGTACCGAATCCGCCTTGTTGGCAGTGACGGAGCAAATTTGAAGCAGTTTGGATGAAGGAAACTCCGCGTCCTCAATTCTTCTTGACCTAAGCGCCGCTTTTGATACGGTATCCCATGAGATCCTATTGAGCCGCTTGCAGGCAATAGGGATCTGGGGTGTGGCCTTGGCCTGATTCAGATCTTTTCGGGATGGTATAACATTCCAGTTCACTGTACCACCCCACTGTTCGCAGGAGTATGCTATCCATTACGGAGTGCCCCAGGTATCAACATTGAGCCCTACGCTCTTTAATATTTACCTGCAACCCCTCGCGGTGATAGCAAAAAGCAGAGGGTTGTCATTAGTATCCTACGCTGATGACACCCAATTGGTTATCTCTTTTTCCAAGAAATGGAAAAACAACCTTGTTAAATTTAAGGAGGACATGCTGGCCATTGCTGACTGGATGGCAGCAAACTGCCTGCAGTTAAATGCCAGCAAATCTGAAATACTACTATTTGGGAGAGACAGTAATTTGTGGTCGGAGCAATGGTGGCCAGATGAGCTGAAACCTGCACCCCTGACTAAGGAGGCAGTGAAAAATTTGGGAATATGGATTGACAGTGGGCTATCCTTCGAAACCCAAACAAAAGCAGTCACGGGGGCTTGTTTTGGGCTTTTGCAAGGACTAAAGCCCCTTCTAGGTTTCTTTGATTCGCAAACTCGCCAGACTATTCAAGCCACGATTTTATCCAGGCTGGACTACGGTAATTCCCTTTACCTAGGCGCTAATAAATCTGAGATTCAGCGCCTTCAAAAGGTACAAAACGCGGCAGCACACACACTTTTTGCTCTCCCTAAATCTTGCTCAGTGTCAAAGCTTTTACCCAAGCTGCACTGGCTGCCTGTTGATAAAAATTCTGACTCAACAGGCGCCCCATGTCTTAGCGGATATGCTAGCACTGTACTTACCACGACGTACATTGCGTTCAACCGATCAGTTTTTAGCCTGTATCCCCCCCCCCCCCCCCCGAGTTCTACGAGCAGGGGCCGTTCTTTTAAGACGTTGGCGTCTGGACTCTGGAACTCGCTACCTGTATCCATTAGAGGTATTCGGAACCATCTAGCTTTCCGAAAGGCCATTAAAACCTGGTTATTCCTGGCTTAACCTCTCTCCCTCTGCTTGTCTTCCTGCAATGTGTACCTGGGTAGCGCTGGGACACCCCGTCGCTGGGGCAGCCATGCGCTGTATAAATCCTTTTAACATAACATAACATAAGGCTTGGGGGTCAACGGGGGGCATTAGAGCATGGGACTGGTGAAGGCAACCTTTGGGGTAGGTTGGATGGACGTGTTTTGAAGGATGTTTGAGGGAAGTGGAAGTTGGGGTTGATTTGATTGGTGAAGTTGTTCAGTGTTGGGGGGATGATTAAGGGTGGGAGGAGTAAGGATTCAAGATATATTAGTGAGGTGGGCGTATTGCTTGTTATTTTAAGTGTTGCTATTTCTGCACACCTATCCTAATAAAGCGGCCTTTTGCTCTTATGTGATGGTCTTCTTTGCGCGCTGCTCTCATGAACGATATTAGGTCTGTAGATGCAGTTGCAATTTTGAACAAGCATTTGCAATGCAATAGGTCTCGCATTTATGCGTGTTTGAGCTATTGGCACTGTAAATGACAATGCCTTTTGTTTATGTTTTGGTTTTAAAACATAAATAAAAGGCATTGTCATTTACAATGCCAATAGCTTAAACACGCGTAAATGCGAGTCCTATTGCATTGCAAATGCTTGTTTTAATGGGGTTCAGTCTGGTATGCAAATAATCTCCTAGTATTGCGGCAGCCTCACGGACACATCCTCCTCGCCTCCACCCAATCCACAGGAAATAAGTACCAGAGCAGCTGCACAGATGCGAAGAGAGAGGGCTCAGATTCTACAAAGAGCAGCTATATAGGCTTACAACTCTATGCACCATTGCGTATTTGAAGTTCGTTCCCCACCTACAGGTGGGATAGCCACAGACATGAAAATTAACTCCTGTAAGATACAGGGGCAATGGCTGCCCAGAGTATGAGAACTGAGCAGTTGCGTCTGTGCAGCTGCTGCCACTGTTCAGCAGCGGGAGACACTCACCCATGGTGGATGCCGCCAGGAAGCCAATACGCTGCCGTTAAAACGCTCATGCCGCCCGCCCTGACTGCTGAAAAGTCAACAGAGACACAAAATAAAAAAATAAAAAACTCTATCTCTATACACATGCTACTGTCTGTTGGCGCAGCTTACGTATTAATAACTCTTTCCCTATTTATATTTTTTCTATGTACTTTTTTTCAAATGCATGCTGTCATTGTATACTTTTTTCTACCTTACTTTTTCAATGCACTATTTTACTATTTACAAACACTCGTGACACAAGGACTATTGATTAAAAAGCCATAAACGCGACAAAAAGACCAAAAAGTAAAACGCACTTAATGTAGCACAGAATGTATTGAATAAAGCAGGGCGAAAGCATAGAAAAAGTTTGCACCTGTGATTTACTAGTACAGTTGCCCTAGAATTGGGAGTCTTGCAGTAATTTCGTTCCTTTACTTCTGTTTCTGCAAACTGACACATGGCATAGTCACAAAAGTTTTCGAAAAGGTCCTTTAAACGTCAGCTGGAAGCGTTTTTACAGTTGACTTATAGAGGGCAAATAAGGACATTATTTTTATTGGTTGCTAGTAATCCGCTTTTCGTACTCTTTCTAACACAGCTGTGACTCCACCCATTGACACACATACACAAACATATAGAGGTGCACACACAGAGAGACACACACACAGACACATAGAAACATATATAGATATTAAGGTACAAACAGATACAGATATATCTAGGCACACACTGACAGAAGCACATACATACAAGAGAAACAGAAATAAATAAAGATACACACTTAGAATAAGGCACAAATAAAAACACAGAAAATGAAAAAATGAGAGAGAAAGAGAGAGTGAAAATGAATGCGATCGCGATATGGAAAACAAAGAAGCCTGCAAGTGGTGGCGCGCACGCGCGCCACAGCTAAGCATGTGATTTCAATTATCACGCCCGTGTCTGGGCACGATAATTGAAACCACATGGTTTATTGCTGTCTATTACGCGCACCAAGCACGTAATAGACACCAAAAGGCCATGGGAGGAGCATTGCTTCTCCCATGGCTTATTGGTGTCTATTACGCGCACTAAGCGCGTGATAGACACCAATAGGCCATGGGGGAGCAATGCGCCCGCCTTTGTCAATTGCGTGCAGTCTTTTATAAAAAGACGCACGAAAAGGCCAATGGGGTAGCACAAAAGGAATCGTGCGATTCCTAGGTCAGTGCTGAATCCCCGTTTTTCACCTACTAAATGTCTCGCGCTGCGCGAGCACCCCTGCGCAGTGCAACGCTAGGCGCGAGACCTAAAAGTGGCAAACTTCAAGCAAGAGGAAGCATTCCACATTGAAGTGTATGACTTTCAAACTCTCAAATCCATGCAATATGCAAAACAAATTTGGCAAATCAATTAAAAAAAATCTAAAAATAAACGAGTGGCCCCACAGCCCAAGAACACTAGCCCTGGCATTTAAGTGCACTCCATTTCAAGTAGTAACGCACATGTGATCAGGGCAAATTCTCACATACAGACAATGGGTGAAACGGACTGCCCCTTTGGTCCCTGCTCTATGCTGTGGTGCCCTGAAGCACAATGTGATTGACACCTAAACAGACCAATGAATGAATGAGAAGGCGGATTAAGTGTCTCTATATGTATGTATACATGTATTTATTCTTCTCATTTTGTTTTTTTGGAAAACATGAGCCTGACGAAACAGCCAAAGCTGTCTCTAGCCAGACATATAAAGCTAGACATCCGACACCAAGGTTCGAACATCGCACAGTATCAATTTTTTTTCCAAGTTCCAGGGCTGTAGTGGACTGCCAAAGTTTAACAAAGACCGATGTCTATAAATGCAGAATAATTATTGGATCATTGTATTCCTTTTAAAGGGACTCCTAAAGGAACTCAAACATGTAGATTACAAGGTCAGATGAAATAAACTGATGCACAAACCAGTATATTTGCCCTCTGACCTAAGGCAAGTTCATTATATCAACATGGCCCAATGGCATACAATATGGTGGTGTGTGCGGGAAGGGCTGGGGTCAGGTAAGAAACAACAGACTTGGTTGCTGAGAAGACTGATGTGCACCACTAGGTAAGCCCTGCTCCCCTCCATCTCAGGAGATTTATCCTGTCGGTGTGCCCTCTGAGTTCTAAGGGATAAAGAATGAGGACAGGGGCATGGCTAAGAGACCTGAACGGTGACTTTTCACTCCTCAAGAAGGCAGAGGAGAATGCTACGTGCTAAAGAGGCTCCCGGGCCTAGGCGCAAATCACAAGAGATGTGCAAAACCGACCGTCTTGTCATCCGTCTTGCCTGCTCTGGCAACTTGGTTGTTAAGTAGACGTGGAACAAAGTCCAATTTTGAAAACTAACTTACCAGGAGGACACACGCGGACTGAAAAGTTGAGGCACATTGTTTTGTGAGCAAAGGTCACTTTTAAATTAGACTTTTACGCAGATGGGTTACCAGCCTATCAGAAAGCTGCACTAGTTAAACTCAGCTCAGTGTATCATCTGCTGACCAGTTTAGTCATCTCATGAAATAGAGTCTACAACCCACCCTGGTCTGGGAAAGCATGACCAGACACTGTAGGACCAAATAAATCCAAAAACGACACTTCAGTAACCTTCCTTCCCAGTCACTTAACTGTGGCAAGAACTTTCAATTTACCTGCTTTAATAGGACTGAGGACTGGGGGGCGTGGCTTGGACGGCAGAGCTGATGGCTGCCTGATCCCGTCTCTCCGTTGGAACGGAGACGAAATGCTGGATTCCCGGAGTGTTGACGACCGCTAATTACACCGCGGCTACAGTTTCCGGTCTCGGAAGGTACACCGCTCAAGGGGATGCGTTCGCAGTGGATTGTGCTGACCAGATTTGAGCGAAAACCGTGTTTGCTTCTCCGGCACGAACTGGAGCTTAGAAGCATAAAATGGCGGCTGCTCAGTGAGCATAACAAAAAGGACTCGAACGGCTGATGCGGCCCAACAATTTTAACACAATCACACCTCTGAAGTGAACCGGACGGTTCCCTACAACCGACAAGGTATTTCGAACATTTTTGTCGAGTTTAGCGAGGCTTTGTATATCGGCGCCAGCTTGCCTGACTTACCAATGGCGGCTGTAATGAGACATAGAAGATCGTCTCCTCCCGAGCATGCTTAAGACGCACCAAATTAAACGAGCGTTAAAATCAGGTCAGCGAGCACCACGTATTTGAATTATAACACGTTTAATCGTAGCGAATGTTGAGTATTGCCTATTATTACTCTATCTTAATATGTGCGTTCGCAAAATGGCGGCGGCTCACAGGCACTGAATCGAGCCCACTAATCATTGGAGGGCTACCGCTCGTTGTGCACCAACGCGAGTGTGTTGAACTATGATAAATCGAGGGCCTGCATTGCTAACACTTGATCTCTTTTCTCGTATCTTAACGCCAGGCTACGAATGTACTCTTGTTGGTGGAAATAGTATCCACTCAATGATGGTCTATCTATAAAGGCCTTGTTTACAAAACGGTGGATACTGGAATTTATTGCTGCAACCTCTTCCCATTTTGGTGGTCTTGATGGTGGTGACACCATTGCGAGATCACCGCAAATAGCAATAGGGCTAACCCACATCTACAGCGCTTCATCTCTGTTTGCAGCTGATGCTTTACAGCACCTTCCATCATCATTGCCCTCAATGTTATTTGGCTGTTCCGGTTGCACGCAGGCATTTCCATTACAATCTGCTAAATAAATGATATAATCGCATTTGGCCCCTACAGTGTGCTGCAGCCAAGACTAAAACCTTATATGGCTTCTAGACTTGTCTTATTGTGAGATAACTTATCATTCACCAGTCATTATATGGAGTAACTTGGTGTGAGTCCTAAGGCTGGTGTGAACTAACCACGCAGTGGTTTTAACTGCATTGATTCTCCCACAGTGACTTCAGGTCAACGGAGGTACGCCTTTCTGTTGTGAGGTTGTCAGTAAAGCGCGCCTTTGGTCACTCAAGGGATCTAAAAAATGGCGGACAGAGAATCTAAACTCCAATACAAAAGAAACAAAGGTGAACCCTCACTCTCTGATTCCCCTATTAAGATGAAACCGGACATTAACAGCACGTTGGACATGAACATTAAAAAATTGGCCGATGTCCATGACTTGGCTAAGTCTACCAAACAAACTACGGATGCCATTCAACTTGAAATAACAGCCATCAGAGCGGACATGAATACGGTCAATACTAGGTTAGCACTGGCTGAACAAAGAATTAGTGATGTGGAAGATATTTCAATTAAATCAAGTAATGAGGTGAAGTCCCTGAGAAACTTGACATCCACACTACAAAGACAAACAGCTGAGCTTGAAGATCGTAATCGGAGAGGTAACATTCGAATTCTTGGTGTTCCGGAGGGTTCGGAAGACTCTGTAGGCTCATGCTTAGCTTTCCTCGAAGATTGGATCCCTAAGTTTACTAACAAAGTTTGATCATCCTTTTGAACTGGACAGAGCACATAGGATCCCAACTTTTAAATCCACCACAAGACAAACAACACGTCCTATTATTTGTAAGCAACTGAGATATCAACAGACAGAAGCTATTCTTAGCCATGCTCGTAAGAATCGTCAACTTGTCTGGAACGGACACAAGATTATCTTCACGCAGGACTACTCCAAGTCTACTGTTGACATTAGGAAGGGTTTTCTGGCTCTACGTGACAAATTAAGAGACAAAAATATTCAGTTCTCCTTTGTTGCTCCTACCAAATTCAGAATCATTGACAGTGGGAGACATCATTATTTCAACGACCCTAGGGATCTTGCGAATTATCTGGAAGGTCCATCCACTCAGGACATGGACGCCTCGCAATCTTCAACCAACAAAAGGAAATCACCTCCATGTCCAGTTTAAAGGTTGGAAATTGTCTTGTTAACCGGTGCTGTTAAATATAACATGCCTTTATCTACCTCCGTTCACAAGGTCGCTACTGTCGACAAAGATACTTGACCTGGTTACATTATCATTAGTGAAACTGATGCTGGTCTTTTTCTTATTTCTTTGTATTAGTTTTATTTTAATATGGTCTAAATTTTGAATGTATATATTTATATACAATGTGACTAGAAGTGCCTAGATGGTCTCTCCTTGATTTGACTTTTCTAAGGAATGTAAAGTTTTCCTTGCAATATATTGGCCAATTTATATGCGATACTCCAGGAGAATTGCGATACAAGTTTATTGACTTACTAATTCTCCGTGAGACGGTTTGACGCTCCTGCCGTCGCACCTCCTACATTCGAGGTATTCAGGGAAGGGTGGGGAGGGAGGGGGGGTGTCGGGTGGGGGACTGAGGAACTCCAGAAATTACAGAATGTTTGTCTCAATGACTTGTTTTATGTCTGGAGGTTTCTCGGACTTCTCTTCTCTGTTCTTCTTTTTGTTTTCTGCTTCTTCACCTTTTCTCTTTTCTTATTATTTGTTCTACATCTCTACTTGCTTAGGTTTCTTCTTGAGATTGTTACGCGCGAGTACCTGCAATTTTTGGTTCTCATTAATATAATGTACCTGGATTTTGCGCTTGAATTGATCCTTAATGGGGGTTATGCATTGATATATACAGTTTTGGTTTCTTCTCAAATGGTCAGCAATTGTTATTTTGTGAATATATCTGAGGTACCGGATGCACGTCTTACTATATGATGGCTCAGAATAGATCACAAACCCTAGCAGAAGATCTTAATATTGTGTCTTTAAATGTTAAAGGACTTAATCACCCGATTAAGCGTCGGAATTTTTTTGATTATTTGGCTAAAACGAAAGGAGATATTATATTGTTGCAAGAGACAAAGTTGTCTAAGGACGATACTAATCTTATTAGAGGTAACTGGATCTCCCAAGTGGCCTGTTCTCCAGCTGACCACAAAAAACGGGGTGTGATTACACTGATCTCAAAAAAATCTAACATCTCGCTTGAATCACAATCACATGACAATGAGGGCAGACTTTTGGTGACCCATCTGAGGAAGGGAGAGGACTTAATACATGTGGTAAATATATAGGGCTCTAATTCTGATGATCCGACTTTTTGGACTGGTATATCTAGCACCCTGGATGGTCTTCCCCAAGAGGACCTCACTATAGTAGCAGGGGATTTTAATATCCCATTAGACCCGATAATTGATAGACAATCTACCTGTCATTATCACCTTACGAGTTCACATACTATCATCCAAACTATGTGCTCTAAATTTAATCTCAAAGACTCTTGGCGCCTTCAACATCCCGACACCAGAGATTACACCTTTTATTCCACTCCTCATAATTCTTACACCAGAATAGACTATATTCTCATCTCCGGTTCCTACACGCGACTAATTGAACATTCGGATATAGCCCCTAGGTTGGTGTCTGACCATTCGTGCATTAGCCTTAAATTGGCAGGGTGCCATAATGAACCTGTGCATAAAAGATGGCGTTTTAATAATGATGTTTCATCTGATCCTGAGGATAAAAAGAAAATCGAAGATGCTATTTCAGATTATCTTAGACATAATGACACTTCTGAAACAAACTTGAATACTCTCTGGGATGCCCTAAAAGCCACCATTAGGGGAATAATAATCGAAATTAAAACAAAAATTAACAAACGTATGAATCTGGGACTAATTCAACTAGAACAAGAGATTAAAAATCTAGAGTCTTCCCACGCTACATCATTACACAACACTACCACTCTTACTTTATTAACACAAAAAAAATATGAATATAACAAGATATTAAGCGAGCGGGCTGGTGTTTGGATCAACAAATCTAAAGCCCTTAATTTATGTGAAGCAAATAAAGCAGGGAAATTACTTGCTTCCTATCTCAAACATAAACAGAACCAGAATGTCATTTCATTTATTAAAGACTCTAATAACCAAACTCATACGAAACATAAAGATATCCTTAATACCTTTAAAACATTTTATCAGGAATTGTATAAGAGTGATCAGAACTTTAACCTGGAGGAATGTACCAAATATCTGACTAGATTCAATTTGCCTCAACTTACTGAAGAAGACACAATTATGCTAGGACAAGACATTAATATTTCGGAAATCGAAAAATCGGTTAAATCATTGAAAGATAATAAGGCCCCTGGGCCTGATGGTTTTACAGCGTCGTTTTATAAGACTTTTTTTGTCAAGCTGAAACCAACTTTGAAGCGAGTGTTTAACCATATTGCAACTAAAGGGATCACGTTAGACTCTATGTCGGAAGCTAATATAATAGTCATCCCGAAGGAAGGGAAAAACCCAGCTTTGCCGAAAAACTACAGACCTATATCTCTCATCAATGTAGATTGCAAAATCTATGCCAAAATTTTAGCTGTTAGACTTAATACTGTTCTCCCAAAACTGATAAGTAATTCTCAAGTTGGATTCCTTCGCACCCGCATGTCTAATGATAATACCCATTTGTTATGCCATGTTCTATCTCAGTGCCGCATTCGACACTGTAAACCACAGCACGCTGATTTTGAGACTAAAAAACATGGGTGTATCAGGCAATGCCATTGCCTGGCTACATTCCTTCTTAAGTGACCGGTCCTTTCAGGTCTTTGAAGGCGACGTGGTCTCCGAACAAATGCCTTTAAGCTGTGGTGTGCCTCAGGGCTCCTCCCTGAGCCCCACATTATTTAACATTTACATGAGCTCCCTAGCAGAGATCGTTTCCCCATTTAACATCAAAATCATCACCTATGCTGACGACACTCAGCTGGTGGTGGCACTAAACAACCCCAAAAAATTTGCAAATAATCTTGAGAGTTGTCTCATTGAGGTGGCTAAGTGGATGGAAAACTCGTGCCTGAAGCTTAACGGGATAAAACGGAGATTATGCTTCTCGGGAACTCCCCTCTCTCAAGACGGAGCAATTCTGGCCAAAATGTCTTGGCCCCGCTCCAGTACCCTCCGACCAAATCAAAAGCCTGGGCATTTGGCTGGATCGCTCCCTCAGTTTTAACCACCAGGCTGCGAAACTCTCGGCCACTTGCTTTGGTCTCCTGAGGATGCTACGCAAGATACTTCCCCTCCTTCCATTTCAAGCACGAAAAATCATGGTACAAGGCCTACTCCTATCGCGCCTGGATTATGGGAACGCTCTGTACCTGGGGGCCCCGCAATCCACCATTGGCAAGCTGCAAGTAATCCAAAACTGTGCAGCCCCCACTCTCCTCCAGACCCCTCCCCGACAGTCCGCAGCCCCTGCTCTAAGGAGTCTCCATTGGTTACCGGTCAGGGAGAGAATTCAATTCAAAGCCATGTGCATTGCGCACAAGGCTTTTAGGAAGACCTGCTCGCTAATCAGTCAGTCCCTGATAACACCCTACCAACCAAACAGGCATCTCCGATCAACCTTTTCCTCCCTCGCCCTATTGCCTACTATAAAGAGAGCCAGATGCGGCGGACGATCCTTTTCCTATAACTCTGCCAAGATCTGGAATGCACTCCCCTCCGTATGCGGACAGAACCTAATCTCCTGTCCTTCCGCAAACTCCTAAAAACTTTTCTCTTTAATAACCACTGAGTCCTCCTTCTGTCTGCGTTTCGTCCACAGCGCTGGGATGCCTCGGGGTAGCTATTGCGCTATATAAATGTTTTTTTCATTTCATTTCATTTCATTCTAGAAAATGCTGCAAATAAATCAGATCCGTCCATCGCTATTACACTAGATGCCGAGAAGGCCTTTGATAGGGTCTCTTGGACTTTTTTAGACCGTTGTATGCACTCGTTCAATCTAGGTGGGGCTTTCATTAACATGGTTATGTCTCTTTATTTAAAACCATCAGCCCGTATTGCGGTTAATGGCTCTTTATCTGAATCTTTTATTCTTCAACAGGGAACCAGACAAGGATGTCCATTGTCTCCATCCTTATTTCTATTAGCATTGGAACCCCTTATCCAGGATATTAAACTGAATTTGAATATTACGGGGGTGGATATTAATGGCATTTAAATCAAATTAGCCGCTTATGCTGACGACATCTTAATAGTTATAATGATATAATCCAATTGGAATGTGGACTGGCGCACTCCTGGTTATGCTTGGTGATTAAAGATGTGTGGGTGCCTATTGGTGAACCCTCCTGAGTGTGAGGGTGAGTAAATGAGAAGAATAAGCGTTTTCCCTCGTAAGAGTAACGTCTCCAATGGGCACTCCTTCAAATAATTTTCAAAAATTTCCTTAAGAATTGGTTTCAAAACTGTATTTATTTCAATTCATTTCTTCGGCTTCTGTTGGCGCGTGTGATTCTATCAGATAGAATCACACGCGCCAACAGAAGCCGTTCTCGGTCTTCATCGATTATCTTTAGACGCGTTTAAGATTTGTAAACCTAAACAAGGACATAATGAATGACTCGCAATCTATCTCATAGCGATCTTAAACTAAGTCCCCTGATGAAGGGTTTGGCCCGAAATGCATTGGGCAGAAATGATTGAACAACTACGCAATTACTGAATACTATGAAAACAATAGTATCAAAATGAAATGAATTGAAATAAATACAGTTTTGAAACCAATTCTTAAGGAAATTTTTGAAAATTATTTGAAGGAGTGCCCATTGGAGACATCTTAATAGTGACAGAACAACCGGAAACATCAATTGCTGCCCTGATGGACACAATCACAGAAACCCTCCAACAGACACACCGACAAGAAAGCCAGCTGGTTCACCACGGACCTCCAAGCAAACCTGCCGGAAACTAGAGAAGAAATGGCACCGCGAACAGACACCGGACAGCCATGAGGCCCACAAGAACGCCATCCGCAGACACCATCACCTCATCAGAACCGCCAAAAGGGCCTCCTTCAAGGACCGCCTCGACAACAACGCACACAACAGCAAAGAGCTCTTCAACATCGTGAAGGAACTCTCCAACCCCAGCTCCAACGCCAACGACATCCCACCATCGCAAGACCTGTGCGACTCCCTTGCCACCTTCTTCCACCGCAAGATCGCAGACATCCATGACAGCTTCAACAACCTGACCGCCTTGACAGCCAACGACACCTCGGACCCCCCGGCCACCATCCGCATCGACCCCATGCTCACCTGGACCAACGTGAACGACAACGACACCATCAAAATCATGAACACCATCCACTCCGGCTCTCCGTCAGACCCGTGCCCGCACCACATCTTCAACAAAGCTAGCGCCACCATCGCACCCCATCTCCGCAAAGTCATCAACATCTCCTTCGAGACCGCGACCTTCCCGGAGAGCTGGAAGCACGCAGAGATCAACGCCTTACTCAAGAAACCCAAGGCGGATCCGAGAGACCTCAAGAACTTCCGGCCCATCTCCCTGCTCCCGTTCCTGGCGAAGGTCATCGAGAAGATCGTCAACAGACAACTGACCCGCTACCTCGAGGAGAACAACATCCTGGACCCATCCAGTCCGGGTTCCGCAGCAACCACAGTACAGAAACTGCCCTCATCGCCGCCACCGATGACATCAGGACCCTGCTGGACAACGGTGAAACCGCGGCCCTCATCCTCCTGGACCTCTCAGCCGCCTTCGACACGGTCTGCCACCGCACCCTACGCACACGCCTCCACAACGCAGGGATCCAAGACAAGGCTCTGGAATGGACCACCTCCTTCCTCTCCGGCAGAACGCAGAGCGTCCGCCTCCCCCCATTCCGTTCCGAAGCCTCCGAGATCATCTGCGGCGTACCCCAAGGATCATCCCTCAGCCCGACACTGTTCAACATCTACATGGCACCGCTCGCCCACGTCGCCCGACTGCACGACCTCAACATCATCTCCTACGCCGACGACACCCAGCTGATTCTCTCCCTCACCAAGGACCCCCTCACCACCAAAGCCAACCTCCACGAAGGAATGAAGGCCGTTGCCGAGTGGATGAAGAGCCGACTGAAGCTGAACTCGGACAAGACGGAGGTCCTCTTCCTCGGCTCCACCCCGTCAGCCTGGGATGAGACTCCTGGTGGCCAACCACACTGGGAGCAGCACCGACACCCACCGACCATGCACGCAACCTGGGGGTCATCCTCGACTCGACACTCTCCATGACCAAGCAGGTCAACGCCGTCTCGTCCTCCTGCTTCAACACCCTACGCATGCTCCGCAAGATCTACAGGTGGATCCCCACCGAAACAAGAAGAACGGTCACCCAGGCCCTCGTCAGCAGCAGGCTGGACTACGGAAACGCCCTCTACGCGGGAACCTCGGCCAAACTCCTGAAACGACTGCAATGCATACAGAACGCCTCTGCACGCCTCATCCTCGACATCCCTCGCCACAGCCACATCTCACCCCACCTGAGAGACCTGCACTGGCTCCCCGTCAACAAGAGGATCACCTTCAAGCTCCTCACCCACGCACACAAAGCACTCCACAACACCGGACCGGCATACCTCAACAGACAACTCACCTTCTACACCCCGAACCGCCAGCTCCGCTCCGCCGACCTCGCCCTCGTCCCCCGCATCCGAAGAGCGACCACCGGCGGAAGATCGTTCTCCTACCTTGCCGCCAAGACCTGGAACACCCTCCCCATCCTCCTACGGCAGACCCAGGACCTACTAACCTTCAGGAGGCTACTCAAGACCTGGCTGTTCGAGCAGTAGCAGCACCTCCCCCCTCCCCCCCCCCAGCGCCTTGAGACCCTCACGGGTGAGTAGTGCGCTTTACAAATGTTCTGATTGATTGATTGATTATTCGGTTCATTCCGGATATAAACTCAACAGAGATAAATCAGAAGTTAAACCATTAAATGTGCATTGAACTAGAGACATTTTAGGAGAATCTTGTCTAACTTGGCAATCGGGATATATAAAATATTTGGGAATCGAATTTGGTAATAATATAATGGATACTCTTCATCAGAATGAGAAAGTAATATTAGAAAAAATCAAAAAACATTTGGATTCTTGGTCTCCGAAATTTATCACATGGTGGGGTAGAATTGAAACTATAAAAATGATGATTACCCCTTTAGTTAATTATCTCATCACCATGCTTCCGCTTCTCTTGACAGATGATTTTCATCATAAATTAGATACTCTCCTTACTAAATTCTTTGGCGCGGCAAAAAAGCAAGAATTAGCATTAAAAAACTGAGGCTTGACAAAACATTAGGAGGTGTGAATCTAGCAGACTTTAGATTATACCAGTTTGATTTTTTGGCAAAACAAGGTTCCTATTGGTTATCTCCCCCTGCTGGGTACATGCCTGTATGGTTAGCAGTAGAGAAGGCTATCCTTAACAATCTAAGTCCTCTTTCATTACTAACATCCAACCGTCTTTATCCACTTACTTCTAAATCTATTTTTAAAAATACTAAATTGGCATTACTGAAGAGAGATAAGAAACTAGAGAACAGTATTAAGGGCTCTAATATGGAATCATTATGGTACAACAGTAAAATACTCTATAAAGGTAAAAGCTTAACCTTCGATTCCTGGATTAAAAAAGGTGTCTTTTTCCCTTATCAGCTGGAAAATGCCTCTTACCCAGTTACGTTCTCAGACCTACAAACTAGATATAATTTAGCTGACATTGAATTCTATAACTTTTTGAAAGTAAGGACTGCTTTGTCAAAAACCAAATTATCCCTTGTACAACTATCATTGCCAATGTTCGTGGAGAAAATTAACAAATTGGGACATCAGGTTTCTCAGATATACAAACTTCTTTGTCCTAAAACCTTTAATCTCAATAATAAGACTGTTGCGTTTTGGGACTCGCACTCTTCTGTCCCGTTATCTGCTTCTCTATGGTCTACTCTGTGGAGCTCTGTCTCACGTAATAAAATATCTCCGGTACTCTCTCAAACCAAGTATTGGCTTTTACATAAAGCTTTCTGGACTCCTGCTCGTTTATTCTCTTTAGGGATTAGAGATGATGCATTATGTTGGAATTGCAATCAGGAAACGGGCGACTTAGCCCATCTTATTCTACATTGTACGTCTGTGAAGCCCTTTTGGGATAAGATTTTTGATTTTTTAACTAAACTGTTCAACTGTACACTGATCAAAGAATTTTCTATCTTACCTATGGCTTTTCTGAGGGTTGACTTAGATTCTGATTCTGATAAAGCCCTCCTTGATCTTCTGCTGACTTCTGCTGTGAAAATGGTTCTTAATAACTGGAAAGACACGAATAAGACTTCCTATAAAGGTTGGATTAACTGGATTACTCATCTGAGGGGTGCAGATAACATTACTTTGCAAAACTCTCCATGGAAACCTGCTTTCAGATCGATGTGGAATACCTTGGACAATTATTTCGACTCTCATAAACCTCCGTGAGCTCAACTACAACTTTACTGTATGGTTTTGATTTATTTTTTATGTCTCGACAATATGTTATGTCTATACTTATATGTATATACATTGCTATTTCGGTTTTTTGCAGTTCGTTATAATCTCTGTATTATAGATTCTTTGAATGGTACATATGTTTATATTGGGTTACTCCTGTGTCTACATTGCATAGTAATTTTTCAGTTTCTCTCTTGCTCTTTTCTCCCCTTTCGCTTTCTTTTTCCTTTTTCCTTTTCTCTCTTTTTTTCTAGTTATTCTGTCTTTTTCATTATCGGTTATTAGCTGTTAGTCTTTCTGTGTTATTGCGGGGACATCGATTTGTTGTTCTAACATTGATATGATGTGCATTTTTGTTTTTGGTTTTTCTTTGTTTGTTTTTCTATTTCTTTGTGAAAATCAATAAAGCATTTGAAATCAAAAAAATAGGACTGAGGACTGTATTAACCCTTTCTACCTTTCTCCACAACTTCAGATATAGCTTAGGCACTCTGATACCATGCCCACAAAAAAGGGCACAGTAAGAATAGAAAAACAATGCTAAAAAATGCCCGCCCAACACCAAATCTGCCATCACAAGCATCAGTATAGTTCACATAACGGAGAAGCTTTAATGAACAGCCCACAAGCAGTAAGGGAGAAATGCCTGATTAAATAAAAAGGTTGAGAGACTAATGTGAAAAAGCTTTGAACCTAAAGTGAGTCTGACAGCTTGGTACTGCACTCTTGAATGTAGACATTTTCAGACTTTGGTGTAATAACCTAGGTCTGTCCAGCCAGAGACCCCATCACATGCGACTTTCTCTTGCAGACTAAAGGAAATTGCACATACCATGGGCCTATAAAACGAAGAGCTTCGCCAACTAGAATTTGACATGAAAGATCACTGATACCAAAAAAGGTCAGGTAAGGTGGGACTTATTTGCTTAAAGTAAGAGAGAAATCCCATTCAAGCTGTTGTATTCTGCACTAATTGAAATCCCCTGGTGAAGCACAATGGAAACATTGCATAAGAAGCAACCCTGCGGTCCAATGACATTGTGACATACACAAGGACTAGTGATTCCATGTTCCATGAAGAGAAGTCACCGAAATGTCTTAAAAGACTGTGGTAACTTGAGTACAAGCACCAAGACTGTGATAAAAAATAAAAACACATTTGGGGTCATGGGTTGTGGGTGTATGTCAAGGAAGGCTGGTAGTTTACATTCTCCTTTGATCTATTCTGGCGCAAACTAGAGGTGGGCGAGCCCTTGAAAACTCAAGCCTGGCTCGAGTCAGAAGCTCAGCTCTGGCTCAGTCGGGGTCCTCACGGATCCTCGAGTCCAACATGACCACAGCACGACCATGTGAAAACCAACGTTGTAAAACACAAACACGGACACACTGCCTATTGTCATCATTGACCAATGGACAATGCAGCTGTGCTGGTGTTTCTTAGAGCTTTAACACAATGTTAATTTTGTAGAATGAAAACCAGTATTGTGTTAACACTCTAAAAACACCAACAAGGCGAGGAAGGGAAAGTAGCAGACACTAAGGGCACCATGGTTGATGCCCTCCCACCCTTCCAAGGTTGATAACATTGACATCTGTTCTTTTCGATAATTAATTTGTAAAACAGAGTGATAATTCAGTGATGTTATATAAAAAATAATTTTCTTGTTAATATACCAAAAATGTAGGGTATTGTGGGCATGAACTTTAACCGTTATATACACACACTGGGGGGATAATAATGGCACACATTTGGAAGATAAACAAGGCTGCATCTCTGCAGCAGGCATATTAAACTAATGAGCTATCAATCTATTTGGCAAACAGCTAGAAACCTATGTGTGTCCCCAGCCCCCCTACCCGGTTGCCACAGAATCAATTTTTGATTTTTTTATCCTTAAAGTCCTAAGAGGCCCTTTGGTTTTCACACAGTGCTGTTTAAAGGGCTGGATGCGGTGTAGCTATAGCGCTGAGAGGACCATGGAGATCCCCCAGCTGTGTGCTTTTTACAAATTACCAGCAATGCAAGAAAGCTGCTGTGAAAACCTATCTGGTTGCTCTCCAGACACTGCCTTTGTGCAGTGATGCGTCTCGCATCTAGGTGGTCTCCAGCCTTGAGCACCCACAACAGAGGCACAAAAGAGGTGTGAAGGTTCTACACCTGACTGAGGCAGGCTCTCTGAAGCAGCACTCGAGGAATGACAAAAAGCAGGCCTCACTTACAGGCTTCCTCCTACTAACCCCAATGCTCTGTTTCCAGCCCCCCACCTTCTGAAGAACTGCCTCCCAACTCATGCTCAGTTAGAGAGGTGAAGTCTATAAAGGTAGAGACCTGGCAGAGACAAACTGAACAAGCATTGGCAAAGCCAATATGTCTTGCCTTTACAAGAGGTTCTATTTTGTTTTCTCTATTCTACAGTAGTTGTGTGGATAGTATGTGTAGATTGTTTGTGTTAATAGAATAGTTTTTAATTTTTTGCTGATTAAGTCATGTATGTTGGATGTTTTGTCTGCCACGGTAGACCTATTGGCTTTGCAAAGGCGACTGAAATAGGCACAAAAGCTATCCAATCTTGAGCAAGGACTGGCTTTGTGGAGTATTGTATACAGTACTGTCTCCCAACAGAGAGCTGAAGCTGTCTGTAGTGAGACTCCAAAAATGTGCCTGGTGTCTAGCTAGCTCACCTTCATTAATTTTTTCGTAACAGTATAAATTATTTTTTATCTGCTACAGAGCAAAGAGAGCAAAGAGACCATAGAGGGTGAACAATTTGCGCTATAACAATGCCCCCAAAGGTAGACAGACATGGGGTGTGATATGCCCAATGCAGGCCTATATCTGCCCCTGTGGCAATAACTATCCGCTAATGGGGTGTCGTCTAAAAAGCAAGCACAGAATACAATAAAATGATTCAGACATTTTCATTTTCGCGCCCAAATAATCTAAAAAACAGTAGCTGGCGTCGTGTGGATAAAAGTGAGAAGGTTGAGAGAGCTACTTTCATTCTGTGTATGAAGAAAGCAGTCCTTGCTCAAGATTGGATAGCTTTCGTGCTTATTTCAGTTGCCTTTGCAAAGCCAATAGGCTACTGTGGCATGCTACTGTTTTTCTATGTCCAAAGGGTGCAAAACGTGCTGTCCCTTTTTAGGTCTCGCGCCTAGCGTTGCAGTGCGCAGCACTGCTCGCGCAGCGCGAGACCTTTAGAAAGGGCTTCTGAAAACGACCTACACGCTCGTGCGTGTGGTTTTGTTTTCAGAAGGCCACATTGGCTGGTGCGTCCGTTTTTTTATGGGGACGGCACGCCATTGGTCAAAGGCGGGCGCATGTCCCGCCTTTGCCGCGCCCATTCCCGACGGTGGCCAGAACGCGCAGCAGCGCGCGTTCGTCTGCTGCCGCGCTCCCTCCCCCCGCTCCTCTGTGTTGCGCGCGCACCACTGGTTTGTTTACGCAGCACCCCGCCCTTTCAAAGTTAGCAAGCTGAGGGCGGCCTTATAATAATGGAGATATCTGTCTTTTTCTGAGGGTGATCCTGATTGAAAATTGGGCGACAGCCACCAAAACAGGGTGAGTTGACATTGGCACTTTTTAAGTTCACATTGCTGTAGCGCCGTCCGCACTTTCCATAATATCGTAAAGTGTACGTGGAAAATTCCTATGTTGAGCAGAACATTTCAGCGCCAGGTCCAGAATTTGATTAAGTGCCCCTTGCTGCTGGTAACCTGAAGACAGCCCAGTGGGTAGTTCCACACTCTTCCCTCGTTGCCTCCTTCCTCACGCACTGTGCACCCCCAGTGCAATTCCACCTCACTGCCCTCCCCCACCCTTGTCACCTCAGACTTGTGCACGCGTCGGTTTGACTGTGCCCCTCACGCTCCCTCGTCCCCGCAGTCCTGCACGTACCTCTCGCAGCGGGCTCCTGTACCAGCGCTCCTCAAAGCCCCGGTTTCGGCTCTCGGAGCTGTCAGGCCGGAAGCTCCAGACCCCTCCGAGCTCCTTCAGCTCCCGGCTCTTACTCTCCCGGGGGCTGAGGAGACCCCTGCAGGGCCCGGCTCGGGGCTCCGAGGAGGAAGCAGCCCAGCACGGCGAGGAACAGCCGGGAGGCGCCCGGCATGGTGCACGGAGGCAGCAAGGGTAGCACTAAGCTGGGTGAGCGAGCCTGGCAGGGAGAGAGCGGGGCAGCTACGAGATCTGGGGGTGAGTTTGTGAGGGGGGTGCAACCCAGAAAGGATAAGGGGAGATGAAGCACAGCGTCCTGCTCTGGGCAGGGTAAGCACCGCACTGTGTAATCTCCGCTTCCTCTCAGACTCACTCACACAGCCCGCGAAGAGTCATCTGACACCAGCGGGCTGCACATGACTGGCCACAGATGTGTACATGCACGAGGTACTAACACACCACCTATGGAAGTGCATTTGAAGAACGTATTTGGCACTGTGATCCTGAGTACAGTAGGGGCGGGGTCAAAGGCGTGGCTAAAAATCAAAATATCCTGTAACTGTTTTGTCGGTCTTTTACCTTCTAGTGACTGCATATAAAATAAGGAACACTGTAAATTAACAAGCATTTGCAATGCAATAGGTCTCGCATTTACGCTGACTTTAAGCTATTGGCATTGTAAATGACAATGCTTTTTATTTGTTTAAAAAACAAAAGGCATTGTCATTTACAATGCCAATAGCTCAAACTTGCATAAATGCGAGACCTGTTGCATTGCAAATGCTTGTTTGTGTGTGCGACTGAAATCTGTAGTACAGCGACCCATGTTGTACCTCCTATGGCTATAATGGTGACGTGTGCTGCTCCTGCTACCAGAGTTGCACTTGTCCTGGAAGTACAGAAGAGAATTCAGCACTCCTGCTGCTTGTGCTGCAACTATTGTACGTGCAAGGAAAACCTGCATCGCTGTTGCCATGCTGTACTGTTAATGTGTGACTGTGAAGCAAGCGTGCACTGCTGCAGACTATGCTTTTGTTATACCGGTTATGAGTGCAAATTGTGCTCTACCTGTTGTATGGGTGTGTCTGTGTGTGAGGGAAGCTTGCACTGCTGTTGCTGCTTGATTGAGCTGGGCTTGTTTTGTGTGTGGAGTCAACCCTGCTGCTGCCTTATGTATACACTGAACAAAAGGGACTGAGACACAGGCCTCTGCATGCCCCAACTGCAGTCTGCAGGTACTACATAGGAGCTAATAGAAGGCAGGCGGAAAATGCAAGCAGGACAAAGAACTTCTGCAATGTCTTATTCAAAAATTGTTGGGGAAGCGGAACTATATGATACATCTATCCATACCAAGATCCACGTTTTGTATTTAGTTATTTAAATAACTTATTAAGGAGACCTTTATTCATCCAATGAGAAAATAAAAAAATTTAGATATCGCATAAATTCAGGTACTCTTAGACAGTTGTAAAGTGAAGGATATCCCACCCGATTCCAGGGGCCTCTTCAGGGGTGCACAGAATGTGTAAATGCTGAGAAATTAGAGAAAAGTAGAGATAATGGTGTTAAAATAGTCTAAATATTAACTAGATTTTTTTTAAAGTAGCTTACGTTAGGAAGTGAAAATATACGGTAACAACGAGACAAGAATATACGGTAACAACGAGACAAAAATAATCGCTCACACACCAGCCCAAATACTGTGATCTTGTTACATATGACTAAATTCATGCTCGAAAAAGAACTTTAACGCACCTGGAAAATGATAACATAGAAGTGGCAATGATGACTGGGAGGGCAAGCTCCTCCCAATGACCAACAACAGGCAGGTGACTGACAGAAAAGAGAGGCGGATGCACACCATCACCCCTTTAAGGAAATGCCACTGAGGACTGTCCAGCACATCATCTATGCTTTGGGTTCCACTGCTCTGAAGCCGATTGTTGATCCCAAGCAGTGCTTAATTTGTAAAATATTAAGTGCCAGGGCTCTGACCAGGAGGCCACTGCAGCTTGCACCACCCATCGCCCTTGTCATCGCTGCCAAAACAACTACCAACCATCTCTCTCGCATGTAAATGCAACAGTTCCGATTACTCCAGGTCCCCAAAGCTAAAGGAATGGCTGGGGAGGTAGGTATTAGCCTTTTTAATGGATATTGTATTCCTAAACAACCCTTGTTCTGTGCGTACGTGGGAAGATCGGTCTTTGTAACTGTAAGGAATGTCTAGCACATACATTTATAAAACAGAGTTCTATTTCAACACCACCATAAACTTCTCTTCCTTAGCAAATCTTGCTCAGTGCAAGCTTTTTTTTAAAACGTCTTTTTAATTTCCACTGTCTTATGAATGTAAACCCCTCCTTTCTTCGTAAGGCTTGATTGAACAAATTACTAACGTTCAGTAACACATTATCTGGTAGAGACCATCTAGCTGAAGAATCCTTACCTTTTGAATTATCTCCAGGAATCAGACTGGAACCAGACATTTTTCTCGAGCAGTACCCCTGTGCACCAGGAGCTGGCATCGTTCAGCTATGCGTGGCCTCGTCGGCGCTGGTAGTGACGTGCGGGCTGCATATATAGACACCACCCCAGCGCGCTGACGTCAGTTTCTTTTCACAACTTTCCACGCCAGGAGCACGGAGCCACGAAGAACACTGACCACTGGTGTTGAAAACTAGGGTCCTGGAAGGGGGAAAACCCTGGGACTTATTTACAAGGTCATTGAGCCGCTGGTGCGTCACTTTTTATGACGCTCCAATGGCGCAGAGTGGAGACTCCTATCTACAAGGCCACACAAAGCCACTCTGCATGGCTTTTCATGGCCTCGTAGATATGGTGTAAGGCAACGCAGCGCAAGTTGCTGCGCTGCCTTATACTGCGCCAGGGAGGCGTTCCATGGGTGTTGCAGTGGGTGTTCCTATGCAACACCCATGGGTTTTGATGCATTCCCAGATTTACAAGGATTTGTAAACCTGTGAATGTGTAAAAACTGTAGGCCTCCCAGGGCAGGGGTAACGAGGAGAAATATCTTTATTTTTCCTCGTTTTTTCCTCTTTCCATGTGTGGTGCATTCGGCAACACACATAAAAAGAGCAAAACGCTTCCATGGATGGTTTTTGAGCAGGAAGGTGTTCTTTCTGCACAAAAACAATCCTGACAACAACGCAGGCACCCTTGCACCATGGTGCAAGGGTGCCTGCGTTGGCGCTAAGCACCAAATTGTGCGCCAGCACTGCTGAAAGGACAGGAATGCACTGTATCTCCAAAATACGGTGCATTCCTGTCCTTTCGATTTGGCGTAGGGCAGCGAAGCAAAAAGTCTTGCGGCGCTGCCCTATGCCAAATCATTGTAAATGAGGCCCTCTGTCCCTAGAACTCCTTTTGCAGAGCAGGGAGGATGGGTGGTCGGTAAGGAATCTGCGGCTAGACAGAGTCTGTACCGGATAAGGCGTTACCGAAGGTAAGTAACTTGTTCATTTGATAGAGACTTGTAGCCGGCGATTCCTTACCTTTTTAATACATACCCAAGCAATACCCCCCCAGAGGTGGGTCTGGGGACCAATTTCATATAAGGAAGTCCCGCAGGATCAAATGGGCAAAGTGCCCGTCCCAATGGACCCGACTGTCCAGGCAGTTGTGTTAGGTGAACGTGTGCAAGGAAGCCAACGTTGCTGCCTGGCAGATACCCAGGACCGGAACTTAGCATACTAACGCAGTGGTCGCAGCTTTAGCTCTAGTGGAATGAGCACTCAACCCCTTAAGGGGTTGCTTTTTGGCCAAAGCGTAGCAGATCTTTATACAGAGCATGATCCATTGGGAGATGGTCCGCTTCTGCACAGACTGTCTCTTCCTCGCTCCACATACCCCACGAAGAGTTGGTCATCTACTAGGAACTCTCATGCTCGGTCAGGGTAGAACAACAATGCTCTATTTGGGTCCAGATGGTGAAGTCGCTCCTCTTCCTTGGAGGGTTGAGGTGGAGCATAAAAGGTAGTCAGAATGATGGAATGGCCTACGTCAAAAGGAGTAACCACTTTCGGTAGAAAGGAAGCTTTCGTACGAAGCACCAGTTTGTCTGGGTAGATGTTTAACTATGGAGTCTTGGATAACAAATCCTGAAGTCCGCCGACCCTCCGGGCAGATGTTACAGCCACGAGGAAGGCGGTCTTGATGGTAAGGAGCTTGAGAGGACAATTGTGCAAAGGCTCAAAAGGAGCACACATAAAGACAGTGAGGACAAGACTGAGGTCCGACTGAGGCATAATGAAAGGAGAAGGTGGAAGCAAATGTTGCAAACCATTCAAAAATCTATTTACAATAGGGGATTTGAAGAGAGATGGCTGATCAGGGAACTGCAGAAAAGCTGAAATAGCAGAAAGATAACCTTTGAAAGTGCCCAGAGTAGAGCCCTGCTGGGCAAGAGACAGAATGAAGAGAAGAACCTGAGAAAGGGGGACAGAAAGGGGATAGATCTGAAATTCTGTACACCATGCCACAAATGTTCCTCAACAGCAGGCGTATACCGTCTTCTGGAGGGACGTCTGGCTGCCAAGATAACATTGCAGACATCGGGAAGAAGGTCAAAAGCTGTCAACTGTCGCCACTCGATCTCCACACAAGAAGGCGTAGCGTCAACAGGTTCGGGTGGAGGACCCTTCCCTGCTGCTGCATCAGAAGATCCTCCCGAAGGTGCAGCCTGATCGGTGGACCGATGGCTATGCTCAACAGCTCGGGATACCAGACCATCTGTGCCCAGACTGGAGCCACAAGGACACCTTGGGCCTGGTTATTCCTGATCTTCTTGAGAACTCTGGCCAGGAGTGATATGGGTGGAAAGGTGTATAGGAGGCCTGAGCTGCACTCTAGACGAAAAGCGTCTCCAAACGAAAGGCACCTTGGAAACTCCAGAGCGCAAAACTGCTGACATTGTGTGTTCTCATCGGTGGCGAACAGATCTAACCAAGGTCCTCCCCACTGCTAAATGAGACCATGCACCACCTCCGAATGAAGATGCCATTCGTGATCTGCTAGGCATCTTTGGCTGAATTTGTCCGCCCTGAGAGACCGCCAGGAGTTGAACCACCAGGGTTATGCCCTAACATTCCACCCGTGTCCAGAGACGCAAGGCCTCTTGACAAAGGGTCCACGACCCCACCCTGCCCCATTTGTTGCAGTCGTGGTGTTGTCCGTGAACACCTGCAGTAGCCTTCCTTTGATGAAGGGTAGAAAGGCTTTTAATGCCAGCAGGATTGCACGGAGCTCCAACAGGTTGATGTGCAGTCTGGATTCCACCGGAGACCAGAAGCCTCTGATCTCCACCTCTCCCAGATGACTGCCCCATCCCATCAGTGTCGCATCTGTCACCACTGTCAGATCTGGCTGGGGAAGGGAGAGGGGTCTGCCACTGACCCAACTGCGGTTCGTTTGCCACCACTGCATGTCCTTTGCAGTTCCCTCCATGACCTGGGCCATGTCAGAGATTCCTCTGATGCTGTGCTCACTGGAACTTCAGGTCTCACTGCAGAGCCTACATATTTTAGTGGGCATGTGTCACCAGCAGGATGCAAGAGGCCATGAGTCCTGGCAGATTCAGAGTCAGTCTCACCAATATCCAGAATAGAGGCTTAAACATCGTTACCCTGTCCTGAACATCCTGGAATCGCCGTTCGGGAGGATGAGCCTTAAACTGCACCGTGTTCAGAACAGCTGTATTGAAAGGGAGCTTCTGAAAGGGAGCCAGGTGTTACTTCAGCACGTGACAGTAAACCCCAGGAAGTGCAGGAGGTTCGCCGTAGTCTGGAGGTGGGAGACGACAGCCTGGTGTGAGCCTGCCTTCAACAGCCTGACGTCGAGATAGGGGAAGACTGGCACCGCTGATCTCCACAGATGAGCTGCAGCCACTGCCATCACCTTGGTGAATGTCTTTCAATATAATATAAAAATGTTTGCACCCATATACTGATTTTGTGCTACTGGACTAAAAGTGATTGTGCGACAAGTGTGGTGTGAATGGTTAGTGGAGAGCGAGTGAATCAGTGCTCAAGAGAAAAACTTTTGGTTCTTGCAGTTGGGAATGTGCTAGGGTTTACGTTGGAAGTGGAGGCTTGGGGAAGGGTGTAGTGTGAGGAAGTTGGGGTCCCCTGGGGCAGGGCGCTGGTAGCGGGCAATCGTCCTGTTCACAGGAGCCCCAGTGTTGGGCTTGGACCAAGTCCCAAGCAGGACATCAGTAAGAGCTTCATTAAGTGGGAGAAGTGGTTCTGAGGGGACACTTCCGGTTAAAGTAATTCTGTCATGACATTTGTCTTGACTGCCACCGAGGTCAAGATAAGGTCCAGGACCTCTGGTGCCTTCCTCACCACCATTGCAAATGACGCTCCCTCCTCCACAGCCACGGTAGGTGGAGAAAGCATGCAAGTATCTGGAGAGGTAACCAGTCCTCTGGCGTACCCTAAATCCTCACACCAGTCTATGTTTGTGTCCTAAGGCAGGTATTCTTCAGGGTGCAGTGACTCCTCCCACTCCTCTCCGAGTCCTAGTACATAAGAACAGGGCTCAGGCTCCGGCCTGGAAGGCATGGCTCCAGCTGGTGCTAGAGTCAGACAACACCTCTCTGGCTCCGTGTTGGAGTCAGCGATCAGAATGGGGATGGCGCCTCCGGCACCGGGAGCAGCACCAGGAACATTAAAGTGGCATAACCGGCGCCGGGCCGGATCCATCTGTGGATTCAAGGGGCCCGACTGGTAACGGAGCCGTCAGCGTGGAACCAGTAGGAGCCCCTCCCAAACCCACGGGGCCCAAAGGCGCATCAGAGGGAATAGACCGCCCAAATATGAAGTGCATAGACTCATAAGACTCTCTCAATTAAGGGGGGGGGGGGAGGTCGCTCTGGCTCCTGGAGACTCTGGAAGGTGTGGAGACGGCCCAGGCGCTCGCTCTACTGCAGAGCCAGGCCTCGAATGTAAACACTCCCTCGTCTCATCGGCTGATAAACGAGGAGAAGTCGAAGATCTCTTTGACTTTTTCTTCTTGTGGTGGGACTTACGTTAATGGCCCGACGACTTCAAGTGAGACGGGGATCTCAGACTCCATAATCGCTTCTGGGACCTTCCTCTCGACTGGGATCTAAATCATCGCATCGCTGCACGTTGAGCAGCCAGGAGCTTGAGAGATCACTCCCTCAAGGCCTTCAGGTTCATGGTGCGGCAATCGGAGCAGGCCTTTGGATCGGGGTCGCGCTCGAGGCACCAAAGGCATACAAGATGCAGATCCTTCACCGACATTGAGCGGTGACAGGTGCTGCAGGGTTTGCAACCGGCCTTCCGAGATGACATCCCTGTCACACCAGGAAAAGATCTAAAAAACACACTTTGACAAAAAAATCTAAAAAAGTTTTGTGAAAAAATGAATGTAGATCTCTCCGGATCTGCGATACTGACGCAGAAAGAAAAGAAGTGACGTCAGCACGCTGGGGTGGCGCCTATATAGGCACTGCGCATGTCACTTCCGGCACAGACGATACGACAACGCCACGCAGAGCTGAATGACTCCACCTGCCAGCACACAGAGGTACTGCTCGAGAAAAATTTCCAGATCCAGTCTGACACCTGGAGATAATTCAAAAGGTAAGGAATCTGCGGCTAGAAGTCTCTAACAGATAGGTGAATACTCTGGGCCCGATTCACAAAGAGCCTCTGCAGTCCTGGTGGAGGCTCTCGAGTCGTGGTGGAATCTCTGCCCTCAGAATTCTCATTGTGGAGATTCTGCCACGAGTGCAGAGCCTCTGCAACAAATGTTGAGTCTCTGTCACGACTGCGGAGACTCTTTGTGAATCAGCCCTCTAAGTCTAATCATTGCACATGTCCCTTGTGGCTCCTCTTATATGTGTGCGCCTTTAAGAGATCCACAGACCTAACTGCTAAACAAATTGTTACTAAAATCAGAGCTGAACAGTTGTAGTAGCTTTGGTCTTCTCACACCTTTCACAGAAATATTGTACTTATATACAATCATGCGTCCTGTTTTCTTAATAGCAAGCATTTTTGGGCACGCCAGCAAGATTTTTAAATTTCCATATTATTTACTTTGTTTGAAGGGTGAATGCTGAACCTCCTCTACGTAAGTGTGGCGACTGGTTGTAGATTATAAACTCACACCCACACATGCATCTTTTCAATGGAAGACAACATGAAAAGGCAGCACCTATTTGATTGGTGTGTTAAGAACCTCAGGTTCAATTTTCCAATTTAAAAAGAACTCCTGACATAACACTGATTGTCCTTAGAAGCATTAAATATTTAAGGGTGGTGTGTGCAAAGAACACTCACAGAGGGTCAACGGGGACAAATGTCATTTATTTTCACAAACTTAGTCTTAATTCTTTCCTGAGAGGTAGAGAAGACATTCAGCATGAGGTTTTATCAATAACACCATTTATTGGCCTAAAACACACACAGAGTTTTACCTTGTTGCTAATTACTGTACAATTAAATATTTCATTCATGCAGCCAAATCTTTGCATTTTTTTTATATTGCACAAACTTGACCCCAGGGTATTAGAGAGCTTTACTTGAGAACCAAATGTTTTACATTAGAACCAGACATTACACATTTTTTTAAAGGCATTCGGAGATAGTGCTTTGTCCAGAATCTGTTTCAAACCGGATACCCCGGTTCCATTGTTGGCAGTACTAGTCATCAGGCCAGATCTCAAAATCACATCTCTTGCATTGCTGTCCTTTCAGCGCTTGATGCAAATTTCTGTAACTTTCAAGTGGGCCTCATTACCACCAGTGCTTTCCATGCTGGGATTTTCAAGTCCACATTTATAATAAGGTACGTAAAACTATAAATGCCGGAATGCAAAGTGCTGGCTGCTAAAGGGCCAAGACTACGATTAGGTATCACACATGATATGGAGACACTTGACATCTGTGAAACTCTTTAGGGATATTTTCTGTGTGAGAACGCTAGAAAATAGTGATTTACTGGGTTAATTTACATTCAACTATCATTATCAAATTTCAATTGGTACTCATGCCATCGACAGGACTTGAACTGATTCCTGAAGTTTGTTCCGATTCTGCAGTTGGTACATTGCCCAAATGAGCCATCTCGCCACCTGCCACTGGCGCAATTTTTGAACTATTGTGACAAACCGTCCCTTTCTTAAGTGAAGTTTATTGCACCGGTTGAACAAATACATATATCCTTTCTCCACTTTTAAGAATAGGAATCCCAGCATTTTTAGGTCTTGCCTACCAGAGAGATTTTAGCTGTCAGTAGGTAAAAGCCTCTTGTGGACCATACAAACAAACTAACAGTATTCTAACAGCCCGGCCATTGTTACCGTTAGTTGGCGTTATTGTCGCTCTCATTTGCTTGTGATGGAGCAGAAAAAATAAAAATTTTAACCCCTAACAAATTTTATAATTAATTAAATAAAATGTTCGTTTAAATGTATTAATCAACACTGTATGTGTGGGAATGGTAATATGCCAATGTGTGTGCTAAATAATCTATTAATAAATGTCTATGTGTCTAATTATAACGTAAAAATAAATGCGTACTAATAAAAATAAATGCATGTTATTGTGCTTCATAGAAATAAAACGTGTCGTTGCAAAAACAAATAGTGATGGTAAGTAAGGAACAGCTTAAATGTTGCTTTCTGCTAGGTAACAACTAATTGGGGTACGTAGACGGGAGGGAAACGAAAGGGATATTTTTCTCTATTTTAATTATGTTTTATTTGCCTCAAATTAGTGCTTCTAAAGTAGAACCGAGTGGCGATATAAAATGGCCGCCAGTGGGAAGATGTGCGCAGGCGCAAGGGGACACGTGGTACGGGATAAGATTGAAGAAATCTGGAACCTCGTGATGTCTCTGAGAGGCTAGGATGCAAGAAATGGTCAAGGCTGGTGTGACCTAATTGAACTGATAGTGTGCCATGATGATCAGCAGAGCGCCCGTGGGAAACAAGTCTAAGAGAAAAGACAATGACTGCGGAGTTCTCGAATGTGTCGAAAGAAGTTACAAATGAACTGATCGAATCGGATGGAAATGTTTAAGCGTATGGGAAAGGAAATGATCCAAGGACCCTTGAATCCAAGAGAACTTGATTAAAGAATGAATAAGCTGACATGCATGGACCAATGAAAGAAAAGCGTGATATTAATGTTGCAACAGTTAGTTAGCAAAGTTAGAATTAGGGTATAAGAGGGCCTACTCTTAGTGGGAGGGGTTCAGTTCCAGGCAGTTCGAGAGTCGTGGTTGCAGTCACAGTCAGGAGAGGAGTTGAAGAGTCGTGTTGGTGGCTTCCAGTGCTGGGTGGTCCTGATCGATCCCTTATTGAGCGGGAGATGCTGAAAGACTGTTAGAGGAGACGGGTTGCAGGTAGCTGATGCTGACGAGCTGAAGTTGCTGTTGCTGTCTTAATTTTACAGTTGAGTATGAGAATCAGGCTATTTCTAATTCCTAACTTAGGTTAGAAATCATTAGGCTAAATTAGGAAGCTAGGCAGGTAATTAGGGTTTTGGCTTCATGACAAAAATTTCCTTTCTGCAATAAATTGATTATGTTTAATAAAATTGTGAATTTAAGAATGAATAATTGAATAAAGTATTAAAAATTCTTTCCATGCTTTTAAAATTATATAAAATTTAAGATTCTTTAAACCCAAAATGACTCAGTGGTTATTTTCCTAAATGATTGTGACATAAGTAATTGTTTATTGTGATTCAGCTGGTCTTAATCACTATGAACTAATTTCTTAAATGAATGATTCATCGACAAACAATAAGCAGGAATATCTTAAGAAATAACTAAAATAAAGGGACAAAATAAGGTAATAAGATATCCTGGCTCTTCCAGCGGTACATAAAATGGTGTTCTCCATTTAGTTCTCATGCTTCTCCTAGGAGTACAGAATTTCACAAAGGTGTAAAGGAAATCCAGGAGTGTGCGTGTGTGTTAGACGATGTTTATGGGCCCCATCGTCATGTGGATATGAGAAATATAGTTTGCCCCTGGATGACCTATAAGTAACCTAGGAGGAGAATAGTTTTTATTGTACGCGCTGCATCAGATTTCTTGGTAGCAGAGTTATGGTTTTCTATAGATTAGTTTAGTGATTATTGTTTATTGATTATTGATTATTTTTTGATGACTAACACTATATGTTGAGTCATGTTATGTTATATGTAAGTTTTCACGCTTCTGGGATGTAGGAAGTGGAACACGTGTGGCAAGAGAAGTCACATGGAATTTGGTACATGGTCTGAATTCATTTTGGTTATAACGCAGGTTGTGTTATGTTAGGGATTTCGGTGTGAAAAGTGTGTAAATGAAATAGCAAATCACGTTTACTTGTGAAACTTTGGCCTTAATTCTCAGGAGCCTAGTCTCCACATGTGTCTTATCCCCAGAGACACGAGTAAATTGTTTGTTTGAAAGAAGGGTAAGGTAGAGGGAAGTGCTACTTTATCGGCGAGAGTAAATAATTCTGTGGTAGGGTAGAGGTAAGCGCTGCCTACTGGAAAAGCAGGATTCTTGTGTAAAAGGACAAAGCTGTCACTTTGTTTAGCGAATCACACTATGGAATTGTTTATTTGTTGTAACTAACGAAGAAAACAGTGAAAAGAAAAATTGCCGATAAATTTTGTAAAGGAGGGGTAAAGAGTAGAAGTGACGTGGAAAAGTGCCGCGCTAGGATTGGATAGTGCGCTAGTCACGTGAACACAGAGCAGGAGTGACGTAGAAAAGTGCCGCGCTAGGATTGGTTGGTTCACGGACGGTGGGAATTGTTCTGATTGGTACGTTAGTGTGAATCGCGCTGTAATTGGACGAAGTTCCGTACACAGAAACAGCGTTAGAGTAAAGAGAAAACAAAATAGAAAACATGCCGTATTACGAGTATGAAAGGGAGAGAACGTCATGGACGACGAAATTGAAGAATTTCTTTAAGAAAGACAAAAAGGTTGTGACTAGAGAGGGACAAGTAATTCCTCCGCCGAAATCAGCAGCTTCACATATGATGCTGAAATATGGATATCATACGTGCATATGGTTGGACAATTGGGTAAAATATACAAAGAATGATGGAGCATTGGCTTTTCCTGAAAATGGTTCTTTTAATGTAGCGGTTTTACGGAATCTAAGAGAGAAAATGTTTAAATTGGAACCTAGACCTAGACCGACACAGTTTGAGGCTTTAACAGAATGGGAAGATGAGATGTACGAGCGAGAAAGGTTCAGAGGAATGAAAGGTTATGAGTTTGTACCCGGAAGATTGTGGGGAGTAAATCATGAGGACAGAATAAAACGATGGAGATGTGCTAACATGACAGGAGGTTTGTTTCCAGCTTTTACAGTTGAGGAAGGGACTAAGAAAAACGGACTGAGAAAAAGAAACATATAGAGAGAGAAAAGTATATGCATGAGAGCGAAACGGATGACGAATTGCTGGAAGATATTTTAAATAGAAATCCACCTCCGTATCAGCAGAGTTCTACAGTGGTGACACCAAATGCGCCACCAATAGAGACTATGCGAAATAAAAGTCCGGAAAAGAGAAATGAGGTAAATAGGTCACAAGAACAAATGAGAACTTCTCAAAATGAGGGAATAGAAAGCGACAATGCAAGTGAATTGGCAAGAACAACAAAAGAACTAACTGAGAAAATTAGAGAATTAACGAAAAATATGGAAGCAGTTACTGTGCCTGTAACAATAGGTCCAGTAATACCAGTTTTTGAGAATCAGAAAATTGATGAGCGATCCTTGGTGATTCCCTTGAGTTCACAATTTCAGAGAGAAAAGGAAAGAATGGAAACAAGTCCAGGTACAAGTAATTTGGCTAGTGCTTACAGACCTAGTCCACCTGAAAATTTAACAGTAAATGAGTGTAATGGTAGGAAAATACCTATGGTAACTGAATCTGCAACAGTAACACCTGAAAAGAGTGGAAATTGGACAGAAATAAATAGTACTCCCATAGGTCCGACTCCTGATGAGTTAAATGAGTGGATAAAAGCTTTTAAAATAAAAGAAACGGAAGAAAAACCATTAGATGTGATCAGATTAAAAATTGACATGGAAGAATTAATACTAGGAACGATTGGTACAGAAAAGATAAAAAATTATCAGGATGATGAAATAATGTTTCTGTGCAAAAGTATAACATGGAGGGCAAAGAATTTACATGACAAACTAGAAGAAGTGGCTAGTGAGATTGGAATAGATTTTGCAAAAGTAAAAACATTGCAGAAACCATACAGAGTAGATTTTTGTGAAAAAGATATTGAAAATTTGAATACAGCAGGAAGGCTGACACAGATAAAAGAGTTGATTGTTTTGTTGAGAAAATGGGGTGATGTGGACAGATGGAAGGTTAGATGGACAAAGAAGAATGAGAAAAGTATAGACAAAGGTTCATTGGCTTTTATGATAACAGAAAAAGAACCTGTTGTTAAAGAATACCCTATGAGAGAAACTCCAGGTGGTAGTTATGTGCATGTTCCATGGACTAGGCAGGACATCCTGTCATTTACAAATGACTTTCCAAAACTAAGAGAGAAGCCAGTTGAATGGTACCGACAGGTAGAAAGGTTTGTAAAGGTCTCAAAAGTGTTGTGGATAGATTTGGATGGATTGTTTGACATAGTGGTACCAACGGATCTGTGGTCAGAATGTAAGATTACAGTTGACTGGCCAACTACAGAATATCCAAGAGATCCTAAGACAGGAGCTCCAGGACCAGATGTGATGAAGAAATACGACAAAGTGATTACCTTTTTGAAGAATAAGATTCCTCCCAAAGAGACAGATTGGGTTAAGATTGATAGAACTACACAGGAAAGTAAGGAGTCTGTACATGCATATTATGAACGTTTGTTATTGGTTTTCAAGCAGTATAGCGGTTATGAGGAATTGAGTGAAAAGGACATGAGTCATTTTGTATACCGATTTGTGTTTGGCCTGAAACAAGAAATAAGCGATATGATTAAACAACATATGATAAACTGGCAAAATGGAAGTGTAGATGAGGTGTTGAGGTATGCTAAGTATTGTAGTGATGAAATAGAAAGTAAACAGCGTAAATTGAAAGAAAAGGCGATGTGGGCACAAGTGAAAGTGGCAGAGAAACAAGAAGCCCAATTGGACAATAATAATGGAAACGAATCAGGACAGAATAAGATGCGACCAAACATAGGTAAAGGAAAAGGACAGGTGAGTCTAGAAGAGGCAAAGAAGAAATGGCCATGTCATAATTGCGGAAAATTAGGGCATTGGAGGAATGAGTGTAAGTTCCCACCTAAACCTAATCCGGAACATCAATCATTAACTCCACAGGTGCAGAATGAGGTAGTTGTTCAACAAAGTCAGGTGCCACAACCACCACTTCCCAACATTGTTAACCAGCAAAGATACAGTACAGAAACAGGATTCTACGGAGGAGAGCAGGTAACACAGTTGCCGCGAGCAGCTAACATTTCTCAGTATTGGTTGCGTCAGAGTGAGGATGACCCGGATGAAAGTTTCTGACGGTGCGCAGGAGAGGGGAAAGAGTGCGTGCTTGGCGCAACTCTAGAGGTAGATCAGTCTGGTCCCTTTGTGGATGGAGAAGTGAATGGTGCAAACGTAACATTCCTTGTCGATACTGGAGCTACCCGTTCTACTGTTAGGTCAGTGGAAATTCCGAACCTTCCTCTCTCAGGTGAATACATCCAAGTGGTAGGAGTAGCCAATCAGCAGATTAAAACCCCACTTACTGAATTGGTAGAAGTAAAAATTGGTTCTTTTAGCAAAATGCATAAATTTGTAGTGTGCGACTGTAGTCCTGTAAATCTTTTAGGTCGGGACCTTTTGTGTAAAATGAATTGCACAATTTATTGTACGCCAGATGGAATAGGTTTTCAGACTTCAGATGAAGATGTTTTGTACAAAGTAACTTTGATGAATCAAGAACCTGAAACGAATGGTTTGTTTCCTGCATTTGATGCAGAAAAACTTCCAGAAGAACTAAAAAGTGCTGTAAAAGAAAGTGTGTGGGATTTTACAGGTGAAGACATTGGGTTAATGAGAGAAGTTGATCCTGTAAAAGTGACAGTGAAAGAAGGGATAATTTATCCAAACACGCCACAGTACAAATTAACTCCAGAAATAATTGAAGGAATAACTCCTGTGATAAATAAAATGATTGAACAAGGAATTCTGAAAGAAATCATGAGCAGTCCATGTAATTCACCTATTATGGGACTGAAAAAGCCAAATGGAACATATAGAATAGTACAGGATTTGAGAAAGATAAACAAAATAGTTGTACCATGTTGTCCAATAGTGCCAAACCCTGCAGTGATTCTATATCAAATTCCGCATGAAGCTGAGTGGTACACTGTGATAGATTTGTGTCACGCATTTTTTTCTATTCCTTTGCATCCAGATAGCCAGCCATTATTTGCATTCCGTTTCGGAGAGCGTATTTTGGCATGGTGCCGAATTCCACAGGGGTATACAGAAAGCCCCTCAATTTTTAATCAGATTCTAAAGAAATCTCTGGAAGATTTGAAGATGCCAGAAAAATCAGTGATGGTGCAGTATATCGATGACCTATTGGTGGCATCGAAAACCAAAGAAGCATGTGTAAGTGACACAATTGCTTTGCTGAACCATTTAGAGAAAAGAGGACATAAAGTGTCTCCTTCAAAATTACAGTTTTGTCAGAAAGAAGTCCAGTATTTAGGACATAAAATTGAGAAAGGAGTGCGGAAAATAGCGACAGAAAGAGTAAGAATGATTCAAGGAATGAGAGCACCAATGACTCAAAGAGAGGTAAGAATGTTTTTGGGAATGGTTGGATATTGTCGACAGTGGATAAGTGGATTTTCTTTGATTGCAAAACCCTTACAAAAATTGACAAAGAAAGATGTAAAAGACCCTTTTGAGTTAAACAAAGAAGAAATGAAATCTTTCAAAGAATTGAAAAAGAAACTGTGTGAGGCCCCTGCATTAGGCATGCCTGATTATGAGAAGGATTTTGAGTTATACTGCAGTGAAAGAGATGGATGTGCATTTTCAGTACTGGTACAAAAACACGGGACCATGAAGAGGCCTATCGCTTACTTCTCAGCTGTTTTAGATCCTATAGCAAAAGCATTGCCTGGGTGTCTGAAAGCAGTTGCTGCTACTTGTGTAAGTCTGGAACAAAGTGAAGGTATAGTGATGGGGTATCCACTGAGAGTGTATGTTCCCCATTCAGTAGAAATTCTTTTGACAAGAACAAAAACACAGTACATGACACATAGTCGGCTGACTAAGTACGAAAAAGTCATCTTGAGTGCTGAAAATGTGACCATAGATAGATGCATAAATGTAAATCCTTCTACATCATTGCCAGATGAAGAGAGTATAATTGAACAAGACGAAGTAGATCATGATTGTCTGAATGTGCTGGAATATTGCACAAAACCAAGAGCTGACATAAAAGATGAACCGTTAAAGGAATCGGATTATGTCATGTTTGTAGATGGTTCATGTTTACGCACAAAAGAAGGAGTGTTAAGCGCAGCTTACGCAGTATGCACAGTGGCAACTGTGATGGAAGCGTCTTGTCTGAAAGGAGTTAGGTCTGCCCAAGTTGCGGAACTAATTGCTTTGATTCAAGCATGTAAATTGGGGAAAAATGTACGAATCACGATTGTGACCGATAGCCAATATGGTTTCGGCATCGTACATGATTTTGGTCAGATTTGGTCACAAAGAGGATTTTTGACATCTGCAGGAACACCTATCAGAAATGGAGAGTATGTTAAAAAACTGCTTGAGGCGATACAGTTGCCTAAACAAATAGCTGTAGTGAAGTGCAAGGCGCATAAGAAAAACGAAGATTACATAGCGGTCGGCAATAATTATGCTGATGAGATCGCTAGATATTGTGCGGAAAACATGGCGTCCCTGAACAAAAATAGAGAAAGGGAGCATGTCTCTTGTCCTTTGCTTTTCACTAATACTGTTGAAACATGGGATGAAGTAAGGCAGTTACAAGAAACAGCAAGAGATGAGGAAAAAGATTACTGGATAAAAGCAGGATGTAGAAGACAGGAAAATAATGGTGTGTGGGTATACAGAGATGAAAGACCAGTTATGCCTGATAGCATGATTGCAGACATGGCACGGATGTACCATGGACAAGCTCATATTGGGAGAGATGCAATGATCAGACTTTTTAGACAGACCTGGTATAACCCAAAATTCAGAGCCATTGCTGAAAGTCTTTGTCAAAGATGTCTTATTTGTCAACAGTTTAACCCAGGAAGAAAAACCGTAGTGAGTCTAGGAACAATAGGACGAGAAGGAGGTCCATTCACAAGAATACAGATGGACTTTATTGAGATGCCCCCTAGTAACAGATTAAGATATGTTCTAGTGGTCGTCTGTTTGTTCTCTCGTTGGGTGGAAGCATACCCCACAAGAAGGAATGATGGAACAACAGTGGCAAAACTTATGCTGCGAGAGTTCATTCCAAGGTATGGTTTTCCAGTCACGGTTGAGACAGATAGAGGAACACATTTCCAAAATGAGTTGATCCAATTGATTTGTGAAGCTCTGAGTATTAAACAAAAATTGCATTGTGCTTACAGACCAGAGGCTTCTGGGGTAGTAGAGCAGATTAATGGAACAATTAAAAACAGATTAGGAAAAATGTGTCAAGCTACAGGACTCAAATGGCCGGATGCACTGCCTCTTGTTCTGATGACCATCAGAAGCATCCCAGAAAAGAAAACGGGACTCAGTCCTCATGAAATGATCATGGGACGAGCAATGAGACAAGCACACGTACCTGTCAACAAGTTATTAACTATAACTGATGATCTAGTACTGGATTATTGCAAGGGACTGGCTGATGTGGTGCATTCTGTGTTTCATCAGGTTGGACCGGATGCGACCACTCTTGAAAGAAAACCAGCCCACGACTTGAATCCAGGAGACTGGGTCCGCATAAAAGTCCACAAGAGAAGAAACTGTCTAGTTCCACGTTGGGATGAGCCAAGACAGGTAATCCTAGTGACAACGACTGCTGTCAAGTGTGCAGGAGTGAAGAACTGGGTTCATGCCAGCCACACAATCAGAATTCCAGAACCTACAGATCGACATGTGAGTCGGCGTCTGGAAGTGTGGGATAAAAGTTTAACGGCTGGGACAACCAAGATAAAAGAAAGGGTGCCAGAACTTGAAGATCGACCTGAAAGTCAACATCTGGAAACCCCAACGGAAAACACCTCTAGAGAAGAAGAGGAACAAGAAGAAGAAGAAGAAAGAAATTCAGAAGTTCCAGAACTTGAAGATCGACCTGTAAGTCGACATCTGGAAATATCTGACACAACTTCAGGATCTGATGATTCAGCTGCAAACTGGGAAGAATTCCGAAAGAGAACTTGGGGTTATAAACCAATTAGAGAAGAAACTGAGCAAGAAATTGAGTTAGATGAACAACCAAGTACAAGTTATGGTGGAAATCCTTCAGAAACAATATTAATAGATGAAGTAGGGAAAGAAGTACACAAAAGGTTAGAAAATCGAGAAGAACCCCGAGGAGCAATAGGGATAGATAGAGAAACAGGAGAACAGGGAAATTTAGAAACAGAAAAGGAGAAAAACACCAAATCGGAAGAACCCCGAGGAGGGACAGTAATAAGGGAAAACAAAAAGGAGAAGACAGATCCACCAGTAGGAGATGACGAGATTATAAGTTTCAAAATAAGAGACAATAGTGAGACAGTTGAAACAGAAACAGAAGAAAGTGGAGGAGAGGAAAAAGCAAAGACTGAATCAAGAAAAAGAAATTGGAAATCAGAAAGAGAAGAAAGAGAAGGTGAAGCCAAAAGGCCAAGAAAAGGAGATAATTGGCCCAACAGCTATGTAAGAAAATTGAGATATAGAATAATAAGAGCGGAAGACGAAGATGCTGAACAAGTAAATGAAGTAACAAGTCAAAAGGGACAAGAAAAACCCAGTGGAAAAAGATTACAAAAGTCCAAAAGGACAAAGAAAGTGAATACAAAATTTATGTCACCTGAGTGGCTGTATATTGCACTAACTGATTACAAAGAAGAAGAAGAAAACACTCACGGAAACCAGAGACTGAGAAGTCGGATGGGAAAAGGTGAGATGCAACAAAACTGAAGTGAAGACTTATAGTGCTTCTGCCGGACGTGACAAATTTACTGGACGTGACAAATCACCGGATGTGACAACGAAAGAATTCTGGAGAGAATTAAAGAAAGTACCAAGCAAAGACTTTTTGAAAGCAGAGTGGCATCTAAGTCATTTCTGAGGTGTAGTGACACAATTTTCTGAAACTTAACAAATAGAAAAAGAAAAATGGAAAATAATAGGGATAGAAGAGATAAATGTGAATTTATAAAGAGATGGTGCAAAATGTGCTGCTTTTGCACAGGATTATTAATGACCATATGGATAGTTTTAGCAATCACAATTCCTATTAGTGTAGCTGTGATAGAAGCAAAGAATGATACTAAACCAGAAAAAGAAACTAATATTAAAGAACCAGTTATTTTACGAAGTAGTGCAGAGTTGCATAAGGATAGGTCAGTAACAGATTTCTCAAAGAATGTTTTTACAAAGTTGTTGTATGAGTACGTAAAAACAATGGAAGTAAGAGATTGTTATGTTTGTATGCAGTTGCCTGCATCAGTATCCGAAGGTGTGACTTATCATCACCTACCTTTGACTTATGGAATAACATGTAGTGTAATAGCAAGTTTATTTTATAAAACAGGTAGATTAGAATCTTATTATACTGATATAGATAAGATTTTTGCAAACATTCCAGTAGTACCAGAACTTAACAAAGTAAAACCAGCAAAAGTTTTAGGAGAATTCTTTTTAGAACATAGAAAATTAATGTTAGAAGAAATAGTTAGTAACAACCTTACCTGTGAGTTAAAGAAAGAAGAAAAGGTATTTTTAGATATGGTTGAAGAAAGAAGAATGAAATTTCAGAAAGAAGCAATAAAAGAGGAAGGAAAACGCTTATGGACGTTTGAGGAAGGAAATCATGAAGGGAAAAAGATAAATGCAGCAATGACATTAGACTGGCCGCAAACAGGAAAGTTGTGCATTAAGAGAAATAAGACAGTCTATGACAATTACTTTGTAGGTTCCAGTATCTGCCATGACAATTATCAAATTCTGGGAGGTTGGGGATTCAAAGGTGGAAAAGACCCAATATTTCCAGGTATCTATTATATTTGTGGGAATAGAGCTTATTACAGGTTACCGGACCATTGGTATGGAACTTGCTATGTAGGCCTGGTCTTTCCAAAATTTTTTCACATGGACAGAGAAGAAAAGGGAACATACAAGATGATTAATAGATTTACACGTAGAAAGAGGGAAAGTTTTTCAGAAATTGTAGGTGATATTTTTGGAGCATTGATACCAGCAGTGGGAATATCTTTGAATGCATTTAAAATTGGAAGTTATCCACAGTAGTAGATCGTTTATCTACAGATACTGCGGGAGGGTTCTTAATGGTAAATACCGAAATGGTTGCCATGAGAGCTATGGTGATGCAAAATCGGCTTGCCCTTGATATTCTTTTGGCAAAAGAGGGTGGAGTCTGTGGAATGTTGAAAGTCCAACATTGTTGTACTTACATTCCTGATAACAGTGAAAATATACAGAAGTATATTACAAATATTACAAGTTTGCACAAAGAACTAGTTCCACTGGAGGTTGAAAGTGTTTTGGGAAAACTTGGTAGAGGGTTTTCCTCAGTAGCGAATTGGTTAACTAGGATGAGTAGACTAGTGATAGGGAAAGTTATAATAGTAGCAACTATAATAATATTATTAGCAATGATGTTGAAAATAGTAATAACATGTATAAAGAGAAAAGTAAGACAGAATAAGATAAGAAGAAATAACAGAATAATAAGAGAAAGAGAGAGAGAAATGGGTGAAATTGAGCTGGAGAAAATGAAAGAAAGCATGTACAAAGAGACTAAAAGGCAAGATGAAGAAGAAACAGATGTATAAATAACAAAAGGCAAAGGATGAAAGACATGCTGCCTGAAAAGAAGTATGACTTGGGTTTTATGTGGTGATTTAAAAATCACCAAAGGGGGGATTGATGGAGCAGAAAAAATAAAATGTTTAACCCCTAACAAATTTTATAATTAATTAAATAAAATGTTCGTTTAAATGTATTAATCAACACTGTATGTGTGGGAATGGTAATATGCCAATGTGTGTGCTAAATAATCTATTAATAAATGTCTATGTGTCTAATTATAACGTAAAAATAAATGCGTACTAATAAAAATAAATGCATGTTATTGTGCTTCATAGAAATAAAACGTGTCGTTGCAAAAACAAATAGTGATGGTAAGTAAGGAACAGCTTAAATGTTGCTTTCTGCTAGGTAACAACTAATTGGGGTACGTAGACGGGAGGGAAACGAAAGGGATATTTTTCTCTATTTTAATTATGTTTTATTTGCCTCAAATTAGTGCTTCTAAAGTAGAACCGAGTGGCGATATAAAATGGCCGCCAGTGGGAAGATGTGCGCAGGCGCAAGGGGACACGTGGTACGGGATAAGATTGAAGAAATCTGGAACCTCGTGATGTCTCTGAGAGGCTAGGATGCAAGAAATGGTCAAGGCTGGTGTGACCTAATTGAACTGATAGTGTGCCATGATGATCAGCAGAGCGCCCGTGGGAAACAAGTCTAAGAGAAAAGACAATGACTGCGGAGTTCTCGAATGTGTCGAAAGAAGTTACAAATGAACTGATCGAATCGGATGGAAATGTTTAAGCGTATGGGAAAGGAAATGATCCAAGGACCCTTGAATCCAAGAGAACTTGATTAAAGAATGAATAAGCTGACATGCATGGACCAATGAAAGAAAAGCGTGATATTAATGTTGCAACAGTTAGTTAGCAAAGTTAGAATTAGGGTATAAGAGGGCCTACTCTTAGTGGGAGGGGTTCAGTTCCAGGCAGTTCGAGAGTCGTGGTTGCAGTCACAGTCAGGAGAGGAGTTGAAGAGTCGTGTTGGTGGCTTCCAGTGCTGGGTGGTCCTGATCGATCCCTTATTGAGCGGGAGATGCTGAAAGACTGTTAGAGGAGACGGGTTGCAGGTAGCTGATGCTGACGAGCTGAAGTTGCTGTTGCTGTCTTAATTTTACAGTTGAGTATGAGAATCAGGCTATTTCTAATTCCTAACTTAGGTTAGAAATCATTAGGCTAAATTAGGAAGCTAGGCAGGTAATTAGGGTTTTGGCTTCATGACAAAAATTTCCTTTCTGCAATAAATTGATTATGTTTAATAAAATTGTGAATTTAAGAATGAATAATTGAATAAAGTATTAAAAATTCTTTCCATGCTTTTAAAATTATATAAAATTTAAGATTCTTTAAACCCAAAATGACTCAGTGGTTATTTTCCTAAATGATTGTGACATAAGTAATTGTTTATTGTGATTCAGCTGGTCTTAATCACTATGAACTAATTTCTTAAATGAATGATTCATCGACAAACAATAAGCAGGAATATCTTAAGAAATAACTAAAATAAAGGGACAAAATAAGGTAATAAGATATCCTGGCTCTTCCAGCGGTACATAAAATGGTGTTCTCCATTTAGTTCTCATGCTTCTCCTAGGAGTACAGAATTTCACAAAGGTGTAAAGGAAATCCAGGAGTGTGCGTGTGTGTTAGACGATGTTTATGGGCCCCATCGTCATGTGGATATGAGAAATATCGTTTGCCCCTGGATGACCTATAAGTAACCTAGGAGGAGAATAGTTTTTATTGTACGCGCTGCAACAGATTGAGGGCAAGACTTCCTCTTCTTGTATTTGTCACTCCCCTGGAGCATAGTGGAATTATGTGATTCTGCAGCCATAATTATGGATTTGCTGCAATTGCCACATAATCCAACATCTGCTGCATAATCTGTAGACTTAACAAAAAAACATCTGTTTCTAGTTCAACCTGATCAAAAGTTACTAAAGCACAAGTTACTAACTTGTGTAACGATATATCTGTAAGAGACAGTAGTTAGTGACAGATTCCTTACCTTAGAATATCCCCAGGCGTCAGGCTGGATCCGGAAAGTTTTTTGCGTAGCAGTACCCTTGCACGTCGGTAGGCGGCGTCGTGCGGCTCCGCGTCCGTCGTCGGCGTCGTGATCGCCGGGATGACGTCGCGGGCAGTACTTAGGCGCCGCCCTGCGCGCTGACGTCAGTTCTGTACACGACTTTCCGCGCCAGGAACGCAGAGCCATGCAAGAAGCTGACATAGGTGTCTGAAAAATACTAGGGCCCTGAAAGGGATGTCCTTAACCCTAGAAATCAGTTCGCAGAACGGGGAGGATGGGTGGGCGGTAGGGAATCTGTCACTAACTACCGTCTCTTACAGATATATCGTTACACAAGTTAGTAACTTGTGCATCTGAAAGAGACACGTTAGTGACAGATTCCTTACCTTAGAATAGATACCCCAGCAATACCAACCCCGGTGGTGGGTCTGCGAACAAAGATCAGACAAGGAAGTCCTGGAGGACAGAACGGCCAAAGAAGCCGTCCCTCCGGACCTGACTGTCAAGGCAGTAATGCTTTGTAAACGTGTGCAGCGAGGCCCACGTAGCTGCCTGACAAATAACCGGCAGCGGAACACCGCGGCCCAAGGCCGTGGTAGCAGCCGTTGCCCTGGTGGAATGGGCACGCAGCCCAACAGGAGGCTCCTTCTTAGCCAAAGAATAGCAGGTCTTGATGCACAAGGTAACCCAGCGGGAGATGGTTCTTTTGTGCACCGCCCGACCTTTTTGGCGCCCACGTAGCCAACAAAGAGCTGGTCATCCACCCGGAAGTGTTTTGTGCGGTCGATATAGAAGGAGAGCGCACGTTTTGGGTCCAGACGGTGGAGCCTCTCTTCCTCTCTGGAAGGATGCGGAGGCGGAAAGAAGGTGGGCAAAGTGATGGTCTGCCCAATGTGGAAAGCAGTAACCACCTTTGGCAAGAAGGACGGACGCGTCCGAAGAACAACCTTGTCCGGATGAACAGACAGAAAGGGAGGTTTGCAAGATAGAGCCTGAAGCTCACTCACCCGCCGAGCGGAGGTGATGGCCACCAGAAAGGCTGTCTTCAGAGTCAGAAGACGAAGAGGACAGTTATGTAGAGGCTCAAAGGGAGCGCACATTAAAAAGGTAAGAACCAAGTTCAAGTCCCACTGAGGCATGACAAACGGAACAGGAGGGAAGAGGTGTGTAATGCCTTTTAAGAACCTGTTAACAACAGGGGACTTGAAAAGGGAGGGCTGATCAGGGAGCCTGAGGAAGGCCGAGATAGCACAAAGATAACCCTTGATGGTACCCAGGGCAGAACCCTGTTGGGCCAGAGAGAGAAGGAACAGAAGGACCTCAGAAAGAGGGGCAGAAAGGGGATTCACAGCCTTTGCTGTGCACCATGCCACAAATTTGTTCCACCTGCAGGCGTATACCACCTTAGTGGAGGGACGCCTGGCTGCCAGAATTACATCACAAACTTCGGGAGGCAAGTCGAAAGGAATCAACTGCCGCCGCTCAATCTCCACGCAAGCAGGTGTAGACTGGACAGGTTCGGGTGGAGGACCATCCCCTGCTGCTGCGACAGAAGATCCTCCCGAAGAGGCAGACGGATCGGGGGATCTACGCTCATATTGAGTAGCTCGGGATACCAAACTCTTCGAGCCCAGTCCAGAGCCACAAGAATGACTTGGGCCCGGTCGTGCCGAATCTTCTTCAACACTCTGGGTAGAAGTGGTATAGGCGGAAAGGCGTACAACAGACCGCAACTCCACTCGTGACGAAAAGCGTCGCCGAGCAAGTGCCGCCTTGGAAATTCCAACGCGCAGAACTGATGACATTGCGCGTTCTCTTCGGTGGCGAATAGATCTAACCAAGGCTCTCCCCACTGTAGAAAGAGTCCTTGCGCCACTTCCGAGTGAAGACGCCATTCGTGATCCATCATGCACCTGCGGCTGAGTTCGTCCGCCCTGGCGTTTAGGGAACCTGCCAGGTGTTGAACCATCAGGAACATGCCCTGATGTTCCAGCCATGTCCAGAGGCGCAGAGCCTCCTGACAAAGGGTCCACGACCCCACCCCGCCTTGTTTGTTGCAGTACCACATGGCGGTGGTGTTGTCTGTGAACACCTGCACTACCTTCCCTTTGACAGAGGGAAGGAATGCCTTGAGTGCAAGTCGGATCGCCCGGAGCTCCAGAAGGTTGATATGGAGCCGGGACTCCGCCGGAGACCAGAGGCCTCTGATCTCCGCCTCTCCCATGTGACCGCCCCATCCCAGAAGGGACGCGTCCGTCACAACTGTGTGCTCTGGCTGGGGAAGGGAGAGGGATCTGCCCATGACCCATTGCCGGTTCGAGAGCCACCACTGCAACTGTTTTGCAGTCCCCTCCGAGATCTGGACGTGATCGGACAGGTTGCCCTGGTGCTGCGCCCACTGGAACTTCAGGTCCCACTGCAGAGCCCGCATATGCCATCTGGCATGATTGACCAGCAGGATGCAGGAGGCCATGAGGCCCAGCAGCCTCAGGGTCATCCGTACCGAAACCCAGGATAAAGGCTGAAAGATCGGAATCATAGCCTGAATATCCCGGACTCGCCGTTCGGGAGGATAGGCCCGAAACTGCGTCGTGTCCAGAACTGCTCCGATGAAAAGGAGCTGTGGAGAAGGAATCAGATGCGACTTCGGCACATTGATGGAGAACCCCAGCGAGTGCAGGAGTTCGGCCGTAGTCTGGAGGTGGGAGACGACTGCCTGGGACGAGCCCGCCTTCAGCAGCCAGTCGTCGAGGTAGGGAAGACTGAAACCCCTGCCCGGCGCAGATGAGCTGCGACCACCGCCAACACTTTCGTGAACACCCGAGGGGCACTGGTAAGGCCAAAGGGGAGCACGGTGAACTGAAAATGCTCGGGGCCTACCGTGAACCGAAGGTAACGCCGGTGGGCCGGCAGGACGGGGATGTGAAAATATGCGTCCTGCAAGTCCAACGCTACCAACCAGTCTCCAGGGTCGAGGGCAGTCAAGACCTGAGCTAGGGTGAGCATCTTGAACTTCTCCTTCCGGAGGAAGCGATTGACGTTCCGGAGGTCCAAGATAGGACGCATGTCCTCCTTGTCCTTTTTGGGCACCAGAAAGTAGTGGAGTAGCAACCACGCCCTACTTCTGGGGTCGGAACACGTCCGATGGCCCTCTTGGTCAAGAGGGCCGTGACTTCCTTCTGTAAAAGAACCAAGTGATCCCCTGACATGCGATGGAATTGAGGTGGCATGGCTGGGGGGGTGGTCTCGAAGGGGAGGGATTAGCCCCTTCGGACAATGTCCAAGACCCACCTGTCCGAGGTGATGGTACGCCAGTGGGGAAGGTGATGGCGGACCCTGCCCCCTACTGGCGTGCTGTGCACCTGAAAGGAGGGACTAGGAGGGCTTGGAGGCTGCGGACGGGTTGGAGGTGGTGGCCTGACCCGCACGCTGGTTGCCCGATCCGCCACGGCGGAATCCACGTCCTCGGCCACGCGAAGACGCCTGCTGCGCGGGCTGGTGGCTGGGCTGCTGATGTGAAGGGGCGCCCTACCGTGGCCACGATAGGGGCGAAAAGCAGAAGTCAGCGGAGGGCGTGTAGCAGAAAGGCCCAGGGACTTGGCAGTAGCCCGTGAGTCCTTAAAGCGCTCCAACGCATGGTCTGCTTTGGACCCAAAAAGACCGACTCCATCAAAGGGCATGTCCATGAGAGTATTCTGGACATCCCCTGAAAAACCAGTGGTTCTCAGCCAGGCGTGGCGTCTGAGCGCCACCGTCGTTGCAATAGACCTGCCCAGCGAGTCGGCGGTGTCAAGGCCACAAAGTATTGTGTATTTAGCCGCATCCCTTCCTTCCGCAATGGCGCGGGAAAGCAGTGTCTGGACCTCCTCAGGACACTGGGGCAAAACATCCGCCACCGAATCCCACAGGGAGTGGGTATATCGGCCCAAAAGACAAGCGGTGTTAACGGACCGCAAGCCAGCACTGGAGGAAGAAAAACCCTTCTTCCCAAATTGATCCAGGCGTTTGGATTCCCTATCCGGAGGAGCGGTAGGGAAGGCGGTTTGGGAAGCGGAGGCTTGGACAACCAAGCTCTCAGGAGTGGGGTGAACAGAGAGAAACAGGGGTCGCCCGGAGCTGGGCGATGGCGTCGTGACACGTTCCTATCCACAGGAGCCCCTGTGTTGGGCTTGGACCAGGCGCCCAAAAGAACGTCAGTGAGGGCGTCGTTAAACGGCAGCACAGTCTCCGCAGAGGAGGCCGCCGGCTGAAGCACCTCTGTCAAGATGTTATGCTTGACCGTCAAAGCAGGGAGTTGGAGATGTAAGGCCCCAGCCGCCCTACGCAACACCGTAGCAAAATTGGCTCCCTCCTCCGTAGCCACGGGAGGAGACAGCATGCCAGTGTCAGGGGAAGTATCCAGACCACTGGCCTCCCCTAGACCCTCTGTCCAGTCCTCATCGTACTGACACTGCCGTGCCAGAGGGTCATCAGACCCCTCCCAGTCCTCCTGGTCCTCCTCCGGTTCAAAATAAGGAGGAGGAGGGACATTTGGGACCCAAGGCCCCATCGGCGCCGGAACCGGCGTCGAGCGACGCCGTTCCGGGTCCATGTCCGGAGCCGGAAGGAACTGGGGACGACGCCGCCCGGAGCCCAGGGCGGCGTTGAGAACGGCACCGGAGACATCGGCGCCGGCGGAGGTGTCGTTAGGTCGACCGGCGTCGATGGGGGTTGTGGAGCCGGGATCGAGGCCGGGGCCGAAGCCGGAGCCGGGATCGAGGCTGGAGGCACGGGCGACGCGGGGGCCGGAGCCGTCGGCGACGCCGGAGCAACCCCATCCGGCCCGCGGGGCCCGAAGGCGCACCGGAGGGGCCTGGAGGCCCGAAGAGGCGGGCCATGGCCGACAGGAATTCCTGCACTTTGGCCGGATCCGCCCCGAACCCGGGAAGGGCGGGTATGGCGGGGGCGACTCCACAGGCATGTCCGGGGCCGCGGGGACGGTGCCGGGAGGGGCCTCAGCCGAGTCGCGAGACCGGTGAGGCGAAGTCCTAGAGCGATGATGCTTTTTGGACTTTTTGTGTTTCGACTTACCGGACGAAGAAGACTTCGACGCCGACGACCGGTGTGGACTCCGCGATCGACCCCTGGACCTCTCACGCGACCGGGGCTTCCGCGGAGCCGAATGCCGGGCCTCCAGGAGCTTTCGAGACCGCTCTCGCAAAGCTTTCGGGTTGAGGGCCTGGCAGTCGGTACAAGACTCCGTGTCGTGGCCTCGGCCGAGGCAGAAGAGACACTCCCAATGCGGGTCGGTGACGGACATCATCCGAGCACAGGCGCCGCAACGTTTGAAACCGGGCATCCCTACGACACCTTGAGAGAGAAAAACAGTGAAAAAATTTCACCAAAAAGTATGGTCAAAAAATGACCAGGGCACTGCTCTTCCCGGATCTGCGCTTGCTGGCGCGGAAAAAGAAGAACTGACGTCAGCGCGCAGGGGCGGCGCCTAAGTACTGCCCGCGACGTCATCCCGGCGATCACGACGCCGACGGCGGACGCGGAGCCGCACGACGACGCCTACCGACGCGCAAGGGTACTGCTACGCAAAAAACTTTCCGGATCCAGCCTGACGCCTGGGGATATTCTAAGGTAAGGAATCTGTCACTAACGTGTCTCTTTCAGATACATAGAGACATGTTTTTAAGTGCAGCGGAAGGCCCTTTGCAAAAGTTAACTGGTCATCTTTCAGTTGCTTATTTCTGTATTCATGGACTGACCATCGATGCATCCACTTCACCTTCAGAACACCCACCATCCACAGACACCAGCACCTGCTCCCACGAAGAAACTGGACCAGAATCACCGACGACTAGCTAACCTCATCACTCAGCAACTCCACCCCAACCATCGCGGAAAACAACGACCCCAACACCGCAGCCCGAACCCTGCACAGATGGATCTCCGACAGCGCCAACACCATAGCCCCCCTCAAGAAAAACAACAACACCCACGCCAAGAAAGCTAGATGGTTTACCACTGAACTTCGAGAGTCCAGACGCACTTGCCGCCGCCTCGAAAAGGCCTGGAGGAACACCAAATCCACAGAAGCCCACAACAACTTCAGAGCCGCCACCAACGCCCACCACCAACTCATCAGAAAAACGAGGAAAAAAGCGATTGAAGACAGAATCTCCACTCATGTACACAACAGCAAAGAACTCTTCAACATCATCAAGGAGTTCGCCCAACCCACCAGCGAGTCCACCGACATCCCTCCCTCACAAGACCTCTGCGACAAACTCAGCACCTTTTTCCACCACAAAATCAAGAGCATCTACGACAACTTCGACGAAGACAACCAACACACTGAACCCTCACCAACCACCCCCGACACCCTGAAGCCAGCGATCGACAACTGGACAGCCCTCACCACCGAAGACACACTGAAGACGATGAAGTCAATCCACTCCGGGGCCCCCACGGACCCCTGCCCCCACCACATTTTCAACAGAGCCGCCGACACCATCGCACCCATGCTCTGCCACACCATCAACCGCTCCCTGGCAACCGCCTCGTTCCCTGACGACTGGAAACACGCCGAGATCAACCCCCTCCTGAAGAAACCCTTGGCGGACCCCACCGACCTCAAAAACTACAGACCCATCTCCCTGCTCCCGTTCCCAGTGAAAGTCATCGAGAAAGCCATCAACAGCCAACTCGCCACATTCATCGAAGAGCACAACATCCTCGACTCCTCCCAATCCGGCTTCAGAAAAATCCACAATACGGAAACCGCCCTCCTCGCCGCAACAGACAACATCCGCACCCTCCTGGACAAAGGAGAAACAGCAGCCCTCATCCTCCTCGACCTCTCAGCGGCGTTCGACACAGTCTCTCACCGCACCCTAATACGCAGACTCCACGACGCAGGGATCCAAGACAAGGCCCTCGACTGGATCCGTTCCTTCCTCTCTGGCAGAACACAGCGGGTCAGACTCCCCTCTTTCCTCTCGGACCCTACACCAACCACCTGCGGAGTCCCCCAGGGGTCCTCCCTCAGCCCTACGCTCTTCAACGTCTACATGGCTCCACTCGCCCCCATCGTCAGAACCTACGGACTCAACATTGTGTCATACGCAGACGACACCCAACTCATCCTCTCCCTATCCACTGAATCCAACACCGCCAGACACAACTTTCGAGAAGGCATGGAAGCCGTCGCCAAATGGATGAAAAACAGCTGCCTACAACTAAACACCAACAAAACGGAAGTACTCATCATGGGCCCAAACCCTGAAGCCTGGAACGACACCTGGTGGCCCCTCGCCCTCGGAAGCCCGCCCACCCCCACGGACCACGCACGCAACCTGGAAATCATCCTGGACTCCGAGCTCAAAATGGACCGCCAGATCAACTCCGTCTCGTCCTCCTGCATCCACACCCTCCGCCTCCTACGTAAGACCTTCAAATGGATCCCCCTCGAACACAGAAAGACCGTCACTCACGCCCTGGTCACCAGCAGACTCGACTACGGCAACGCACTCTATGCCGTAATAAACAAAAACCTCACCCGCAAGCTACAGAACATCCAAAACGCCACCGCAAGACTGGTCCTCAACCTGCCAAGACACTGCCACATCTCCCAGCACCTGCGCACACTCCACTGGCTCCCCATCGAAGCTAGAGTCACCTTCAAGATGCTCACCCACGCTCACAAGGCCCTCCACGACACCGGACCAGCATACCTGAACAGCCGACTCAAATTCCACGCACCCCAAAGGACCTTACGATCAGTCCAGCTGTCCTACGCCGTGGTCCCCCGCACCAGAAAGACCAGATCGGGAGGCCGCTCCTTCTCCTTCCTCGCGGCCAGAGCCTGGAACGACCTTCCGCTCCACCTCAGACAGACAACATCGCTCCCCATCTTCGCAAGAAACCTCAAAACCTGGCTCTTCGACACACCCCCTCCTTGATGGACTGGAACCTGCGAACCCCCCCCCCCCACAGCGCCTTGAGACCCCTACGGATGAGTAGTCGCGCTTAACAAACACCTGATTGATTGTATTCGGTTGTTACACTGGTACTAATGAGGTGAAATCTTTGCGTTGACAGTATTACCATGCGCAAAAAATGACAACGTAATGAAGTAATGCTCCCAAAAAAATGTGCTGCATTAGGCTGCATAATGTGCCTTTTTTTGGCACATAATTTAGTGAACCCTGCTGCATAATTTGATGCTTCCCAGCTGCATAATTCTAGTGGCCCTAGGCATAGACTCTGTAGTATCCTTTTGATTGGCCAACTTGTATCCTTCCACTGCTCACATTTAGGGAACTACTTTTTTTCTATTCAACACTTCATTAGAGTGCATGTGTTTTCTTGCTCTCTCTCTCTCTCTCGTGTGATACCTCTCCCCTAAATTACCCGCCCCCTGCGCTCTGTGTTGCTCCCCACGTGCCCCAACTTGTCTTTAAAGGCACTGCAACCGGTATATTTTTACCGTAGTATGACTAAAGAGTAGGCATTAATGGTCGATTTTGATTTAGGTCCTGAAACACAAAGGCTTTTATGCACCAAGGTAGGGGCCTACTGCTGCCCTCAGCTGGTATTTGAGGCAGAAGGTGTAATTAGCAGGACTGAAAAGGATAATCCTCTTCTCCTGGAGGCCTATTACTCTGCTCCCAGGCTATTAGCGAGGACCTAATGGCTGGAGCACGTCTCAGTTCCGGGTCTTGCAGAAAGTAAATTAGCCCATGGGAAGCCTTCTACTTTAAACTTCCTTATTCTTTTTAATTTCTGTTAAGTGTTTCCTGTGTGAACAGCAAATAAAATAAAACATGCCATTTGTAAAGATTAAAAATATCGAATTCAATGTTGAGTTTTGAGATGTCTTATGATATGTCTTTGCTTTTCCTTCAGTGGTTTGAAATGTTTTTTCCTTTTTTTTTGATAATCAATTTTATTGGTTTTTTAAACAAGGGCATACCAGCAGTAATCAATTTCTTTCCTTTTCTTTATGAACATTTTTCACAAACAAGCATTGCCAAAGCCAATATCTTGCCACTTTCATTATAAAGGTGAGACCTATGGGCTTCCCCAGTGCCTTATAACCAAGAGTCATAGCTACATGAAAAAGTTTTGATCTGTAACATCCCAGAAGCTTCACTTTCAACCCTGCACCACAGAAATCAAATTTTAGATCACAACAATCGGGAAAGTGCTTATACATATATCTTAAGTAAAGCATTTCTGGTTCAAAATGCCCTCGAACCCAATAAGAGTGAAATCGTACATTGTGTGTGTCTTTGTGAGATACATCAGCTTGTGAGTGACAAGAACAGTTTACGTACATTATTCAACATGAGAAGAAAACTACTTTTCCTCCTCGGTTGCATCTGTCTAGAAGACGCGTTGTCTCAAAAGTGAAGCTTCTATTGCACGTGCGCTCGTTCTCTTGATCCAAAAAGCACCGCTAATTTCCGCATACACATTTTCCCAACACTGCCGCAGACTTTCCAACAAACAGGCACATGTGTCTAATTTTCCACACAGCAGATTCCCAGGACTCCAAAGCGCCATACAAACTTCCGAGCTGAGGGACAGAGCTGTGGCGCTATCTGTCCTCAAATGAAACAGGAATTAAGAGCGTCGCGCTCGTGTCTATCCCCCGATGACACGAGATTCAAAAGAGATTACATATAATGATCTGTCCGGAAAAGATTACCACGGATGAGAAACACGCCCGCCTCGCGGCCCCCAAGAAGAAAGTGAGGCGCCCTGCGAAGCTGCAGAGTTTGTTTTTGAAAAGCTTTTGTTTGATTCTCAGAAAGAAAAAAAATAAACACGCGCGGTTTTGGCACCGGAAGTTAGCAGGAGCGTTGAAGGTGTCAAAACCTGGGCCCATCAAAAGGCGGTGCGGCTTGCCAAAACCGCGTCCTGCGAGCAGAGGAGGCAAACACGCAGATTACCTCGCAATACCCCAGGCAGGTTTTACTCCAACTGGTCCTGTATGAAAGCAAGCCATTAGCGTCACTCGAGAGGTAGAGCTTTAAAGGTGGCTTAGGAAGAAGGAAGGGAAAATTACAAATTGTTCAAAAGGCGAGAGGGAGCTCGCTCGTTTATTTGTTATTTTTCAGATCCTGCCTCTTCTCTGTGCTATGACCAGAAGCGACATCAGCTCTTACTCTGACGACAGGAACTGTTCTATCCTATGCCAAAATCACCCAAACAGAAATCATGTATCCCTAATGATAAACCGTCCCCTAAACTATATACCCTGATAACATCCTCCCTCACGAGCCACCTTAGGCAGATCTTTGCCAGTCGCATATAACCATCTTCCATCAACTCAACAACCCAAACAACTGAAGTCCACCCACTCAGCATCCGAAAGACAGGTGCATGTGTAGGTTGGAGACACTGGGAGGTGCAGAGAGTGGTTCCATGGACCACTGCCTGCACTCCATGATGCCAAATTCACAATGTGGCAATGTCTACGGGATCCTTACATCTCCCTGTCCTACCTATAGTCCTACTCCTTCCCCCTGTCTAACTTCCTCTTCCACCTCCCTCTCATCAGGACCTCGCTTTGCTGCGCTATGACTGAAAACGCACCAGAAGCCTGCCGGTCAGCACTACGAATGCAAAACTAAAACAGTTGCACTGAGAACTTGTGATAGTAGAAGGAACATTACTAGGATCAGGGATGAGACTTCATCCCAGAGCATATGAGGCACTTGCCATGTTTAAATAGAGTTTTAGGAACTTCTCACATTACACTCGTAATAGAACCAGCACTTCTGAAGAGATCTGGTATTAATATTAACAATTATCAGTAGGGCAGCTACTCTTTTAATGGGAAAATGCCAACAATTCTTACCAGGACATTTTCAAGGACCTGATGATTTACAAATTTACAATCAAAATATGTGGGTCCAGGAACATTCGCCCACATTTGAACAGACAGAACAGAAAGAGCTCTTTAGGAACTTTGGCCAAAATTTGAACAGATTGAACGGAAAGTGCTCTTTATAGAGAACTCACTTATTTAAGGATTCTTTACAAATAACAGGTTTTAAAAATGAATCGGAAAAATGTTAATTCAAAAGCAGGCTGGGCCAGGGTCAATAGACAAAGTATGATATGCGTTCCATACCTCTTAAAGCTTGCATCTCTCCTGTCATAGCCTATCCTTCTCTATTATATTGTCCCTCTGACCTGTCTCCATATTTTTTTTTTATCTTATCCTCTGACTTTCTTACTTTCAATTTCCAATACTTCTTGATCCTCTTTCCTTTGTCTCACCATTGTCTCTCCCTCACTTTGCCCGTTACTCTTTGTATTTCCCTCTCTCTCGTTACCCCTCTTCGTCTCTATCCACTCTTAAGTTTGATTTCCCACCCGTCTCTTGTTTATTTGAATATAATTTACACACTGTCTTCATTTCAATTTCTGGCCTTGTGCAAGGAGTGCCAGAGGTAAACCGATGTGTGCTGTGCACAAGGCATGTATCTCCTTTTATTGCAATAGCCAAATTTATTTTAACTGTTGCATCAGTCCCTAATACTATCAACACATAAAGCACATTCAGCCACATAATGCTGACAAAAGTGCACACACAAATACGTAAAGCAAAAGCAATCGGAACCTGCCGAACAAATTACTTACTTTCAGTAACGCCTTATCTGGTAGAGACAATATCTAGCCACAGATTCCTTACCTTTGAATTTCCCCAGGCGTCAGGCTGGATCCAGAAGATTATTCATGAGCAATACCCCTGTGTGCCGGTAGGTGGCATCGGTCAGCTCTGTGTGGTGTCGTCTGTATCGTCCGTTCCGGAAGTGACGTTCGCGTCACCTATAGAGGTGCCACCTCATAGCGCTGACATCAGTTACTTTTCACGACTTTCCACGCCATAAGCGCGGAGCCATGAAGTGCACTGACACTGGTATGTCCAAACTAGGGCCCTGAAAGGGATCAGCCCTGACCCTAGAAATCTGTCCGCAGAGCGGGGAGGATGGTAGGTCAGTAATGAATCTGCGGCTACATATTGCCTCTACCAGATAAGGCATTACCGAAGGAAAGTAACTTATTCATCTAATAGAGACATCTAGCAGCAGATTTCTTAGCTTTGACTACATACCCAAGCAATACCATCCTTGGAGGTGGGTCTGCGGACAACTTTACACTAAGAAACCCTGCAGGACCAAAAGGGCGAATTGCCCGTCCCTACGGACCCGACTGTCCAGGCAGTAATGCTTGGTAAACGTGTGCAGGGATGGCCACGTTGCTGCCTGACAGATGTCCAGGACTGGCACGCCACGGGCTTATGCAGTGGTCACAGTCTTAGCTCTGGTGGAATGAGCTCTTAAGCCTTCAGGAGGCTGCTTTGCCAGTGCGTAGCAGATCTTAATGCAGAGAATGACCCATCGAGAGATGGTCCGTTTCTGCACAGCCTGACCTTTCTTCACACCAACATACCCATGAAGAAGACTCCTGAAGACCTGGCTCTTCGAGCAGTAGCAGCACCCCTCCACCCCCCCCTCAGCGCCTTGAGACCCTCACAGGTATGTAGTGCGCTCTACAAATGCTATGATTGATTGATTGATGAAGAGTTGGTCGTCCATCCAGAGCTCTTGTGTGCAGTCAAGGTAGAATGACAATGCTCTTTTTGGGTCCAAACGGTGGAGTCACTCCTCTTCTTTCGAGGAAAGTTGAGGAGCGTAGAAAGTGGGCAAGGTGACATATTGGCCCACATGAAATGGTGTTACCACCTTTGGCAGGGCCTAGTACGAAGCACCAGTTTGTCATGAAAAACAGATATGAAGGGAGGCTTGGATGATAAGGCCTGCAGCTCACGCACCCTCCTGGCCAATGTAATTGCCACAAGAAAGGCTGTTTTGATGGTGAGCAGCCTGAGGGGACAATTGTGTAAAGGCTCGAAGGGAGCACACATCAGAAATATGAGAACCAAATTAAGATCCCAATGAGGCATAATGAAAGGAGAATGTGAGAACATATGTACATGACCTTATAGAAATCTATTTACAATGGGAGATTTAAATAAGGAAGGTTGCTCAGGCAGCCACAAGCAGGCAGACAGGGCAGAAAGGTACCCTTTTAGAGTGCCCAGAGCAGAGCCCTGCTGGACAAGGGTCAAAATAAAAAGCAACATATCAGAAAGGAAGGCAGACAGATGATCAATAGACTTTACAATATGATACCAACTTGTTTTATCGGCAGGCTTATACAGTCTTGGTGGAGGGACACCTGGCTGCCAGAATAACATTACAGACTACGGGAGGAAGGTTGAAAGCTATAAACTGCCTCCGCTCAATCTCCATGCACGAAGGCGAAGAGTTGACAGGTTCGGGTGGAGGACCTTCCCTTGCTTCTACAACAGAAGATCCTCCTGAAGGGGCAGCCTGATCGGAGGATCAATACTCATGTTCAGAAGCTCGGGATACCAGACTCTCTGTGCCTAGTCCGGACCTACAAGGATGACTTGGGCCTGGTCATTCCTGATCTTCTTGAGAACTTTGGGCAGGAGTGGTATGGGTAGAAAGGCATACAGGAGGCCTGAGCTGCACTGGAGACGAAAAGCGTCTTGGAAACCCCAGTGTGCAAAACTGCTGATGCGGGTTCTCGGCAGAGGCGAACGGATCTAACCAAGGCTCTCCCCACAGCTGAAAGAGACCTTGCAACTCCTCCGGATGGAGATGCCATTTGTGATCTGCTAGGCATCAACGGCTGAGTTTGTTTACCCTGGCGTTCAGGGAACCTGACAGGTTGTAGAACCATCAGGGATATGCCCTACTGTTCCAGCCATGTCCAGAGATGCAGGGCCTCATGACAAATGGTCCTCAACCTCACCCTACCCTGTTTGTTGCAGTACCACATGGCAGTGGAGTTGTCCGTGAACACCTGTACTAGCCTTCCCTTGATGAAAGGTAGAAAGGCTTTCAATGCCAGTCGGATCACACTGAGCTCCAGCATGTTGCAGTGGAGTCCGGATTCCTCCGGAGACCAGAGTCTCCTGATCTCCACCTCTCCCAGATAGCCGCCCCAACCCAGCAGTGTCGCATCTATCACTAGTGTGAGATCTGGTTGAGGAAGGGGGTCTGCCTCTGACCCAATCGCAGTTCGTTAGCTACGACTGCAGGTCCTTTGCAGTTCCCTCCGAGACCTGGACCATGTCGGAGAGATTCCCCTGATGCCGCTCGGGAGGATAAGCCGGAAACTGCATTGTGTCCAGAGCAGCTCAGATGAAAGGGAGAGTCTGAGAGGGAGTCAGGGGTGACTTCGGCATGTTGATAGTGAACCCTAGCAAATGCAGGAGGTCCGCTGTAGTTTGAAGGTGGGATACAACAGCCTAGGGCGAGCCCGCCTTCAGCAGCCAGTCGTCGAGATAGGGGAAGACTGGCACCCCTGATCTGCACAGATGAGCTGCGACTACTGCAATTACCTTGGTAAACACCCAAGGGGCGCTGGTAAGGCTATAAGGGAGCATGGTCAACTGAAAATGCTCGTGGCCTACCGTAAACCACAGGCAACGCTGATGGGCAGGCAGGACAATGATGTGAAAATAGGTGTCCTGGAAGTCCAATGCTACCATCCAGTCTCCTGTGTCCAGGACAGACAAGATGTGAGCATCTTCAATTTCTCCTTTTTGAGGAAGTAGTTGATGGGTCGGAGCGCTATGATAGGACGAAGGCCCTTGTCCTTTTTTGGGACCAGAAAGTAGCAGGAATAGCAACCACAGCTGGCTTCTGGCGCCGGAACCCTCTCTATGGCTCTCTTGGCCAAGAGAGCCATGACTTACTCAGGGAGCAGGGACAATTGATCTTCCATCAGCCGATCATACGATGGAGACATGGAGGGAGGGGTAATCTAGAAGGGGAGGGAGTAGCCCCTTTGGACAATCTGCAGAACCCACCTGTATGACGTAACGGACTGCCAGTGGTGAAGGTGATGGCAGATCCTGTCACCAACTGGACGCCCATGATCTAGAAGGGCAAGATTAGGAGGGTTTGGAGACTACAGCTGCTGGGGGAGTGGTGGCTGGACCAGACCGCTGGCTACCCTACCCTCGAGGTCGGTATGAAGCACGCCCTCGTCCACGCAGAGGCTGGGAAGCTTACGTGGCTCGGTCGCTGGAACAGGGTTGGCATGGTTGAAAGCCTCTTCCATGGCCACGAAAGTAGCAAAAGGTAGACTGGGGATGATGTGGGGCAGCCGAGAGGCCCAAGTACTTGGCCGTAGCCTGTGAGTCCTTAAAGCGCTCCTGCGCAGAGTCCGCCTTGTGCCAGAAGAGACGATTGCCATTGAGGGATGTCTATGAGGGATGCCTAGACATCCCCCAAAAAGCCAGACTTTCTCAGCCAGGCGTGGCATCTGAGAGCCACTGTCGATTAATCCACTCTGCCCAGTCGGTCGTGTTCACGCCACAGCGTATAGTGAACTTCACTGCATCTCTCCCATCTGTAACTGCTTGGGAGAGAATGGACCGGGCCTCTGTGGCAGCATTTGCGCAACCGTTTCTCACAGTGTGTGGGAATAACAGCCCAATAAGCATGCAGTGTTCACTGACCGCAATGTAAGGCTGGCAGAAGAAAACATTATCTTTCCCAAGGTGTCCAGCGTCCAGGATTCCCTGTTCGGGGTAGCAGCAGGGAAAGCGCCATGGAAAGCTGAGGCTTGGACCCCCAATCTCTCTGGGGTATGGTGTTGGGTGAGGAAATTTGGATTCCCTGGAGCGGGGCATCAGTGGTGGGCAATCAACTTATTCTTTGGAGTCCCAGTGCTGGGTTTGGACCAGGCACCCAGAAGGATGGCGGCGAGGACTTTGTTGAACGGTTCAGTGGAAAAGGCTCCCGGTTACAGCACCTCCATCAAGATGGTAGTCTTGATCACCACTGAGGAAAACTGAAGGTCGAGGACCTCAGCCACCCACCGTACCACCATTCCATATGTAGCTCCCTCTTCCGTAGCCCCGGTAGGGGGAGAAAGCATGCTGGTATTGGGAGACATGTTCAGTCTGCTGGCATCACCCAGTTCCTCACAGCAGTCCATATCCTGCTCATACTGGTATTCTAAAAGGTCCAGGGACCCCCTCCCATTACTCCCCAAGGCCAAGCCCAACAGATTAGGGCTCAGGCTCCGACCTAGGACACAGTGGTCCTGTCGGTGCTGGAATCAGCATTGGTCGACGAGGCTCCGGCTCCGTGTCTTCTGGTATCATAACGGGTCTGGCGCCTCCGCTGGGTCTGGGAACATCTCCGTTGGCGCCAGCGCCTGGGAAGGTCAAAATGGCACAACCGGCGCCGGTCCGGATCCATCACCGTATCCATGGGGGCCCATCAAAGCCAGGGCCGGAGCCAATGGTGCAGAACCATATGGGGCCCCCCTCTGACCCTGCGGGGCCCAATGGCGCGTTGGAGGGGTCAGGCCCCTCAAAAATGAGATGCATGGCCTCATAAAAATTCTTTAATTTGAGCGGTGGTCACTCCGGCTCCCGGAAAACTGGGGAGGCGCAGAGTCGGCCGAGGGTCAGATTCTGTGGAACCAGGCCTCGAACGCCATTGGTCCTTTGTCGTGTCGGCTGACGGACGAGGAAAAGTCAAAGTGCGCTTCGACTTCTTGTGTTTTTTGTGCCTCTTACCTAATTGCCTGGATGATTTTGAATGAGACGAAAAGGACTTCGGACTACTGGAACGGTCCTGAGACTTTCCTCTAGAGCGGGACCATGACATCTGCGGAGTTGCATTTCGGGCCGCTAGCAGCATCAAGGACTGCTCCCTCAAAGCCTTTGGCGCCATTGCCCGGCAGTCGGAGCACGACTTGGAGTTCTGGTCGCGCTCCAGACAGCACACACACAAGAGGTGCGGGTCCATCACCGACATGGTGTGATGACAGGCACCACAGGGTTTAAAACCTGTCTTTCTTGATGACATCCTCGACACAACAGGAGGAAATTACTTCAAAAAAGTCGACAAAACGTCACAAAAATCCTGTAAAAAACTGACAGAGGGGTAGCTCTTAGCACGGATCAGCGCTGGCTGGCGCAGAAAGAAAAGAACTGACATCAGCGCAGCAAGGTGGCGCCTCTATAAGTAGCCCCGATATCACTTCTGGCACAGACGACGCCATGCGGAGCCGACCGACACCACCTACTAGAGCGCAAGGATACTGTTCAAGAAAAATCTTCCGGATCCAATTTGACGCCTGGGGAAATTCACAGGTAAGGAATCTGTAGATAGGTGGCAGTGCACAGTACATTCACAAAGACACCTACAAAGACAAAAATGGCAAACACGCTGATACAATGATGTAATTTCCTTTAATTACAGTTGGAGTAATAATTTTTAAAAAAAATTGAAAAGAGAAAAAGAATAAAATACAATCAATCAGGGAATTGTAACGCGCTACTCACCCGTGAGGGTCTCAAGGCGCTGAGGGGGGGAGTCCGCAGATCTGTTTAGCCGAAGAGCCAGGTCTTGAGGGTCTTCCTGAAGGTGTTCAGCGAGGGGGCGCGTCTGATGTCTGCCGGTAGCTCGTTCCAGGTCTTGGCTGCAGTGTGAGAGAAGGATCTTCCGCCTGCTCTGGCTCTGTGGATGCGCGGGGTTTCGGCCAGTGCGAGGTTGGAAGATCGGAGGTTTCTTTTGTGTACGTGGAAGTTGATTCTGTCGTTGAGGTATTTGGGTCCATTGTTGTGTAGGCATTTGTAGGCGTGAGTGAGGATTTTGAAAGTGACTCTTTTCTCCACGGGGAGCCAGTGGAGACTTCGTAGGTGTTGGCTGATGTGTTTGTGTCGGGGGATGCCGAGGACGAGTCTGGCGGCGGTGTTTTGTATTGTTTGGAGTTTGCGGAGTAGGGACTTGTTGATGCCGGCGTAGAGTGCGTTTCCATAGTCCAGTCTGCTGGTGATGAGTGCGTGGGTGACTGTCTTCCTTGACTCAGGGGGATCCACTTGAAGGTCTTGCGGAGGATGCGGAGGGTGTTGAAGCAGCTGGAGGTGACGGCGTTGACCTGTCGGTTCATGGTGAGTGATGAGTCGAGTACGATGCCGAGGTTCTTGGCGTGGTCTGAGGGGGTAGGTGGGCTTCCAAGGGCGGTCGGCCACCAGGTGCTGTCCCATGCAGAAGGGGTGGTACCGAGGACGAGGACTTCTGTCTTCTCGGCATTGAGCTTCAGGCAGCTGTTGGTCATCCAGACTGCGACGTCTTGCATTCCTTTCTGGAAGTTGAGTTTGGCAGTGGTGGGGTCTTTGGTGTCGTCGGCGTAGGATAAGATGTTGAGGCCGTGTTGTCGGACGATGGCTGCGAGGGGGGCCATGTAGATGTTGAAGAGGGTGGGGCTCAGTGATGAACCCTGTGGGACTCCGCAGGTGATTTTCGTGGGGTCGGAGAGGAAGGGTGGGAGTCTGATCCTTTGGCTTCTTCCGCTGAGGAATGATCGGATCCAGTCCAGGGCTGTTCCTTGTATGTCTGCGTCGTGTAGTCTGGCGACTAGTGTGCGGTGGGAGACGGTGTCGAAGGCCGCTGATTGGTCGAGTAGGATGAGGGCTGCGGAGTGGCCTTGGTCCAGGAGGGTGCGGATGTTGTCTGTGGCGGCGAGTAGGGCGGTCTCTGTGCTGTGGTTGCTTCGGAATCCGGATTTGGACGGGTCGAGGACGGCGTTCTCTTCAATGAATCGTGTCAGTTTCCTGTTGACTGTTTTCTCTGCAACTTTGGCTGCGAAGGGGAGGAGCGAGATGGGCCGATAGTTCTTGAGGTCGGTGGGGTCAGCTGTGGGCTTCTTGAGCAGGGGTCTGACTTCTGCGCTCTTCCAGTCTGGGAAGGTGCGTGTTTTGAAGGTGGTGTTGATGGTGCGTTGTAGTTCGGGTGCGATGGCGGCCGCAGCTCTGTGGTAGATGTGAGGGGGGCAGGGGTCAGTGGGGGGCCCCGAGTGGATGCTTTTCATGGTTGAGGCGGTGTCTTCGGCCGTGATCGGTGTGCAGTTGGAGATGGTGGGCTGGCTGGTGTTTCTGGGGGGCGGGGGGCCGTCTGAGGCTCCTGGTGGATGGTCGATGAAGTTGTCATAGAGGTTTTTGATCTTGAGGTGGAAATAGGTTCCAAGCTTGTCGCAGAGGTCTTGGGATGGTGTGATGTCTGTTCCTTCGCTGCGTGGGTTGGTGAATTCCTGAATGACACTGAAAAGTTCCTTGGAGTTGGCCAGGATTTTGTTGTGGATGAAGTTCCTCTTGGTGGCTCTGATCTGGTTATGGTAGTCCGTCAAGGCGTCCTTGTAGGTGGTGTGGTTTTCGGTTGTCTTGCTGTTTCTCCAGTTCTTCTCCAGGCGTCTGCAGGTGCGTCTGGCTTCTGGGAGAGCGGTGGTGAACCAGGCGGCTTTCCTGGGGTGTTGTCTGTCGGGGTTGCGTAGCGGGGCGAGCTCGTCTGCGCAGTTGAAGGTCCAGGTGTGGAGTTCTCTGGCTGCGTTGTTTGCACCGTTTGCATCGGGTGCCCAGGTGTGGTTGTCTCGGGTGAGGGTGGAGTTAACTTGCTCGTCGGTAACCTTGCTCCAGTTCCTTCGAGGTGGGCATGGGGCTGGTTTGGGTGCCTTGGGTTTGTTGATGGCGAAGTGTACGCAGTGGTGGTCGGTCCATGGCGGCTGCGTTGTGTGGCTGAATTGGATGCTGTTTCCTGCCGCGAAGATGGGGTCGAGGGTGTGTCCTGCTCTGTGGGTCGGTGTGTTGACGAGTTGTTTAAGTCCGATGCTGGCGAGGTCGTCACGAAGGATAGTGGAGTTGGGGGTCGCTGGGGTTGTCGAGGTGGAAGTTCAGGTCGCCAATGAGTATGTAGTTTGCTGAGGCGATGGCGTGGGGTGCGATGAAGTCGGTGATGGTGGCGGCGAAGGGTGTTCGGGGGCCCGGGGGTCTGTAGATGAGGGTTCCTCGGAGTGTGGCGTTGGGGGTGGTCTGGATCTGGAAGTGCAGGTGTTCGGCGGAGGGGAAGGTTTCGCTGGAGGTGGTGAGGCGGAGGGTGCTCTTGTGGGCAATGGCGAGGCCCCCTCCTGGGTGGTTGGGGCGGTCTTTCCTCTGGATCTTGTATCCGTCTGGGATGGCGGTGCTGATGTCGGGGGCGGAGGATGCGTTGGTCCAGGTCTCTGTGAAGAAGGCGATGTCGGGCGAGAGAGAGTCGAGTAGGTTCCAGATTTCCATGGCGTGTTTGTGTATGGAGCGTATGTTGAGGAGGATGCATTTTAGGGTGTCCCCGGTGCTGGCGTCGGCGGTGTTGGAGGCCGGGGTGGCGGTGAGGGTCTGGCGGCAGTGGAGGCAGGAGAACTGGCTGTGGGTCGTGTTCGGCGATGCCTGTTGGCATTCTCTAAGTCTTCCAGGGTTGAGTGCGAGGAGGGTGGTGGTGTCGTAGCGATGGGTAGTGGAAGGTCCAGAGTTCCTGGCGCTGGCTGCGGTCGGGTCGCAGACGGACTTGCCTTTGGCGCGCCGGCGGCGCGACCACGCAGCGGCCGACATTAAGTAGGGGAGGTGGGAGGGAGGAGAGGCTGGGAGGCGGGAGTGGGGGAATTCCGGAAGGGAATTCCGGGGGGGAGGCGCCGCAGGGGCAGCAGCGGCGAAAGGAACAGGCAGGCACGAGAAAATAAAAAAACAGTGGTGGAATTAGAGCAAGACACAGATGGGCACAATAACAGTGGCACAACAGGGAAAAATTATGAAAAAACGGCTGAGAAAGGTTACGGTGGTTGCAGGCAGTCTGGTCCCAGTTGGAGCGGGCAGCAGGCGCAGGAGCGGGCAGCAGCCTCGAACCTCCCAAGGAGGAGGTCGGGGTCTGGAGGCAAGAGACGGCACAGCGGAGCTGCGGGGAGAGAGTGGACCTAGACCGAGGGTCGGAGGTCTTACTCCAAGTACAAGGGTAATGCCAAAAATCATAGAGAACTGCTGGGATGTATTCATTTCCACGGCCCTTCCATCCAGACAATCTTTTCCCAATGGATTGTCTTATTTTAACTCATATATCTCATCTTGCCTACATTGTATGATCCTAGGACAATCACCTCACATCCCTTGGTCTCAGTACCCATTATAGCTAAAGAAAGACCTTCGCAAACCATGGTGATTTAGCAGAGCAATCCTCAAGGTCAGTACTGAGGTACACTGGCAGAGCTGTGTATGGTCTATGTGCTGGGAAAGATGAATGTGCTGCAGGCGGGGATGATGTCCACTGACACGGCAGTGTAGAGTTTTAAGATAAAAAGCTACATTTGATATGCGTCACTAGAAGTGAACAGTGCGAATAGTGACAGAAGTGTAATAGCCTCATAAAACTACGTTGGACTGGGGTAGTAGCAATAATAATATTTTTAGTAATAGTATTATTGTTATTATATTTACACAAATTAAGTACTGGATGCTACACAATATACCCAATGTTCTGCCTCCTCCTCCAAACCCGCTTAAAGTGGCTAGGTTGGAAGCATCTCTGTTCCCACCAACCACCTCTTTGTCTTCAGTATATTTTGATAAGGCATAAAGGAATTCTACTTAAAAACATAAAAAGTATGCAGAAGAAGAAAACACCAACTGAAAGGCCCACACTTCTTATCATGAAACAATCAAGACCTGAGACTACATAATAGTCTTTCTTATAAAGAAACTGCTTTCAGCTCAAACTTTACTGTTCCAAAGTAGCTAGGAAAACTTACTATTAAATTCAGAAATTAAAACATGTCAAACAAATTTTACCTTGCAAGGACCTTGAAACTAGCCATGCTGCCTTTCGTTCCCCTATTATGTTTTACTTTTTCATCACAGTGAAATAAAGGGAAAGCGAGAGAAAAGGTTTAGGAGCTTGAACAAACAAAACCTTTTATCATTTTTAGGTCTCACCTAGACAGTGCATGTGCTTTCTCTTTGAGACCTTTTTTTTTTTTCTAACAGTGGGTTTAGAGGCCTCCCATTGCTTACTGTGGGAAGGCTTCATTGTCACTCATTTGCTTGTTTCTTATTAGTCAGCTGCCATTGGCTTCCTTCCTCTCGTGTTTGAGCCTCCGCTGGAGCACTGATGCATTTGCCTGTTTCTTATAGGGCTAATTTTTTTAGGCACTACTTTTTTTCTTTCTGTTTAAACACTCTACCAGAGTGTGTCTTTTTCAGCTGTCTCCCTCGTGTTCTTCTCTGCTCGCCATGTTCTTCCCCCATCACTACTGCCCTCGTCCTGTTGCTTGCCCCAACCCGTCCTCCTTCCCTTGTCTGTATTGCTTGCCCCTAAACACCATCCCTCCCTTGTCCATGTTTGATGTCACAGACCTGCCCTCTCTCCCTCGTCCTTTTTTCTTGTCCCTATCAGCCTTCCTTCATTCGTGTTCCTTGCCCCAACCCATCCTCCATCATTTGTTTCTTGCCCCACCTGCCCTCCATCTCTGGTCCATGCGGCTTGCCCCAACACCACCTCCCTCACTTGTATGTGTTGCTTGTCCCTATGTTGGCGCCACTTTCTGTCGCCCTCCCTCGCTCATGTTGGATGGGTCCCCCCTCCGGCCTCCTTTGTCTGGTTTGTTGCTTGCAACCCCACCTGACATATAAAAAAAGTGATAAGACCGGGACACTGCGGCTTGCATCATAGTGCTTTCACCCCCACACCCTACGTTGTCCATGTTGACCCCCACCATCCATGTAACTCCCACCACCCTCCCTACCACCAGCAATATAACAAAAACGCGCTATGACGAGGCCAGCTCTGGGCATGTCTTACCTTTTTTTGTTGTTGTTTTTTTAAATAACTTTCAGCAATGGAGCAGGATTGCTGTGTTGCTGTACAACATGGCTAAAAACTAGCTCTTGTCTTGTAAGCAAGACCTTTTGGCCTTCCAATGCTTTTTCTAAGAGTGTGTGTGCTAAAAACCTGGCTACGCAGCATAAAAAAAAACAGATGGGCAGCCACCGAGGGTTGAAGGCTAGAGGGACCTGCGTCCCAGGATGAGGTACTCATGGGGAGCAGTAAATATTTTATATTCCAAATGTTTCATGTAGAAAATAGGAAGAATACTTCAAACGATATTTAAAACATTAATTCTGCATGTTTTTCCTGTTTTTTGGGACTTTCCCCTAACAAATTTTGGCAAGTTCGACATACCGAAATATGCAAGGAGAAAACAGTGGGAGAGATATTTATCACACAGCTCAGAAGTCCGATCCCTTGCTAATTTCAGTTTGCACAGGACCCATAATTTAATCCCCAAGCTTTTGATCATAAACCACAGAAGTAAAATTCCCAAAAGACTGGACGCAATATCTGGAAAAATGACAGTAAATCTTGTATTTGTGTTTAAGATATAAACAATGGCGGTAGAATGTGTTTTAGGTAGCACCTTACTCCCTCACAACTGAAATTACTCTATTCAGGTCATTCCAAATGCTGCTGTAGAAACTGCAATGAAACTGACAATGTATATAATATTTAAAGAGCTACATATAAGCATAGAACTTTTGATGAATATTCTAAGGTGGATAAAAACGTTGATCGGACTGGTTATTGAAGAGTGTTTCAAAGTTTATTATTCGATCAATAGCATGATCATTTACATCAGCATAAATCACATCCAATAAAAATTCATTACAACATAAAAAGTCAGATTTACAGTAAAATAGAGTTTCGCATCTCTCCATCAGTATAAAAATTTATAACATTTTAAAATTCCATATGAGGTAAAAAGAGGAAAATTGCACATTTATATAAAGTCTAAAAAAGTAAGAGTTCAAAATTTCTAAGCCCCAAAAATCCACCAATAACCCTAAAACCGGGTTGCTTACATGGTCAATTATCTTTCTCAGAGTAATTTTTTATCATTTTTGATCTCGTCCACCAGGCATGAAGCAAGTATCTCGAGATTGTAAATACAAGCCACCTTGTAGTATCAGACCTAAAAATACGTAGGGCTTCAGAGGGGCGTGAAAAAGATAACAAACGACAGGCAGGAATTATCCAGGTTTTCCTGAGACTAGCATAGGCGGGACAGAGAAAAACAAAATGTTCTAGTGTCTCAGGAGAAGAGTGACAGGACGGGCACGAAGATGTTACAGAGGCATTTGCCCAAGAACTTTTCCTAAGGTTTAGAGGGAGTACCCCATACCTGAATTGGATATAAAGTGCTCGTGCGTGCGGTGGTTCGACATCATCCATAAACATTTAAAAAACAAAGCACCCCTTAACATTCATAAAACTAGAGGTTAAAGTGCCATGTGCATTGACATCAGTGCATTGTAAATCAACGTACTCCCAGTACCTTTTTTTGAGCAAGGGGACCATTTTTTTTCGTAATGGACATTGGGTCTTCCCACATGAACTCCAACCCCATTTTAGTAACCCAATCCTTGACCTTATTGAACCAGGCAATGCGTCCTGATTGTTTTTGTAGTGTTAGTAGCTCTTCCAAGGCCTCCTTTACCGGGACCTGTGTGCTACTAGTCCACAATCTTACCTAAAACAAAAGCGCCTTGAGAATGGCAAAATAATTAATGGGTTTAAGATCAAGGTCAAGTAGTAACGGCATTAGGGGGGTGTTCACTGGTAGATTAAAGATCGCCCTTAAGAATTTATTCTCAGCAAGTTCTAAGTGCTTTAGGCTCTCCAGCCTCCACAGCTCAGCCCCGTATAAGGCTGCACCTAGCCCTTTTGCCCTATGTATTTCCAGAATTGGAGAAGAGGGTCGAAAAGCAGAACCCCTTACCCTCCTAGCTATTGCACAGTCGACATGCTGAAGGGTTAGAATGCTCTTTTCTATTTGGGGTGTCCAAGCTAAACTGTCACTGATTCGGACTCCCAAGTAGTCGTATACCTTGACCTGTTCCAAGACTTGGGAGCCTAACATCAATTTGCCCCTGTTGGATTTATAGGGGTTAAACGCCATGTATTTCGTTTTGGAGCAATTGATTTCTAAGCCCCTATCCTTACATGCTTTTGCAAATTTGTTTAGGACCTTCTGGAGCCCCATTGGCGTCTTCGATATAAGTAGCGTGTTGTCTGCAAATAGCAAGGAGGGCACAGGGCTACCTGCTAATTTCGGGGGGGTCACCTCCACAATCGAACAACTCTCATATAAGCCTGTTTATGTACAGGGTAAAAAGGGTTGGGGCAAGAACACAGCCCTGTAGTACTCTCCTAGAGACCAGAATGTCGTTGGATAAGCTGCCATTAAGATTCCACCTGACTTTGGCGTAATTATCTTGATGCAGGCGAATCAGAATTTTGAGTAAATTCATAGGGAGTCCTAAGTCTCGAAGGGCAGCCCAGAGATAATTACGGTCTATGGAATCAAATGCCATTTTAAGAGCAACGAACACAACATATAAGTGACCCCTCCTGATTGTCACTTCTTTCCATATAAGCAGGAGGAATCTAAATACCTGGTCTAGAGTGCTCGTAGAAGCCCTAAATCCTGCCTGTTGATTAGATATTATGCTATTCTCCTCGATCCAATCTTGGATCCGAGTTAAAATGATTTTGCTAAAAACTTTTTGAGAAACATTTATAAGGCTAATTGGCCTGTAATTCACTGGTGTCCCCTTGTCTTCCTTTTTAGGTCTTGCAGACCTGCGTTGCAGCGCGCTTGCGCTGCTCGCTCTGCGAGGCTTTTTGTAATCGAGGAGATTTCAGAAGTGGGGTTGAAGCCACGCCCATCATTTTTATTGGCTGGCGTCAACGCTTATGCTAAACGCTAGCCTCCGATTGAAAATGAGGCTTCTTTGTTACCGCCCTGTCTCCTTCTCGGCCGGCCCATCCGGACTGGATCTTTCACTTGCGGCCTGACACTGTCTCCTTTAATTACTGTCGGTAGGCACTTATTTTTTCCAGCCGGCTTTGCAAATGATGGCCGTGTGTATATGTTTGCATAGCGCTTTCACTTTAACAATAGCTGCCGCCCCACCCTGCGAGTGCTGTGTGGGGCGGCAGCTATTGTTAAAGTGAAAGCGCGATGCAAATATAAACAAGCAGGCTGCCTTTGCCACTGGATTCAAGATAGCCTGGCTGATGACGGCTGTAAGCCAGAAACCGGTCCCAGGATGCTTGTTTCCGGTCCAGGGAAGACATGGCTTCGCAGTTCGGGCTGGACTGTTCCCATGAGGCACAGGGTCAGACTGATTTGCATATGGCCATGTCTGAACTGGGGTGGCGGAGTGAGCTAAAGAATGATGATGGATTAAACCCAGATCAGTTGACTGGAGGTGAGTGCTTGCAATGTTCAACACTCCGTCCATCATCCCCTTTGGTTTTGCTATGTTCGCCCTAAGTTGGCAGGGTATGCCCAGACGTGGGTCCCTTGCTCACTTTGCCACTGGATTCAAGATAGCCTGGCTGATGACGGCTGTAAGCCAGAAACCGGTCCCAGGATGCTTGTTTCCAGTCCAGGGAAGACATGGCTTGGCAGTTCGGGCTGGACTGTTCCCATGAGGCACAGGGTCAGACTGATTTGCATATGGCCATGTCTGAACTGGGGTGGCGGAGTGAGCTAAAGAATGATGATGGATTAAACCCAGATCAGTTGACTGGGGGTGAGTGCTTGCAATGTTCAACACTCCGTCCATCATCCCCTTTGGTTTTGCTATGTTCTCCTTAAGTTGGCAGGGTATGCCCAGACGTGGGTCCCTTGCTCACTTTGCCACTGGATTCAAGATAGCCTGGCTGATGACGGCTGTAAGCCAGAAACCGGTCCCAGGATGCTTGTTTCCGGTCCAGGGAAGACAAGGCTTGGCAGTTCGGGCTGGACTGTTCCCATGAGGCACAGGGTCAGACTGATTTGCATATGGCCATGTCTTAACTGGGGTGGCGGAGTGAGCTAAAGAATGATGATGGATTAAACCCAGATCAGTTGACTGGGGGTGAGTGCTTGCAATGTTCAACACTCCGTCCATCATCCCCTTTGGTTTTGCTGCCTTTGCAATGGCGACAGCTTGTTTTGTATTTGCAGGGCGCTATGCGCGCTTTCACTTTTACAATGGGGCTACACCCATCACTAGCGGCACGGGCTCTGCAGCTCGTCCAAACTTTTTTATTTTAAACATTAAATATTGGCGGCCGCGCGTCTTGTGCGCAGCTTGCCCAACTCCTTATCTTTAATTTTAGCCGCAGTGCTGCATTGAAATTCCCGCGCGCGGCTGAGTCACTCACTCTACAGCGCTGCCAGGCCTCACGTCACCTGGCCGAGGTAGTGCTGTGCCCCATACCGAGACACCCCGGCGAGGCCTGCCCTCAGTGGTTGTGTGATTACTGGCAGTGGCTGTGGAGCACTGTTTTATGGTAAAATCCGCTTATTTTTCACATTACGCGAGAGTCGAAGAGGGAGATCAACACCCGCTGCTTACAGTGCTTGGAGGCGGCTTACGGGCTGGAAGCTAAGCCTGGGCGTAGTTCGCGAAGTAGCGGTACGCGAAGCTACGCAAAGTGCAGTTCGCACTACGCGAGCTACGCGTAGCACTACGCGAACTGCGTAGTGCACTGTTCGCAATGATTGCACAGTGCCGGATGCTTGTCCGCACTGTGCAATCATTGAAAACGGCATCTTGCACAGTGCGAGCTGTCTTTTACTGCCGCTCGAGTAGATTTTTACTCGAGCGGCAGCTTTCTCAACGCGGACTGGTAGTTTCTCATCGCGAGCGGTCGCGAGCATACGCGACCACTCGCAATGAGAAACCTGACCTCCCGCGTTGAGAATCTCGCCGGGAGGTTTATTTTCCACGCTCGCGATCGGCAACTTGATGTTGCTGATCGCGAACGAGAAAAAGTCTCGCCGGGATAGTCATTTTGCTTGCTCGCGGTCGCCAACTTGACGTTGAGGACCGCGAGCAAGCAAAAAATGACCGCTGCACTACGCTACGCGTGTTTGCACTGTGCTACGTGCAATTCGCGTTGTGCGAAGTAGCGCAAACTTCGCAAACTACGCGAGCGTAGCGTAGTGCTTTGCCCAGGGTTACTGGAAGCGCTGTGACAAGCAACGAATGTGTATTATTATGATGTCGCCGTCCTTTCTAAAACCTAATATGTTTATATTTCTCGGTCCGTCATCCCGGCTACCCCACGGTGTACAATGTATTTATTTATTGACTGTTTTATGGTAAAATCCGCTCATTTTTCACATTACGCGAGAGTCGAAGAGGGAGATCAACACCCGCTGCTTACAGTGCTTGGAGGCGGCTTACGGGCTGCAAGCGCTGTGACAGCAACGAATTTGTATTATTATGTGTTCTGATTTATAATTATGCGGTCGGGTGGTGACCCGGGTCCTCCCGTTTTATTGCCCGTACTTTGTGTGTGTTGGGGGGGGTAGATAGGGCTCCTCCGGTGTGTCCCCACTGCCCCTCCGACGGGTCCACGGACAGGGTCACTCAGAGTGTCTGTTTATTTATAAATGAAGCGTTTTCTGTTTATTTCTGATATTTCTATGGCGCCCACCTCTCCGCCCGGAAAACCAGGCGCTTTATAGAAAACGAACCCCCTCTTTGCAGGAGAGGCGGAGGACGCAGTCAGGTGTGAGAGAGAGCCGGGGTGGACGGGCGGGTACGGCCGAGAAAGAGTGGGGACACGCACCGCACGGTGGAAGGGGTGCGTGAGGGAGGGTGGCATCTCAGCGGGGTGGGGGTGATGGGGTGCGAACCTTCACTTCTAGGGGTGCGGACTCAGACACCAGGGGGCAGGGGTGTCCCCTCTCTTCCCACCCCAGGGAGCATTTCATCACACTTCTGTTGCAAAGGTTAAATATAACACACCCCTCCCTATGCCCTGGTGACCCCTTATAGACCCCTCGCTATACAAACAATCACAACCCTATAAACACGCTCTTCACGTGCGCCAGAGACCCGTGACTCCGCATGGGGTCCCAGTGGCACGCACATACACACTGCCTAGAACCCCTTCAGGCACCCAGTTGGTGCTTTATATGTGCATGACCCTTATTAGAAGCGCTGTACACGCCCTCAGGCGTACGTGGTGCGCCCTCGATGTCTCCGTCAGTTCAACGCTCGCTGCTGACACTCGCGGTGCCCTAAAGTAATTTCTTCGAACCCTGACAGCCACACTCAGGTCGGTACATTGACTCCCATTACATTTGGTAACACAAGCATGTTATTCACAGCGCGTAGAAACTACTAACGCGTGGCATAAAGTGCTTTATACATTGGGTTATTATCAATATTGTGGGAACTAGTCGAGGTGGGCTGCATTGTTAGGGAGCGGCGGGTCCTTTCTTTTTTACATTTTACAAACCAGTCCCCTTATTTGTTTGTGAAAACCAATGGTCCGTGGGTGGTTAATGCGACACTGGTGTGCCCCTGCTGAAAGTAAAGGGGGGGGGGGGGTGAGGGAGGTACAGATGGCTAAACAGAAAGCAGCCTTCTCACCCGAGTGCCTGTGAGAAAGGTATTTTTAAGGAATAGGCTACTCAGCAAATGTAAAGGCTGCTTCGGGCTGGTTCAGGCTTTGATTGATGAAGTCACTTGAGGCGTCTTGGTGCCTAAAATGTGTCATTTTTAGAACAACCCAAAGCTGTTACCAGGGAGCTCTGGAGTGCTGGCTTTTAAGGGACATTTACACAAATGTTTGCACCAGGTAGTCTGATTGTATATTAATAATATATATATTTGAAACGACTTCTGTGATCTCAAACATGAAATGTTTTAACACACTTTGCACAGCCTAATACTGCGTTTAATACTATTTTACGTTAACAGAGTGCGTTATGTCCCAGGGTGCGACCTCGCAGCACTATAAGTGCACAGGTCACTCTTCCCGGGTACAGGGCAGGATTCACAGCTGTGACTCTCTGGTCGCACACAGACATCCGCAGGGGTCACACTCCTCCCAGGGTACGACCTCGTAGCACTATAAGTGCACAGGTCACGCTTCCCCGGTGCGGGGAAGGATTCACAGATGTAACTGTGGTCGCACGCAGACATCTGCAGGTGTCGCATTCACCCACTGAAGCTTCAGATCATAAAACAGTGCATTTCCCTTTGATTGGTTTGACATGCATTTATTTTTCCGTTTCTTTGAAGGTGCGTTTATCCGTTCTAGGCATTCACCTGAAAGAAAACACAATACCTGCAGTGTATTATTTTTTAGCCACGTGTTTGACCCGTCCCCACACCCCATGACTCCGGCCATGGGCTCAGGGCCACAGTTCCCCTACTCTGTATACATTACATAGATGCAGCTATAGAGTGGATACATACATGACCTGCAGTCTCTAGGCGCCATATGTGTCTTCCAAAAATACGGCAGAGCACCTCATGTGCACCATTTGGGTGATTCATAGCTCCTCAGTGCACACATTTATAGGCACCATCGGTACATCTTATAAATTATACACACGAGCGAGTGCCCCGGGGGCACTCCTGGGCGCGCTAAGCACACCTTGTAGACATCGCTATGTACATTTAACAGCCCCTCTTCCCCCATCCTATGCACTCCCCAGAAACAGGCCCTTGTCTCCGTGAATACTCCCAGCTGACACTATGCAGACACGTCACGCACAGGGCATAGACCCTACGCACTCTAGACGCCTAACACCTGGACCTCCTAGTGCCTAAAAATGAATGTGTCTTTCTATAATGTAACCGGTGCTCACGTAAAGCCCCAGACACCTTCTGGGCGAGTTCTGCTATATTAAACTACAAACAAAAAAAAAACACGACGGGAATAAACAACAAGCATTTGCAATGCAATAGGTCTCGCATTTATGCGAGTTTGAGCTATTGACATTGCAAATAACAATGCCTTTTATTTTTGTTTTCGTTATTAAAACATAAATAAAAGGCATTGTCATTTACAATGCCAATAGCTTAAACTCGCATAAATGCGAGACCTATTGCATTGCAAATGCTTGTTAAATATCGGGATTATTTCCGCATCTCTCCAGGTCGCAGGAATATCTCCGCCTCGCAGGATGGCATTAAAAACAGTTTGTAGCAGAGGTAACCATATAGTAGGCTCCAATTTGAACAAATCTCCCGGTAAAGTGTCCAACCCCAGAGCTTTCCCATTCTGCACAGAGTTAATGGCTTTAACAGTTTCCTCTATTTAGAAACTAATTACATCCGCTTGTGCTAATTCTGTGCTGGAGACCTGTCGATCTAGACAAGAATCAGACACTTTGCCTGTGTAGAGATTCGTGAAGTACTCCTCCCAGACATGGGGCTGTATATAAAAGTCTGTTTCAGTTTTCTGCTTGGATGTCCCTTTTGACAAGAGGTGCCAGAATAAGTGGCAATCCTTCTGCTTTGAAGCTTCTACAAGAGTACGCCAGTTCTCTGACTCCCAATCCCTTTTTGTCTTGGCTTGTGCCTTTTTATACAAATTCCTTCTGTTTATAATGTCTATCCGCATTTATTTCTTAACTGCCATAGTTAGTTCGTCTCTGGCTTGTCTACAAGCCTCATTATACCATGGGGCAGTGCTCCGTTGGATTAGATTAAAATTACACTGTTTATTAAAATAGGATCGTAGGGTAAGAGTTAATTGATAGAAAGTGGCCATAATATCCTCGTCACTAATATCAGAATTGCTCATGACAGGAAGGATCTGTGCTACCTCAGCATAGATTTTTGGGAGGAGATTCCCATTGGCCAATATCTGTGGCCATTTTACTCTTTTGTTGTTATTAGTGGTAACAACAGGGGCCAGCATCTGTCGGGGTCGGCCATACAAAATTGCAAGACCAGATACCGTCGGTGCCAAGGCATTGTGATCGCTATCCTCCCGATTTAGTACAATCATGTCATTCACATTTGGCCATAGGTCGAGATCTACCAAAATATAATCGATCCTGCTCCTAGTTTTCCCTCTCTTAAACGTAAAGCATGCATCGGCGTCCGAGCGCGTCCGCCCATTACAGGCTCGGACTCCATAGGCAAGGGCAAAAGATAGTACCTGTTGCCCCACCTTAGTGCATTTCTTAATCGCTGGAATCTGGAGCTTGTTGACCCCTCTGGCTTGATCTTCATCCTGCACTAACACCTGTACATAGTCAACTGGCTCAAAAGTTGAATTAAAGTCTCCAGCGACTATGAGATGGTGCTCTTTCCTGGATGTATCAAGGAAGTTGGTTAGTGAGGTTATCGTGTCGGAAGGCTTGTGGGGGCTACTAAAGCGGTTATATAGATTAAACAACTTGATATGGATATTTTCTTTCAGTGATATCAGTTTTAAGCCAAGTATCTCCTCTGATCCTAGTTTCAATATCTTAATTTTGCATGCCAGGGTGGTCTTAACCCAGATCAATAGTCCACCAGCTGGACGACCAGCTGGAGAACGCGTGGCCTCAATACTAAAAGTAGTAAACCCCAATCTATGTACCTGCTCCACCGTCCACGTTTCTTGGAACAGACATAGGTGGAAACCGTCCACTAAGTTACACCATTCTGGGTCATTTAGTTTTGGCCTTATTCCCGCAATATTCCATGATAGGATTTTCAAATCCTGATCATTTTTTATGTACTTCTGGGATTGGTATCTCGTTGTGGGATTTACTCTCTCTACGTCTAAGTTTAGTGCGGGGGGACATAACGTGGTAACTGGACCACAATATACTGTTTCACCAGGGTTCTTAATGTTGGTAGCACCTTCCAACTGGATAGCGGGGAATGCCTCACAAGTCATTAGTAATTCCGTGGTTTCGGGGTTTAGTCAGTCGGGGGTGTCCAAATCAGTGAGGACTTGGTATCTATTTCTTGTTTCGAGCTGAAAGAACTCCTGTCTTGACTTGGGGTACTCGGTGTAAAGCGGATTTAGTGGGGCGATTGGGCCTGTGGATTTGAGGTGCCTATAGAAGAACCCAAGTGGCAATATATCGATCCCTTGACTAGGCCCCTGATTAGATGAAGTCTTTCCCCTTCTAAGCAGCTGCCCTGCAAGCATTGGTGACCTACAATTAATAATTACAGAGTCTCCAAGTGAAGTCTTGCGCAGAGGGCCAACCCAGCTTACACGTCTAACAAACAGAATATCATGGTAGTTAGTAATAGAAAAAAATTGTGATCTGGGATAGCCAGTAGCAAACTTTATTTTTCAGCTGGTTGAGTGTTTCTTTGTGGATGTCCTGGATTGGGGGGGACACTAGTTAGAATTGCCACATATGGGCAGCACTCTGGGGGGAGATGTAAAGTCACCTCGTTGACCTGGTCATTCCTATCATTAGGATCATTCATTTCGGGGGGAGTCTGTTCGTTGTGTTCAGTTACATTCCCAGTTGCATTCCCAGTGAATGAGGTGCTGCGTGCAGTAAACCCGGCATTACTTGGGGGTGACCTTTCCCTCCCCAGATGACTGACGCATGTGGGCTCTGTTGGTTTTTGTGATTCTGCCCTCTTGTCACTCCTGTGTTTTTCAAAAATAGGGACACAGGGTGGCAAGTCTAGGTTCCTACTGAGGTTCCCGTCACCGGTGTATAATCCCCCTTGGGAAAGTGCCCCCCCTGCTTGACTTTTCGTTTTTGGCCCTTCCCCAATCATTAGATTAGTAAGAGACTTTTGAATTAATCCCACATTTGCCTCCAATTTATCGGGCCTGTCCAAAATGAGCAAAAGGTTGTTAGATATTATTTTTTCTAAGCGAGTCATTAAAGTCTCAATAGTTTGCGGGGATAGGCCTATTGAGTTAAAAGATGGCAAGTCTGAGTCTATCACAGTTGGCGCTGCTTGCTTTGAATCGTTATGCACTTCCTGCGCAGATTCCTGGGTCTTTTTCCTGGATCTGGTCCTTAGAACCGGTGGTGGTTCTAGGTGCTTCGCCTTCTTTTTCCATTTTGCTGGAGGATTACATAACAGGGTTACCAATGTTAGCGATGCACAAGTTACTTACCTTCGGTAACGATATATCTGTAAGGAACATTAGTTAGTTATAGATTCCTTACCTTAGAATTACCCCTAGGCGTCAGACTGAATCTGGAAAGTTTTTTCGTCAGCAGTACCTCTGCGCGTCGGAAGGTGGCGTCGGTCGGCTCCGCGTCCGTCGTCGTGGTCGCCGGGATGACGTCGCGGCAGCTACTTAGACACCGCCCTCGCGCGCATACGTCAGTTCTGTACACGACTTTCTGCACCAAAAAAGCAGAGCCATGCAAGACACTGACCACTGGTGCACAAAACTAGGGCCCTGAAAGGATGTCCTTAACCCTAGAAATCAGTTCGCAGAACGGGGAGGATGGGTGGGGCGGGAAGGAATCTATAACTAACTATTGTTTCTTACAGATATATCGTTTTACCGAAGGTAAGTAACTTGTGCATCTGAAAGAAACACGTTAGTTATAGATTCCTTACCTTAGAATAGGCACCCCAGCAATACCAACCCCGGTGGTGGGTCTGTGAACCAAGATCACACCAGAAAGTCCTGGAAAACAGAACGGCCAAAGAAGCCGTCTCTCTGGACTTGGCTGTCCAGGCAGTAGTGTTTGGTGAACGTCTGCAGCGATGCCCACGTGGCCGCCTGACAGATGTCATTCAGAGGAACTCCTCTTCCCAAGGCAGTAGTGGCTGCCGTCGCCCTGGTTGAGTGAGCGTGTAGCCCGACTGGAGGCTCCTTTTTAGCCAGAGAGTAACAAGCCTTAATACACAACACAACCCATCGAGAAATGGTGCGTTTGTGTACGCCCGACCCTTCTTTGCGCCCACGTAGCCAACAAAAAGTTGATCATCCACCCGGAACTGTTTCGTGCGATCCAGATAAAAGGAGAGCGCACGTTTTGGGTCCAGACGGTGGAGCCTCTCTTCCTCCTTCGAACGATGCGGAGGCGGAAAGAAGGTGGGCAAAGTAATGGTCTGTCCGATTTGAAAGACAGTGACCACCTTAGGAAGGAAGGATGGACGGGTTCGGAGAACCACCTTGTCCGGATGAACAGATAGGAAAGGAGGTTTTGAAGAAAGAGCCTGGAGCTCACTCACCCTTCTAGCAGAAGTGATGGCTACCAGGAAAGCAGTTTTAAGAGTCAAGAGACGTAAGGGACAGTGATGAAGCGGCTCAAAGGGAGCGCACATTAAATAAGTTAGCACAAGATTCAAGTCCCACTGAGGCATAACGAAGGGGATTGGAGGAAAAAGATGTGTTAAGCCTTTTAAGAAACGGTTAACTACCGGGGACTTGAAAAGAGAAAGCTGATCTGGCAGCCGAAGGAAGGCAGAGATGGCCGAAAGATAGCCCTTGATAGTGCCCAGAGCAGAGCCCTGCTGGGCTAAAGAGAGAAGGAACAAGAGTACTTCAGAAAGAGGGGCAGAAAGGGGATCCACAGCCTTTGCTGTGCACCATGCCATAAATTTGTTCCACCGGTAGGCGTATACCGTCTTAGTGGAGGGCCGCCTGGCTGCCAAGATTACGTCACAGACTTCAGGAGGCAGGTCGAAAGACGTCAACTGCCGCCGCTCAATCTCCACGCAAGGAGGTGGAGACTGGACAGGTTCGGGTGGAGGACCGTCCCCTACTGCTGCGACAGAAGATCCTCCCGAAGAGGCAGTCTGATCGGAGGATCGATGGCCATGTTGAGCAGCTCGGGATACCAGACTCTTCGTGCCCAATCCGGAGCCACAAGAATGACTTGGGCCCGGTCGCGCCTGATCTTCTTCAGCACTCTGGGCAGAAGAGGTATAGGCAGAAAGGCGTACAACAGACCGCAACTCCACTCGCAACGAAAAGCGTCGCCTAGCGAGTGCCGCCTTGGAAATTCCAACGTGCAGAATTGCTGACATTGCGCGTTCTCTTCGGTGGCGAATAGATCTAACCAAGGATCCCCCCACTGTCGAAAGAGACCTTGCACCACCTCCGAGTGAAGACGCCATTTGTGATCCATCATGCACCTGCGACTGAGTTCGTCCGCCCTGGCGTTCAGAGAACCTGGCAGGTGTTGAATCACCAGGGAAATGCCCAGATGTTCCAGCCATGTCCAGAGGCGGAGGTCCGCCTGACATAGGGTCCACGACCCCACCCCGCCTTGTTTGTTGCAGTACCACATGGCGGTGGTGTTGTCCGTGAACACCTGCACTACTCTTCCCCGGACAGAGGGAAGGAATGCCTTCAGTGCAAGACGAATCGCCCGGAGCTCCAGAAGGTTGATGTGAAGCCCGGACTCCGCCGGAGACCAGAGGCCTCTGATCCCCAGCCTCAGAGTCATTCTGACCGAAACCCGGGATAGAGGCTGAAAGATCGGAATCATAGCCCGAATATCCCGGACTCGCTGTTCGGGAGGATAGACCCGAAACCGCGTCGGGTCCAGAACCGCTCCGATGAAGAGGCACTTCTGAGAGGGAATCAGGTGCGACTTCGGCACATTGATGGAGAACCCCAGCGAATGCAGGAGGTCGGCCGTAGTCTGGAGGTGGGAGACGACTGCCTGGGGCGAGCCTGCCTTCAACAGCCAGTCGTCGAGATAGGGGAAGACTGAAACCCCAGATCTGCGCAGATGAGCTGCAACCACCGGCATCACTTTCGTGAACACCCGAGGGGCGCTGGTAAGGCCAGAGGGGAGCACGGTAAACTGAAAGTGCACGTGGCCTATCGTAGGTAACGCCGGTGGGCCGGCAGGACGGGAATGTGAAAATAAGCATCCTGCAAGTCCAACGCTACCATCCAGTCTTCCGGGTCGAGAGCAGACAAGACCTGAGCAAGCGTCAACATCTTGAACTTCTCCTTCCGGAGAAAGCGATTGATGTCCCTGAGGTCCAAGATAGGATGCAGGCCCTTGTCCTTCTTGGGGACCAGAAAGTAGTGGGAGTAACAACCACGACCTACTTCTGGGACAGGAACGCGCTTGATGACTCCCTTGGCCAAGAGAGCCGTAACTTCCTGCTGGAGAAGGGCCAGGTGATCCTGCGACATGCGGTGGTATGTCGGTGGCATGGCTGGAGGGGTAGTCTCGAAGGGGAGGGAGTAGCCCCTTCGGACTATCTGCAAAACCCACCTGTCTGACGTGATGGTGGGCCAGTGGGGGAGGTGATGGCGAATTCTTCCGCCCACTGGCGTTTGATGGGCCTGAAAGGTCAGACTAGGAGGGTTTGGAGGCTGCTGCAGAGGGGGGGTTGGTGGACTGACCCGCCCGCTGGCCCCCTGAACCACGGCGTTGGTTCCCACGTCCCCGGCTGCGCGAAGGTTGGGTAACTTGCTGCAGCCTGTGGCTCTGGGTGGGACGTAGTGGGGCACCCCTTCCGTAGCCACGAAAGGGGCGAAAAGCAGACTGCGCCGGACGGGTGGAGAGGCCCAAGGACTTGGCCGTAGCCCGTGAGTCCTTGAAGCGCTGTAGGGCGTTGTCTGCTTTGTCGCCAAAAAGGCGACGGCCATCAAAGGGCAGGTCCATCAAGGTGTTCTGGACATCCCCTGAAAAGCCAGTGGACCTCATCCAGGCGTAGCGATGGAGCGCTGCCGACGTTGAAATGGTCCTGCCCAGAGAGTCGGCGGTGTCCAGCCCACAACGTATCGTAAACTTTGCTGCATCCCTCCCGGCGGCAACAGCCTGGGAGAGCACTGCCGGGCCTCCTCCGGACACTGAGGCAGCACCTGCACCACCATATCCCACACTGAATGGGAATAACGGCCCAAGAGACATGTGGTGTTTACGGACAGCAGTCCTAAGCTGGCGGAAGAGAACATTTTCTTGCCAAGGTGGTCCAGCTTCTTGGATTCCCTCTCCGGTGAAGCGGTAGGGAAGGCGCTTTTGGAAGTGGAGGTTTGGACGACCAAGCTCTCCGGGGTGGGGTGTTGGGAGAGGAAAGTGGGGTCGCCCGGAGCCGGGAGTTGGCGTCGGGCAATCATCCTGTCCACGGGAGCCCCCGTGTTGGGCCTGGACCACGTGCCCAAAAGGACGTCTGTGAGGGCCTCATTAAACGGCAGCAGGGGCTCCAAAGAGCTCGCAGCCGGTCAAAGCACCTCAGTCAGGAGGTTAGTCCTGACCGCCACCTTAGGAAGCTCGAGGTTGAGAGCCTCGGCCGCCCTACGCAACACCACTGCGTATGACGCTCCCTCCTCCGTAGCCACGGTAGGAGGAGACAACATGCCAAGGTCAGGGGAGGTGTCCAAACCACTGGCATCCCCCAGTTCCTCTCTCCAGTCCTGTTCACTGTCCAACTGTTCAGTTAAAGGGTCACCTGACCCCTCCCAGTCCTCCTCCTCATCCTCTGGGTGCCATTGTGGTTGAAAAGGGACCCCAGCAGTGAACAGGGGCATAAAAACCCCACCCGGCGCCGGATCCGGTGCCGAACGACGCCGGTCCGGCTCTGTGTCCACGTCGGGATGGAGGCCGGGGGCAACGCCCGCCAGGGGGCCGACCGGCGTCGAGCGCGGTAGTGGTGCCGTCGGAAACAGCGCCGGTGGAGGCGTAACGAGGACAACCGGCGCCGATTCGGATCCAAGGGGGGCTTGCGGCGCCGGGGCCGGAGCTGCCGGCAGCGAAGACCTAGGCCCCCCAACCGAGTCCGCAGGGCCCGAAGGCGCGCCGGCGGGGTCGGTCCGCCCAAAGATGGCATGCATCGCCTCGTAGAACGTACGAAGCTGGGCGGGAGTCGCTCCGGGTCCCGGAAAGGGAGGGAAACTCGGAGTCGACCCTTCGGGCTCCGCGCACGGAGCCGCGGGAGGGGCACCACCCGCGTGCCTCGTCGGATCGGCCGACCGACGAAGAGTAGTCGAAGAGCGACGATGCTTCTTCGACTTCTTCTTATGCTTCGACTTACCCGACCCAGAGTGCGAAGACTTGGATGATTTCGAACCGGAATGGTGGTGGCACTGCGACCGGTCCCTCGACCTTCCTCTCGACCGGGACCTCGAACTGCGCGGAGCCGACTGCCGGTGTTCAAGCAGCTTTCGGGTCCGCTTCCGCAAAGCTTTCGGCGCCATCGACCGGCAGTTGGAGCACGACTTGGGGTCATGGTCACGCTCCAGGCAAAAAAGAGACACGCGGTGCGGATCCGTCACCGACATCATGCGATGACAGGAACCGCAGGCCTTGAAACTGGGCATCACTCGTGCACCTTTTCGGAGTCGAAGACTCGATAAAAGAAGTCGACAAAAGTCGAGAAAAAGTTAGTCAAAAAATGACTGAGGTACCGCTCTTCCCGGATCTGCGCTGGCTGGCGCGGAAAAAGAAAGAACTGACCTCAGCGCGCGAGGGCGGCGTCTAAGTAGCTGCCGCGACGTCATCCCGGCGACCGTGATGCTGAAGACGGACGCGGAGCCGACCGACGCCACCTTCCGACGCGCAGAGGTACTGCTGACGAAAAAACTTTCCGGATCCAGTCTGACGCCTGGGGGTAATTCTAAGGTAAGGAATCTATAACTAACGTGTTTCTTTCAGATGGGGTACGCTTGGAGGGAGATAAGTCAGATAGGCTTTTATCGTGCGCAAAAGTACCCTGTTCAATGTCAATTGGCGGCCGCTCTGAAATTGATCCTCATTTATAACTGCAACCAGACTCCCCTCTAGGGACAACCGTCGCTCTGCAACTAAAATTTCTTTGTCAATGGCCTTAGCGGCCCGTGAGAGAAAGCAATTAAGTGTGGAGTTCAGAAGGGGCTTTGGAGTGTTCACCCTTTCCCCCATTTGCTTCAATTTAGCCATCATTTAAAAAAGAAGAAAGAGGGGAGGGCAACACTGTTTAGAGAGAGAGTTAGTTAATTCGGCAGATGGACGTACTTGATCATATGACCAAAGTTCAGATGGCTCCTTGAGATGCCTGCGTACAGATTGTGCATAAGTAGGTGCAGGGATATAGCCAGACCCTGAAGCCAAGAGAGTAGGCCCGGCCCAGCCCAGCCTCTTCCGGGCGTAGACAGCGTAGATGGGCCCGCCCGCGCTGCTGGAGCCGCGAAACGGTTTTAAGCGCCTCCTGGCGTGAAAACTGGGCGTCGGCGCCTCCAGGTGCTAAGGGTTATGGGGCTTGCAGTCCCCCTGTTGTCTTTGGCAGGATGGCAGTGTCTGTAAGCGGCTCCCGCCAAAGAAAGAATAAAGAGGAGAAAGTGAAAGAGGGGCAGAAAGGGGATCCACAGCCTTTGCTGTGCACCATGCCACAAATTTGTTCCATCTACAGGCGTATACCGTTTTGGTGGAGGGACGGCTGGCTGCCAAGATAACGTTACAGACTTCGGGAGGAAGGTCGAAAGCTGTCAACTGTCACCGCTCAATCTCCACGCAATGAGGTGGAGTCTGGACAGGTTCGGGTGGATGACTGTCCCCTGCTGCTGCGACAGAAGACCCTCCCGAAGGGGTAGTCTGATCGGAGGATCGATGGCCATGCTCAAGAACTTGAGATACCAGACTCTTCGTGCCCAGTCTGGAGCCACAAGAATTACTTGGGCCCGGTTGCGCTTGATCTTCTTCAGCACTCTGGGTAGAAGTAGTATAGGCGGAAAGGCGTATAGAAGACCGCAACTCCACTCGTGACGAAAAGCGTCGCCTAGCGAGTGCCGCCTTGGAAATTCCAACGCGCAGAACTGCTGACATTGCGCGTTCTCTTCGGTGGCGAATAGATCTAACAAAGGCTCTCCCCACTGCTGAAAGAGACCTTGCGCCACCTCCGAGTGAAGACGTCACTCGTGATCCATCATGCACCGGCGGCTGAGTGCCTCCGCCCTGGCGTTCAGGGAACCTGCCAGGTGTTGAACCACCAGGGATATGCCCTGATGTTCCAGCCATGTCCAAAGGTGAAGAGCCTCTTGACATTAGGTCCACGACCCCACCCTGTTTGTTGCAGTGCCACATGGCGGTAGTGTTGTCCGTGAACACCTGCACTACTCTTCCTTTGACAGAGGGAAGGAATGCCTTCAGTGCAAGACGAATCGCCCGGAGCTCCAGAAAGTTGATGTGGAGCCTGGACTCCTCCGGAGACCAGAGGCCTCTGATCTCCGCCTCCCCCATGTGGCTGCCCCATCCCAGAAGTGATGCATCTGTCACCACTTTGAACTCTGGTTGGGGAACGGAGAGGGATCTGCCGTTGACCCAATCCTGGTTCGTTAGCCACCACTGCAACTGGTGGGAAGTGCCCTCCGAGATCTGGACGCAATCGGAAAGATTCCCCTGATGCTGTGCCCACTGGAACTTCAGGTCCCACTGCAGAGCCCGCATATGCCACCTGGCATGATTCACCAACAGGATGCAGGAGGCCATGAGATCCAGCAGCCTCGGGGTCATTCTGACCAAATCCCGGGATAGAGGCTGAAAGATCAGAATCATAGCCCGAATATCCCAGACTCGCTGTTCGGGAGGATAAGTCCGAAACTGCGCTGTGTCCAGAAGCACCCGATGAAAAGGAGCTTCTGAGAGGTAATCAGGTGTGACTTCGGCACGTTGATAGTGAACCCCAGCGAATGCAGGAGGTCCGCCGTAGTCTGGAGATGGGAGACGATAGCCTGGGACGAACTCGCCTTCAACAGCCAGTCCTCGAGATAGGGGAAGACTGGAACCCCTGATCTGCGCAGATGAGCTGCGACCACCGCCATCACTTTCGTGAACACCCGAGAGACGCTGGTAATGCCAAAGGGGAGCACGGTGAACTGAAAATGCTTGCGGCCTACCGTGAACCGTAGGTAACGCCGGTGGGCAGGCAGGGCGGGGATGTGAAAATAGGCATCCTGCAAGTCTAACGCTACCCTCCAGTCGCCAGGGTCGAGGGCACCCAGAACCTGAGCCAATGTCAACATTTTTAACTTCTCCTTCCGGAGGAAGCAATTGATGTCCCTGAGAACCAAGATAGGACGCAGGCCTTTGTCCTTCTTGGGTACCAGGAAGTAGTGGGAATAACAACCACGACCTACTTCTGGCACAGGGACTCGCTTGATGTCTCCCTTGGCCAAGAGAGTCGCAACTTCCTGACGGAGAAGGGCCAAGTGATCCTCCGACATGCGATGGAAAGCAGGTGGCATGGAGGGAGGAGTAGTCTCGAAGGAGAGGGAGTAGCCCCTTCGGACTATCTGCAAAACCCACCTGTCTGACGTGATGTTGTGCCAGTGGGGGAGGTGATGGCGAATCCTGCCGCCCACTGGCAACTGGTGGCCCTGAAAAGTCGGACTAGGAAGGCTTGGAGGCTGCTGCAGAGGGCGCGCTGGTGGACTGGCCCGCCCGCTGGCCCACAGAGCCACGACGCTGGGTCCCACGTCCCCGGCCGCACAGAGGCTGGGCAGCTTGCACAGGCCTGTGGCTCTGAGCGGGACGTAGTGGGGCGCCCCTTCCATAGCCACAAAAGGGGCGAAATGTGGACTGCGCGGGGCGAGAGGTGGTAGCGAGGCCCAAGGATCTGGCCGTAACCCTAGAATCCTTAAAGTGCTCGAGCTCGTTGTCCGCTTTGTCGCCAAACAAGTGACGGCCATCATAAGGCATGTCCAAAAGAGTTGATTAGACATCACCCGAAAAGCCAGTGGACCTCAGCCAGGCGTAGCATCTCAGGGCTACCGACGTTAAAATCGTTCTGCCTAGCGAGTCGGCGGTGTCCAGCCCACATCGTATGGCGAACTTTGCTGCATCTCTACCATCAGCAACTGCACGGGAGAATACGGCCCGGGCCTCCTCCGGGCACTGTGGCAGCACCTGCGCGACTGTGTCCCACACAGAGTGGGTGTAACGGCCCAAGAGACATGCAGTGTTCACCGACCGAAGTCCTAAGCTGGCGGAAGAAAACATCTTCTTCCCAAGGTGATCCAGCTTCTTGGATTCCCTATAAGGTGGAGCAGTAGGGAACGCGCCCTTGGAAGTTGAGACTTGGACCACCAAGCTTTCGGGGGTAGGGTGTTGGGAGAGGAAAATGGGTTCGCCCGAGGCCGAGCGGTGGCGTTGGGAAATCATCCTATCCACAGGGGCCCCTGTGCTGGGCCTGGACCAAGTGTCCAGAAGGATGTCCGTGAGGGCCTCATTGAACGGCAGCAGGGGCTCCGAAGAGGCCGCTGCCGGATGAAGCACCTCGGTCAGGAGGTTAATCCTGACCCCCACCGTAGGAAGCTCAAGGTTCAAGGCCTCAGCCGCCCGACGCACCACCACAGCGTAAGAGGCTCCATCCTCAATAGCCACGGTAGGGGGAGAAAGCATGCCAAGGTCTGGAGAAGTGTCCAGACCACTGGCCTCACCCAACTCCTCTCTCCAGTCCGGTTCTTCCAACTGGTCTGCCAGAGGGTCCACAGACCCCTCACAGACCTCCTCACCCTCCTCTGGTTGCCACTCAGGGCGATAGGGAACACCAGGGTAGAACAGAGGTACAAAAGTACCGGTCGACGCCAGTCCGGCTCCGTGTCAATGTCGAGGGGGAGGCTGGGTTGACGTCGGTTGGGGACACAACCGGCATCGGAGGGGGCGGAGGTGCCGCCAATGGATTCGGCGCCGGAGGTGGTTTTGTAAGGTCGACCGGCGCCGATCCGGATCCAGGCCTGGATCCCTGGGAGCCCTGCGGTGCTGGGGCCAAAGCTGCCGGCATTGAAGGCCTAGAACCCCCAGCCGAGACCAAAGGGCCCGAAGGTGTGCCGGTGGAGTTGGGCTGCCCAAATATGGAGTGGAGGGCTTCGTAAAAGCTACAAAGTTGGGCAGGGGCCGCTCCGGCTCCCGGGAAGGGGGGGAAGCTCGGAGCCGACCCAACAGGCTCCGCGGGCGGAGCTGGACGACTACCTTCCGCATCCCGTGTCGCGTCAGCCGACGGACGGGGAGAACGCGAAGAGCGACGGTGCTTCTTCACCTTCTTTTTGTGCTTCGACTTACCCGAAGACGAAGACTTTGAAGAGGAGTGATGGTGGTGACTCCGCGACCGGTCCCGCGACCTCCCTCTCGACCGGGACCTCGAGAGGCGCGGAGCCGACTGCCGGGCCTCCGGAAGCTTTCGGGACCGCTCCCACAAAGACTTCGGATTCATGGCCCGACACTCGGAGCATGACTCGGGTCGTGGTTGCGCTCCAAGCACCACAGGCACACAAGGTGCGGATCCGTAACTGACATCAACTTGTGACAAGAGCCACAAGGTTTGAAGCCGGTCCACCGATGTGACATCCCTGTGCACCAGGAGTCGAACGACTCGTAAAAGTTGTCGACAAAATTCGAAAAATGACAGTCAAAAAGTGACTAGAGGTACCGCTCTCTCCGGATCTGCACTGGCTGCAGCGGAAAAAGAAAGAATTGACGTCAGCGCGCAGGGGCGGCGTCTAAGTAGATACCGCGACGTCATTCCGCCGATCACGACGCCAACGACGAACGCGGAGTCGACCGACGCCACCTACCGACGCGCAGGGGTACTGCTGAAGAAAAATTCTCCGGATCCAGTCTGACGCCTGGGGGTAATTCTAAGGTAAGGAATCCATAACTAATAGTCTCTTTCAGATAATGTATGCAAACATTGCCTACTTTGCAATTGGAAGTAAAATGTCTTGCTATCACCTTATCTCTTATCTGGGGGTCCTATCCAGTCCTTCTCCTGCCATGCTCTGCTGGATGATACTAGAAAGAGCAGGAACGTCCCTGCAGTAAACTGGGCTGAACTTGTTGAATGCAAGCAGGAAAGGGGGCTTGGTGAATAGGGACGCCATTTGTCATGTTGGATATTGTAGGAGTGTTTTTCCAAATTTATATTTTTGTGCAATAAATACTAACGATTTTTATGTTGGATCCTGTTAGATTTGGGGGTCTCTAGTTGGCAGAGGTAGGTACCTTTGTCCAAATAGGGACCCTTGAGTCTAGTCAGGGAAAGTAGGTACACTCCTGAAATAACCCCTGCTCACCCTCTTGGTAGCTTGGCACGAGCAGACAGGTTTAGTTCAGAGGCAGTGTGTAAAGCATTTGTGAACACATACAGTAATCAAGTGACAACACTACAAATGGACACCACACAGGTTATATATTTATAAAAATAAGTATTTTTTATATAGATTTATCACAAGACCATAAACGACAAAAATAATCCACAATACTGTCAAGAGTGCTTAGTTCTGATCAAAAAGGCTTAATTCAAGGTTCTGTGCGAGTCGGTAGCCTCCTTCGGCTACGGCGATGTCGAGAACAAACAGAGTCTAACAAATCCAGCTGACCGCGTCGAGATGGGCCAACACAGCGTAGACAGACTCGGTCACAGTACCTTTTACCTGAAGCGGCAGGCACGGGCGTGCGAGCCGGATGGCTGTTCGTCGCGGTCGCAATGCAAAAATGGAAGCGTTGCAGGACGCGTTGTCCCTCGATGCGGTGCAGGCAGCGGCTCGTTGACGTCGTCGAGACGGAGTCGGTGAGACCAGGGCCGTGCGTTGCAGGGCGAGACGGTGCTTCGATGCGGTGCTGGCAGGTTGCGGTGCGGCGACGGAGCCGGATTCAGGAGCTGGCGTCGATCAGTCCGGACAGCGGTGCGAGTCGGGCGGTGCATCGCAAAGCGTGCGAGCGGTGCCCAACTCCGGTGCGGTCACAGGACTCGAACTCAGCAGCAGTGACCGTGTCGGTCGGACCAGTTCGATTCGGCGTAGCGAAGCGTTGCAGGACGCGTTGTCCCTCGATGCGGTGCAGGCAGCGGCTCGTTGACGGAGTCGGTGAGACCAGGGCCGTGCGTTGCAGGGCGAGACGGTGCTTCGATGCGGTGCTTACAGGACACCGAGTCGGTCGTGAGAGTCGGTCACAGCTCCCTACCTCTGTAGCCACTGAAACAGAGTTTCCAGCAGCAATTCACAAAGGGGGTGAAGTCCAATGGTCCTGGGACTTCGGTCAGGGGGCAAGCTCTCTTCCAAGCCCTTGGAGATCCTTCACAAGTTGATGAAAGTCACAGCAAAGCAAAAGTTCCTTTCTCCTTTCTTTGGCAGTCAGGCAAACCACTGCAGGCCAATCCCCCAAGCAGCACTTCAGGCTTAGGGATAGTCTCTCCTCAGTTTCTTCTTGGTTCCGCTCCTCAGCAAAGGTTTCTTCTTGTTCCCAAAAGTGATCTAATTTCCTAGGGGTCTGGGTCCCCTTTTTATACACAGTTTCTCTTTGTTCTCTGAAGGCAGAGAGGCCTCTGCCTAGCCCAAAACCAGTTCTGGTCAGTCCTGGAGCACTTTGTTTTTCTGACTCCTTCTTTCCTTTCAGAATGTGGGGCAGAGTGCTCAGCCGCCCGGCAGGAGGTGGAGCCAGCATTGTGGAAGGCAGGCACAGCCCTATTCAGACCCAGGTGCAACTCCTCCCTCCACTCTGGATGCAGATCTTTCTATTCAGCCCTGTGCTGACTCACCCTGTCTCCTGTAGCCACCCCCAGCCCCTGTCACTCAATCTCCAGACAAGGAATACACAACCTAGCAGAGGCAGGCTTGGATAGTTAGGCAAGAAAATACCCACTTTCTAAAAGTGGTATTTTCAAACACAGAATGTTAAAACCAACTTCACTAAAAGATGTATTTTATCATCCTGAGTTCAGGCATACTAAATTCGTTTTTCTACCATGTTCCCTGGGTCAGTTCTGACTATAAGGTGTAATAGTCAGTCCGCCCATTCTGGCCTATGGGGAGCAGGTAGCCTTGCAATAGTGAAAAACGAAAATGGCTGTAATTCACTATTAGGACATGCCACACACACCAGGGCATGTCCTACCTTATACTTACAATGCACCCTGCCCTATGGCCTACTTTAGGGGTGACCAACATGCAGTAAAGGGAAGGTTTAGGGACTGGTAAGTGGGTGCACTCACCAAGTCGACATGGCAGCCCTAGGCTGCACACAGGCTCTGCAATGGCAGGCCTGAGACACACTTTACAAGCTGCTTCTGTGGGTGGCACAACCCGTGCTGCAAGCCCACCAGCAGCATTGGATTTACAAGCCCTGGGCACACTCAGTGCACGGTACTAGGGACTGACAAGTAAACCAATCATCCAATCATGGAGTCACTAATACATACATCAATTCACGATAGGGAGCACTTGCACTTTGGCACTGATTAGCAGCGGCAAAGTGCCCATGAGCATCTAGTCCAGCAAAAACATATCGGCAACAGTGGAGGCATTACGAAAAAATGGAAGGGAGACCCTCGCCAAGGATGCCAGGTCTAACACGTGTCCCCTCCAGCTGAAATGTGGGGAGAACTACCCTACCCCTAGGGAGTTCTCATCACTAAGGCGGAAAAATCTGGACAGACCATCAGCATTGGCGTGTTCTGTACCAGGGCGGTGTTCCACCGTAAAGTCCATCCCCTGTAGGGAAATGGACCACCTCAACAGCTTTGGATTCTCACCCCTCATCTGCATCAACCATCTGAGGGGCCTGTGGTCTGTCTGAACCCGGAAGTGAGTCCCAAACAGGTATGGTCTCAGCTTCTTCAGTGCCCAGACCACAGCAAATGCCTCACGCTCAATAGCACTCCATCTCTGTTCCCGGGGAAGTAACCTCCTACTGAGGAAGGCTACAGGTCGGTCTAGGCCCTCCTCATTGGTCTGTGATAGAACAGCCAATACACCATGCTCTGAAGCGTCCGTCTGAACAATGAACTCATTGGAGAAGTTGGGTGCCTGGAGCACAGGCGCCGTGCACATGGCAGTCTTCAAGGTGTCAAAAGCTTTCTGACAGGCGTCAGTCCAAATCACTTTCCTGGGCTGCTTCTTGGAAGTCAGCTCTGTCAAGGGGGCAACAATGCTGCCATACCCCTTGACGAATCTCCGGTAATACCCGGTGAGTCCTAGGAAGGCTCTCACCTCTGTCTGGGTCTTGGGGGGCTCCCAAGCCAGAATGGTATCAATTTTCGGTTGGAGGAGCGCCACCTGGCCGCTCCCAACCTGGTGTCCCAAGTACACCACAGAACCCTGCCCAATCTGGCACTTACTCGCCTTGATTGTGAGGCCTGCCCTCCGCAGCGCCATCAACACTTCCCAGAGGTGACGCAGATGTTCTTCCCAACTGGCACTGAACACTGCGATGTCATCCAGGTAGGCGGCACTGAAATCCTCCAGTCCAACCAACACCTGGTTGACCAACCTCTGAAAGGTGGCAGGGGCATTCTTCATCCCAAAGGGCATCACCCGGAACTGGTAGTGCCCATCTGGTGTGGAGAATGCTGACCTCTCTTTTGCCCCATCAGTCAAGGCGATCTGCCAGTACCCAGACGTTAAGTCAAACGTGCTGAGGTACCGCGCAGCCCCTAACCGATCTATGAGCTCATCAGCTCTGGGGATGGGGTGGGCGTCAGTCCTGGTGACGGAATTGAGTCCCCTGTAGTCCACACAGAACCGGAGTTCTGGTGTGGCACCAGGCGCGGCAGCCTTTGGAACCAAGACCACTGGGCTGGCCCAAGGGCTGTTAGAGGACTCAATCACCCCTAGCGCAAACATCTTGGAGACCTCCTCCTTGATGCAGGCTCTGACCCTGTCAGTCACCCTGTAAGCCTTGTGCTTCACAGGAAGACTGTCCCCAGTGTCCACATCATGGACGCACCAATGAGTGACACTGGGAACCAGGGAGAACAGGTCAGGGAACTGTCCCAACAGTTGGCGACAGTCACCCTGCTGCTCAGGTGTCAGGGAGGTAGAGAGGTTTACTCCCTCCACTGATCCATCTTGCTCTCGGGCTGACAGGAGGTCAGGAAGAGGCTCGGTCTCCTCCTCCATTCCATCATCTGTAGCTAAGAGCATGCCCACTTGGGACCTCTCCAAGTGGGGCTTCAGGCGGTTCACATGCAGGACCCGCAAGGGGTTCCTGGGAGACTGCAAGTCCACCAAATAGGTAACTGGACTCTTGCGCTCCACCACCGTAAAAGGGCCGGTCCACCTGTCCTGGAGCGCACAAGGCTCCACAGGGGCCATGACCCACACTTTCTGACCAGGCTGAAGCTCTACCAGAGTGGCATTCTGGTCGTACCACCGCTTCATCTCCTCCTGGCTGGCTTCCAGATTTGCCTCAGCAAGTTCTCTGAAACGCCTAGTCTGGTTCCTGAAGGCCAGCATGTAACTGTATACATCCTGGGGAGGTTTCCTGGGAGATTGCTCCCAGCCTTCCTTGACCAAACTCAGAGGTCCTCGCACCGGGTGTCCATAGAGGAGCTCAAAGGGACTGAACCCTAGAGACTTCTGTGGCACCTCCCGGTATGCAAACAACAGGCATGGTAAGAGGACGTCCCATTTACGCCTCATGGGTTCTTCCAGACCCATAATCATGCCCTTGAGGGTCCGGTTGAATCTCTCAACCAGCCCATTTCCTTGAGGGTGGTAAGGAGTGGTGAACTTGTAAGTTACACCGCACTCCTGCCATAGGGACTTCATGTACTTGGACACGAAGTTGGTACCTCTGTCAGACACCACCTCTTGAGGGAATCCCACACGTGAGAAAATTCCCATCAGTGCCCGTCCCACCACGGGGGCCGTCACTGTCCTCAGAGGGATGGCTTCAGGGTACCGGGTGGCATGGTCCACCAAGACCAGGATAAACCTGTTGCCCATGGCTGTCTTGGGGTCCAGTGGCCCCACAATGTCAATACCCACCCGTTCAAAGGGGGTGCTGACCACAGGGAATGGCTGGAGAGGAGCCTTGTGCTTCCTCCCACTCTTTCCACTTGCCTGGCAAGTCTGGCATGTCCTGCAGTGAGTGGCGGCACTCCTGCGCATCTGGGGCCAATAGAAATGGGTAACAAGCCTGTCAAAGGTCTTGTCCTGCCCCAGATGTCCTGCTAACGGTACATCATGAGCCAACCCCAGTAGGAAGGCTCTGAAGCGCTGGGGTACCACCAGCACACGGGCTGACCCAGGCTCAGCAACCTTAGGCTCTGAATACAGGAGACCATTCTCCCAGTAAATCCAATGTGATCCAGACTGATCACCTGCTGCCTGGTCTGTGGCCTGTTGCCTCAGACCCACGAGAGAGGGGCATGCGTTCTGCTCCTCGCAGAACTCTTCCCTGGAGGGTCCTCCTTCTTGCTGCCAATGGGTCAGCTCAGGTAGGTCCCCCAGTTCAGCTACCTGTTCCCCTGTAGGCTCCAGGGCATCCCCCTCAGGGTCTGCCTCCTCCTGGACCGTGGGAACTTCGGGGGCCGGTTTCCCGCGCCCCCTGCCTCCTCTCTCTCCGGCAGGCACCTGGGCCTCCCTCTCAGGCTCCAGGTCCTCTTGAACACCTTTCGCTGCCATTGACCGGGTGGTCACACATGCCCAATCAGGCAAGCCCAACATTTCTAAATGCGCACTCCGCTCCACCTTAGCCCAAGGTGAGCTCTCCAAATCGTTCCCTAACAAACAGTCAACAGGCATGGCTGGCCTCACAGCTACTTGAAGAGTACCCGAGACCCCCCCACTCAAAGGGAACCTGAGCCACCTTGCAGTGACTCTCTGTGTTGTCAGCGGCAACAACCGGATAGAATGCATCAGGGATAACCTGCTCCTTAGACACCAGGTGACACTTGACAGCTGTCACACTGGCTCCTGTGTCTCTCAGAGCCTCCACCCTATGGCCATTGATGGTCACCCACTGCCTGTATTTCTTAAGTGTTCTCAGGCAGCGGGGTCCTAGGGACCATCTCAGAGTCTCCTAAGGAGACAAGGGAAAACACTGTGGGACCCCCCCCCACCTTGGACACCCAACTCCTCCCCCAGGGCTACACTAGCCAACTGCCGGGGGACTGCACCAGTGGGTGCTGGTTTTCCATGCAAAGGGCAACGAGGATCGTTTGCCTTGTGGCCAGGGGCGCCACACTTGTAACATACCAGTGGTCCCTGGTGAACAGGGGGGCCTGTCAGGGCCACTGGCTTCTTCTCAGGGGGAGGCTGGGAACCTTTCCCTTGGTTCCCTTGGGGTCTACTTTGGGGCCCTTTATGGAACTCCCTCTGTTTACCCTTGTCCCCCCACTCTTCTGCTGGGGACCCTGCCCACCCTTGGCGGAGTCTCCCACGTGACCCTTGTGGACCCGGGTACTCACCCAGCGGTCCGCCTCCTCAGCAAGCTGCCTAGGGTTAGTCAGCTTACTATCAATCAGGTGCTGGCGTAGCTCAGGAAAGCAATTACTGGACAAGTGCTCCCATGAAATCAAATCAAAGAGCGCCTGAAAATCAGTCGCTTTGCTACCCTTTACCCAACCATCCAAGGCTCTGCAAAAGAAGGTCACATATTCAACCCAGGTACTGCTTTCAATCTTACTACAGTTCCTGAACCTTTGCCTATAAAGCTCAGGGGTCAAACCATACCTAGTCATTAAGGCATCCTTCATGTGGCTGTACGAATTATAGACTTCAGAGGGCAAATCCAACAAGGTATCCCGCCCTTCACTGAGGAACCGTCCCCACAACCCCGCTCCCCAATCCTTCTCAGGGACCCGGTGGGAAGACATGGCTACCTCATAGGCTTTGAACCACTGCCCAATGTCATCATTTTTAAAAAACTCCTTCACCACATCTTTGGGAATATACACCCTAGCTTCAACAGGCGCAGGCGGTACACTGCCACCAGAGGGAGTAATCTCTAAGCTTTTGGCCTTCAATTCCAACTCCCTCAAAACTTTCTCATGTTCAAACTGCATTTTCTTTTCCTCTAGGGCTAATTTCCTAGTTTGCATTTCGAATTCTAACTGCCCATTCAGCTTGAGCTTGGTCAGCTCCATTTCGTGCATCCTACTCTCTTTCCTGTCCTCCAACTCCTCTGGAGACAGTCCTCTGGCAGAAACACTGCTACCTACTGGGGAAGGTGGTCTTCCAGCCCCTAGACCCAATAGCCCCTCCAGCTGCCCTTCTGCATTCTCAGCCCCCTCCACAGGGGCACTCCTTGATTCGACCCAGGCCCTCAGCGCCTTTTGGAGGTCCTCCTTCCTGGAGAGCCCGGTCATGGACACTTTAAACTTTTTGCAGAATTGCCTGAGCTGCTTGAGGGTGTAGCATTCTAGCCTCTCTTCTTCCCAATCACACTCAACAGAGGCTACTGATGCTGGTTTCTCCATAGTGATTAAACTTGGCAGTTGCAAAAATAGGAAATCCCAGAAAAAATGCTATAAAAGTATGTGGTTGCGTTTTGGTCTGCACTCACTAAGTAGTGTTCACCAATCACTGTACATGAGTCACAAATGCAAGTCCAGAATCCTCACCGCTGACCACCAATGTTAGATTTGGGGGTCTCTAGTTGGCAGAGGTAGGTACCTTTGTCCAAATAGGGACCCTTGAGTCTAGTCAGGGAAAGTAGGTACACTCCTGAAATAACCCCTGCTCACCCTCTTGGTAGCTTGGCACGAGCAGACAGGCTTAGTTCAGAGGCAGTGTGTAAAGCATTTGTGAACACATACAGTAATCAAGTGACAACACTACAAATGGACACCACACAGGTTATATATTTATAAAAATAAGTATATTTTATATAGATTTATCACAAGACCATAAACGACAAAAATAATCCACAATACTGTCAAGAGTGCTTAGTTCTGATCAAAAAGGCTTAATTCAAGGTTCTGTGCGAGTCGGTAGCCTCCTCCGGCTACGGCGATGTCGAGAACAAACAGAGTCTAACAAATCCAGCTGACCGCGTCGAGACGGGCCAACACAGCGTAGACAGACTCGGTCACAGTACCTTTTACTTGAAGCGGCAGGCACGGGCGTGCGAGCCGGATGGCTGTTCGTCGCGGTCGCGATGCAAAAATGGAAGCGTTGCAGGACGCGTTGTCCCTCGATGCGGTGCAGGCAGCGGCTCGTTGACGTCGTCGAGACGGAGTCGGTGAGACCAGGGCCGTGCGTTGCAGGGCGAGACGGTGCTTCGATGCGGTGCTGGCAGGTTGCGGTGCGGCGACGGAGCCGGATTCAGGAGCTGGCGTCGATCAGTCCGGACAGCGGTGCGAGTCGGGCGGTGCGTCGCAAAGCGTGCGAGCGGTGCCCAACTCCGGTGCGGTCACAGGACTCGAACTCAGCAGCAGTGACCGTGTCGGTCGGACCAGTTCGATTCGGCGTAGCGAAGCGTTGCAGGACGCGTTGTCCCTCGATGCGGTGCAGGCAGCGGCTCGTTGACGGAGTCGGTGAGACCAGGGCCGTGCGTTGCAGGGCGAGACGGTGCTTCGATGCGGTGCTTACAGGACACCGAGTCGGTCGTGAGAGTCGGTCACAGCTCCCTACCTCTGTAGCCACTGAAACAGAGTTTCCAGCAGCAATTCACAAAGGGGGTGAAGTCCAATGGTCCTGGGACTTCGGTCAGGGGGCAAGCTCTCTTCCAAGCCCTTGGAGATCCTTCACAAGTTGATGAAAGTCACAGCAAAGCAAAAGTTCCTTTCTCCTTTCTTTGGCAGTCAGGCAAACCACTGCAGGCCAATCCCCCAAGCAGCACTTCAGGCTTAGGGATAGTCTCTCCTCAGTTTCTTCTTGGTTCCGCTCCTCAGCAAAGGTTTCTTCTTGTTCCCAAAAGTGATCTAATTTCCTAGGGGTCTGGGTCCCCTTTTTATACACAGTTTCTCTTTGTTCTCTGAAGGCAGAGAGGCCTCTGCCTAGCCCAAAACCAGTTCTGGTCAGTCCTGGAGCACTTTGTTTTTCTGACTCCTTCTTTCCTTTCAGAATGTGGGGCAGAGTGCTCAGCCGCCCGGCAGGAGGTGGAGCCAGCATTGTGGAAGGCAGGCACAGCCCTATTCAGACCCAGGTGCAACTCCTCCCTCCACTCTGGATGCAGATCTTTCTATTCAGCCCTGTGCTGACTCACCCTGTCTCCTGTAGCCACCCCCAGCCCCTGTCACTCAATCTCCAGACAAGGAATACACAACCTAGCAGAGGCAGGCTTGGATAGTTAGGCAAGAAAATACCCACTTTCTAAAAGTGGTATTTTCAAACACAGAATGTTAAAACCAACTTCACTAAAAGATGTATTTTATCATCCTGAGTTCAGGCATACTAAATTCGTTTTTCTACCATGTTCCCTGGGTCAGTTCTGACTATAAGGTGTAATAGTCAGTCTGCCCATTCTGGCCTATGGGGAGCAGGTAGCCTTGCAATAGTGAAAAACGAAAATGGCTGTAATTCACTATTAGGACATGCCACACACACCAGGGCATGTCCTACCTTATACTTACAATGCACCCTGCCCTAGGGCCTACTTTAGGGGTGACCAACATGCAGTAAAGGGAAGGTTTAGGGACTGGTAAGTGGGTGCACTCACCAAGTCGACATGGCAGCCCTAGGCTGCACACAGGCTCTGCAATGGCAGGCCTGAGACACACTTTACAAGCTGCTTCTGTGGGTGGCACAACCCGTGCTGCAAGCCCACCAGCAGCATTGGATTTACAAGCCCTGGGCACACTCAGTGCACGGTACTAGGGACTGACAAGTAAACCAATCATCCAATCATGGAGTCACTAATACATACATCAATTCACGATAGGGAGCACTTGCACTTTGGCACTGATTAGCAGCGGCAAAGTGCCCATGAGCATCTAGTCCAGCAAAAACATATCGGCAACAGTGGAGGCATTACGAAAAAATGGAAGGGAGACCCACGCCAAGGATGCCAGGTCTAACAGATCCAATACGTAAATGACCAGTAAACATGATTACAGTTGAAACAAGTTTAATATGTTAGAAGTGTGTTTATTAATGTAACAGTTATGCCAAATTTATATGAAAACGCCATCTTAAAAAAAATGGATGCGGTTTCTGTCATTCACTACTGACAGGAAATGAGCGTGATACATTCAGGCCGGCCGAGTAATGCACGGCCGCCTTAGTGTCTCAATGGAGGTCATGTAGGAAGGAGACTATGTCCCTGTCCACACCTAAAGAAATAAGGATCTGCCACAATTTACCTCTGTTCACGCAATCGAATGCGGAAGAAAGATCCATAAAGGCCAAAAAGATGGTACCAGAGCGGGCTACCGTATACTTATTCAATATCATAAAAAGATTTAGACATTGATCAATCGTGGAGCGACCAGAACGGAAACCGTATTGGGCATCCAACAGGATGTTATTGTCAAGAGCCCAAGACGATAACCTGCCCAGCAGGATCCGTCCGACCACTTTAACCACGGAGTCTAACAGGCATATAGGCCTGTAGCAATGAGTGCTATCCCTGTTCTCTTTTTTAAGACTAAGCTTAAAAGTTGGAATGACAAAAAATCGTCATCCACTGCAGCTGCTACGTTTGACCCATCATGAGTGCTCACCAGTCTGCCTCACTTGATCTTCTTGCCAGCTAAGAAGACTAATAAACAAATGCCCATCATTCTTTGCAGGTATCAGCAGTATGTAGTTACCCAACTGGAGCCTTGCACCCTCCAGATTGGTGGCAACTGACATTTCCATTGTCAAAAAAGTTTCTACGTTTGAAGGTAGTGATTTGGACTACCACCAACCACCTGCTTCAGTCCATCCATACACATTAAAAAGGCAGTCACTTGCCAGGGGTACATAGATACATAGGGTTTATGGTCAATCACTGGAGGTACATAGGCTCCTGTGGAGGAAAGGCCTTCTTTGACACCTTTCTATTATTTCTAATGTAGCAAATGTTATATCTGATTTCAATGAGGAGTGTTTCAGTTTTTGAATAACTATTCAACTAACTTTCACAATTTTTTCCTTTATTTTCTTTGTTACATTTTTTCTTTTAAATTTTACATAGGCCTTTAAGTCATTTATTCCCTTAACCATTTTGCTTGGTTGGTTTGTTACACATAACACCGGACACATTTTCTAGAAGACTTTTGTGGCTCAGGTCAAGCTATCAAAGGTGATCTACGTTTACCTCAATTTGCCTCAGTGGACGCTAATAAGGGCAGGGAGTGAGCTCAGCAACTCGAACCAAGACTGAACGCTCTCTCGCAAAGCCTGTCAACCACATTTCCTACATTTCCTCTACAAGGGTGATAGACTTCCACATGTTCACAATAACTTAACTAACTAGAAGCTCAGTATCCAGCCAGCCAGGCACAGCAAAAGAGAAGAGATCTGCAAAGAGATAGTTCACTTAGTAGAGAAAAGCCTTTTCCCGAGGTGAAGGCAGAGGGGATCAAAGCAACGACGACTTTGGAATTGGGAAGCACGACCACATGCAGTTCCTCAGCAGAATAGATTTTCTTCTCTGACCTGAAAAAGACTTCCTGCCTATTTTTGTTATGCTTGTAGACTGGGTTGGATCTGTGCCATTTTGTGCCACACTTGAGATAACACACACCCAATGTGGCATCTAAGTTTGCCTGCTAGAGAGGCAGCAAACAAATTATACTCGGAGGTCTTTCCCAATAAAGTTAGGAGTTTTTCTTTTTCATTGGAGCAGATGGAAATAGTGGAGTTCTTCTCGACATTGAGTCCTACCCACATCATGGTGGAATGAGCTGAACAAAGAGCAGAAATGCATAAGACCTGATCAAGCACGACTCTACATTTTCTGTCGGCTATTTGATCTATATGACGCAGCAGCAGAATAAAAGCAGTTGTGGTGAACCATCGTGAGCCAAAGAAGCACAAAGGGGCAGAGGATGGGAATATTTACAAATTACCCACCTGTGCATTAGATAACAGGACAAGGAAGAACATGTGCTCAAGTTATGCATCTGAGACACTGTGCCCTAAGAAGCTACTGTGCGTTTTGTTAATATAGCAAATAAAATCAGTAGATATTAATAAACGGCTGTTGTAAAACAGCAGGTGCTTACCCAGTTTTTGCTTCTCAGTGGCAAAAAGTAATAATAGTGGCAGAAGTCCAGCACCAGGGTGTAGCCGCTGAGCACCTGAGTGTAGAAGCAGAGCTGCAGAAAGAGCCAGTGGTTATCCTCGCCAACGCAATTGTTTATCCTATTAAAAAAAAGCAAAAAGTATTACCTTGCAAGTTTTAAATCAGGTAATTGCTGTAATAAAATGCATTCAAGTGTGATGTGACACACCAGCCTTTCACATTTATTTTATTGTATTTCTTTTACGGGATCTGAAGAGTGCAAATTACACATTCAGTTTTTACAACAGGCACCAAAAGACACAGAATAGTTTAAGACCGTACCATTTCATAAAGAAGAGCACAGACACACTACAGTCACTTTAGCACGAGTGGACGAGACAATCGGTGACACAGCAGACAGAATAACATACAAATGAAAGAAATCATGTGGGGCAGCCTTAGAGGCATACATCAGCGTTGAGTGGCAGGTTTAGGGGCATACAGACAGCAGTAGGGTTCAAACAGGCATCACAGGGGAAATGGAGGGTGGTAGGTGTTCAGAGGAAAGCTCGGAGACACTGCAGGCAATGTGGGGGGCGTGGAACACCACAGGGGGAGAGGTCTGTGATGGGCGAGAACGCTAACCTTCTGTTAGTTCATTGGTCTGGTGAAGAGGGGAGTAGGTTGCCCCTAGTGTTAGCAGCTCTGTGATAACAGTTAGACTTCTCGTGTGCGCAAAAACACCAACATTGAAAGAAAGTGGATTTTGAGAGGGTGGTTGTCCTGTAACAGAGATCCTGGCGGTACTAAGTGTCCATTGGGGGGGGGGGGAGGTGGGTAGAACATTTGGGATTTGGGGGGGTACGAGTCCGGTCATCCAGGTATGACAGTGTTGTGCCGTCCAGGCTTTTGTGGGTCAAGCAGAGAACCTTTAATTTCATTTTTGCTCTCTGTGTGCGATTGTGTATGCATTACAATGGAGATTTTTGTCTTGGGAAGCAGGATCATGTAGACAGTTCACGAAGATAAATTGGTTATTCAGAAAGATCTCTCCACCAAGAGCAGCATCCTCTCTGCTACTGCCAACCAAGTCAGACTGGGAAACCTCACCATTTGATGACCCCATAAGCTTAGCCGAGTAGAGCAGGGAGACCGAGACACAGACATCAGATTCTAACAGCAGGCTACGGAGGAAAGCAGTGAACCTGGTGACTTTTCAAGCATGTGTCTGTGTGGTTGTACGAGAATGTCTTTCTGTGCTCTTCAGAGTGTTTTCTTGGCTAATGCACTGATTAAGGGAGACCCGGTGAAGTTGCTACCATGTGTACTTCGGTACACAGTGAGAAGGTTGTGGGATATTCGAAGAGAGTGAGGAGTAGGGGCAGTGTTTGGTGAAAATGCAGTATGTGGAAAAGGCCAAACAGAGGAACTTCAGTCGGCCCGTTAACTTAGAGCAGTGGTTCCCAAACTGGGGTCCGGGAAGCCTCCTCAGGGGGTCCGCTACTACTTTGAAAATTAAATAGTATTAACAGTTTAATAAAGTGCATATAAATAAAGAAGCTAAATGTACAATTGAACATTTTAAAATGTACTGTAAATCTGAAGGAATTTGAATCTGAAGGCTAAAAATTAAATTAGTATCCTCAGATTGATTAGTGGGAGCATTGAATGTGCATCAAACAGAATTTAGAATGGACAATGGCTGGTCTCAATTGAATTTAGAAAAGCTCCAACCTTTCTATCAAAATAAAACTTTGCTTGTTTTCATTTATATGCATTTGCAAATTAAATAAAATGTGTTATAATTTGTGTATTTGTTTGATGAATGCTTTTTTCGGTATTTTTTGTGTATTGTTTTGCAGTTCAAATTATCGACAATGCTTAGGCGGGTAATGAATTGTGGGGATCCCCAGATTGCAATAATGATTCAGTGGTGGACCCGGGTTCCAGTAATGAATATGCGGGGGTCCCCAGAAGTCAAACATTTGGGAACCACACATCTGCCCACCTAATCTTCCATGACCTCTGGATGTTCTGCAGTGCCTGGGAAGGTCTGAGGAGCGCACTGACTTGCAGGCAGATCTGAGGACTGTGGGTGGAGCAGAGTACAGATCTGCAGTGGCGGAGCACAGGTGCAAATGAAGGAACTGTAAAGAGCTGAGCTACAACAAGATTAGCCACCATGACATTTGCCCTGTGGTGGCACACTACAAGGAGCAGTTTCCCAACAGAGCAAGGAGAGGCTTCCTCAGGAGAGACTCAGGAGGAGTCTTTGCAAGCCTTCGAGGTGCTGCCAAGTCCCAGCATCACTACTTATACCAGTTTAAATAATGATGTTCCCCATTTTGTCCTCAGCATCTTGCTTCCACTACAATAAATCTGGCACAGCAGAATAGGTAATCAGCTTTACATCTGTACTCTCAATGTTAAAAAAAAATATGTAGGCACTGCTAAGCAGAATCTGGGCCAAATAAAAAACTATACAAATAACTACATAACAATAAGCTTTCAGAAAAGAAAAACAACATTGTACCGTTGGATGAAATTTCAAGCTGCTCAAAATTTAAAAAAAACTAAAAAACCCAAAAAAAACCCTGCACCCCCAAATATCTGCTTAGAAGAATTTGCCTACTGCGCACGGAGGCACACTGTGACTCTGGGATTAAAGCGGCCAATCTAAACTGTGACACGAATGCCACTCTTTTTCAGAGACTCGGAGAGAGAGAGTCAAGGAACTAAAGAGGAATCCTGCAAGACAAGCATCGCCACCTGGTGGCCATGTTTGGAATGACTGCAAACAGTACTGAGGTCCCTAAAAGGTGGCGGGGCCAACAGAAGCAACGCAGACTTCTGAAAATAATTTTAGAGGAATGAAATATTTGGCGTGGTGGAACGCAATTGGCAACTTGGTTTGAGCGTTGTATCTACAAATAACTGAAATAACAGAAAATAAATGTAGAGCGCGTGACAAATTGACAAGCAGAGTTAACGATTTGAATGAAGTAAAAGGAGTTTCCAATTATGATGAAGAGAGGACAACTGGGGATCCCAAACTCAAGATTAAAGATCTCGTTTCGAGAGCTCAGTGTCGTGGGTCGGAGTAGGTTCAGGATTGAGAGAAGCATTTATGTGCTGTTTAGAAAAGATGTTTTGCTCGAAGAATTATTTTAAAAAGTCATACTACGAAGCCTCTGCTGTTATTTTTCAACAAGCGGAAATGTTACGCTTCCATTCGTGTTGAAGGATTCTGCATTGCATGAATGTTGGAAACTTGATGCAAACGTAGGGACTATATTTTCCAAATTTTATTCTTGGGTTTTTAGGATTCGAGTTTAATGTTGTCAAGCTAAAGAACAATTACCTCCTCGTAAGTCTTCCTCGCCACATGAATAACGAAGTGAGCTTCAGCTCCACACCAGAACCCTCCAAAGCAAAAGTTAGCCTCCCATGCCTCCCATCCCTTCCCAACATGGCCGACCCATGACACCCTTGACCTCTATAAGAGGAGGGCTGGCCCAACCACAGCCTGTTTTTTTGGTTCTGCGCACGATGACTCTCCAGATGCGCTTTCAGGTAAGTGGTTCCTGCTGTAGCAGGAACGTGGGTCCAGGGTTGGTGGTCCTGCTCTAGCGGGCCCGTGGGATCTAGGACCCTCCCCCCTTCCTTCCCCCGGTATCCTACAGGGCCGGTTAGGCTCTGCCTTAACGAGCCAAGGGTTTACAGGGGGGCGGCCAGGGTGGTCTGGGGCTCTGCCTAGCGGCTCCTTCTGAACCCCCGTCCGAGTGGACAATGGTTTTGGTACATTGTTTTTGCCCGAGCCTCCCGTGGGTTGCTCCTGTTGTTTGTGAATATATTTTCAGACACTCTGTGCTTCTGAGCGGGGCGGGTTTTCCCCGTGTCTCCACTTTACTAAACGGGGGAGGGGTGACCCGGCGGGAGTGGTGCCTGTTATCTGCTATGGTCATGGGGGTCCCGGCGGACCGTTCTACGGTCTCCGGGCGCGCCCCCGTTTTCCTGTTGACGGTGACTTTGCTTCTTACGAGTTCTCCCGCTCACTGCGGCGCTATGTCCCGAGGAGGCGTTCAGCGTGGGCTACAGCGGAGTACCGCTGACTTTGGGTTTCGCGTCCGTGCTCCTCGGAGCTCATAGGGCTTACCTTTTGACGCCGGGACGGGTGCAGTTCCTCGGACCTCTGCAACAAGTGCCTCCGGCGGCCGCGTTCCTGGTCCAGCATCCGAGGGGTGGGGCCCGTCCGGCTTCCTGCGCGGCCGATTCTCTCCCTGTCCCGTTGGTAGCCGCACACTCACCCGTTCCTCAGGCCGACGGCGTGCGGCTTGTGTATTGATATGTGTCCTTTGTGTGGCACCTGTCCTTAGTGTGGATTCTTTCTGCGACCTTTCAGTACTTATTGTGTTGCTGTGCTGTCACCTTACGCACGCGTAACTTTCATTGTGTGTTGTTTGTTTGATGTGTCTTGCGCACGCGCATGCGCTCTACGTTATGCTCATGCAGCACGACTGTTAACCTGGTTTACAGCTGGCTGTGATGTGTGCATGTACTGTTAGGAGCTTTCGACTCTGCTCAACTCTTCTGCTGCTGTTGCGTTTCAGGCTCTACCATATCGTTGTTTTTTGGGTCGTGGTGACCCGGTGCTGTCATACGGGATCGACGTACTCTGGGTGAGTGCTATATATATGTATATGTATATCTTTTGGAATTACTGAATGGGTTTCAGTCACCAGTTGCGGCGGTATGTCTATGTTTGCCTAGCAGCTGTCTTTGGGTAATGGTGGTGACATTTTCCGGTCTGGGTGCAGATAAGTCATTGGTTTCCCCCAGTTTACCCTTGTATTCACGACCTGCTTCATGGCGCAGTTTGTAAGGGGCGGATTGCAGCTTTGTGCTTTATGTAAGTAGTTCCTCTACGTACTACTTTTGTTGCGTCCCTTCTTTGTATGTCTTACCGGGGGGTCCGTGTCCCGCTGGTCATTATTGCCTATTTTTATAGTACAGATTGGTGGTTTTTTGAAGCGGCGTCAAGGAACCGTATGTGCACTGTGCCCTACTCTCCAAGACACAGCATTGGGCCCTTCCGGGTGTTTTCTCAGTCTTTCTTTCTTCTATGGTTACCAAGACGGGTTCCGTAGGGTAGTAATTCGCTCTTCAGGCAAGAGCTGTATAATTTGCCATTCATGTCCGTACTGTTGGTAGCAAGTACGTCGACCATTTGCCCTATGGGTTGTGTGTTTGTGTCTTGGTATTTTGCTGTCATTGCGGGGTGTATCGCGGGGCCACTGCTTAGTTTTGTTTGCTGTGTTTGTCCCTGACTCCTTCTCTTCTTCCGGGCTTTGGGCTCGCGGTCCTTCCGTCCTGTATACTCCTGTTCCCGCCTGCTCTCCATTTTTGTGCGGGGTCTGGCCTGGTTGGTCCCCGGTGGGGCGTCCACCTGGGGATTCCGGGGGCTGTAGGCTGCTGCGTGTCTGATGGGGGCGGGCGGCTGTTGGCACCTGTCCGTCCTTCTCTGGGCTGCTTCGGTGGTCGCCATGTGGGCTTTTGCTTCTGCTCCTGGGGGGCTTGCCCTTTCCGGTCCGGGCCGTGGCGGCCCCTCCTCCTCTGGCTCAGCGTGCGGCTTCTGCGCCCCCTTCCTGGTCGTGCTTCTCCTCGCTTCCTGGGGGTTGGGGCTCTGTTGGGGGGCTTCTTTTGCCTCTCCTCCCGTCCTGGGTGGCCTCTGTCTCGGTTCCGTGGGTCCTGCCCACAGCCGGGCCGCACCGGTTGTCACCGGTTTTCGGTTGTTGGGCTCCCCTGCTCGTGTCCAAAGTGCTGTGGCTCTTTGGTTGTTCTACTGCCTTTGGGTGGTGGCGGCTTGGTCGGGCCAGGGGTTCGACGCACGCCTCTGCTGGGGTGTGCGCTTTGGCCTGTTCCGACGGGCCGGTTCCGGTTTACCGGTGGGGTGTTGGTGTTTTCCCCATCCGGTTTCTGGTTCTCCGGTTTTTGGTTGCCTTCCTCCTTGTGCCTGTCCCCCTTCGGCTGGTTTCGTGTGGCCTCCCGGCTGTTCATGTCGGGGTTGTCTACCCTGGTGGGGCCTTCCCCGGGGAGTGTTTTGGGTGTCTCTGTGCCTTGTTGACAGACGGTGCTTGCCCGGTCAGTCCGTTGGGGGTCCTCCCCGTCCAGTTGGTCTCAGTGCCTCTGGGCCTTCCTTAGTTCTGGTTCCTTCCCGGCTTCCCGTGGGTGTCCCTTCTCTTGCCCCGGTGGCTCACTTCCCGCCCTGTCTCCCGGTGCGGCCGGTGGTCTTCCCGGGTGATGGCGGCCTTTGCCGTCCTGTGGGGCGTGCTTGGGTTCCCGGTCTGTACTGGGTCGGTTGGTCCACCTGATGGCGGGTTTCTCGTCTGGCTTCTGTTGGCCGTTCCTTGGCTTGTCGGGGGTTTGTCCCTGCCCTGCGGGGGCTTCTTGTTGCTATTCTGGGCAGTTTTTCACCTGCCTCGTTCTCCGGGGGGTTGCGGGGTTTGCCCCTTTGGCTTTTTGGCACGGTTGTGTAGGCTGGGGGAGCGACCCTTGACCTTGCCAGGTAGGTCGCTCCCCCGCCACACAGCTCCGCCTGTGGTGTCCTGCCCGCTGCTGCTGCTGGTAAGCTCGCCCCTCTGCTTGTGGCCTCGGTGCCCGTTTTTCCTTCTGTTCCCCTCGCTGCCCCCATTTTTCCTGTGTCCATTTTTCCTTCTGTTTCCCCTCGCTGCCCCCATTTTTCCTGTGTCCATTTTTCCTTCTGTTTCCCCTCGCTGCCCCCATTGAACTGTGCCCATTTTCCTTCTGTTTCCCCTCGCTGCCCCCATTGAACTGTGTCCATTTTCCTTCTGTTTCCCCTCGCTGCCCCCATTGAACTGTGTCCATTTTCCTTCTGTTTCCCCTCGCTGCCCCCATTGAACTGTGTCCATTTTCCTTCTGTTTCCCCCTCGCTGCCCCCATTGAACTGTGTCCATTTTCCTTCTGTTTCCCCTCGCTGCCCCCATTGAACTGTGTCCATTTTCCTTCTGTTTCCCCTCGGTGCCCCCATTGAACTGTGTCCATTTTCCTTCTGTTTCCCCTCGCTGCCCCCATTGAACTGTGTCCATTTTCCTTCTGTTTCCCCTCGCTGCCCCCATTGAACTGTGTCCATTTTCCTTCTGTACCCCTCGTTGCCTCTCTCCACTCCCGCCGCTGCGTCCCCTGCGGCCCCGCCCCCCTGACTGCCCATTCGCTGCCCCTGCCTCCCGCCTCCCAGCTGCTCCTCCCTCCCACCTCCCCATATATGGCGGCCGCTGCGCGGTGAGGAGAGCGACCCTTGACCTTGCCAGGTAGGTCGCTCCCCCGCCACACAGCTCCGCCTGTGGTGTCCTGCCCGCTGCTGGTAAGCTCGCCCCTCTGCTTGTGGCCTCGGTGCCCGTTTTTCCTTCTGTTCCCCTCGCTGCCCCCATTTTTCCTGTGTCCATTTTTCCTTCTGTTTCCCCTCGCTGCCCCCATATTTCCTGTGTCCATTTTTCCTTCTGTTTCCCCTCGCTGCCCCCATTTTCCCTGTGTCCATTTTTCCTTCTGTTCCCCTCGCTGCCCCCATTGAACTGTGTCCATTTTCCTTCTGTTTCCCTCGCTGCCCCCATTGAACTGTGTCCATTTTCCTTCTGTTTCCCCTCGCTGCCCCCATTGAACTGTGTCCATTTTCCTTCTGTTTCCCCTCGCTGCCCCCATTGAACTGTGTCCATTTTCCTTCTGTTTCCCCTCGCTGCCCCCATTGAACTGTGTCCATTTTCCTTCTGTTTCTCCTCGCTGCCCCCATTGAACTGTGTCCATTTTCCTTCTGTTTCCCCTCGCTGCCCCATTGAACTGTGTCCATTTTCCTTCTGTACCCCTCGTTGCCTCTCTCCACTCCCGCCGCTGCGTCCCCTGCGGCCCCGCCCCCCTGACTGCCCATTCGCTGCCCCTCCCTCCCACCTCCCCATATATGGCGGCCGCTGCGCGGCCGCGCCGCTGGCGCGCCGAAGGCACGCCTAAGGCAAGCCCGTCTGCGCCCGTCCGCGCCTGGACCGCGCCCAGCGCCAGAACCCCTGGGCCGTGCGCCCCCCGCTCCAGCCTCGAGGACCGACGCTGATACGATGCCACCACACTCCACGCTCTCAACCCCGGACGGACGCACAACTGCTTCAAGGCCGCGCCGAAACGCACCCATGGTCCCTTCACCTGCCGGAACTGCAGCTACACCAGCCTCAGAGCCACCGAGGCGCCCGCCAAGAAGGAGCTCAACCACCTCCGATGCATCCTACTGAACACCCGCTCCGCACGCAAACACGCCGTCGAGCTCTGGGACCTGCTCGACACATCATCACCAGACATCGCCTTCCTGACAGAGACCTGGATGAACGACTCCTCCGCCCCGACATCGCCATAGCCATCCCAGACGGCTATAAGATCACCCGCAGAGACCGCGTCAACGCAGTAGGAGGAGGAATCGCCATCGTCCACAAGAACACCATCAGGGTCTCGACCAGCACCGACGACACTCTCAGCACCGCCGAACACATGCACTTCCAGATCCACACGGACCCCAACACCACCCTTAGAGGCACCCTTGTCTACAGACCCCCTGGGCCCCGACCCCAGTTCAGCGACTCCATCGCCGACTTCATCAGCACGCACGCCCTGACCTCTACTGACTACATCCTCCTCGGAGACCTGAACTTTCACCTGGAGAACAACAACGACAGCAACTCCACCACCCTGATCGACAACCTCGCCAACCTCGGTCTGAGCCAGCTCGTCACAACACCGACCCATTCCGCCGGCCACACGCTTGACCCCATCTTCTCCTCAAGCTCCCACGTCTCCTTCAGCCACACCACGGAACTCCTCTGGACCGACCACCGCTGCATCCATTTCACCTTCCAGAAACCCACCACGTACCACCGCACCCAACAGATCCCACGCCGCTGCTGGAGCAAAGTCACCGAAGACCAACTACGGGCAAACCTCGCTCTCAGCCCTCCCTCCGACCCATCCAACACCGACGACGCTGCCTGCAACCTCAGACGATGGATGGACGACTGTGCCAACACCCTCGCCCCGCTGAAAAAACTTACCTACAGTGACACCACCAAAAGAGCCAGCTGGTTCACCTCGGAACTCCTAGCTTCCAAGCGTACCTGTCGGAAACTAGAGAAGAAATGGCACAGTGATAAGACACCGGACAGCCACGCAGCCCACAAAGACGCCATCCGTAACCACCACCACCTCATCAAGTCCGCCAAGAGAATCTCCTTCAAAGACCGCCTCGACAACAACGCACACAGCAGCAAGGAGCTTTTCAACATCGTGAAGGAACTCTCCAACCCCAGCTCCAACACCAACGACATCCCGCCGTCGCAACCCCTGTGCGATTCCCTCGCCACCTTCTTCCACCGCAAGATCGCCGACATCCACGACAGCTTCAACACCCAGACAGCCCCAACTAAGATCGATGCACCAGACCCGCCGCACACCATCGACCACGACCCCCTGCCAGCCTGGGCCAGCGTGAACATCGATGACACCATCAAGACCATGAGCACAATACACTCCGGCTCCCCGTCAGACCCTTTCCCGCACCACATCTTCAACAAAGCCAGCAGCTCCATCGCACCCCACCTGTGCAACGTCATCAATCTCTCCTTCGAGACCGCGACCTTCCCAGAGAGCTGGAAACACGCAGAGATCAACGCCCTACTCAAAAAACCCAAGGCGGACCCGAGAGAGCTCAAGAACTTCCGGCCCATCTCCCTGCTTCCGTTCCCAGCCAAGGTCATCGAGAAGATCGTCAACAAACAGCTAACCCGATACCTCGAAGAAAACAGCATCCTGGACCCATCCCAATCGGGGTTCCGCAGCAACCACAGCACTGAGACCGCCCTCATCGCCGCCACCGACGACATCAGGATCCTGCTGGACAACGGTGAGACCGCAGCCCTCATCCTGCTGGACCTCTCCGCCGCCTTCGACACCGTCTGCCACCGCACTCTACGCGCACGCCTCCACAACGCAGGGATCCGAGACAAGGCCCTGGAATGGGCCACCTCCTTCCTCGCCGGCAGAACCCAGAGAGTCCGCCTCCCACCATTCCGATCCGAAGCCTCCGAGATCATCTGCGGCGTACCCCAGGGATCGTCCCTCAGCCCAACACTGTTCAACATCTACATGGCCCCGCTCGCACGCATCGCCAGACAGCACGATCTCAACATAATCTCCTACGCCGACGACACTCAACTGATCTTCTCCCTCACCAAGGACCCCCTCACCGCCAAATCCAACCTCCATGAAGGAATGAAGGCCGTCGCCGATTGGATGAAGATCAGCCGACTAAAACTGAACACGGAGAAGACAGAGGTCCTCATCCTCGGCTCCAACCCCTCAGCCTGGGACGACTCCTGGTGGTCAACGACGCTGGGAGCAGCCCCGACACCCACCGACCACGCACGCAACCTGGGAGTCATCCTCGACTCAACGCTCTCCATGGCCAAGCAAGTCAACGCAGTCTCCTCCTCCTGCTTCAACACCCTCCGCATGCTTCGCAAGATCTACAGGTGGATCCCGACAGATACAAGAAGAACAGTCACCCAGGCCCTCGTCAGTAGCAGACTTGACTATGGGAACGCCCTCTACGCGGGAGCCCCGGCCAAGCTCATCAAGCGACTGCAACGCATACAAAACGCCTCCGCACGCCTGATCCTCGATGTACCACGCCACAGCCACATCACCCCCCACCTGAGGAACCTGCACTGGCTCCCCGTCGACAGGAGAATCTCCTTCAAACTCCTCATCCACGCACACAAGGCACTCCACAAGACTGGCCCAGCCTACCTCAACAGACGACTCCTCTTCTACGTCCCCAACCGCCAACTCCGCTCCGCCGACCTCTCCCTCGCCACCGTCCCTCGCATTCGAAGAACTACCACCGGCGGCAGATCCTTCTCCCACCTCGCCGCCAAGACCTGGAACACCCTTCCACTAAGCCTACGACAGACCCAAGACCTGCTGACCTTCAGGAGGCTACTCAAGACCTGGTTGTTCGACCAGTAGCAGCACCCCCCCCTTTTTTTTCTCCCCAGCGCCTTGAGACCCTCGCGGGTAAGTAGTGCGCTTTACAAATTCTGTGATTGATTGATTGTCCTTGACTGGGTCACTTTTGTTCCGGTTTCGGTCTGAGTCCCCGGTGTTGGCTCGGTCTACCTTCTCGTCCGGGCTCCCGGCTTGGCGTTTTCCTCTGATCCCTTTCCTTACGTGGATTCTGGGCTTGTTTGGCCTGGACGGGGCATTTGACCTGTTGGTGGTGCTCGCCTGGGTGCTTCTCCCTTGGTTTCTGCTGCTGCGGGTGTTGGTCCTAGGAGCTGTTGCTCTATGGTCCGTATTGTGCTTCTGGGGGCACTGGCTCACACAGGACAAGGGTTTGTATCCTGCCACTGCTTTCTACATATCCCATGGTGGTATTTGTTCGTGCAGGGCTTTTAATTGTCCGGGGGTGCTGGGATTTCCCGGTTCTCCTTCCCCGGGCAGGGCCCTGCGCTTCCTGTGTGGATTTTGTATCCTCTTCTTCTTTGTCCCTGGTTTTGGGGTGTTGGGGCCTGCTGGCTCGGGTTTGCTCCCTGGAGGTGTTGACATTGCTCGGGCTCGTTTCACCCGGCTCTTCTGTCCTTCTCGCCTTTGGTGTGTTTCTGCCTGTGGCCTTACCTCCATGTACGCTCCTGTTCCTGTCGGCTCTCCGTTGTTCGGCTGGGTCGGGCCTGGTTGTTGGTTGTGTGAATGGCCTCCTGGGTGCTCGCTTCGGCGGCTCATTTGCTACATGTGGTACGTTGCGGGGACGGTTTTGATTGGCCCCTGCGCGGGGCTGTCTCGCTCATTCGTGCTGCGTTCCCCTTCCTACCGGGTTCTTTCTGCTTTCTTGTGCGTGGTGGCCCCTGGTGGGCGTTCGCATTCCTTTCTGGTGGCTTGGCCTTGGGCCTGGTCCCTTCCGCTCTTCGGCCTCCGTGGGCGGCCTTGTGGACTTTCCGCTTTTCGCTGTTGGCCGGTTGGGTTCCCTTGGTGGCCGGGTCGCTTCGGAGTCGTTTCCTGCGGCCTCCTGGGTCTGTTTTGCCTTGTGCCTGCCTGGGTTCTATCCTTGGTGTCGCGCTCCCTTCCGGGGGGTCCTTTGTGCGACTGGGGTCCATGTCCCGCCTGTTTCTCTCCTTGCTGGTGGGGTTTTGGTGACCTTCTTTTTGTGGTTCGGTTGGGGTGCTGGGTTCCTTTTCGGCCCTCCTCTTATAGAGGTCAAGGGTGACATGGGACGGCCATGTTGGGAAGGGATGGGAGGCATGGGAGGCTAACTTTTGCTTTGGAGGGTTCTGGTGTGGAGCTGAAGCTCACTTCATTATTCATGTGGCGAGGAAGACTATACTCGGAGTAATGAAGATTACCGGTAAGTAACCGGGGCATGATCACTGTCAAAACAGGTAAAGACTCCCTTAATATGGGAGCGGCTATCAGTCATGTGGCAGTGGCAAGAATTTTCTTAACACGAAAATCACTGACTATGTCCTCGAACAAATGAAGCGGCAAGCCCATGTACAAATGCATTAAAGAAAACAGTGCAAAGAACACATGTGCATCTGGAGACATATTCTAGCCACAATAATGTGTAAAAAAAAAGTTTGCAGCGAGCAAAGCATATGAAAAACGAGCATTGGCAAAGCCAATACATGTCAACTACGAGCTCGTTCTATTATTAGCTTTGTAAATGTTTAGGCATGTTGCACAGTGCTGCTGTGGGTCACAACTTAAAAAAAAAAAGCAGCAGGTCTAGTCTAAGAAAGGTGCTGTACAAATTGGGTAAAAACATAGAAAACACGGAAAACCACAGACAGCAGAAGGGGCAAGCAACAATAGGGGCAGTGGATGAGGGCAAGCAACAATGACAGTGGGGGGTGGGGGAAAGTAACACAGAGAGCGAAGGAACATGGAGAGAGGGCGGTGAGGGCCGAAGCATCACAGATCACAAGTACTTGAGAGAGACTGATGAAAGAGAGACACACTCTAGCCAAGAGGTTAGACAAAAAGAACAAGCATTGGCATAGCCAATAGGTCTCGCCTTTGGGACCTTATAAGTGTTTAGCCATGCAACAGTTGCGTAACTAAATACTTATAAGGTCCCAAAAGCGAGACCTATTGGCTACACCATTATAATCGCGGCACCCCCGTTTTACTTTTAACATTAAAAGTAAAGCGCTTTAACATTAAAAGTAAAGCGCGGGTGCCGCGATTATAGCAAAAGTAAAGAAATAGAAAAATAATCTATTTCTTTACTTTTGCTATAATCGTGGCACCCGCGCTTTACTTTTAATGTTAAAAGTAAAGCGCCGGTGCCGCGATTATAGCAAAAGTAAAGAAATAGATTATTTTTCTATTTCTTTACTTTACTATAATCGCGGCACCCGCGCTTAAGTAAAGCGCGGGTGCCGCGATTATAGCAAAAGTAAAGAAATAGAAAAATAATCTATTTCTTTACTTAAAAGCCGGGAAAGTGAAAGTGATCGCGATCGCGATGCACTTAATGACCTGTGACGCGCGTGCACGCTCACGTGAACGCAAGCTGGTCGCCAGTGCTGTTTGCACTTCCAAAACCCGCTTACTAAAACTCTCGCCAGAGCAGCGCATGCGCTGGCTCAGGCGAGACCTAAAAACTGGTGCCCCCTCCCCCCCCAAAACCAGGTCGTTTTGTTATAGGTAATTTTGAAGTCTCCACAGTACGACTTGGGCCATTTCCTGTTGCAGCCACTATGCCTACCCACACAAGTGAGGTACCATTTTTATCGGGAGACCTGGGGGAACACTGGGTGGTAGGAAATTTGTGTGTGCCCAGTGATCCTACAACTTTCCCACACAGAAATGTGTGAAAAATTTGATTTTTTTCAGCAAAATTTGAGGTTTGCGGGGAATCTGGGTAGGGAAACGCTGGGGGATCCACGCAAGCCATACCTTCCTGGACTCCCCCGGGTGTCTAGTCTTCAGAAATGTGTGGGTTTGGTAGTTTCCCAAGATGGCTGCCGAGCCCGGGGCCAAACACCCAGGGGACCCCCCTTGCAAAACCAGGTTGTTTTGTGATAGGTAATTTTGATGTCGTCTCAACAGGTTTTGGGCCCTTGCCTGTCGCGGGTACTTGACCCACCCACGCGAGTGAGGTACCATTTTTGGGGGAACGCTGGGTGGTAGGAAATTTGTGGATCCACACAGATTTCAGAACTTTCCACCACAGAAATGTGGGGGAAATGTGGTTTTGTTGACGAAGTTTGAGGTTTGCAAGGGATTCTGGGTAACAGAACCTGGTGAGAGCCAGTCAAGTCACCCCATCCTGCATTCCCCCGGGTGTCTAGTTTTCAAAAATGTATAGGTTTGCTAGGTTTCCCTAGGTGCTGGCAGAGCTAGGGTTCAAAATCTACAGCTAGGCACTTTGCGAAAATAGGGTCGGTTTTCACTGTGAAAACGTGGTGTGTCCACGTTGCGTTTTGGGCCGTTTCCTGTCGCGGGCACTAAGCCTACCCACACAAGTGAGGTACCATTTTTATCGGGAGACTTAGGGTAACACAGAATTGTAGAGCAACTGTTATTACCTATTGACTTTCGATGCATTTCTGCCTTCCAAATAAAAGACAATGTGTAAAAAAGAAGTCATTTTGAAAAATGACCTATAATTCTCATGCTAGTATGGGTACTCACAATTTCGGAAATGTGCAAATACCTACTGTTTCTAAACTCTATATTTTGTTCCAATTTCAGAAATACATAGGTGTCTTTCATCCAGATTTTTCACTGTATATATTTTCCCAAATGAACTGCTATATACCCAGTACATAATAAAAAACCATTGCAAGACGCTGCCCAGTAATTGGCTCTGGGTTCGTCGGGTTCTTGGTGAACCTACAAGTCCTATATATCCCCACAACCAGAAAGGTCCAGCGGATGTAACGGTATATTGCTTTCAAACATCTGTCATAATTAGAAGAAGTTACAGGTGAAAACGTTGCCTCAAATGGCAGTTTTTTTTCAACGCATTTTCAATTTTTCCTATTTTCCACTCTTAATTACTATAAAGAAACCATGAAGGATCTACACAAATGACCCCTTGCTGAATTCAGAATTTTGTCTACTTTTCTAAAATGTATAGCCTTCTAGGATCCATTATTGCTTTCATACCCATTTCTACCATTAACTGGAAGAAGGTTGAAAGCACAAAAAATAGCAAAAATAGGCTATGCCAAAACTGTGTAAAAAATGTTGGTTTTCTGACAAAAGTCTGTCAGTCCCTGACAGCTGGGAAAATGGTGATTTCAGCCCAACAAACCCTTTGTTGATACCATTTGCAGGGAAAAAACCAGACGCTTTCATTTGCAGCACTTTTTTCCCATTTTTACTAAAAAAAACAACATTTAGCTGTATTTTGGCTAATTTCTGGGTCCCCTCCAGGGGAATCCACAAACCCAGGGAACCTTTAGAATCCCCATGATGTTGGAAGAAAAGGACGCAAACTTGGCGTGGATACCCTATGTGGTCAAAAAGTTACAGGGGCCTAAGCGCGAACTACCCCAAATAGCCATAAAAAGGCTTAGCACAGGGGGGGGGAAAGGCCTAGCAGCGAAGGGGTTAAGGTATCGGTGAGGGTCTTGTTAAAAGGGAGCAAAATCAGACGTGGATGGCACAGGATGCAAAATTTCCATAAGGAAGTTTGTTTTGGTCTCAATTGAGGGCAGCTGTAAATCTAGGCCCACAGCTGCCCTCTGGACAACACTGCACAAGAGACACTTTTGTTCCATTAGTGGCCAAAAGGATGAGGCAAATCCTGCATTAGGTGAGATGTCAAGCCCTCTGGCCTCTTGTAAATCCATGTAAAAGTTATCTGTGAAATGGAGGGGGGACTCTTTCCATCCCCACCATCATCATCCCGATCCTGGGGTGTCCCTTGTTCTGAGTCAAAGCCAAAAAGATAATAAAGCCTCTGTAGGCATGTCCACCTTGGTAGAGTGACCAAGACAGAGTCAAAATCTATGACTGGTTACGTTTTTGTAATCCTGTAGTGCGACACTGGTCGAGATGAAGCCTAAATCGGTTTGGTGTCCGACATCAGAATCAGCACTGGATCCTCTTCCGGTGCTGTTGATACCGCATCAATGTGGAATGGCTTGGCACAGGTCTTGGAGCAAGAGTGGAAGCTTGTGCCAGTAAGTACAGAGCCCATGGTGGATCACATGGAGTCAGAGAGTGCCAAGGAAGGAATATCTACCTGTGGTAACCCAATTAGGGGCACCTTTGATGCCTTGAGCTCAATGGTGCAACAGAGGAAGCCAAAAGTACACCAAAAATCTGCAGCATATCCTCATTAAAGACTTCAATCTGCTGTGGAGTCACCGCTCGCCGAGAAACTAGGATTGCACTGGGATCAGCTGAGGAATTTGCTCCACAACTGTTGACCTCGAAGGTGAACGACTCACATAACGATCCCCTCATGCCTTCTTGTTTATGTTCCGAGTGAGGGGAGTGGCGTAGGGGTCTGCACTTGGACTTCAACTGTGCTCAATGTCTTCCGGTATGTCGATCACTTGCCTCAGTTGTGGGACCAAGTCCGTACCGGTGCTTTTTAGCAGGAACAGGACTTGAGTGATGTCCGCGACTTCTTGTGTTCGCCGACCTACACCTTTTCCTCTGAGCCTCAGATCGCATTCAGTTACATGAGGGCACATTTATCTCATTGCTTCGAGTCATGGCCCGAGCACAGACACCAGAAACAAACCACGTGCAGGTCCTTACCGACATTTGTTTTCTACAGTCACTGGATGTTTGAAGCCTGTACTGTTCTGAGGAGACATCAATCCAGACCACAGAAAATCGATTTAGAAGTCGTCGGAAGACTGGCAAAATTGGGAATGGAGATCTGATGCGCATCGGAAGGCACAGAAAGAAAACAACGGACATCAGCGTGCATGGGTGACGCTTTTATGCAGCTCTGCTCAAGCACTTCCATGGCAGTACGGAGCTAACATGGAGACACATGGTGTCACCTAGCCATGCCTGGAAGCACTGCTGAAGGAAAGTTTTTGGATGGAGTCTGGAGAATATTCTAAGGTGATGAAACTGCAATTAGGAGTATTCATGAGAAATCACGGACCAGTGGTTGGGACAGTCTCATGAAATTGAGACATCACATACTGCACCCTCAAAAGGGCTAGAAAGACACCACAGCTGCAGCAAAATGACATAGAAGGCATTACCGCCACAAACCAAGAGACAGCAAGTACTGCAGTCTCGGAAATTGGATACAGTAGATTCAGCCCATTTATTAATGGAGGATAAAGGGTACAGCACCTTCAGGACCACGAGGTAGCAAGGGCTGCAGCCTTAGAGACCAAAGATAGGAAATACTGCACCAGAGCAACCCAGGATAGCAGGTACCAGAGTCTGAGGAACAAGGATAATGGACCATAGGTAAGTAACAGCAGGTGCAGAAGCTGCAGAAACGTGGCACGGAAGCTACCAGAGCCAAGAACCGGTAGGCAGAAGAACACACATCTAGTAGTGAAAGAAGGCACATAATAAAGTCTCACTAAGAGGAGGAACTGAAATATTGCAGCCTTGATATTGAGGGGCTACGGGACCCTCCGGTGAGGGAGGGGAAAAGGCGGAGCTTGCCTGCTTTGCTCTATCCACTCTGAACGTGGCATCTATACGTCACATCTAACTGAAAAGTCACCAGCCCCCTGTGGTGGTCACTCACCCATAAGTGTGTAGTGAATTCCCGAAGTGAACAATGCCGCTTAAGTGATGGCGTGGTAATACTCAGGGATGACTACAGTGCAAAAAATCTGCATTCTCCACCATTCCAAAACATATTGAGACGTGGGTTATTGGGAACAAAGAAAGACAAGAAAAGATGAAGCATTCCTAATACGAGATCTCAGTCAAATCCTTCTTCCCAGACTTGAAGAAACACAAGCATTGGCGTAGCCAATAGGTCTCGCGCCTTTGGGGCTTTATAAGTGTTTAGCCAGAGCTATTGACTTTGCCAATGTCTTCAAGCTGTGCTGTAGAGAAGTGTGGCTGCTGTGCGGCATGCTGAAAAGTTATAATAAAAAAGTGTCAGAAGCATTTTTGTTACTTTATATATGACCAAGAAGGCATTATGTAAAACTGAACGACCATATTAAAAAAAGTATTTACAATAAAAAAAAATCTCCGTTTTCTTTTGTTCTTGCAATGCTGGCAACTTGTTTCTGCCTATTGCAATGGTTGTTTGTTAAAGCTTTTTTTTTGAGGGGGCATAAACAATCGGAGGGTGAAGGTTGGGAACTAGTACCTGTATTATAACACTAGCAGCGGCCAGACGCTAGGGAGAATCAACAGATGCCAGATTCCGAGAGCAGGCTGAGGTGGTGCTGAGTGATGCTGAGGTGGTAGTGGTGGTGGTGGTGACTGTTGCGGAGACGATGCTGAGGTGATGCTGAATGATACTCAGGTGTTGCTGAGTGATACTGCTGTGGTGCTGAGTGATATTGTCTTGGCGCGGAGTGATGCTGTGGCGGCGCTGAGCGATGCTGTGGTGGTGCTGAGTCATCCTGTGGTGGTGCGGAGTCATCCTGTGGTGGTGCTGAGTCATCCTGTGGTGGTGATGTGGTGTCGCTGAGTAAAGCTATGGTGGTGCTGAGTGATGCTGTTGTGGCGCTGAGTGATGCTGTGGTGGTGGTGAGCGATGCAGTGGCGGTGCTGAGCGATGCAGTGGCGGTGCTGAGCGATGCTGTGGCGGTGCTGAGCGATGCTGTGGCGGTGCTGAGCGATGCTGTGGTGGCGCTGAGCGATGATGTGGTGGCGCAGAGCGATGATGTGGTGGCGCAGAGCGATGCTGTGGTGGCGCTGAGCGATGCTGTGGTAGCGCTGAGCGATGCTGTGGTGGCGCTGAGCGATGCTGTGGTCGCGCTGAGCGATGCTGTGGTGGTGCTGAGTCATCCTGTGGTGGTGCGGAGTCATCCTGTGGTGGTGCTGAGTCATCCTGTGGTGGTGATGTGGTGTCGCTGAGTAAAGCTATGGTGGTGCTGAGTGATGCTGTGGTGGCGCGGAGTGATGTTGTGGTGGCGCTGAGTGATGTTGTGGTGGCGCTGAGTGATGTTGTGGTGGCGCTGAGTGATGTTGTGGTGGCGCTGAGTGATGCTGTGGTGGCGCTAAGTGATGCTGTGGTTGTGCTGAGTAATGCTGTGGTTGTGCTGAGTAATGCTGTGGTTGTGCTGAGTAATGCTGTGGTTGCACTGAGTGATGCTGTGGTTGCACTGAGTGATGCTGTGATGGTGTTGAGTGATGCTGTGATGGCGTTGAGTGATGCTGTGATGGCGTTGAGTGATGCTGTGATGGCGTTGAGTGATGCTGTGATGGCGTTGAGTGATGCTGTGATGGCGTTGAGAGATGTTGTGTTGGTGCTGTGTGATGCTGTGCTGGCTCTGATTGATGCTGTGCTGGCTCTGATTGATGCTGTGGTTGCGCTGAGTGATGCTGTGGTGTTGCCGAGTGAGAGATAGCGTGAAGATATAATGCCCAATTAGAGAGGGTGGTGAGAGAGAAAGAGAGAGAAAGGGTGTACATAGGATAAAGAGTGGAGCAGGATAGAGAGAGAGAAAGAGGGGAGAGAGAGTGAATGAAGGAGTTTGAAAGAGAAACAGATAAAGGGGTGAGAGAATGAAAGGCTAAAAAAGATAGAGAGGGAGAGTTAATTAAGTAGAGAGAGAATTAGAGAGGGGAGAGAGAGAGAGAGAGAGAAGGAGAGAGACAATAAGAGTGGGGGGTGTGGAGTTTAAATAGAGTGAAGAAGTGACGCGGAAAAAGTAACCTTAAATATAGCTTTGTGCGAATAAATATTTTTTTTAAAAACAGTGAGAGACAAAAATACTGCTAATTAGGCTGTGACTCCCAATATAAAACAAATAGCGATATAAGGTGAAATCAACCCACCGAAGCAATATTTCTAACTAGACAAAAAAAAGCTTGCATTTCAATGCTAATCGCTGTTGTTTTTCATGTGACTGTAGTCCAGGGCCCTCAGTTGGTAATGTGAGCTGCTGCTGCGATTGAAACATCAGAGTCCAGAGAGTTAATGAGCCATGACGAGGAAATGAGGAAGAGATAGGAAACCCAGATGCCAGCTGCGCGTGCACGCCATCGTGAACTCAAGCTGGTCGCCAGCCGAAAGCCAGTGTTTGCACTTCCAAAACCCACTTACTAAAACTCTCGGCCAGACCAGCGCAAGCGCTGGTGCAGGCCGAGACCTAAAAATGTAGCATCCGATTAAGGGAGCAGTGGAAGGACACAAGTTCTTGCGGCATGCTCCGGGGAGGGACAAACAGCGGAAGTGAATGCCGCGTGACAACTTATGAAAAGCAAGCAAATGAGAGTGACAATGAACCCAAGCAATGCTAAGAAATGGGCAGCCTGTAAGACCAATGTAATTAAACAAAATGTCTTTCAAGCAACAGCACATAAGCTGTCTCAGGCGAGACCTAAACACCCATATAGAGCAGCGAAGAGGGGAGCAGCATTGCAGAACTCCAGGCAAAGGTAACTCAAGACAACAATTATGCCTTTCGAACAGGTTCCTCATCAGAGCTGAGAAAGAAACCACTGGCAAAAACAGCACAGACAGACTGGCAATAACTCAACGAATTGTGACTCAAAGAATGATGACATCAGCAAAGATACTTGAGCAGGAGTCCTGAAAGCGGAGCTAAGAACAGAAGGGGTCGTTAAAACTGGAAACGTGAAAGGGAATATGAGGGAAAACACAACTCCCAGGAAATTGGGCATGATAAGACCGCAAGCCTTGACTGAGCAGACGACTTTGTGTGCTGCAGTCACGTGACAGAGGGACATCTAGGGGGTGCTCATGTTGTGGACTCCTCACCACTTCCCCAGCGGACAGTCCTGGAAACAAAGCAGACGCCAGCACACTCAACCCGACTTCCTCTCCTGGTTACTCAAGACAAGAAGTCGTTGAAGAGTGGATACTCGTTCTGCTGCTGGAAGTAAACAAAGAAAGGGGGAGAAACTAGCCTTCAACCCTTCAGTTACTGCTAGACTATTCCTCGCCTGCAAATGTCTCAAGCACGCTTCCATAGGACTAGGCCATTGATAAAAAAAAAAAAAATGAAACCCCTCAATATTATATCAAGAAGAAAAAGTTAAAATCCAAAACATAAAATGCATATATCAAAGTATGTTTTGCGGAGAGACAGAGAAGTGTTAATCTACTTTTCGTGTTTAAAGGGGTTCCCACAAACTCTCCACTTTTTTTTCCTCCCCACTACACCAGGTTGCCTTCTCCGGTTTTCTCCACAGGTTTTCCGTTAGGACTTTCCTGCTACATTGTACTTCTAGGATGAGATCATGCAGCGCTAATGAACACTGTCCACATGAAAACATACATTTGTTTTTCATAAATTAAAAAACTAAATAAACAACGAAGATGGACTCAAAATCAATGGTTTGGAGTTCATTATTATTTTCTATATTGCGGCTTAATACCAATATGCTCTATAGATAAATATCCAATTAGGCTTTTTTCAACCAACATAAGTGGATGCAAGTAGAATGCAGAATATCAACAGTAAACAGGAATGAGCCACACTGGATGGCTCACCAAGGCCAGATCATCTTCAAACCCTCCTGCAGCGCTTAAAAAGCAGAAAAGATGTCGCATCAGCACATCATGCTGAACACGAGTCACTTCAGATCCAACTACCAGAGGCCAAGGTATAGCTAAACTCGAATCCAATAAGTACAAAAAAAAGAGACAACCATGTGTCAAGCCTTATCCCTCTATGCAGGAAAGATCTGCACTAAAATCTTTCCAGACTTATCAGCTTAGCACCCTTACTTCAGAAAAAGCCCCATCCATAAAAGGAACGTCAGATCAGTCGCGGACATGGACCTCTCCATCAGCTTCAGACTCAACAGCAGAAATCCCTCCACCTTAAATTGGCCACCATCTTAAATCTTTCCCTCTCCTCTTCCAGAGTAGCTCATCGGTTCCTTCATTGCTACATACAGCGTATAGTACAAAGTGTAAGGCAACAAAAGTCACAATGATACCTCTTTGGTCTAGAGGCATTCTCACATACTTCAGGATGACAGAACCAGTGTATGTGAACAATTAATGAAAAGCATGTAATCAACAAAACAGTGAGGAGTAGATGCTCTGGTCGCATGAAGGCTCAAGATGGCGTGCAGAGTCCTTCCCGCCAAAGCCTTCTTTGAAACCATTCACCGTGTGCTCAACGGATGCACCTACTCTGTCATCTTGTGGGTGACAGACGTTGCACTGAGGCAATGAAGTTTCTTCCCCTCCCACCGGGACACCACAATCAGAAAAGGGTAAATAAAGCAACATTTCGGATGTACTCAGCACAGACACATGGATTAGAAAATCTCTCCATAAGCCCATTGTTCCCTTTCACATATTCTGGCATTAGGGCAGCCTCAGCCTTATGGTTGTACCTTAGATTTATTAGTGTGTTATTCCAATATAAATATCTATTCTTGTGCTTCATCGAAATAAAGGGCACTTATATGCAAATGTGAAAAATATACCCTACTAACAGTACGCATTTCCTGTTTGCTTTTCTTTGCATCCTGCTTCTAACTCAAACACACTTACATTAGCCGATGTGTGTACCAAGGGTGCCCTTAGTGGTCGAAATGAGAATACAAGTCAGTAGTTACAAACAAGGCTTATGTGATAGACGGTAACTTCCAGCAGACTAAATCTCCCCCATCCAGTCCAACATAATCAGAAAAGAGGATTTAGGTGGTGAGGAATAAAGACAAAGATGCAAGTGGTTTAGTTCTAGCTGACTGGGTTTTCTGAAATCCAGAAATGCATGGTGCCTCACCAGGGGCAGTGGTGATCCATCTTGCGTACACAGTGTCCACAGCGGCTGCAGTGGTGGGACCGCTTCGGCCTCATTAGGTTACACTTGCTGCACAACTCCCACTGATCTCTCTCTAAGGATAAATAGGACATTTATACATGGTTAAGGCATGATTATTAGTCAATTTCCACAGAGATCAAACAACCTCAAAGACATACCAGGTGAAAAGAAAATGGGGGAAAAAAACCGATCAAGATCGTGGAGAAAAATAAAATAAAATACTACCTTAGCTTTTACACCCGGAAGGCAGCAACAGGAATTTGGGGCTTGGCAGCAGGAGGGGTGCAGATCCATAGGCCACCTCTTTGATGCGGATGGGCCCATTCCATTTAGCTCCCTGAGGACAGATGGAATATTGCCAGAAGGAGAAAGATTACGATACACCCAAGTCAGGCACTGGGTTCTGAGTCGTGGGACTAGAGAAGCCGTGCAACGACACCTCACTGCGTATGAGAAGTGGCTCCTTAGCAGAACCTTGGATAAACGATTAGTGGCGGACCTCTACAAGATGCTACTAGGCCCAGGGTCAGGGGGCAAGTCTGCGTCTCAACCGAGATGGGAGCGAGAGCAGGGTAGAGAGCTAACCTCAAAGGAGGCGGGGTACCTACCACAGGGCTAGGCGCACATCACCTAACGTGGCAAGCACAGAAATAGCGGTGAAAATAACCACATATTGGTACTTAACCCCAGCTCGCCTACACCAAATAGATCCCGCACGAGAAGGTAAATGCTGGAGATGCCTCACAGAGAGTGGCATACTTACACATATACTGTGGGATTGTACGAAGTTGTCACGATTCTGGGAGGAGGTCCTCACGGACATTGATACACACTTCTCTACCCAGTTACCTAGATTCCCATCATACATTGTGTTGGGACTCCCGAATCCACTTACCTACCCACTCCGGTCCAGACGAGGCAGACAAACCACACTAGCACTCCGAGCGGCACATCAAGCAATTCTAGCGTGTTGGGGCACTGATAGAATACCACATAGGTCAGACTGGCTACATAGGATCTGGGGTCTACTGGGTATGGAGCGCCTGTCCTCAGCATTGAGTCCAGGGGACGATACATTTCGGGACATATGGAGACCGTTCTTTGCCCTTCTATCACAGGAATTCACCGAGATCACATGTCCCCGATACCTTAGAGTGTTGAGGCTGATAGGAACCCCACAGCCAGTGACCACCCTCAGTGAGTCAAATGCAGCAGATGATACTTAAGTCTCCTTTGAATCCGGAATAAGCAGGCACCCGGGGGGTGGGAGTGTAAGTTGGAGGTGGGAGTTATACGGGGCGAGGGTAGTTTTCTTGCACTAGTTCTATTTGGTTATATGGAAAATGTTGCAATGCACCTGACAAGGGGGAATGTTGACGCTGAGTCAGGAATATATTTTGATGTCTTTTTGCGGCAACAATAAAACAATTTAAACATAAAATACTACCTTATTCATACCCATCAATCAGTCTTACTATTCTGGATTTTTTCATTATAAAACTGAGAAGGTTACAAAATCCTTTGGAAACGGTGTCCAGCACACCTGAAGTACAATTTTTCCTTTAAGATCTTATGCAATACTCACAGGTAAGACTGTTTAATGCTTTACCCTATCAATTGCAGTTTTCACAATGTCCATCATTACATCAGAATTAAAAAGGACAAATTTGGTACTTTCAATTCTCATTCTTTTTATCCAGGTATCTTATAAATTATATCCATCTTAAAGGATTACAACAGATTAAATCCAAGGCATACCTACTACTTATGCCTGAGAGGACAAGAACCAGTTTAAAAATTTTAAAACCTTGGATCGGCTTAGTACAAGCATGAAAACAGACGGCGATGTATATCCACAAATTTACCTACAAGTACACATCACCGCATTTTGTAAATATTGTTTTAACACTTCCAACTAGTGGCCTTTAGGCAAAAACCGTTTGAGTTCAACAACCAGTGTCAGGGGGCACCATCATATTGTTTTGTAATTGCATTTATATAGGCCTTCGTAAACCTGACCAGGCCCAGAAGTGCATTATCAGAAGAGTAGCATGCTACATGGTAAATGAGATCTTGGATGCAAGGGCTCTATATAGCAGAGAGATGTATTTGTGAAGGGTTTTTATGTCATGCGCGATTGATCGGAGTGGTGCTCTTAGTGTGTCTTCGGATGCATTCACACTGTTGTTCACACAACCCAAGCCTCAAAAGAATTTTACTGCTGCAAAAGCAATCTTGGGCTCCCCAGCTCAATCCAAGCAATGCATTCAAGTGAAGTGCAGAAAGCTGGATGGATATAAACGGCATCTTGGAGACCGTGAGTATCAACTAGCTAATGGATGCAAGTCGTCAGAATGTGGGTTATTAATTTGAGAAGGGGTACAGTACCCTTACCAACCTAATAAACACAACCTGTTTAGGTCTCAACACGGTTCTAAGAGAAACTCTGTTCAACCATTTCTCGCAGTGGCACAAGAAGCAGGCAATTGCCCAGACAAATGTGTGTTTAGTTCAAGTAAAAGCAAAAATAGTAAAGCAGAGTAATAAAAAGTAAAATTCTCAATAAAATTTAGGAACAGAGTAAAATTTAATGCACAGAAAAATAGACATCAAAATATTAAAAATTAGATAAGAGGAACCAGTGAAATGAATTGTAAAAATTCTGAGGCAAAAACCACAAAGAAAACACAAAGTCTCACTGTTCGGTTCACAGTTCCCCTGGATCCAAGCACGATTTCAGGCCCATCGCAATGGAGCAGAAGTCAGGTAAGGTAAGTGGGTCAAACCGGTTAAAGTTTTGAACCTTGGAACTTAGTCTACAGTTTGGAGCTGAAAGTCTTCAAGCAGGGCAAGGTCCAAAGCTGAAGCCAGCTCGGCCTCGCTCAATGTCGGATACAACATCACCAAGCTCCTGTTGAAGCTATTGGTTTAGTTGCCAAAACAATGAGCGGGACAAAGCTGGAATATTGATTTGCCACCTCATCCTGGTCCGAGGCTTTATTTTTAAACTTGGTCACTTCTGTTCTCAGGATCCATCAGGGGCTAGGCTGGAAGATGTAGCTGAACAGGGGTCTAAGACGCTGCATAACTTTACAATAAGTTCCTGCAGAACTAATTTTCAGCATGCCAAAAAGCTCAGATTGGAATGAGTCTACTTTTCTTGCCTCAGAATCTTCTACCGGTCATCCAGAGGCAAAAAAGAAATAATAGTTAGGGCCCTTCTTTAGTGAACGGCAAGCTGTACTTAGTTATACCAGGTCAGAGGAAGGCTCAGCCCTGACAGAGTATATCCCACCATATTTAGAGTTCTCTGGCAGGCAGGCAGAAATCTCAAACCCTTCAGCAATTGCATCATATAGGCGGCTCTGTTGACAGTTTGATGAGCAGCTGCCACGCATAATGCAGCAACTGTGCAATGATAGAAGTGGATCTGATTAACCACACATCCCACTAGTGAAGGCTGTAATGGGTACAAGAAGGCTCTTTTGCACGGAAGCAGCAAGAATTCAGTTAATGTGTGCTACATCAGACAAGCACCATGCCACCATAAGGAAGCAACGTGGGTAGAAGGGGGGGAAAACCCAACCAAAAGCACCGTCTATTGAGACTGGAGCATTCCAGAGAGAGTAACAACAAATAATGAATATAAAAGTAACAAAGATATGAACCAATGAAAGTAAACATACGGAAACTAAGGTCCTTTTTTATTTTCCCAATCAAAAAGTACATTGTTTAAGCTTCAGTTATTGATGGACAATCAGAGTTACAATATATTTAAACATAACACAATTTGAATGTACAATATTAGGGGAGGTGTTTGGGACGGTCCTTTGAAACTTCTGTTCAAGTGATATTTCAAAATTTACAAACCGATGATGTTTTGCAAAACGTCAAGAGTGGTCATGAAGAGATGAGAAACAACTTGACACGTGTTTCGTCAATATGACTTTATCAAGGCTGTAACTATATCTATATGGAAATTAAAATACAGGCATGTCTGAAAATAAGTAGAGAAAGTAACAAGGTATAAAAAGAAAGAGAAGAAAAAAAAAAAAGAAACGTCCACAGTGCCATGTAGTCTGTAAACACTAGGAGTCCTCATTCTGAAGACTAGTGCACTAGCAACAACATTGATCGGATTTTGAGTAGCACCATGGTGATCGTGGTGAGTGCACATGCATAAAAAGCATAAGGGCATTCAAAAAAGATGCAGGTTGCTCAGTATAAGAAAACCGACAGAATGCAGGTTCATACCACCAGTGTTAATACCATCAGTGCAAGGAAGATTAAATGTGCATGATATGCCGATAACTACCATAAATGGATTGATATATGTAGGAATGATTGAAGATTCAGGTCCAAAAGATTCCTTAAAAAAAGGAGTAAATAACCCCCAATGACGTAAATATATAATTGTCAGCAAGTCAGAAAAAGGAAGATGGAAAGAGTGACAATTGAAGATAGAATCAATGGAATGAGTGATAGTTGTCTATACTCACTCTAGGAAGATGTGTGTCAGTTGCTTAAGGTAATATTGACTCAGCGATGCGATGTTGGGCCGCACTGCAGAATAAAAGTAAATTATCCCAAAAGAGTGGGGAAAGTATCTAGGGAGTAAAAAATGAAAATACAAAAAAATAACTACCCATATTATATTAATGGATGAAGTTCCAGTTAGTATACTGGCCCTCTGTAGTTATTCTAGGACTTCCTTATTTGGTGACAAGAACATATTACTGTAAGCACACTAATGATGTAGATTAAAAAGTGAGTAAAACTAACTTGAAACAAATTAGTAACATGATTGCGAGTAGTTGTTAGTGCCGTTAATCTTAATTGACAAGCTTCAATCAAAGTAAAGAATATATACGTGTGCAAAAAAGGGGGAGAGGTAAATGTAGTTCACGCAGGCCACAGTTGCCACAAAAAGGAGTAAATACAGCTCATACTGGATTACCAAGAACTGCACCTCAAGAGTGCTTGACAGATTGCAGTATGTATAATCACATTAATAGTAGACTATCATGATGCCGGAAAACCTTTATTTTTTTTTTAAATTGTGGTTGACTGGTTACTGCCGTGGTACTGGTTAGAGTCACAACATGGTATCTGAAAACAGCCTCGATCAGTGGTTTTAAACCTTTTGACTTCTGTGGACCCCATTTAATCATTACTGGACCCGGGGACCCCCACTGCATCATTATTGGAATGCATAAGCATTTTCGAGGATTTGAATGACACACCAAAACACAAAAAATACAGAAACGTTCATCAAACAAACACACAAATGATGAAATATTTAATTTAATTCTCAAACAAATATTTTAAAAAAATGATTTTAATAGGAAGGTGGGAGCTTATCTAATTTCGACAGAGGCCATTTATAATCAATACTATATTCTGTTTGAAACACTTGTACTGCTCCAACCAATCAATTGGAGGATGCTACCTTAATTTTAAGCCTCAAATCTCAGATTCCTTAACATATACAGAAAGTTTTAAAATTCTCATACATTTTGCTTATTCATTAATTTACAATTTATTTATCTGTTAATATTATTTAATTTTGTAAGTGGTCAAGGATCAGTAAGCTGGCTTTGTGAACTCCCAGGGGTCCCAGAACCACAGGTTAAGAACTTCTGGTCTAGAGCGATATCAGTTTACGGTTTGACAACCGCAGTGACGGAGGCAAATGCAGAGTTCATGGACGCCGAAACGGCATGCTCCAAGTATGCATCATTTAACTAGCCTGCTATTGAGGTAAAAAGGGGGCTCAAGAAGAATTAGGAAGAACGCTGCCATATTGGAATGATCAGTAATGCCAATGCTGTGTAGAAGCTCGGACTGACATTGTGAATATCCAAAAATTAAAGTAGGAGAATATCATTGTTTAAGGACCGAACAGAATACATAGAAAGCGTAGGCAAATTCCAAGCATACTATTAGTATTGTTAGGAATGGAGGGACACAAGAACATACTTATCAGTAATTAGATTTAAGGACATGTAAGTTCACATGCAGTGTGTAAAAGAAAACAGTGCAGAAAATCATGTGATGCGATATCTGTAGACAAATAAATATACCAATATCGAGCATTTATAAAGAAATGAACATGGTGAACAGTGTCTTCTCATAATCTATATATATCTGTAGTAACAATTACAACACTCAATACCTAACAATGGCGCAATAATTACAATGCAACCAGTCAACAGACAATACAAACTCCATGTTTGCACATTGCAAACTGTGTGAGGGATTCGTGCCAATTGCTTGATTCAATGAACAGACCATGAACATAGAGTGATAATTATTCAGAAATTAGAAAATGATGTAATTCCCGATCCTGGTAAAGACCCTTGTCCACAGTTCATAAATTAATATTCCACTTTTCTTCACTCTTTCGCAAGGCTAAATTTCCGCTCCCCCTCTTGGGTGACATTTAGTTGTTTCAAGTGCATGAAACTCAAAGAAATAGTGTCTAGTGTTGGATATTCACAGCCCAGTGGAATGCGAAACATCCGAGGCCTTCCCAGTTACCAACAGCGAAAAGCATAGGTGTGTTCTAGCACCCACACTGTTCAGCATGATTTTCTGCCACTCTGATAGATGCCTTCCAGCACTGTGCTGAAGGAGTAGGCCTGAAGTACAGGACTGATGGGAAACTCTTTAGTTTGAGTACCGTCACCAAGGCAGGCCTCGAAAAATCATAAAAATGTTACTAGACATGCAGGTCTAGTAACTTGAATAATCTACTTGACCTAACTGTAATGTACCTGACCCATAAACTGGTCTCCTTATGCCATCCTAGTCAAATATTTTATTTTGCATAGCCACCTTTTCTTCATTATCACATGAGAGCTCCTTCCAAAATGTAAGTTTAGCATTCCGGCTGTACAGAAAACCTATTTGGTTTGATTTCATAGACTAAATGTTTGCTCCATGCAAAAACCAGGCCCACATATAGTGTACACATGACCCTGACTTCCCTCTTAGTTCACTAATAGCCTTGCCATTGGGGCAGGGGCAGGAATGTTTCTCTGTTCATCTTTAAAAACTCACTTTTAATAAATATATTACTAAAGCATAAGGAGGTTATGCGTTGCCATTTACAGACAGCACATTTTCCATTGAAATGGCCAGAAACTTCCCACTAACATGCAGTTTCACTTATGAAACTATATAGTGTATAAACAATAATCTGTGGAAATTGAGTTTCTACAAACATTTATCATGTTCACATCACTAAGAAAAGTGTTCTGATTTGTTTTCATACTATTAAAAAAAAAAATTTCATCACGCAGAATTACAAAACAAGGGCTTTCATAAGTACTGAGATTTATTTTGAAATGTTTGTACAGTTCACTTTTTAGCTATTTAAATGAGTTAGAATAAACCATGACACCCTACAGCCTTTCATTTTTCACACTTTCTTTACAAAATCCTCGAACTTTGCAGTCAGAGAAAGAAAATTAATTGTAGATGTAAACTGATATTTGACCTCTGTCTCTGAACACAGAATTGATGTGATAAGATAAAAAACAGATTTAAAGGCATCTTCAATGCACCTTCACTTTTGTGAGTGAACAGAACACCTGTTATTAGTCAGCTCGCCACAGTAGGCCCTAAATATAGCTCGCCCTGATAAAATCTGACTCGCACAGGGAGTGAGCAAGTAGATTTGTTGAGGCCTGCAAGGTGAAGGAAACTGTGCTGCAAGACTTTCTCTTTGCCGACATTGTGCTCTGAATGCTAGTACAGAACAAGAAATGCAAGCCAGTATGGACACGTTTTCATCTGCATGCAGCAACTTTGGTCTCACCATCAACATCAAGAAGAATGAGGTCATGCGCCAGCCAGCTCCATTTCCAGAACCATCCATCCATCACTGTAAATGGACAGAGACTGCAGGCAGTGGACCACTTCACGTACCTGGGCAGAACCCTTACCTGAGCACTGTCAATCGATGCTGAAGTAAACTGCAGAATTGTGAAAGCCCGATCTGCCTTTGGCAAATTGCGCTCCAACCTTTGGTAAAGTCCAACTAAGCTGAAGGTCTAACAAGCAGTGATGCTTCCAAATCTGCTGTACGCCTGCAAGACGTGGACTGTCTACTGGAGTCATACACAACGGCTCAATCACTTCCACACGTCCTGTCTGCGCAAGCTTCTGAGAAACAGATGGCAGGACAAAGTGCTGGATACTGAAGTCCTTTCCAGAGCCAGCCTACTGTCAGTTCATACACTGCTGATGAAAGCCCAGACCAGATGAATGCTTCAACATAGGCGACCTAATCTCAAACTGGTAAGATAATACTACCAGGGCAAACTCAAACTCAATTGAGAGGGAGTTCTTAGATAAAGCTAACTGGACAGGAAGGGATCCAAATCAACAAAAAATACATAAAGGTAAACCCAGGATAATACCTTTATACGGTATTGAGTCTGCCTTGGTAGTATTACCTTACCAGGGTGAGATGAGGTCACCTATGATGAAGCATTCCACATAGAGTTGGTGAGGCCCCCACTTCCAATTTAAGTGGCATCTCTTGATAGTATTTTCTTTGGGATCCGATTCGGAATACCTATGATATAGACCAAATCTGCCTTGTATCTTCAGCCACCGCACTAGTTTGTGATATTTGATTTGTGATTGTGGAGGGTGTACTGTGGCATATCTCTATCTCTGACAAGGTAGCGCCGCCTGGATAGGGGCGTCCCCCTGAGCACAACGTGAATCCACAGGAAGTGGGTAAGTATTGCAAAGTCACAGTCTTCAATGTGTCCAAAATGTTTTTAATTTGTAATGTTCAGGTATGATATTTAAATCTTCATATCAAAAACGAAAAAACATTCCATGGGAATATAAATGATTACTCAATCCCAAATATATAGATGGTTATATCAAACCCAATGCATTTCGGGCCATGTGGCCCTTCATCAGGGGCAATGGTTCTGTAAATAACAAAAAAGGATACCATGAGGCGAACGCGCTCTCCGGACAGCAAAATGAAACACATAAAGAAATAATATTACCCTATATAGCATGCCAGTGACTAAATGTTAACTAACTGGTTGTTTACGAATATGTGATGAAAATGATGTTCCTTGGAGTACCCAAGCAGTATATGTGCACGTGACAAATGAATCAAGGAGTATTCTCATGTAAGGAAGAGGTGAACGGAAAAGTGCGGTGAGACGCTGAATTGAACGATTAATGCGTGAAAATGGTGATCGCGACTGTTAAATGCAAAAGAGGACTAATGCAGGCAACTATAACACAAACCACCTGTATAACGTGCAGAAAGTCTACCGCGTGTACAAAAAGGAACACATGAAGCTAACGTGAACAAATGAAAATTACTTATATGCACTGGAAGTAAAGACAGCGTGATCGTTTACGAAGTCAACGAGGCCACGAAAGGAAACCGGAAGAATATACAGACTGAGTGAAAATAAATGAAGGACTAAAAAGAAACCCATCTGTCTATTTCTGTTGCCTGCATTAGTCCTCTTTTGCATTTAACAGTCGCGATCACCATTTTCACGCATTAATCGTTCAATTCAGCGTCTCACCGCACTTTTCCGTTCACCTCTTCCTTACATTAGAATACTCCTTGATTCATTTGTCACGTGCACATATACTGCTTGGGTACTCCAAGGAACATCGTTTTCATCACATATTCGTAAACAACCAGTTAGTTAACATTTAGTCACTGGCATGCTATATAGGGTAATATTATTTCTTTATATATTTCTTTATGTGTTTCATTTTGCTGTCCGGAGAGCGCGTTCGCCTCATGGTATCCTTTTTTGTTATTACAGAACCAGTGCCCCTGATGAAGGGCCACATGGCCCGAAATGCATTGGGTTTGATATAACCATCTATATATTTGGGATTGAGTAATCATTTATATTCCCATGGAATGTTTTTTCGTTTTTTGATATGAAGATTTAAATATCATACCTGAACATTACAAATTAAAAACATTTTGGACACATTGAAGACTGTGACTTTGCAATACTTACCCACTTCCTGTGGATTCACGTTGTGCTCAGGGGGACGCCCCTATCCAGGCGGCGCTACCTTGTTTGTATCTCATCACACCATTTGTCAGATGGTGATACCCCAGAAGCACACAACAAAACTACAAATCACCTACCATCGGTGTGCGCAGCCCCATTTCGTTTTTTCAATATCTCTATCTCTCCCATCGTGTTATGTGACTAAGGTCCATCCTTCAAATCAAATTGAATCTATCCCTTATGGAGAGATGACTAGACTGCGACGCAATTGTAGCAAAGACAATTTTTCAGGAGGAACACTCACTCTTGGATAGGGGCTATAAAAGAGACACTGACCAGATCTAGAACCAAGATATTGAAGGTATCTAGAACAAAATTGGTCACTACACACAAACAACGAAAGAACAATGGGGCTGATTACGATGGCGGTGAACCCGCCACCGGCAGGCTGCCGGTGGCGGGTTCACCGTCATCGTACTGCGGTTTTCCACCCTCCAGATTACTATGGCGGGCGGAAAAGTGACAGTCGGAAAGACCGACCGCCACGGTTCCGACAGGCGTTTTTTTTCTGACCGTCTGTCGGAGCAGCCGCATTGCCCAGAATGGTGGCGGTGCCTGTCAGGCACCGCCGGTCACATTAGGATGGTCCATCCCCGCCAGCCTTTCCATAGCGGTTCATTTGCCATGGAAATGCTGGCGGGGATGGACTTTGGGGGCCAGTAGCGGGACCCCATTTCCCCCAGGCACATTGGTTTTGCACTTGGGGGGCATCTATGGTGCCTCCCTACATCATCCCCTTTGGTTTTGCTATGTTCGCTCTAAGTTGGCAGGGTATGCCCAGACGTGGGTCCCTTGCTCACTTTGCCACTGGATTCAGGATAGCCTGGCTGATGACGGCTGTAAGCCAGAAACCGGTTCCAGGATGCATGATTCCGGACCAGGGAAGACATGGCTTGGCAGTTCGGACTGGACTGTTCCCATGAGGCACAGGGTCAGACTGATTTGCATATGGCCATGTCTGAACTGGGGTGGCGGAGTGAGCTAAAGAATGATGATGGATTAAACCCAGATCAGTTGACTGGGGGTGAGTGCTTGCAATGTTCAACACTCCGTCCATCATCCCCTTTGGTTTTGCTATGTTCGCCCTAAGTTGGCAGGGTATGCCCAGACGGGGGTCCCTTGCTCACTTTGCCACTGGATTCAAGATAGCCTGGCTGATGACGCCTGTAAGCCAGAAACCGGTTCCAGGATGCTTGTTTCCGGTCCAGGGAAGACATGGCTTGGCAGTTCGGGCTGGACTGTTCCCATGAGGCACAGGGTCAGACTGATTTGCATATGGCCATGTCTGAACTGGGGTGGCGGAGTGAGCTAAAGAATGATGATGGATTAAACCCAGATCAGTTGACTGGGGGTGAGTGCTTGCAATGTTCAACACTCCGTCCATCATCCCCTTTGGTTTTGCCTCCCTACATTTCCCTGCACCATGTGGCAGGCACTGCGTGGTGCCTGCCACGTAGTGCAGGGAAATGCAAAACCTGCCTTTTTCCCATTGCGGCGGGTGCTGCAACCAGCAGCACCCACCGCAATGGGAAACATGTACAATGCGAATGCCACAGTGGCGGTCGCATTGTAATCTGGCCTGTGGGACCGCCGACACTATGTTGGGCGGTCCCCATCTCCGTTAAGAGCCCGCCATCCTAATCAGGCCCAATGTTGCTATTCTTCGGTTAATTACAACATACAATCACCCAGAGGTGGCATGTATAAAAATTTTCTCAAAAATTGGCACACCCTCAATTTGAATGGTACATTACAACGTATCATCTCCAAGAAAACAAAAGTAACTTACAAACGTGGCAAAATATTGAGGGACATGTTGTGTCATAGCTTTCTAAAGTCTACTTCCATTACTAGACCTATTTCCTGGCTGAAGGTCAAACCTGCAAATTTTTATAAATGTGGCAATAGTAACATGTGTCAGGTAGATGCAGACGAAACACCAGATTGAACATATTACCGCAATAAGAAATACATTATTCTTGTCTTTAGCAACTGTAACTCCAAGTTTCTAACCCATGCCATTATCTGCCAATTTTCTCTTATGTGTTTAGGGAGCACTATCAGGAGACTAAAGGAACGCATCCGCAGCACATTAGAGCTATACGTAAGAATGATGCTTCATAACCATTAGCTGTCCACGACTGAACATCCAACACTAGACACCATTTCTTTGAAGTTGCATGCACTTGAAACAACTAAATGTCACCCATGAAGGGAAACCGAACTTTACTCTTGAGAAAGAGAGAAGCAAAGTGGATTATTAATTTATGAGTGTGGCCAAGAGCCTTAACCAGGATAGGGAACTGCATCATTTTTTAATACCTGTTTAATTATCATACCATGTTAATAATCTATCCATTGAATCAAGTAATATGCACAAACCTCTCACACAGGTTCGAATGTACAAACATGGGGTTTGTATTGTGTTTGTTGACTGGTTACATTGTAGTTATTGCAACATTGTTAAGTATTGATTGTTGTACATGTTAGTATGTATATGTATGTATAATTAGAAATATATATACACACATATATATATTCTCATTAGGAGAAAACAGTGTTCACCATGTTCATTTCTTTATACATGCTTGATATTGGTATTTTCCTCAATATTTATTCATCTATTAATGTTGCATGACATGATTTTCTGCAGCATAACAATGTTTTCTTTTACACATTGCATGTGGACTTACGTGTGCTTAAATCTAATCACTGTCAAGTATGTTCTCATGCCACTCCATTCCTAGTATTACAGCCTGATGGGCATTCTCTCCATGTGGGCAGTGTTCTTTTTAGATAATAAGATCCCCCTCATATGGTGTTTTATGTGTTTACCATGGATACAACAGTTAAGGGCATGTTTGATGCGAGTGGCTGATGTCTGCTGCCATTGAAATCCTCCAGTGTTGTTTGACCGTTTTTTCCAGCTTGTGATTTAGAGGTTATATGCATTTTCCTTGATAGCCCCAGGTACCTACATTAGTTTTACACACCCTGGAGCACATTCAAGCACTTTGGTGAATTTGGGACTAGACCGCATGGCTGACAAACAATACGTTGTCCTCAAGCTTGATCACTTTCACTGAGCCGCCATATTTTACTTATCAGCTCGTGCTTTTATGCTCCCATCCGGTTTCTGGTCTACATATGCACGGGATAAAATAGTTTCAACAACGGGTTTATGCATGGCAATTTTTGATCACCATGTTCGCACACAGACATTAGGAGCACTTGCATGTATTAGTATACATGTCTCATATTTTTATCAATATGTTTTTCAGATTATCCGGTTTTCGCTTACCAGCTTTGTTAATTTTTCCTAAGTGGGTGCACACTGCCTTGTCTTTTGTCCTGAAGAAGCCATAATTCAATAGGCCAAAATGCATCGACCAAACATTATGAGGAGCCAACGCTGAAGGTTCAAAAAGAAAATATATTTGCCGACTGCCATCAAAACTCTTGCTGGATGCTTTGCATGAGAAATCGGGAGTCCGAGAAATCCAGGTGAGTATAAGACCCATTTGGGCTTAAATCTTTTGATTTCTCTTTCATTATTGACAGCACTGTTACACACTCTCCATCATTTTCCTATACGTTTATCACTCAGTCTGGGTTTTCCAATTCCTAGTCAGTGAGAGTGATCAGAGGAAAAATCTAATCGGACATCACGTTGAGTAATTCTGCACTTGGCCTAGACCGGGTTTTCCACGGTTTTATCTTTGACTGCTTCTTTCTTGAGCACTTTCTTTCCTAGCTGCTTCTTTCCCGCCGAGCTAACACTCAGTTGATATATAACAACAATTAATTTATGTTATTGACATATTTTTAAACATGTGATATATTGCAGGTTCTCATTTCTTTCCAAGTGTGGCATTTCCTGAAGAAAGCACTCCAGTTTGCCAAAATGCGCGTAGAAAATGAAATGAAATTATAACATATGGCTATCAATTTCCAGTCACAGATATTACCATTTGATTGTATCTAGTCTCAATGATGAATCATGTAGCTACTATGCTAGTTTTTAAATTGTAGATATTTTATTTTTTACATGTTTAGTATGTCATTTGTTGACACTTATTGGTATTCACTTTCTTATTATGTGGTTTCAGTAACCTGACATTGTAATGATTGTCATTATTCTTTTGTATTAGGTGTGTGTTATGATAATTTATGTTATTTTTCCTTAGGAGGTTTCTATACCCCACTGATTAGAATAAGATCATATTTAACTTTTTATTCATTCTTAAGATTTAATAAAGTATGTATATTTTTTCACATGTTCTGTTGGCCTACATCTTTATATTGTAGAGTTAATTTTGAATAGGTTGCCAAGGAGTAGTTTTTTCACATTGTTGCTTAGCACGCATTTATATTTGACGGCCCTATGATTTTGTGGACTATCTCTAGACAAACCTTTGGTTCAATTTGTACTCCCGGTCGTCTCATTACTAGACTGTATATAATATTCAAGGACAGTGTGTTTTATACACTAAAGATTTTGGAATTCTTGTGATGTGCTAATATATACAATAAATTGATGTTGAAACAATGTTTTTCAAGCATGCAAAACATTTAAGCATCATGGGGTTCTCAAAAGGAGATATTCATCTATGAATATTTGATTAATGCTTGAAAATAATGTTATACATGTCCAATAACAATTCATGTGCTACTGTTGACTAAATGGATTAGATAAATATGTCCTGCTAGAGTGTTTCTTTTGTTTCTCACCTAATTTAGATGGGCGGACATAAAGCGGATTTTCAATACCCAACACCGCCAGGAAAAACCTGGCAGTAAGAGGTACTGAAAAGTGCTCAATGGCCCCCTCACCATGGGAGGAAACTCCCATAACGGGGGGGGGGGGGATTATTTTCAAAAAGAAAATCCGGCTTTGGCAAAAATAAAAAAACATTGTTAGTTTTCTGTACGCTCCATCATGTTGACGGAACCATCAGTCAAACTTACAATACATTGACAGGAACCGCCGTAACAGCAGTCCCTACAAATGCTAGAAATATCTACTGGGCCAGTGGACATTTCTAAATTTGGCGGGCGGCACCTCCATCAAAGCGACGGAACAATTTGCATCGGACCCACAGACTGGCCATTCCAACTGGACTGTTGCTATTGGAGCAGTACAAAAGCTGATTTGCATATGGATAGTTCCTGTCTGAGGTGGCATTGTGGGCAAAAAAAAACAAGGTTCTAGGATGCGACCAAGTAATTACCGCTGGCTGACATTAATTCAAGCATTCCGCCCATCACTTTTTTGTTTTCTTCACCAGGAATGAATGGTAGTAGTTCCTGTCAGCCACATTTAGCACATCTAATTCAAAGAAATGTCTGCCGAAAGCTACTCTTTGTTCTGCCAACTGTTCAATTCCACCTCCAAGATGGGTAATCCCTGGAAAGTGACAACTTTTTCACAACACTCCAGCTTTCCTGGGCCCAGAGGTCAAGCCACTGTCCTCCAGGAGCAGAGTCATTAGTTGCCAGACAATGATGTGTATAGGACCTCTGGAGTAGGACTGAGAGGCAAAGTAGTTCTAAACTGGTTTTCCTTCATGCAGCAGAACACACATTTTTAAAAGTAGTTTTTTAACTACAGCTATCAAAAATGTACTTTTAACATTGAATTTGGTTTTTAAGACTAAGTGAAAAATAACATTTAATCTTGACTCTGGTGTTTTGCCAGAGTTATGAAATGATGATTTGAATTTGCTCTTGGCCTGTTCCAAAAGAATGCAGTTACGTACACAGCGAAAACAGCTTTTGGGCAATTGCTCACTGTGAGGGCATAGCATTCCCAATAGTCTGCTACATTTCTATTCTTCTCTGAACCTGCTTCTAACAGTTAATGCCACAATGCCACAAAAACTGTGGTAATTAACTAACCAGGGATTACATTGTCAGAGAAAGTGTCTGATAACGGATATCTTATCCCATGTCCCTTTAGACTGTCATAAACTTCACCCACCGAAGACTGAAAGTTATTCCACATAAGCAAGTAACCCCTTCTTACAGATAGCACTGCTACTTTACCACCACATTTTCTTCTGTGAGGACACAGTCCTCAAATACTAAGAAGTTTGGTGAGAGATGACCTCATTGTCATTTTCCGAAAAAGTCCATCCTACCTATCCCTGACGAATACATTTTTTTCAACAACACCTGGCGAAATTTGCCAAAGACATTACTGCTTTGACCTGTCTCCAATCCAGGCAGTGCATGTCTCTTCTCCATCAATCGCCTGTGGTAAGAACTGCATTTTGCAAGGTCTGACTGGAGATCTGCTCTGTGGGTGAAGAGCTGGCAGCTACTATGCACAGGGAGATATTAGGTCTGTGCAGAGCCTGCCAGTGGTTGATACATTTGTTTTTGTCAGCTTTGGGGCACCTAGGCTTCACAACCGCCTTTTGCAGCCCTCCCTTTGATGACAGTGTCCTGTTATCTTTTCTTTTAACTCAGTCCAGCTGGTCTGGGTAGAGGGGGAAAGGGATGGTAAGTGATCCTGGGTTCACTCCACCAGTGCCAGTGGAGACTGAGCTTGTCTCATTGAAAATTCCTAACTGGTTCAAGGATTCAATGCCCATTCGAGAGGTCAGTGCGCCTGGATTGGAGGGTACCTCATCAACACCCCAAGTGCATGGTTTACACCACTGCAGGGGTAAATCTGCCACACTTGGCTAATGTAGTAAATATAGCTATTGGAGCTCAAGGAAGCCTCACTTAAAGCAATGCCCACGGTCTTTATGTGTGTACAGCCCTTCCGCCTCCCATAGCACAGGAGCCGGGGGGAGGGGGGCGGATTCACAGCTTCTGACACGGTCTATTGATGACGCAAGATTTAAAAAATCACAATGCACAACACATTTGCTGATTGAAGACACGAAAAGCTGAAAGTACACCTTGAACACGTTACACACAGAGACACATGAAACTGAGACAAGTGTAGAATGAAGAAAACATACATACAAAGTAATATTAATACATATAAACGATTTGCACTAATACATTTCTTATGTACATGTTATTAACGTTTACTGATGGAATTATGCTATAAATAAAGTGGCCTATTGTTTCTAATGCTTTCTGTTAGAAAGCTCCATTTCGAAAAGTTGGTGGAAAAACGTGTAGAAACTATATACGATCTTGAAATTTTGCATAATAATACTAGAGATTCTATAGTTTATGAAAAGTTAAAAAGCGAATTTTGTGATGTGAATGTAGAAAATTATACACATTTGAATGTTGAGAAAATTTGTGGTAGTGGGGTATTTCTAACATTAGCTATCTTCATGTAATGTTTGGTGAAAGTTCTGTATATTCTTTTTTGTATTGATTTCAGTACATTATGTTTGATGTTCGTTTAGAGTTTATTTCATTTACAATGTGTAACGTCAACTTAAAGGCTCTTTCAAAAAATGCTTTTTCTCTAAAGCGGGCCTTTCGCCTGACCTAATACAATGCTCCATTTACAACTAGTGAAATGTTGCTTTATTTGTCCTGTACATGTATAATTCTCGACCCTCTGGAATGTTTCTTCAACATTCACAGTGAAATATTCCTGTGGGAAGTGGCAACAGGATTTCAGCTGCTGCTAGATATGGTTACTTTGTATATCTTTTTTCACCGATGTTAGGCCTATGTAGACTTCCAAATCTCTCGTTTCTCATGACTAGCATGGAAAAGCATCTTACTGTTGCGAGTGTCCTAGGTGACATTATGTGAAGCTGACCATATGACAGTCTTTCGATAGTGGTGTGATGCTACATCACCTGGACGTTGTTATAGACTTTATAAAAGAAAAAACCCCAAAGGAGGGACAACGCCATACTTTTTCTTTTCCGCTTGTGAGGGGACGCTATGCTGAAATGTTTTTGAGAACTATTCTTTTACTCTTGGCCTGCTTTGTTGAGGCTACAGTCAAGTAGCTGATGGACTGAAACCTTGCAGAACCATTTACATTTCATTTTCTTTTATTTTCCCTTGTTCTATGCTAATGGTCTTGCTCTTAATGGCCTTTAAATTTGAACCTTTTCCCCTTTTTCGTAGGATTTGAGCTGTTACGACAACAAACTATCCGTCTACCTTAATGGTAGTGGGACTTGAACTCTGTAAACTGGTTTTATAATAACCATCCGATATACCCTTGCCTAAATGTTTGGCGCTTTAATACAAGCTGTGATATTCTTAACTGAAATTCTCAAGAGATTGCTTATGGCTATGAACTTTGAATATTTAATACAATAACCAAATTAATCTAATATCTGTCTGAGTCTATTATTGAGTCCTGTTGGATCTTCCATTTAAACTGTGCTGTTTACTAATGATTTAAATGTGTTGTAGAGAGGAATAGTGAGCTCTGTTAGAACATCAGGTGTTACTTCTTTTGTTTTGCGTTGCTGTTGCAGCTTATAGTCTGCATAATCCTAACTCGACGTAACATTTTCAGGAGGTTGGGACTTCCAGTTGCTATTCTTTATTTCTACAGTATGGTTTCAAGAGTGGTATACCTAAATCCGGTCACAAATTTGTGAGTTGGCCATTAATTAACAGTTCTCATTGGACAGCTAATGAGGTGATTGGCCACCCTAATTTCCACCCCTCCTATCGGCGGAGAAAGATTAGTCAGAGGATCATTGCCTCTGTGGTAAATGGAAATGCTGTACATTGTCTAATCATAAAGGACCCAGTACGCTTGGATTAGAAAGGAGAGCAAGCGTATAGTAATAAAAATGTTGCCACGCTTGTGCTGCAACGCTAGGAAGGAGCTGCAGGATTATTTATTGAGCAGTGGCTTTAATTTGCACAAATACCAGGAACCAGCACCTTCTGGAAAACGTTATTTTGCAGATTCAGAGTAATTGATGCCAGATCAAGTGACCCTTAATCAGAGACTTTAAGGGTAAATATGCACAGCACTCCTAGTTTATTGAGGTGCTGGCCAACTGCTACATCTAGAAGGACTTTACCGTTGCTCTTCTTTTTTGTCTCCGCTAGCCAGCTTGGGAGAGCCCTAGGATAGGTCTCTACAGATGCTTTCTTGACAGGTTCTGTAAAAGGAAAAGTCAAGGGAGCCATTAACAGGTCTTTTACAGCTACAAAACATTCCATTCCTTCCAGAAGCAATGTAGCCTTCACTGGACAGCCAATGCGGAAGGATGTCAGTGTCTGCTAATATAGAAAGAATGGAATCACCTGGCTTGGTGATATGGCACAGAAAATCAATTTTCTGTCCAATGTCAATTGTTTGTGCTTCTCTTCAGCAAAATTGTAATCAGGAACACTAATAACAGAAAGACATCACATCTGGTTAAGTGAATGAAAAATAAGCAGCTATTTTGACATTTTAACCAACAGCTACTGATTGCATAGACGTCCCAACGCTGCAGATAATATAGCGACTGCTGAGAAAAGTGTACCCCTTTAATCAAGGTTGCATTCACGAACAATTAATTATTCTGTCTTGCGTGGAAGAATGGGAATGGCATTTTGTTAACACTGCCCATTCTTTCTCCGAGGATAACATCGTTTATTTATACACCTAGAGAATGCTGCCACCTGCAGAAAACAAGCCAACGTGTATGTGCTACCTGTAATAAAAGGTCTGCCTTTTTAATTCTAACCATTTCGGCAATGTTTTAAAACCTGTCCCTGGAGCGAAGTTTAGGGTGTCAGTAAACGGCCACTTACCAAAAATAAACAGACCTGTATTGTGCAAAATATAACTGTCTACCTAGCAAGCCTCGTTCGGTTTCAACACATCAGGTCTTAAAAAGTAATGCAAAATATTTGGCATTCTTCCAGAATGAGAGGTCAAACATTAATTTGCACAAATCGTGTATTTTATGAGAAGAAAAAATTGTTCCATCTCAATAAAACGAATTTTGACAAGACCTGCACACATTTTCACATCTGTTGTCTCAAAATATCAATCAACTTACACTGTTCCTATGTTAACTGAGTGAAAAAAGGGAGATTTTGGTGTGCTTGATAAACCAAGGAAAGCCTCCACACATGACAAGTAAAACATCTTAACAGTCCTATCTATCTATGCTAATCAAGTGTCTTAACAGCAGCTTTCCTCACCAAGTAAAAAAAGATCCACTGCTCTAGTCTGACCAATGGAAGGAGCTGACTAGGTCCAAAGTGAAGGCACGCGTAATTTACAGCAGCACAATTTACATCAGGCTTCCAGCAAAACTTATTGCCAACTCCAAAGATTACAAGGCAGCCTGGATTGGCCTGAACCTTCTCAAGTGTGACCACACAAAAGCAGCCAAAGCATTCCACTAACTCCCAAAAGATGGAAAGATTGCGTTCAAGGCCTCTACAACATGCTCAAAATTCACAGAGGCAACAGACCCACATACAGAAGAATCCTTGCAACCAAATACATGTCAACTAGGAACCTGCGATCAGCGATTGCACATCTGATCAACCAACCTTCAAGAGCCTGAAATGCAAAGTTAGATACTTGAAGAACAAGTTACTTACCTTCGGTAACGATATATCTGTAAGAAACATAGGTTAGTTATAGATTCCTTACCTTAGAATCTCCCCCAGGCATCAGACTGGATCCGGAAAGTTTTTCGTCAGCAGTACCCCTGCGCGTCTGAAGATGGCGTCGGTCGACTCCGCATCCGTCGTCGGCGTCATGGTCACCGGGATGACGTCGCGGTAGCTACATAGACGTCGCCCTCGCGCGCTGAAGTCAGTTCTGTGCACGACTTTCCACGCCAGAAGCGCGGAGCCATGCAAGACACTGACCACTGGTGCACAAAACTAGGGCCCTGAAAGGGATTCCCTGACCCTAGAAGTCAGTTCGCAGAACGGGGAGGATGGGTGGGGCAGTAAGGAATCTATAACTAACCTATGTTTCTTACAGATATATCGTTACCGAAGGTAAGTAACTTGTTCATCTGAAAGAAACAGTTAGTTATAGATTCCTTACCTTAGAATAGATACCCCAGCAATACCAACCCAGGAGGTGGGTCTGCCAACCAAGTTCACACCAGAAAGTCCTGGAGAACAGAACAGCCAAAGAAGCCGTCTCTCCGGACGTGAGTGTCCAGGCAGTAGTGTCTTGTAAACGTGTGCAACAATGACCACGTAGCTGCCTGACAGATGTCATTCAGGGGGACTCCTCGTCCCAAGGCAGTAGTAGCTGCCGTCGCCCTGGTGGAATGGGCGCGCAGCCCCACTGGAGGCTCCTTCTTAGCCAAAGAATAGCAGGCTTTAATGCACAGAACGACCCACCTGGAGATGGTCTGTTTGTGCACGGCCCGACCTTTCTTAGCGCCCACGTACCCAACAAAGAGCTGGTCATCCACCCGGAATTGTTTTGTGCGATCCAAGTAGAAAGAAAGCGCACGTTTTGGATCCAGACGGTGGAGCCTCTCTTCCTCTTTCGAAGGATGCGGAAAGAAGGTGGGCAAAGTGATGGTTTGGCCAATGTTGAAAAAAGTAACCACCTTGGGATGGAAGGAAGGTCTAGTTCTCAGGACGACCTTGTCCGGATGGATAGCCAGAAAGGGAAGCTTAGAAGAAAGAGCTTGTAGCTCACTCACCCTGCGAGCAGAGGTGATGGCCACCAGAAATGCAGTTTTCAGAGTTAGAAGCTTGAGAGGGCAATTATGAAGCGGCTCAAAGGGAGCGCACAACAGATATGTAAGAACCAAGTTCAAGTCCCACTGGGGCATTAGGAAGGGAACAGGAGGAAAAAGATGAGTAATGCCCTTTAGAAACCTATTTACAACAGGGGACTTGAAAAGAGAAGGCTGATCAGGAAGCCTAAGAAAGGCTGAAATGGCCGAGAGGTAGCCCTCGATAGTGCCCAGAGCAGAGCCCCGCTGGGCCAAAGAAAGGAGGAACAAGAGGACCTCAGAAAGAGGGGCGGAAAGGGGATCCACAGCCTTTGCTGTGCACCATGCCACAAATTTGTTCCAACGGCAGGCGTCTACCGTCTTAGTGGAGGGACGCCTGGATGCCAAGATAACATCGCAGACTTCGGGAGGCAGGTCAAACGACGTCAACTGCCGCCGCTCAATCTCCACGCAAGGAGGTGGAGGCTGGACAGGTTCGGGTGGAGGACCGGCCCCTGCTGCTGCGACAGAAGATCCTCCCGAAGAGGCAGTCGGATCGGAGGATCGATGGCCATGTTGAGCAGCTCGGGATACCAGACTCTTCGTGCCCAATCTGGATCCACAAGAATGACTTGGGCCCGGTCGCGCTTGATCTTCTTCAGCACTCTGGCCGAAGTGGTATAGGCGGAAAGGCGTATAGAAGACCGCAACTCCACTCGCGACGAAAAGCATCGCCTAGTGAGTGCCGCCTTGGAAATTCCAACGCGCAGAACTGCTGACATTGCGCGTTCTCTTCGGTGGCGAATAGATCTAACCAAGGCTCTCCCCACTGCTGAAAGAGACCTTGCGCCACCTCTGAGTGAAGACGCCATTCGTGATCCACCATGCACCTGCGGCTGAGTTCGTCCGCCCTGGCGTTCAAGGAACCTGCCAGGTGTTGAACCACCAGAAAAATGCCCTGATGTTCCAGCCATGTCCAGAGGCGGAGGCCCTCCTGACATAGGGTCCACGACCCCAACCCGCCTTGTTTGTTGCAGTACCACATGGCGGTGGTGTTGTCCGTGAACACCTGCACTACTCTTCCCCGGACAGAGGGAAGGAATGCCTTCAGTGCAAGACGAATCGCCCGAAGCTCCAGAAGGTTGATGTGGAGCCCAGACTCCGCCGGAGACCAGAGGCCTCTGATCTCCGCCTCCCCCATGTGGCCGCCCCATCCCAGAAGTGAATCGTCGGTCACCACTGTAAACTCTGGGTGAGGAAGGGAGAGGGATCTGCCGTCGACCCAATCCTGGTTCGTTAGCCACCACTGCAATTGTTGTGCAGTGCCCTCCGAGATCTGGATGCTGCGCCCACTGGAACTTCAGGTCCCACTGCAGAGCCCGCATATGCCACCTGGCATGATCGACCAGCAGGATGCAGGAGGCCATGAGGCCCAGCAGCCTCAGGGTCATCCTGACCGAAACCCGGGATAGAGGCTGAAAGATCGGAATCATAGCCGAATATCCCGGACTCGCTGTTTGGGAGGATAAACCCGAAACTGCGTCGTATCCAGAACCGCTCCGATGAAGAGGAGCTTCTGAGAGGGGATCAGGTGTGACTTCGGCATGTTGATGGAGAACCCCAGCGAATGCAAGAGGTCGGCCGTAGTCTGGAGGTGGGAGACGACAGCCTGGGGCGAGCCCGCCTTCAACAGCCAGTGGTCGAGATAGGGGAAGACTGGAACCCCTGATCTGCGCAGATGAGCTGCGACCACCACCATCACCTTCGTGAACACCCGAGGGGCGCTGGTAATGCCAAAGGGGAGCATGGTAAACTGAAAGTGCTCATGGACTACCGTGAACCGCAGGTAACGCCGGTGGGCCGGCAGGACGGGGATGTGAAAGTAAGCGTCCTGCAAGTCCAACGCGACCATCCAGTCTCCAGGGTCCAGGTCAGACAAGACCTGAGTGAGCGTCAACATCTTGAACTTCTCCTTCCGGAGGAAGCGGTTGACATTCCTGAGATCCAAGATAGGACGCAGGCCTTTGTCCTTGTTGGGTACCAGAAAGTAGTGGGAATAGCAACCACGACCTACTTCTGGGGCAGGAACGTGCTCGATGGCACCCTTGGACAAGAGTGCCGAAACTTCCTGTTGGAGAAGGGCCAGGTGATCCTCCGACATGCTGAGGTGGCATGGAGGGAGGGGTAGTCTCGAAGGGGAGGGAGTAGCCCCTTCGGACTATTTTCAAAACCCACCTGTCCGACGTGATGGTGCGCCAGTGGGGGAGGTGATGGCGGATCTGCCGCCCACTGGCGTTTGGTGGCCCTGAAAGGTCGGACTAGGAAGGTTTGGAGGCTGCTGCAGAGGGGGCTGTGGTGGACTGGCCCGCCCGCTGGCCCCCAGAACCACGCCGGTGGTTCCCACGTCCCCGGCCGCACTGTGGCTGAACAGCTTGTGCCGGCCTGTGGCTCTGGGCGGGACGTAGCGGGGCACCCCTTCCATGCCACGAAAGGGGCGAAAGGCAGACTGCGCAGGGCGGGTGGTGGAGAGGCCCAAAGATCTGGCCGTAGCCCGAGAGTCCTTAAAGCGCTCTAGCGCATTGTCTGCCTCGTCGCCGAAAAGGCGACGGCCATCAAAGGGCATGTCCATAAGGGTGGATTGGACATCCCCGGAAAAACCAGTCAAACGCAACCAGGCGTAGCGTTGAAGGGCTACTGACTTTGAAATCGTCCTGCCAAGTGCGTCGGCAGTATCCAGCCTACAGCGGATGGTAAACTTTGCTGCGTCTCTCCCCTCGGCAACTGCACGGGAGAGTATGGCCCGGGCCTCCTCCGGGCACTGAGGCAGCACCTGCGCCACCGTATCCCACACAGAGTGGGTGTAATGGCCCAACAGACATGCAGTGTTTACCGACTGCAGTCCCAAGCTGACGGAAGAAAACATTTTCTTCCCAAGGTGGTCCAGCTTTTTGGATTGCCTTTCCGGTGGTGCGGTAGGGAAGGCGCCTTTAGAGGTGGAGGCTTGAACCACCAAGCTCTCAGGGGTGGGGTGTTGGGAGAGGAAAGTGGGGTCGCCCAAGGCCGGGCGGTGGCGTCGGGCAATCATTCTGTCCACAGGAGCCCCTGTGTTGGGCCTGGACCAAGTGCCCAAAAGGATGTCAGTGAGGGCTTCATTAAACGGAAGCAGGGGCTCCGAAGAACTCGCTGCCGGCTGAAGCACCTCTGTCAGGAGGTTAGTCCTGACTGCCACCATAGGAAGCTCGAGGTTGAGAGCCTCAGCCGCCCTACGCAACACCACTGCGTATGACGCTCCCTCCTCCGTAGCCACGGTAGGAGGAGACAACATGCCTAGATCTGGGGAGGTATCCAGACCACTGGCATCCCCCAGTTCCTCTCTTCAGTCCGGATCATACTCCAACTGTTCTGTCAAAGGGTCACCAGACCCCTCCCAGTCTTCCTCACCCTCCTCTGGCTGCCAATCTGGCTGAAAATGGCCAGGGTGGAACACAGGGACAAAAGTATCCATCAGCGTCGGATCCGGCATCGGCCGACACCGGTCCAGCTCCGTGTCCACATCGGGGCGGAAGCTGGGGTCGACGCCGGCTGGGGGTCCAGCCGGCGTCGGCTGCGGACGTGCTGCCGGTGGAGTAGGCGCCGGTGGAGGTGTAACGAGGTCGACCGGTGCCGATCCGGATCCAGGCCTGGATCCAAGAGGGGCCTGCGGTGCCGAGGCCGAAGCCACCGGCGTCGAAGGCCTAGGGCCCCCAGCCGAGTCTGCGGGGCCCGAAGGCGCGCCGGCGGAGTTGGACTGCCCAAAGATGGCATGCATCACTTCGCAAAATTGACGAAGCTGGGCAGGGATCGCTCCCAGTCCCGGGAAGGGAGGGAAGGCCGGAGTCGACCCTGAAGGCTCCGCACGTGGAGCCGCGGGAGGGGCACCACCCGCACCCTGCGTCGCGTCGGCCGACGGACGAGGGGAAGTCGAAGAGCGATGATGCTTCTTCGACTTCTTCTTGTGCTTTGACTTACCTGACCCCGAGTGCGAAGACTTAGAAGAGGAGTGGTGATGATGATGACTCTGCGATCGGTCCCTCGAACTCCCACGCGACCGGAACCTTGCGCGACACGGAGCCGACTGCCGGGCCTCGAGGAGCTTTCGGGAATGCTCCCGCAAAGACTTCGGGGCCATGGTTCGACAGCCGGAGCACGACTTGGGGTCATGGTCGTGCTCCAGGCAGAAGAGGCACACGCGGTGCGGATCCGTCACCGACATCATTCGGCTACAGGAACCGCATGCCTTGAAACCGGGCATCCCTCGTGCACCAAGAGTTGGAAGAGACTCAAAAACGAAGTCGACAAAAGTCGCAAAAAAACTCAGTCAAAAAGTGACTGGGGGTACCGCTCTTCCCGGATCTGCGCTTGCTGGCACGGAAAAAGAAAGAACTGACGTCAGCGCACGAGGGCGGCGTCTATGTAGCTACTGCGACGCCATCCCGGCGACCACGACGCCGACGACGGAGTCAACCGACGCCACCTTCAGACGCGCAGTGGTACTGCTGACGAAAAACTTTCCGGATCCAGTCTGACGCCTGGGGGAGATTCCAAGGTAAGGAATCTATAACTGTTTCTTTCAGATAATCTAGTACAGGAAGTCCAGAGACTCAGCTGTTGAATGCGCTGAACTCATTCCCTAAGGCAAATCCAAATTACCCACAATTCAGGAAATTGGAAATACCACAGTAGTATAACGTTCCTTTGACTGAAATCCATCCAGGATATGAGATCCAAGCAAAGTATAAAGGATAATCATACTTAAACAATAATTCCCTCCTCCCCACATGCATTGAGCATCACTGCACAAGACCTAGAAACACATTTAACAAACTTCTACTAACCAAAACCCTGTCCCGTCCACATTTGTTTCTAATCCCTTCACATCCCATATAAGTGGGCCCCCTGAATTTTGCGATTTGCAAAAAATCGTGACATCAGCACTTTTTTTAAAATCCGGTGATTTTTAGAGAAGTGGCTGAAACAAATCGTATTTTGTTTTAAAGAGGCTGATCCTCCTTTTATCTTCTCTGTGATGGCAAATGCACATGGCCCTCCTCCTCTGTTAACAACCTCCGGCCCAGCTCCTTTCATATCTCCCAGTCTCCTCTGCCCCCTCACCACTGCCCTTTTTTCCGAAACCCACCTCCCATATCTCAAATAATGCCCTACCCCCCGCTGCCCTGCGACGACTCTGACCTCTCTGGCCTCCTCAAAGCTCCTGTGTTTCATCTAACGATATCCCCCAAGCCCTACCCCAGGACTCTTCTGGCCCCTCTCTGTCCTGTATCACCTGTGCCTTAACCCCCATACCCAACCCCCCATGTGCTGCTGTTTTGTGCACCACTGGAAGCCATATTGTCTGAGAGTTTTTGTATTGCAATCTGCACTCTTATGCATAAGACACTCTCCTGTTCCAAGGCATGGCACTGCCGGATAGTTTGCCAGGTTACAGACTGTGCCTGGCCGAGACTCCAAGAGTGACAGACCACATACCGAGCAGGATTTTTGTGACAGGCACATTTTAGGGCAACCACAAATATACTGTAAATTTTGGAGGTTGAGCTGTAAATTGTGCTTTTCTTGCTACAAAGTTTGCTAACCCAGTTTGCAAGCTCCTGGGGTATCTGTATAAACATCCCAGTCCATTGATGCATAAACGTCAACTCCCAGCCTCATCGATCAATCGTCTTATGCAATGCGGTTTACATCTTTGCAGTGTACATTATGTTGCTGGAATGGTCTTGTTGCACTGTCAGCAGTCAGGTAACATTTGAACTGGGGGCAAGTATATTAATGAAGAATGTAGTCTGATTTATCTTACAATGATGTGTTAGGATATTGTGTTCTCAGTTAGGCTGCCCTGTCTTACAGTGGCGGCTCCTCCACTAAGGCGGAGGAGCGTCGCCCCACTGCTCTTTGAGCAGTGTAAAAAAGAAAAAGAAAATGATAATAACAAGACGTTATTATCATTCTCTTTTTATGTGCCACTCAAAGCAATGTTAGGGCGGGGCTGGGCTCACCGCAGTCAGAGGGAGCAGGAGTGGTTTGCACTCCCTAAGTGCACAAGACTGTGGGGCCGGCCAAACAGTCATGCGCACTTAGCATGTTGCACAGCCCGGTGGAGAACATGCCCAGGCTCCCCGGCACTGCCTGAGCGGCCAAACAGGCCGCTCAGACCAATCACGACGCTGCTGCTGCAGCGTCGTGATTGGCTGAGAGAGTCCGGGAGCCTGGGTGCTTCCGTTGTGGAGCAGAGTAGGACAGAGGAGAGGCATGGAGTGGAAGAGAGGCGTGCAGCGGTGGCGGCGAAAGTAAGTTTATTTTTTATTTATTTGTTCATCGCCCCTACCATCCCTGTTCTGAGGCAGCCGCCACTGCTTTCTTACTAATTGAGCTGTGGGTCTATGATTTTGGTGTTTAATGACAGAACACTTCAATATCTGCCTGCACATCTTCAAGTTCACTAGACGAGCCAATTTCCTGAAGAAATGAGAGGTGTATGAAGACTTTGTTTATCTGAGTCTTCCGGGGAGTGCTGTTAAATGTGTTCTGTTTGGGTGTTAGTGTGCTATGTATAATGGAGCAAGTACTGTTGTGAGCACAGTGAGAGAGAACTGCATTGTATATTTGAAGAGGATATGCCTGCACTGCATACATGAGCTGTTGAAGCCTTGCTAAGGAAAATTACTACCAGACATAGAGGCGCTCTTAACACAGTGGCAAATGTAAACGTCAAAGGTAGTAATGGTGGCTGGAGCAAAAATAATTATCCCATAGCCACAGTTATTACTGGTGAGACAACAAATACCACATAAGGCCCACAGTATGCTAGCACCATTCTGTACTAAAGGAGTACCACAGAACAAATAAAACCCAGCAATGTTTATAGATATCTAATGCCCGCAGAAGACCGCAATCAACAAGAGTCTTATTTAAGAACAGAGAACTCTTAAAGACAGGATCAGCCAGGAAGAATATTCTCTGACACACACTTCCTGCAAAAGGTAATCATATCCTATAGCCTCAGGAGACTCCAACAACAGTATGGAAAAATGGCATGAGAGGAAAGAACCAAAAAAACCAACGTCACTTCTAGAAAACAAAGTCGAGATACAAAATAGAAAAAAACATAGTGAATGCTACATTATACGCAAAATCACTGATGAAACGTGCCAGGGGCAAGTGCTGGAATTTTCACTCTAAAGAGCAGAAACACGGACTGCTTTGCCTGAAACACTGCTGCAATCTGATAAATGTTTAAAAAATGTTATCTACTTAGGTGTTTTATACAGCACCTACGCCATTGCATGATACAGTGCCACTAAGAAAATATTATGTACATATACAATATGATGGGGTATGAACCAGGTCGTCAGAGTTCAGTTTGGTGCGATGGACATCAGAACCAATATTTTCACAAAAGCTTTAAGGGTTTAAGAGTTCGGTCTTGAAGAGTTTTCGGACTCAGTGGTAGTTAGGTTTTTTGCAGAGTTGGAGGTCCAAGGAAATGTTAGGATCCAACATTCCCAAGGAACGCCCTCCGTGGCTTTGATCAGGCACAGTGAGGAGCCACGTGTGATGCTGCTGACTGAAAGTTCTTTACAGGGATGTCATGAGGGGCCTGCTTTTGTAAGTATGCTGGGCCTTTCTGCAAGCAGCCCCTGTGGGCTATGGATAGTGACTTAATTTTAGTTTTCACATCCTCTGTGAGGCAGTGAATCACATTTAAAGCCTGTTTGGTACGGTCAAATTTACCTAGTGTTAGGCATATGATGGCAACTTGATTTTTATAGTCAGTGGAGTCTCTCCTTCAAACATTCGGGGTAATCAATCCATTCTAAAACTAGAAACCAAGTCAGTTTGATTCCATCCGATGTTTACAGGAGAGGGAGGATTTTACAGCGAGAAGAGTAGTGAATTGACTCTCTTTACTACAGAGTTAATTTTAGGGTGAAAGAGACAATTATATTGAGGTTTAACCCCAGTAGTAGTTGAAGGGCACTCAATTGGGGAAGCCATACACTGGAAGGTGAGCAAAATAGTAGAGAGTTAGCAACTTTCTATTTTGGCAAATGAGGTTTCTCTCATCCGTTTCTGGATGTCATCTAGACAACTGGTGATTATGTTATGGCCCAATGAATTGGTCTCCCAACGGACACAGATTTGAGTGTCATCAGCGTTCAACTGGAAGCGTATGTTGCATTGATCAAGTAGCTAGGATAAGGGTTGCATGTACCAATTGAAAGGATTGGGGAAGGGATGGGGGAACACCTCAAAGGAGGAGGCTCCAGAAGAACCCATAGAAACCTTTTGAATCTGCTGACAAGGAATAAACTGATTCATTTTTGTGTGATTCTGGATATGCCAAACCACTTGCTCAGTCTGGGCACAAAAATGCCACAATCAGCTGTATTATATGCTACTGAAAGTTCAAGAAGTTGAAAAAGGTTTTGGGAGGAAGATGGTCAGTGGGATAGGAAAGTCCGTTTACTCATGCTGCGCTTGATGAACGAGACAGTGAAAAGTTGTATTAATTGTTGCATTGTCTTTAACAAAAATATGTTTAAAAAAAGAAGCTGAAAAAACAGATTGCTGGCATTCATCAAATGTAATGAAAATCTCTTACATTATGTAGGGCACAGCTGATTCCATCCCTCTTGCAAGGTGAAATTGTGACTGATCATGAGATAAGCCGGTATTGTTTAACATAATCTTGAAACTGGTTCATTGCTACTACTTCCTGAATTCTGCTGAGCTGCGATAAGTTTAAGATCCCGGGATAGTTCAGTCCAGTAAGGAAGATATTATACTAATCAAGGCATACCATCGCCAGGGCTCTCATCAGCTTAATTCCATTATCTGTTCAGAGGACAGGAAAAAGTTGTGACAGTAAGGTCAAAACACTTACCAAATTGAGCCCATAGTCAAACCAGGCAAATTTTGTAGTTGTGCAAGGAGTTGGAATAAACTTTGAGGACCAGATTAACAGTAATTAGTCCAAGAGGACTCCTCCAAATGACTTGAGCTCGGTTATGACTCCGGTCATGCACAGGAAGCATTCTTTTACCCAGTAGCACAGGTAGGTTCAAACATGATGGGATGCTCTCCTGGTACTCAGTCCTATTTTACAGTTTATAATGGGATTTTCTTGTCAGATTGCATCCGGATGGTCACTTGGTTTTAGTCAAGAAGCTCAGTCAAAAGCTGCATGAAAATGTTGATTAGGAAAGAGTACAGGGGACAATCCTGTGCAACTTCACATGGAAGTGTGCAGGAGGAGGATTCAGATCTACAAGTATGTATTCCAGGCGGGCAACTAGAGCCAAATTTCGGGGGGGGCTGAAAAAGATTTCGGGGAGGGCTAATTCTTCCAGCCATAGGCAGAGTGGCTCTAAGAAAGGGTGAAAACACACCAAAAGCCTCAATAACAAGTAAATGGTCTTTTAAAGACCTGTGAAGTACTCGGGTGCGGCTGCAATTAGAGGGTCGCCAGCCCGCGAAGCTGTCTCAGCCGGGCTGACACACACGACGGGGGGGGGGGGCTGAAGCCCGGTGAGCCCAATGGGTGTTGCGCGCCTGATGTATTCTACTTGTTGTAGTTGGATACGAATTACATAATCCAGCAGCAACTGTTCGAGAAAACAGAGTTTTGGAGTAATAAAAGAAAACGCAATAAAAATCAACAGTGCCCAATGAAACAACTACGAAGCAATCGTCTAAATGCACACTACATAACTGCAGGTCAGAAGCAGCTCAAAATATTGAAATAAGAGACACCATCTCAAGTCTTGGTAGATATTGTATTCCTTGCTGAAACGTCTTAATTTACACTATCAACTAATTAAAGAGCAACAGGTCTTTCAAGAACCCTCCACACTGCAGAGGCATAGAGAACAAATCAACAGGAGGATTAGTGCCAAGTCATAAAGACTCTCTACAACAAAAACAAGATCGTATATGGACTTACCTTCCTGCACTTTCAATGCCTGGAGGCAGAAATTAGCTCTACCAGCACAACTCTAGACTCGAGCACTGCTCTCTACAACAGCACCCGGCAAAATAATGTCTTCCTAGAAGAACATATCACGTAGGTAAAAATCTACAACCATCACCCCAAAATGACGACCCTCATAGCACTGACCTAAACTAAAAGCTCGACAACCTACACTTTACACTGGACCAAACTCAATATTAGCTCACTATAACATGGTGTATCCCATGATACCTTAAAGAAGGACAAGTCAAAACTCTGCAGAAAGCCTTCTGCATACATGCAGAGTTCAACCATTTCAGACGGTAGCTGAACTACCTTTTTCAGGCAAAGTTGTAGAGTGTGGTCAAAAGACCCCATCACGGATATCAAACTTTTAGATTAATCAGTCAGGTTTTAGAAAAGGGAATAGCACAGAAATTGCTACTCTACAAGCTGTCGAGCAAGAATACAATAAGGTGTCTAGACAAAGGAGAATCTTTTCTCCCAGTTCTTCTCACCTTCACCGCAGTTTTTGAGATCACTGACCACAAAACCCTCCTCAACACGCTGCAGAAATGGAGGAGTATGAACAGCATCATGCTTACACAGATGACATATTACTGCTAAACAGGGCCTATTAAGGTACGATAATCCTCCTCCGCACCCTTGCTATCACTCCATGGTCTACCACAGGGCTCCAGACTGGCCCCAAATCAAGTTAGCCTATACGTTTAAACAGTTTATGAAAAAATCAGGGAACTATGTCTAAGCATACCTCAGCAAGCATATGATGCACAGTGATTTCTTGAAATGAGCTCTAAGCAATAAGCTGCTATCTTAAAGGGAGGCTTAAAAATAAATCAGAACTGACTATTATAACTCATTAAGCTCAATCAAGAGAAAACTGAATTCCTTCGTATACTGACTAACAAAACACGACTCTGGTCTATGATCTAATTTTAGACTCCAAAATAGTAGGAATCAGACGATCTAGTGTAAGTAAAACCAAGTAAGTCACTGGGTTTCATACTTGACAACATAGTCTTACAGCTGGGCCATATTAACAACATCACTAAAAATGCCAAATAGCAACCATGCCCAGTTCGCAACTTAAATTACCTGATCTTAAATCAAGATCCGAAAAGGACAGTACATTTGATTCATCCCCAGACTGCACTATGGAACTGCCCCACTCACTGGCATTGCTAAAACAAGCCTCTTGCCCCTAAAATATAGTACTCAATTAGCACTAAGACTAATAATAAACATGAAGTAAACAGAGCACATCTCACCAGTCTTCTAAACTGGCTCCTTTTACAAAATCATATACTCAGACCGCCATACATAACATACAAGGGAATAGAGAAAGGCTCCTTCTCATAGTGCCTTTTAGAGGAAGAAAATAACTCCTAATTAACTATAAACTACCCTGCAAAAGGAATACTTTTCTGTTTCAAACGTCACTGAAAGCACACTTTCTCTTATCTTCATTCTTCTGGGTTATTGATCTCCCAAATGAGACACTATACCATCACAACAAAAGTTTGTACACACTAGCCTCTATGTAGGAGATAGTCTACAGCTGGTCTAACATATATTTGTATAATGCATTGACATGCTCTTCATAAGATACATCTATTTGATAACTTTTATCATTGAAATCAACCTGTACATGTATGTTCCTATTTGCCAAATTTAAATATCTGTTTAATACATGGAATTCTGCAAATGCTGTATAAAAACCATTCTCTAATTTCTTTATGATGAGCTACTTGTGACACACCCAGACACTGATTATGAAGCAATGACATTAGAGCTCAACCGTAATAACTTATTACAGTTGACTTCTGACGTCACAATGCCTGCTGCCAAAAGGAGCAGCCGAAGGGGTAAGCAGGTCAGGTCACGACGCATAATACGGTGCTTTTCTTTCTTCTGCTCTGCTTTTCTAGCTGTACGTTGACAAGAAAAAAGGAAATATTTATGGAAACGTTTATATTTTTCACTACTTAGATAATTACAGAAAAGTTAGAATCTTTCTGCACGTATTAAAGTGTTTCCAATATCTTTTTGCAACAAATGTCGAACAGCTTTTTAAATGTGTTTAATTTTGCACTATAGATTCTCTTTTTACTCTTCATGTTTGCACACATGCTTGCTTTCTTTCATACAAATGAGCTCCGCACCAAGGATTTAAGTGGTTTGTGGGAAAAGTGATGGTGTGACCATGTATTATAAGGAATAGAGTACCCTCTCCCGTACATGATGTGGATATTGCAAGTCACCTCAGATTTCCATAACCTTATAAAGTAACTCCACCATGTTTTTCTATATGGTTATGGGACTCGTTGGGGAGAGAGAGTTGGGGAGAGAGAGAGGGGGGGGAGAGGGAGAGAGAGTGTGTGTGTGTTTGTATATTGGTTGTGTGTATTGTGCTGGTCCAATTAGCTCTATGGACTAAACTAAGTCTCAACTCCCATTAGCTTGTCACACAAAAGTCTGCAAAGGAAGCAAGGTGACCTAGCGGAGGTGAACACGTTTCTGATACAGAATTACCCTCAAATAAAATAATACAATACATAATGAAACAAATGCTTGGATGTATAACTACAATCCACCTCCCCTTGCTTTGAGCAGGGCTTTGTTTTGCTAAGGTATGCAGGCCCTTCAAAGGTCTAAAAACAGTATGATCAATTTACATATGGGTGATTGGTCTGAGCCACTGAGGAAATCAAAAGCAGATCAGAAAGTAGTCTGTGCTCGTAATCAGAATACCTGAAAGTGGAATTTTGGGGCTTTCTGGAAGTTTTCCTGGATCAGCAGTTGACGCTCTCAGTAGTGAGATCACACACAACAGTGATGACAAATAATAAGCTGAAAAAACAAAATACTATGATTTACAATGCGAAATGGAGCACAGCCGTGTCATACATTAGAAAAATTGCCATTTGAATGTGAATGCTTCAATCAAAGTAGACATCACAAAGCACATGGAAGAAGCCTTCACAACCCACAGGGAGGAAAGTACATGATCCACAAAATCTCTCGACGCATGTTACTTGTTGTTGCATAAACAGGACGATTCCATAACCCTTTCCTGCACACTGAACATAAAACGCCCCATTTCAATCCAGAGTTTTCTTTCAGGAGAAATACTTTTCCTGGTACAAAAACATGTTCTGTAATACTCCACAGGCAGCTCTCCAGCTCCCTTCTCTTTTGGTTGACTGAGTCTCTCTCAAGCTTTCCACCACACACCATGCGGACTTGCACTGGGCAGCAAGTTGCTGTACAAGGTAATTTAATTTGAAATATACATGTTTAAATCTGTACCAGAAATTTTAGTACCATCAGCAGCTTTGTACGATTACATGCACTGCAAAGGGTTGAGGAGCTTGCTCTTCCCAGAGCCTTAAGGAGGGCAGGTAGTGGGCATGGGGAAAGGAGGGCTCCAGGCTACATTTCCAAACAGGAGTTGCATTTCTTCTAAGGAACCACCACACAACGCAAGATGGCGCCCTCACGGTCCAAGGAACCTCCCCACTCAGCTGGCTAAAGAGTAGACAAGGGGAGCCTACAGTTTAAATAAAAATGAAGGTAACTGTTGGCCTTAAGCTATGATGTTTAGACATACATGAAACAAAATCAACATTTTATAGGTCAAATTGTAACACTAGGCAGAACTTCCAGTCCCCGCCCACAAATCAACAAAGCTTATTCTTTTATGGCACAAAGGGGTGAGGTATGACAAAATAAATCTTTGTATACAATAAAATAGAGAAGGAACACAAAAATACATCTACAAAGTCTGCTTGAAATCAAGATTTAATTTAGGGAGCCAGCAGGCTGGTTAAACAGGTTCTCGGTGTACTGGAGATTTCCATTTCCATGCACCCACTTTGTCGTTATGCAGAAAGCTCCTGGTTGGTCTTGGGTCCTCACTTTTTTGACATTGGCTAAAACATCTCTCCACAACCACACCCATGGAAAGCACATCCTTCTGCATCACAGCACTTAATAGGAAACATGTTTTGGTTGCAGCCAACACCAAAATAGACACTGCTTATTTAAGTGGTACATAGAAAGTGACTAACCCCATATGGCAGCAGCTGAGACATGCTCCTCCTCAAACCGTGGGAAAAGGATTAATTTTGGGATGAAGAGTGTGTTGTACAGCCAGATGAAGACGATCACGCCCACACAAATCCATCCCTGTGGGTCAACCACAAAGTGAAAAGGTAGGCGCATGGTTCATAACCTTCAGCTTGAGGTAGAGAATAAAGTGCTAAAAGGAAAAAGAGAAAGAAGTAGGTGAGAACATGGTTAAAGCAAAACACAAACATGTTTGCTAAATTAATTGATAAGACAAGGAAAAAGAGATATATATGTAGGGAAAGCGCCCTAGCTCCACTCTGAAAAATATGCGCAAACCAGAAAGTGAAGAGTTCTTAGGCAAGCATGCTAAAACATGCCTTTACTTCTATCGTGGTAGACAAAACCAGAAACAACTATAAAAATGAGAAACCATGACTATCTCCCGCCACTTGGCAACCAGGATGAAGTTTTGTCGATTGAGCGGTTGGCCCAACTGGGTTCCACTTAAAGATTTCCCATTGAGTGTTATCACAAAGGTCTGCTTTTTCTTCCAGTGATCACAAGAATCAAAAGAACAAAGCACTGGAGGTATTTCCAAGGAAAGTTCAGTTGTAATGTTCAAATTCTGACATTTATTATGCTGTTTAGCTGACAAGCTCCTGACCACAACACTCCACCCTAAAGGATCGTTAATTTGATTTATCTAGCTTTTTGTCTAACTAGCAAGTCATTTTGTTGTCAGCCAGTCAAATCTCTTATTTCTATTATTCCACAGAAAGAAAAACCACAATTCATATGCATAAAAACAGCCACTGAACAGCATCGTACACTCGTGTTCAATCATCCTTCTGAAAAATTGAGAGCCTATATAAATATATATACACATATATATATAAATATATATACATATATATACATATATTTTTTTTACCTTTTTTTTTTTTTACTTACTGGTATTTTGGAAAACAACATATTTCAACAAACACTATAAGGCTTACCGGAAGGTTTTGCTCTTGTCCATATCAAGCAATGACCATACATTTCAGGATAGCATCTACAATCTATCAAGTGGCCATACACTGATCAACAGAAAAGAATAGCAGAGCATCTGTTTTGGTCTTATAGCTTTCTTATTAACCATTTTTTTCCGGGTTGATTGCGCAGCTCTGTTCCTCAACTTTTTTAAAACATCGGAGTTAGGTGTTTTAAACGAGTGCACCCCTTTAATCTCTGTGCATCCACACAAACAGTATGTTTGTTTTTTTGGCACAAACAGGGCTATATATTGTTGCAACCCCCATATCAATATCTCATTGCAACTAGATAATATAAAGGAACATTTGAAGATATTTTCATTTTTAAAAAAAAACTTTTCTTAATATTTTGTTTAACTCTCACCTGGCAGACATAAGTCCTAGAATGCTAACTGAGGAAATGTTGTGCTGAATGTCTGGAGTCAGCAGTACTAATTATCCATGTTTTTTTTTAGGAAATGTAGTGGGCACCATCATTTAATATTAGCACAGGTCACAGTGTGGCAGAACCACTGTTTATGGTGCACCGCCCATTTGATGACAGGTATCACATTCAGGACTACATGAAAAGTATAAACCCAACCGAAACAGTATATCGGCACAAGCCAGACATCCCCTTGTGCCCTGACTGGCAGGCCAGCAGAACAAGTTGAAGACGACATGTGTCAGATTTTTGGCTATTACTTTTTCAAAACAAGTTACTCCTTTCAGTCATTTTCGCACATGGACATATCCATACCAGGGCTTGACCCCCACACCCTTTCACTATCATCTGAACTCTTCTGGGTTTCCTGAATGTGGTGGTCTGGACATATATGGATTTCTATGGATTAAAAGTTCCACAGGGAGTAAAACTGGGTGCAGCACATTTGGGAAATTTGGAAAACAACTGCAAGCGAAATGGATACCGGTCTTTTGATCAAAAGTGACACCCTTGAGCTCTATGGGAACATAACATATTTTCAATATCACCGGGTTCCAGCTCTCTCTCACCCTGATTGGCTGGACAGTAAAATACCCTGAACATGGCATTTGTCATATTTTTAGCAGTTTTATCTCAAAACAGATTAGGTAATTCCCTCTAGTGCAGGGGTCTCCTACCTTTTCTGCAGTGACAGCCACTTCTGATCAGGGAAAATCATTGTGAGCTACCGAAGGCCAAGCAACTTGTGCATTGTTTCCAGACAACCCCACGCCCAACTTCATTTACTTTAAGTTTAATGTCCATAGAGCCAAATAGTATGGTTTGAACAAAATACTTTGACTAGGGGCACTATGACAGGGCTACCATGTGTGGTCTTTGGAGGATGTATGAACATGTGTGCGTATGAATGGGATATATGTGTATGGGTGACTGAGAGCCTGTGTCGTATGTACTTGTGGCACAGGATATACCTTTCGCCATATGCGGCACCATTACATGTTTAACACAAACCTACAGCCATTATTTTTTTTTAATGGGAGAAATTTAAAGTGTAGAAAAAAGTTCTGGAAATATGTTCCAAATATGGAAAATTGTTCTGCACTTTAAATTTCTCCCACTTAAAAAAAATGACTGCATTTTTCAGTTATATATATGGCACAGTGTCTACTGGCCACTTTGAGCAAGAGGCCTGCTGTTTGTATACGCAGCACTTTAAAAAAAGGGAGAAAATTCAAATGAAGAGTTAACTTAATCATTAGGTAACTTCATTTAAAATTTCTCCCATTTTAAAGCATTTAGAAACATTATTTTGTTCTCATGCTCCAATATTGAGCTGACAAGGACTTTAATTTAAGAGTTAAATACCTCAGTGCTTCAGTTCTTCCTCTCTGTGCCCCAGCCCGGGTCATAAATCTGACTGAGCACTGCTCATTATCAGGCCCTACTATCTACAGCCTGATGATACTGTAAAATAAACATAGCCTTCCCTTAACTTTAAAAGAAAAATGTGACCCTGTGCTTATTTAAAAATGAATTCAAGGCTGAGCTACTCTGAAGGAGTCTGGGAGCTACTGGTAGCTCGCGATCGACTGGTTGGAGACACCTGATCTAGTGTCTCCAGGGTACGAACATAACCCTACCAAGGCTTCACCCCATTTCGTGTTCCTCGGATTCCTCTAGCAAGGGGGTTTCACATATATACGAGTTCACTATGGGTTTAGGGTTCTCACATGAGAAACTGGGTGCAGTGCATTTGGTGAGCAACTTAAAGCAGTATGCAGATTTAGGGTACCTGAATTCCAGTCGTGGTATGGAACCATACACTTTCAACACCTATACATCCTATGTTTTCTACTTACCCCCCCCCCCCGCCTCCCCCCTGCTCAATGACTAACTTTATTTTTGAGTATTTCTTTTGAGGGTCAAATCGTAGAAACTGTTTAGATTGGGGTGCCTGGCTTCCAGTTGTGCTTCAGTGGTGGAACACAGACGTTTAAAGGGTAAGAACCGCTGCACTATACTCCAGGTAATAGTTTTGATAGGGGAGCTTCCAAAGCGAGTGTCTTTCGTATTTGAGTCGGGGGTCGGTCAACACCCAGGGAAACATACCAATCCAAGACACTTCTAAAACGGAGAGACCCGAGGGAAGCCATGGTGAAGTGGCTTGTTAGAATCCCAGCATCTTTCATTATCCAGAATTCTCTGCAAATTTTAAAATATGGGTATAAGAAAATCACAATTTCTTCACTTTTTGGTGACAGAAACCTTTTGGCAAACAGAACAAGTCCCAGGATTTTACTTTCCCACACTTCTTCTGATAAAAAAGCACCTCACATGAGTGAGTGGGTCTATTGCATGGGCAGGCAAAGGCCACAACTTTGACCAAGTGAAGAACGCAGTGATAATACAATGATTTCAGACAGTCACAGTTTTGGCCTGCTTCTGTCCATTATAATAGGCCTGAGGTATGTTTTTTTCAGAATTAGTGTGGGGGCATTGGGTGGTGGACTTTTGCAATTCCCCACAAATTCCAAAAAACTGCCCATTACAGGAATGTGACGGGATTCTGTTTCTTAAACCAAAATGTGCCTTTTGATGGACACTCTCAGTAAGAAAAAGTGGTGGCACCCACACAAGCCACACCATCCAGAAGTCCCCCGTTTCTGAAATGTCCAGGTTATGTAGCTTTTCCGAGCTGCTGACCAACACCAGTTCCACATACTGCTGCCTTTCACATCCCAGAAATCGGCGTAATTCCTTGTTACTTTCATGTGCTGCCCACAATCACAATCTTGGGCCTTTCCTGTCCCAGATCCTCCCATAATTCTGGGGTATTCTTTTAATCAGAAGTGTAGAAACAGAAGCTGGCATGACATTTGCTAATATCTACTGAATGTTTCTATATTTTGGCTTCCTATTGTAAGTCATTGAGCAAAAACACTTAAAAAAAAAAAATCTTCCTCCAAATTACTTGGCATTATGGGTAATTCAGAATGGTTCGAAGGAAGCCCTACTCTGAATTCAGATTCTTATACACAATTAAAAAACACAGTTTTAATTCACCTGAATTTGTATTTTCCATTATGAAGTGATGCACGGGCAGTACACAATGCAAATACATAAGACACCAAAGCTCGACTGTTGGCGCTGAGTATCATGACCTTTTGAAAGAACCTCACACATAATACATTTCTGCAACACATTAAGGAGACAGATGCTTAGTGAATTTGTTCTTAGGCTAAAAAATAAATCTGAACAGTGTCAGGCTTCTTGCAGGAGCACTGGGAAACAGATATACAATTCTGCACTTCAACAAGAGGTCAAATGCTGTCTGGATTTTTTTCTCCAGATGAGAAAAATTCACCAGAGTGCGGCACATTGTTGTGGCACAGAAACACAATTCTGTACCCCATAAAGAAGACAGGCGCTGTTTGGATTTTTTCTTTCTCAGGCTAAAATAAATCCTAACAGCATTCAACTCCTCACTGGGTGCAGATCTGGGTGTCTGTGCCCAAGTAAGGAACCAGCTGGCACATGCATCAAGGTAGGCTTTTGCGATTCCTTAATTGCGATTATTAAGGAATCGCAAAAGCCTATGCATGTAGGAATCGCTATAAAAATAGCGATTCCTAAACATTCCTTAATTGCGACTCGCTAATTGCGAGTCGCAATTAAGGAATACCTCCCATTAATTCCTATGGGCCTAGAGGCCCATAGGAATGAATGGGAAGACATTCTCAATTTGCGATTCGCAATTAGAGAATCGCAAATTGAGAATGCAATTTCAAGGGTGCCAGGGTGTCAAAAGGACCCCTGTTGCACCCTGAAATCTGCATATGAGTACATCTTGAACACACACATGCCCCAAGGGCATGTGTGTGTGTAAATGGAACTTTGAAAAATGCACTTTAGTGCATTTTTCAAAGTTTTTATAAATTACCATGAAGTTCAACTTCATGGTAATTTGCGCCCTATTAGCGAAATCGCTAATTTTTTTACTTTAATGCATTGCATTTAAGGAATCTCAATTTGCGATTCCTTAAATGCAATGCATATTGAGAATTCGCAATTAATTGCGAATTCTCAAATTGCGAAGGCCTTGACCCTTGATGCATCGCAAAGGTAATTTTGCAATCGCAAACGGCCGATTTTTGCGAATCGCACCGTTTGCGATCGCAAAAACCTTTGATGCATGTGCCCCCAGATATATAATGGAATGTCTTCTTAGGCAAATAGGCAAAACCGATGCATTACCAATGCTTATCTATGTAATGAATAAAGAGCTGTTTTTATCACTCATCGTCCGGCAGAAGGAAAGAGCTCCCTGGCAGACCACTGGAGTGGAGAGGATGTGGCGGAGTGGCCAGAGCTGCTGACTCGCAAGCTGGGTATCCCGGTTCGAGTCTCAGCAACGCCCGCAACATCCTGTGATTGTATGCAAATCACTTAATCTCCCCGGGTGATAAATTACGATACAAATATGCTGCAAGAATAAAAGGCAAAACTTCATGAAAGTATTGCTCACCAAAGTAGATGTTAACAGTATTTCGGCGGCAGGAAACTGATAAGAGAAGCAGACGAGGAATAAATGCAGGAAAATATGCTACAGCCAATAGAAATGGAGGAAAGGTAAGTGGCACGCACAGGAACCAATGAGAAACCAGGAAAGAGAGGAGGCTGGATGCAAGTCCCTTTTAAGTTTATATTAATAACAATAGATTCCTCAAGCACAGCGCAATCGCTGTGCAGGCGAAACCTAAAAATCCGAACAGCATCTGGCTTCCTGCTGGTATACAAACCTGAGTGACTAGCTGTGCCGTAGTAAAAAGCCAGACACTATTTGGATTTCTTCTTATGCTGGGGCAAAAAATGTAGCTGAATATGGCTGCTTGATGGGGCACATAACTGTGTGTCTGTGCTCCAGAAATGTGCTCTATGTTGTTTGGCCTATTTTTAGGCTACAAAAATATTGAGTATCTGGTCCTTGGCTAAGACACAAACACACAGATCTTTCGTTTCACATTGTTGCCACACTCTTCCAAACCCCCACCTCCTGGTTCATTTCTACTGCTGGTGGGGTAGAAAATGGGGTGGGATTGCAGTTGGCAGGTGCTAGAGGCTCCAACTCCAACCCCTCTCCTGCCCTGACCCCTCACCTCCAGAAAAAAAGTGGATACACCTGGTGGCCACGGCTATCGGGGTGCTTGGGTAAGTACATAGCTGCCAAGGTTTCAGATTGCTATCTGTGACATTTTCAGAATGTCAGTGTAATTATGAGTGATATTTCAACGACTATGAGTGACACTTTTTACCGAGCAAAATCAAGCAATGAAGATGAGGGAAACATAATTATCAGAAATGACACCCATTTGAGAAGCGAGAAACTCCAAGATCTTAAAACAGCTGCAAAGCAACAGAAATGGAAGGGCACTAACCTAGTGCTCTTGTAACCTGATCGGACAGTGGCCACAGACATTCCGCGTCAGGCAAGCCTCAGGAGAGTGAGGCTGAGGCACACATAGGTTACCGTCAGCCAGGGCGCAACCTATTTATTATGAAAGAAGGACCGGAAATGGGTTTTCACATGTAATTTATTGTGCCATACTTTATTTTAGTTCGAAACCCCGCACCGCCTGCAAAAAGAAGTGTTGGCTGCTCGCTATCCTTGAAGAATTTGAGGTGTACTGACGAACCAGCTTGATTATACAATTAGAAGACAGTAGACTTTATAGCCATGGGACCACTGTGTGGGGTCTCACCAGTGGGCTGATGCAAAAAATGCTAAATCTGGTAAGTGGCCAGGTTGGTCCTCGCCAACTGTAGTGTACCTGTAGAGCGGCAATGGCTGCCTGCGGGGAGAGTATTGAAGCCTCTAAACATTTGACCACTGTGTGGCTATTTGTTGTTAATTAGCAACCTTATTGTCAGCAGAGTTTGCTGCTGAACATCAGGGCAGAGAAGCATTAGGCGCACTTCGTTCAGAGTGCTGTCTCATCCAAGCATATTGCTATGAGTGGGATTTGACATGCCTCCGCCTTCGTCGAAAGGCCTTTTTGTACTGTGCGCTGCTTTTAGTTGATTCCGCCATTCTCCGTCTCCCACCACCGACTGCGTGAAGCTGGTCCCCATGATTTCAGGCTGCAATGACATTACTAGACACCCGAAGGCAGAACTTCTGAGGTACAGACTGAGTTCTGTAACACAACCGTGGCACCCACTGACTGCAGGCAGCTGCTGATCATGCGCTACCTGAAGTAATTATTTGTAATTAATGTAACACTCGAGTGGCTGCACTGCACCACTCTGTCTCATTTAATTCAACTTCACTTGTTGCAGCGACTCTGCTCTGGGAAGCAGACTCAGGAAGCGAGCCACCGCTGCAACAATTACCATTTGCCGCCTGGCTCTTCACAGTCAGTGAGTCCTCAAGTCGGCCAGGCCTGTCGTGTCCAATCCAGTAACAGTCTATCACTCCAGTCTCCCTTTCAGCAACTGAATTCGCCACGGGCATGGGTCAAATTTACTGCTCCTTCTCAGACAGACAGCTGAGCCGCGCGGCGGCATGTGCGGGTAGGCAGCACTGCCGCGCCCTAATGATTTGCTGCACAGTAGCCCAGCGCCTCCCACAAGTTAACTCCGGCAGGCTTGCAGGACGTGAAGTCCGGTCCCTGCGGCGCCGAAGTCAGGGACACACAACCTGACTGGGCTGCCATGTCTCGGTAGCAGCCATTGGGCACTACCTCGACGTGGCCGGTAAAGTCAATCTGAGAGAAGCGGCGGGAATCAATGAATCTCCTTCTGAGAACTTCATGATGATACACTGTAGCAAGCAGCCTGCCAGCAGAGCTGCTACTAGCACTTGCACGCCACAGGGCACTGCCAGCCACTCCAGTTTAACAGTTTTAGGCAGCGCTAATGGCTTGAGTGACAGCTGAGGCGCTATGCCTATAATGCGTGACAATGCTTTTCAGTGCGGTGATGCAGAGCACCACACTGAAATAAATGCATTAGTCTAACGCCTGATGTGTGGTACTTGGCAGGACTGAAGTAATAGCAGCTCTTAATCACTCCAGTAGCCTTGCCCACCAGTGTGATCCCTCTATGTACCAGGGGCAGCAGGAGGGGCTAGGGAATCCCTCCCAGACCCATCAGTTGTCATTTACCATGTCAGATATATAATAATGAGGTTTCCATGAAGTGAGCACTGAGACCCTTCATTAACTTGTTTTCCAGTGTTCAAAAGGGATTGGGAACTGGCAAACTCCTTACTTCTACCCGTGGCACCAGGAAGAGTTTGACAACCCCCGCCCTATTGGGGCTGGGGGCCGAAAATAATTAAATAGTGACCATCGACCCAGAGGGAGCAATTTAAAACTTGGCGTTTATATAGGTCATAAGGGCATCCTGGAGGCACGTATTTATAAAATACATATACAGGTACATACACCTCTTTAGGGCAGCAAATGGGTAAACAGTTCTCTAGAACAGTATGATTGTCAAAAAAAAGTTCTGTACTTTCTTTTACTTCAGTTGGCAAAATGGATTTATTAAAAGACAGACATGACATAAAAATAAAACTGTGCAACATTCCCCCTATAGTTGCGAAGCAGAGGAGACGTGTGCTAAAGCAGCGCCCACTTTTATAGCATACTAAAGACACATCCAACCCAGGGACATGTGAACTTAAGTTTCAGTTCTGTGGCAGTTGTATGAGTGAGATTAAAAGACATGCTGAACCTCATAGCGAGTATCCTTTACTGGAATCTAAATAGGAGTAAGACTTCTACATAGACAGCAATTTTTTTTTTTAATGTGCTTCAGAAGAGTTTAGATAGGAGGTGAGAGCTTCTGGTTAATGGCCTAATAAAGAAGGCTTTATAGGTCGCACATTAAAACCTTAACACAGCTATATTTCTACACTTTGGATGTTGGTTTTAGTGCGCCTATACCTAGGTTACATGCGTCTCCCCTCCACTCAAGAAGGGAAGGGGTGTATGCACCTTTGTTGAGGAACCCTTGCCTTCTATTAGGAAAACAAAGAAACTAAGGAGGAGAGGATGGACAAATGGGGACAAGCTATAAAGAGGGGAGGAAAATCAGTTGGGGGGGCAGTGGCGGCTGGCATGTATATAGAGTGGTGAGCAGGCGCTACTAAAATAAAAAATAGATTAAAAAATGGCACTTACCTTAATGGTTTGCTGCACGACGTCCTCCTTGAAGCTCCGGGACCTAGGAAACTGCACTACCCAATCCTGCCACTGCTCACATGCTGTTAAACAGCATGAGCGAAGCATCACGATTGGAGGGAGCAGCATCTCTCAGTGCTCTTGAGAGCACTGGAGGTTTGTGCGTTCTCTAAGCTAGCTGTCTAAGACAGCTAGGTTAGAGAAGTTTAAAAAGGGCATGTCTGGATGGCCGTCGCAAAACGGCCGGCCAAAGGGACATGCAGAATTTAAACATAAGTGCACAGCTCCCTGCTGGCACTCAGTAGCAATTACCTCGCCCGACAATCGGTTCAGGATGGGTTGCTGAAAAATAAAATGGTAATAAATAAACTTAATTACCATTTTATTGGTCAGCTGTGGGGGCACTTTTTTAGCGTGGGCGACGCCCCTCCGCTCTCGGTGGGAGGGGTGGGGGGGTTCAGAAGATGCCTTGACTATCGCCACTTTTTAGAGGCGACCTGATATACTAAGCAAAAGGACATTTAAATTTGCTGCATAACAACCCACACTGCAATACTGTATATTTTAAATGTCTGCTTTAACAGGGATTTACTACCTCTGCATATTCATAATTATTTGCTGAAATTAGTAGTAATTTAGAAGGGCCTAGCACTGCCGTTGCATCACACTTCTATTTTGAATGTTCCAAGTACAAACATTTGGCAGGAAGGACCTTCTCGCAGAAAACTAAGGAGAGATGGAGGCGACACATGCTGTTCGGCTGAAGCCTGAGGAAAACATGCATGAGCAGAGACGTTTTAAGGCATTGGCAGAGTGAGCTATGGCCAAGGGCCCCGGCCTATCAGAGGGCTCCCTGATAGAGCCAGCTCTGTTCTGCAGAGACTCTTGCCCTGGTGACCTTGAATACGTCTTAAACAGATTGTTTTAAATCCAGGTTCCCTTTAATTTATTTGTAATACGGGTGATGTGTGAGAGTCTATTAGGGACATTTTGCTGAGGAATGATGCATTTGTTTCACGCAAAATACATTAAAAAAAAGCTTCTTTCAGATCAAAACAGGACCTCGCATATGACACATGGGAGGGTGTCACAGAGATTATTATTAGTAATATTAATGAGCTGCTGCTGTGTTATAGCATTGAAAGCGCACATCACTATCCCTTAATATTAGATGTAAACAAATGTAGAATTTGGATGAGTGTGCCTGTGCACTGACAATGACCTGGCCAAAAAATGCATAAAAGAGTTAAAACTGGGTCATAAATTGAAAAACTTTCCGGACAGGGGCCCCCAATATACGTTTGGCCAGGGCCCCAAAAATCCTCAAGATGTCCCTGTGCATGAGGGCACACCACATAGCAGAACAACAAGTCCCTGAAGACGAGTGGGGACCAGCGCATCAATGAGTCAGAGGAATGGAAGCACAGGGATAGGTGCTCAAGTGTGCCAAGAGAACTAACACTGCAGGTGCCACGTGGGCGACGCACATGTAGCTCGGAACGTTTCTATGACAGCTGCAAGACAGGTCAGCTACTGACCACAGACTTAATGAGCAGTCTATGTAGAGCAACATTCCATCAACTGCAAACTAAAGTAGAACAAACGGAAGCAAACTGTATTCTGTTTACAACTGCATCATTCGCTTTCAAAAGAGCTCTTTTTTTTAAAGCTTGACTTTTTTTTTTTTTAAGTTTTCGTTTTAAAAAGTTAACATTTTTAAACACAGTGAAAACCGAAGCAATTCTTAAGCACATTCAAGTATTCGTGTGAACATTACACCACGATTGATTTTAAATTAAGTCAACATTAGAAGCATTAAATGTTGAAGATTCCCTCTCCAATTAGAGCAAAAGCCGAGATGCAACAAGTTTTTGTTTTCCCAGCTTATTTGTTAAAACGAAACTAGTAAAGCTATATATTAAGGACAGCTGGAGGTCACAGAGAAACCGGTTCACATTTGATGCAGAACTTCGCTTTTTTTAATAGACTCCTAGTTCTATAAACTGTGTGGTTTGTTTGTGCATGTACAATTAATAATATTTATGATTCACAGTAAAACCAAGTAATTATTTAAGTGAATTTTTTTTGTCTACATGGGACTTATAGGGACTATAGCACTTCCATTTATATTCCAAATTAAATGTCATGCCTTTAAATTCATGCCAGCTTATTGAAGCATTATTCATGTTTGATGTTACATTATTGTTAGTTTTGAATCTCACAGATTATTTAATCTATTACAAGTATGAGAATAACTGCTGTTTCACGCAGTGCCTAGCAGTAATCAGGAAGAGTGGAGGCACTATTAGAAGCTATACTGACTTCAGTTAATGATTGCGGATATTTAGTCTCCCTTTAATCTGGATTTCAAGGCCCACAAGACGTGACTTAGCCTAGGGAAACCAACAATCCCCCGCCCTCCTGCTATTACTCCACTCACAGCGCTACATTTCTTCTTATGCAAAGATAAAAACTTAGGCCGAAGAAAGGGCGAGCGCTCCAACAATGAAAAACAATCGATGGAATGGAGATGGGGGGGGTTGTTGGATGTGGTGAGGACGGTCTATAATGTACTACTAGAGAAGGTGTGTCTTTTAGGACATCTGAATCCACAGAAAGAAAAATACCAGACTTTTTCGACCCAAGAACATCTTTATATGATTGAGTGATGTTAAGTGAAGAGTCAGTAGGCGGTCAAGTTGGACCAAATGGACTGATCTCATTTATAACCAGAATTATCTCGTTAGGTAGCTGGTTGCCCTGAGGGAGAGAAGAATACAGAATCATGGAAGGAGAAGACAACCAAATCTTATGGTTATATATACATAGATTTCAATCATTTAGCTCGGATCAAAGCCGAAATAAATACTGAATAAGAGAATGGTATGTGAATCCAATTCTACGTTTATGTGACTGAATCCTGATTTTCATTTGGCATCTCTACTTACCTTCTATGCGCACTGCAGTGACTGGAGGAAGCATGCTAACACCGCATAAACCATCTAAACCGTACAAATGCTTGTGCATCATGATGTGCTCATGTCTCCTGGGGGGAATTTCTGATGAATTATTTTGTGTGTGCAATATCAGATTCCCCCCAAAAAAGAACAAAAATATAGATTTGCATGTTCTAGCATGATGGGCCAAAGCACCACGCAAGGCTCTACAATTCAGTCACAATTAACCATTCAGTCATCTAACTCCATCCTTTCGTCGTCATAAATCAGAGATATCTGTAAACATTCCACCTCTGTGGGAGGGAAAGCTCGAAATGGCACCATTTGTCTGATCTGTTATGCATTCTTAAGATGCATTGAGAGTGCAGACCGGCAACTCAGCATTCTTTAGGGGTTCAGAACGCTGAAGCCAAAGGGAAGAAAAAAAGAGTGCTTTCACAGCTTCGTAAAACACGCTTTAGTTCCAGAGTCTGGGGGGGATAATCCTGGCACAGCCTAACGGGCCATTATCGAGTCAGCGGTGTACAGCATCACTTTACAGGAACACAAAAGATCTCATTCTGATGCCTAGTCATTGTGACCGAAAGGCCTGGCAAACCAGCAGTGTTAATCTCTGTCCTAAACCTGTAGTGGTCTTGTCGCTGTCTCGGCTCCTCTGGCTTCTGGGCCTAAACATCTGCTTTACGGGTTTAAAGTTGCTCTAGAAATCCAGAAGCCACTCACCAATTTCACACTACGAATTGGGCGAATGTGTTGGAGCAGCTAGCACGTGCATATAAGGGCCCCACAACCAATATACTTTGTGAGTAATCAGTCTTTTTCAGACGAAGGACAGCTTAGTATAGTTTCACTCTAGCTGAAGTTGTTTCATGGACTTCCCTCTAGGCGGCCCATGCACACACCTTTCTATTAGTTCAAACAGAATGAAATACTTAAACCGTGTGTGCATTTGCTACACTTGAACTTCCTAGATGGGTATTAAACCCTCTTTGGCAGCTCACTGGCTGTAGGTCAGAATATATACATATTGCTATTATGCAGAGTTCGGTTCAGAGTTAGACCTTACCCTCAACCAGCTTAAGCGACATTAGTGGCAGCGTAACAAATTCTGCATTGCTACGCTATCATTTTGTGTTAAACCCCTGGGCAGCACCTTACCCGGAGGACATTTATGACCTCTTTAATGCCTTTTTTGCAATGTTTGGTTTTTGGGCTAAGAAAGTAGACAATTAACATTGGCAAAAAATGCCCTCTTCAAATCCTGGACACAGTAGAGCATCATTACCTTGTTTGGAGGGATTTTAAAAAATGCAGATTTAAATATTATGGTTATACAGTGCTTTGGTGCCCAGATACCTTAGTTTTCTTGTTTTCTTTTATTTGTCCCTAGCAGCCAGACCAGTTTCCAATTTTTGGTTTGCTTATCCGTAGTTTGTATAATTCTAGAGCCAACATAAAACTTCTCTCTGTTGAGGTGAATGTATTTTATTCCCTTCTCAAAACCCTTGCCTCCACTCAACCCCTCCTCAAAGTCCCACCAAAACTACCTGTACCACCATTTCTCAAGGAAATAAAATGAGTGCAACACACAGTTTAAGGAAAAATGAGAATTTAAGTCACTAAAGGCATTTGATTTAAAACGGTTTACTCGATGGTGCTTTGTGGTTTTCGAATTATTCATTGCATGGTTTTGTGTAGTGCCCTAAAACAGAACCAACAGTGACAAGTAAAACTCTACAAAAAGAAGCAAACTTTCCTCCTGGGCGACAATAAGGATAAGGAGCATGATCTAACGGGCACTTGGCTATGTTGGTGGCAATCTTCTCATCTTTAATTCCACCGACATTTTTGCGGCCAATGAATTGCCTGAAAATTTTATACATTTATAAAACTTTGCCATTTTGCATTTTATTATGGCACAAGCTACACACACCCCACAAACAACATTAATATTACCTTCACGTTGAGAAGTGTGAACTATTCATCTTTGAAATAAAAGCTGAACCTGGGATTAAGAATCCTCACATTTATATGTGAAGGCTATCCGAATAACAGTGCAGTTCCAATAAATACACATTTAAAAATGGCGTCAAGTGAACCCTGTTGCAGTCACTGAGAGGCAAACGTGTTCCACAGTGTAAACCACTAACAATAATAGAAGTTTAACTGATCCGAACCTTTAACAACCACCACATGATAATACAAATATAAATAAACCTTAGGCTGGAAGGACAGGTTGGATCAGGCGGCTGGGGCAGATGCTACGTATATATAGTAATTGGTTTTGCTATAAAGGCAATCAAACTTCTAAGATATTATCCCTACAAACATCTCCTGAAAATGGGGTAGATAAACCATCTTAGACTTTCTAATACAAAAGCATTTGGAAAGCGCTGTAAAGTGAGACAGATGTTTTAGCTATATCAATAATAAACAAGCACTGGCATAGCCAATCGGTCTCAGCAATGAGCGTACCGAAGTATAGAGAAATAAAAGAAGAACTGGAATCAGCGCGGGGGATTGGGAGGGAACTGCAGAGGCATGCACTGAAGAAGAGTCATGTCGAAAAGGCTCATATTACAAGCAATTTAAACTATTTCCTGAAGCTTCAAATTGGTTTTGAATTTGAACTGTCTTCAGTAGTTCTTTGTTCTGTAGCACCAGTAAACTGCTAGTGTCAATGCCGCGTCACTGGACAGACACAAACGTTAAAACAGGCAATGTACGACGAGTGTGCATGGGGGCCGGTGAAAGCAACGACGTTGGGGAAGAGGCTGTGGTTCAAAGAAATTATGCTGAAGGAATGCAAGGGAGGAGGGCAGACAACCCAAGAACACGTGCACGCTTATTGAATTTAAAACAAGCAATGAGTGGTGCAAGTTGGCACTCCGCGATGGGAGGGAGGTGGTTGGGGGGGGACAAGGCAACAATGAAGGAGCAAGCAATGACAACAAAGCAACCAACAACAATGGGGCAAAGAACGAAAAGAAAAAAAAAGTACCTTGGAAAGCAGAGGAAAGTGACACCCCACAGACTTCATGGTAGCGCAGCCGCGCAGTGCATGATGAAACAACAAACTTATGCCGCCAGCACAAAGTTGTTGTACTTGTGTGACATACTCCCACTGCAAAACCACGCCACCACCGTGGCCCATTGCCCCTGCCCTTCCCCATGCGCAGCCAATAATAGATGGAGCAAATGAAAAGCGGGATGGAATAATTAATAAAAAATAAACAGCGCTCGGAGCGAATGAAAACACCAGCGCTCCTGAGGAGGGCTGGTAAACGAAGAAAAATAAAGTCCTTAAATTGGTAATAAAATGAGGGATAATGGAGGGATTGTGTACTCAGTCCCTGCTCTCGGGGAGGAGTAAACAGAGGAAGAGGCATGACAAATTCATGACAAATGGATGTCATGGACAAATGGGGAGAAAGAATGTGAGAGAGATGTTGGAGCCAGCAAATGGCAAGCTTATGGGCAAGCTGAAGCCCCTAAAGTACATATAACAGGTCTCTTTTCGAGACAGCACATGCGCGCAGTCTAGAGCCGAGACCTAAAAACAACACAGCCTAAACTTGTGGAACTCTTTTGGACGTGCCCCTTTACCTTCATAGTGCATTTAATGTACCTCATGTAAAGGAGGTTCCTGGTTTTGTAGTGAACTTTTCTTGTCAAGGGTAGCTTCCAACTTGCTGTTTCTCTCCAATTGATGCCTGGGGGCACTTTCTACACATCTAAGTTATGCAGTGTTCTACCCATGCGATAGAGTGAAAGAGAACAGCTGAAAGCTACATTTGTCAATAAATGCCCTCTACAAAACAAGGGACCTTATTGACTGAACAGAGGAATCTTCTAATACAGCATTTATCTATTTATGCTGTGCAGGACAACCCATAGCTCTGCAGTGAAATTACTGAGAAGGCCCCGAGTGAATTTGGGAAAATTTATTTTTATTCTTAGAAATATCACATATGTATACCCTGAGAAAGTCCTTTTTTAATGGATGAAGCATATTTCGGCTTTGAAAATTCTTTGACCGTGGCTGTGAAAATTCTGCAAGCATCCGGAAATGAAACATCACATGTGAAAGACTAAAAATACTACAAGAAAATTGTGTTGACATTTATTGAGACACTAATAGACCAGATTAACACTAAGATTGTAAGTGCATCGTCATTGTTAGATATCATGAAATGTGTGCATGAAATATGGCATTTTGTATAATGCAGAGTTATCTATAGAAAGCCGGCCGACGCACATTTTGGAGGCAGGGCAAATTAAACACCTAAACTAACCCCATTGATCACTATGAATAAGCGACAGTACATGGGGAGTAATTAAAACAAGGCATTTTTCTAATAGAGGATGGTAAAACGTAAACCTTTCATTAGCAGTACATAGTTGACAGGAGAATGTGTTTCCGTTTTTAAAGAGTGCACAGTTTAGCGGATGATATTGTATAATGTGTGGATCCAGAAGCATCTGAGACCAATAAGAGGTAAATACCTGCAACACAGGAAGAGCTCAATGGGTAAGCGGTCTGAGGCTCACCTGGCACGTGTTCTTCAAATATGGAAGAATCCATCTGCCTCACAATTCCAGTCGCAATCAGATTTGATCAGTGCTTTGCACAATTCCTGGAAATGTCAACTGACTTCTGTGCCCCAAAGATGTGCGGTCTACAGCATGAGCCCGCTTACACAGCCAGACTTTCCAACCTTGAGAATGTGAAGTTGGTATTGACGGGCTGTCTGAGTAGCATGCACCGTCAACAAGTTGTTGTGAGTAATCTGGATTAAACAAAGCAAAGGTATTTCACCTTGGTTCTAAACAGAAACTCAAGCAGCATCACCAAAATCGGTAGCCCCTCTTTTGTGGGAAAAAAACTTAAAATGCAGTTGGGTCACAAGTATTTAAATCACACAACATTACTGATAAAACACTGCATTGTGCTCTAAACCCAAGGATGATGTTCTGCTACTCACCAAAGAGACATGCCATAGGGTGTCCAGGGGACAGTTTGTCCACGTTACATTGTTGTGTAAGGAGCATTTACTATACTTCTTTACTCACTGGCAACAGCTTCTATGATTGTTCAGTGGGGAAGGCGAAGGACATTAAGATATAATGAATCGCCGATCTAAGTCGTCCACTTTCTGGCAGCAAGGTCAAAGCAGCATGTTACACCTATGCTAACTGCGAAAAACTGTGCCAGGGCTCCAGACAAACATTGTAGGAAGTCGGTGTTTCTACAACGCTCTGGCTTCCAAGTTTTTTTTAGTACAACAGACACGCCAAGTTCAAGCTGAACTCCTTGTTTTCTTTCTGGCATGTTTACTTTAGGTTTATTTGATATGCTCAAGAGCAAATGAACACGGCCGAAAAAGTCATGAACATTTTCTCAACTTTTACACATGACCTTCCAGCGGCAGACACCTTCTTAGAGAATAACTAGCTAGAAGCACGTACAGAATTAGCTTTTGTGTAAGATGGGTGTGTGTGTGGCATTTTATTCAGCTTTGAAGTGACGAGGGAGGGGCGGAAGTAAATATTTCTTATGGAGTAGCAGTAAAACAGCCTTAAATAAGAAAGGATGCCAATCACGCTGTTACAATGATGGACATTTTCTCTAAAAACTAAATCAAGTTAAATTATTGTATAATGTGCTATCATGCTATAAATGAATGCTTGTGTCAAAGATAAAGTAACTACATGGCAGTTGGTGCCTCCTTCACTAAATAAGTAATGGTGCATTAAACTTCAAAAATGTAGTTTCGAAGACGTGGACTGTCAGCAGAGTTCGTCAGTGGCGAGTCAGGTAGAACCGAGCATGCAATCTATTGTACTGAGCCATTTAGGACACATTAACTCTGAATTTTTTCCCTTTAGATGCACTAACGGTTTTGAAATCTTCATAGTTCTCGAAAGGCCGGCTTCATTCTGTAATCTTGTTTTTAAATTCCTAATGTATTTGCAGGGGCGGCTCGTCCGCTAAGGTGTAGGAGCGTCGCCTCACTGCTCTCAGAGCAGTGTAAAAGCAAAAATAAAATGATAATAACAGAAGGTATTTCTGTCATTATCATTTTATTTCCATGATCAATCAGGTTGGGCTGGGCGGGGCTCCCGTGACGTCCGGGAGGAGGAGTGGTTGCTTCACTCCAAAGTGGGCAGTCCCGGGCCTCTTGGGCCGGCCAAACAGTCCTGCGCACTTTGCATGTTCCCCACCAGGCTGCATTACACAGCCTGGTGTGGAACATGCCCAGCCTCCCATTCCCCGTCTGAGCGCCGAGCCACGGCGCTCAAACAAATCACAACGCAGCGTTGCGATTGGCTTAGGGGAGGGATCCTGTGTGCTTCCTGGTTCCGGCGGCGACAGTGACGACGAGGGGTGGCGGCGAGGAGATAAGTTTGTGGGGGGGGGGTTTTGTACACCCCACGACTTTCCAACCCTTTCCCCACCCCTCCACTCTCGTTCCCTGCCAGCCGCTGCTGTGTATTTGATGGAAAAATGCATATAAAAAATACCTGTTGAACTACCATTAAGACAGCTGGCCAGTACAAAGCATTTCATACATGTATTTAAAAAAGGTTCCAACATATAGTAGAAAAGAAAGACAAATCAATATCAGTGCTTAATTTGAACTAGTAGTTTCCGGTGCTCAGCACCAGCACTTAATCATCAACACCTGCGCTTTTGAGCACCAGTTAAGGACACATTCATTTATGGTAGGGGGGATTACGTGATTTGCCCAGAATCACAGGATGTTGAGCACACGCTGAGACTCAAACCTGGTACCTCAGCTCCGAAGTTGGCAGCTCTGGCTATTACGCCACACCCTCTCCCCACTTTCATGGTCAGTAGTTGGCTCAGTTTTAGGCGCCGCTAAAAGGAGAAATGGGCTGGTGCAAGCTGCCTCCTGACAAGAGTCGCAGCACTTTTTTTTTTTACAAATTAATTACTGCAAATCATGTCACAATAGGCTTAGTTTTAATATCCGAATTGAATAGATCAAGGCGAATGGGAGACAAACGCACATCACGTACCATATCAGTGAGAGTGAGGATGCTGATGAAGAGTATGTGAGGCTGGAGGGAGTGTGAGAGAACATGCTGGATGTAGGTAGGAGTGGCTGCGGTGTGAGTAGATTCATGCACCAGCTAGAGTATGGATGGGAGTGAAAAGGGTAGGAGGAGTGTAAAGGTCATGAGAGGGCGGATAAGGGGACAAGGGGAGGATGGAGTGAGATTAGATAAAGGACAGTGTGGATGGGACAAGAAAGTGTCAAGGTTAAGAGTGTTGATGCACAAATGAGAGAATGGATAGGAGTGACAACTGATGAGGGCTGAGAAATGAATGATGTTGAAAATAGCAACTGCGTGAGAGTTAAATCCATTTAGGTAGAGAGGTGAGCCACTGAAGGCTCGAGCCAGGCTGCCGGCTGAAGCCTGGCTCTGGCTGAGCTCGAGGTCCTGATGAAACCTCGAGCCCATAACGAGCCGAGCTTTTGTGTGGCTACTGTCTGCCACCCTAGCTCTACCCAATTTTGATGTGGTGCTACAGCCAGAGCTGCCGTCTTTTGACCTGGGGAACCAGGTTTCAAGTCTCGGCGTCAGCTCAACTTCTTGTGATTCTAGGTAAGTTACATGATCTGTCAGTGCCTTTAAACATGAATGTGACCTTGTGTAATATAACTTGTGCATGCTTATGTAAAGCGCTCCAAAATCTATAGGTCAAATTTGTGCTATATAAAAATGCACAAAGAGGTAAAAACAAAGTATTAAAATAAGAAGACAAATAGATACCCGTTTGGTGGCTAATTTTTACGAAGTGAAACCAGAAAACATGTATAAATTGCTGCTTCCTCGCTTAAATTGTGTGATCTTAGGCAAGTATTTTATTTCACCTGAACCCCTTTTTCTTTGTAATTGTGTATGAAAGCACTTTCAAATACGCAAATTCAGAATACCAGTTGTACAAATACCTATTGTGTTCGATTTAATAGACTATAATGTTGCTTAACAATGATCTGGGCCACATACAGGGTTCACATGACAACTGCCTTGCCTCTTAGCTTACTAATGGTACTGTCGCCAGTGTGGGGACCGGGGTAGTAAGTTCATTTCTAAAAACTTTGAATACATACTTCTCAGTGCAGTGCTATAATGTGACAAATTAATGTCAAAATAAAAACTTTTTTTTTTTTTTAATTTTGAAGAGACTTTATGTGATTTTTGTTGTATGATTTACATAGCACACCTTTTCAGGGCTCAGCACATGCATGGGCTCTAAGAGCCAAGCCAGACCCTTGGCTCGGCTCTGACTCGGCTCTCCCCATTATTTGTTTGCTCGCCAACCTCTACATTTATGTTTGTGATATATAAAATGATTTTGCTTTTATTTGTTCTAGTTGATTGATATAAACTCATTCGAAATTGGTGACGATTAAAAAAATTTAAATGGCCTTTGAAATGGCCCGTAAAATTTTTGGCGGGAGACCCTGGCTCCTAGAAACAAGCATTGGCATAGCCAATAGGTCTCGCCTTTGGGACCTTATAAGTGTTTAGTTAACCAGCACAATATCCTTGGTGCAACAACATCAAGTGTTGCATGGCTAAACACTTATAAGGTCCCACAGGCGAGACCTATTGGCTATGCCAATGCTTGTTTAAATTGGTTTCTAGTGGTAAAATATTATCCCCGCTTCGTGCTGCATCAGTGACGAAAAGCTTTGGTTCACAGTCTGCGATCACCTTCGGGTGCATGAGGGAACATTTTTGGAGTCATGCCCAGAGCCTAAACAGATACGCGTACAGAGGCGTGGGAAAAAGTAACTAATGTTGGCATACATAGGTGGTGCTTATATGCAGTTCCGCTCTATCACTTCTGGGGGACAACACAGAGAATGCAGAGCCACACAAAGCCACCTAGCGTGTGGGAGCACTGCTATGAAAACCTCCAGCCGCAGTCTGGCACCTGGGGACTATTCTAAACGTGAGGAATCTGCAGTAAGATGTATCCATCAGAATATCCTGGCTTGACTTTCCTTGTGGACATACATTTGTGGTGGTCTCCAAAGGCAAGGCACAGACATTGATAACTTTAATAATGTGTGTGCGGTCCATACACAGGGCATAAGGCAGCACTGGCATTGTGTCACTATGGGCTGCCTGGCCTAGGGCTGGTGGTCACTTAGCTGGGGTGAACAGAGTGAGCACTGGTGTTTGGGAAATATGGAGGCAAACGAATATGAGAGGCTGAGGTAAAAAAAAAACACTGGTGCGAGATGCGGACATGAAATTGGGGATATGTAAGCAAGAGGAAAACTAAAAGAAATAAGAATGTGACTTATCCAGATAGGGGTGAGAACATGAGAGGTAGAGAGGAGAGAAACTGGATGGAGACAGCGGTGAAAAAATGTGAGAGGAAACTGGGGAAGATAGAGGTGAAATAATAAGATGGTGATGAACGAGAAAATAGGCAAGATGGAAACAGAATGAGAGTGGTGGAGGAAAAATAGAAATTGTTAAAGTCAGAACGAAACCAAGAGAGGAGTGGAAAAAAATAAGAAATTGTGGTGAGAAGTGAAACCTGGAATTATGAAGCTGGAAAAAAGAGAGGTATGGACAAAGCAGAAATTTAAACTTGGACATAAATGTGTAGTTCAGAGAAAAATTGAGAGAGAGACAAAATTTGATCTAGTGCTGTTAGAAGTCAAAGAATGAAAAAAGCAGTGGTGAAAGGGAGACAAGAGATAGGTGGGTGAACGAAGCTGATTAAAGGCAACAGCAAGAGAATACAGAGTAGAGATTGGAGGTAAGAGGGAAACTGACAAAGAAGGCAGTGACAAACGACGGGTAAAGACGGGAGGGAAACTGGACGAGACAAAGGTCTGAAAATAAGTTGAAAGTAAGATGAGAAATAGGAGGAGACAGGCGAATTACATATTGCTCATCAATGGTATGTATGCACTTTATGCATTTGTCCTGTCAAACACTTCATACTACGACATTTCAAGAGAGTTGTGAAATGTCAGTCTCCCTTCTTCAATTTCCTCTTTTTGACTTGCTTATGTTAAAGAGGCGTCTACCATACGTGTGAAGGTTTACTCGTGATTGTTCCAGAAGAATGAATCAATTCTTGCCCAGGCCATCTCTTGGCCTCTGAAATCAATGGCGTCACTGCACCTCGACTGAGTCCCATTCTGTCCTCATCTGGACTCCCCGTCACACCTTGCAGCACAGTCTGAGCAGTGTGAATGGACCCAGTGTCTTCAATGGAATATCAGCCATGGATCATAGGTCTTCTGTCTTAAACTGTGACCCCAAACTCTGCAATCTCACTCAACTGAACGCTTATAGAAGGTGTCAGTTAGGTCTTGGATCTAGATGACCATTCTAATGATGAATAATGTGCAGAGGCGGCTTTTGGCTTCATCGTTAAATCAGGGTTAAGTGAGAATTAAAAATAAAAAAGGAGACGCTTGGGCAGGCCTCTCCCCTTGTAGGTCCCGGGGCAGCAGCTCTCGTGCCGTGCCCTGGGGCTGGCCATACACTTCCTCGGCTGCCCGGGGTGATTCTTCGCCACTGTGCTTGCCTGTTCATGCACATTGGGATTTGGCGGCAACTACGTCTACGGTATTTTTTCCAGCGCCCCCTGTTCGTGGTATCTGGGCGCTCAGAATGCATTTCATGTGAAAAAGCAAGCACGCCGCTTTAACAAAGCGCTCACTGCACGGTAAGAAAACAATCGATTTGGGTATTGACACAGCAACAGGTTAAACTTAAAAAACCTGTTCACGTAATACAGCTGTCTGGTTACCAAAATTAGCCCTGGTACAGCGGCCGACTCCTTCCCAGCCTTTGCTCGGGTTTGTGTACTCTCGGCCCGACTGTTACATAACAGGCTGTCTGCTCGCGACCGTAGACTGCTAATCCGGGCACTGCGCACGCACTTCGGGGTGGTTCTGTGGCGTCCAGACAGCCATATGCAATCTGGACCGTGTCAAGCGAGGCTCAAAAGCATGTACGAAGAATGCTCGAGACGGTCTTTTACAAGGCAAGCTTCCATGTAGCTGCGTGTTAAACTGAAGCCAAGTCAAAGAAAGCGCCCTAAAACGAGCGAACGTTGTTGTGTTTCGAGACAAAAAATTAATTCCGGCCCTAACGACAAGGAGTTGGCACGCCAGCTAAGTAAACTGTCGGGCACTGAGCGCTCTTTTCTACCGAAATATCTAAACTAGCCTTCCGGTTTCACTCACGAAACAATTTACTAATTATTCTGGAATAATCGAGAAACTGGCCACAGAATCCACGAAATGCTTTGGCAAATCTTAATCCGGTTTGAAAAGGCGCTGTGATGGCATGCTCACACCAGATTGTGCGCGGTGCAGGTGCGAATTACCAATAACAATACAAAACAATCCTTCGCTCTCTGCGCCGTTCACATCCACTCTGTAAAGAGGTCAGCCACAGCGGCGTTAACTTAGTACTTCTATGTGCGAAGAACAACTACATACTTAGTAAATGTTGCCCACTCTCTTCGAGTCGATTAAACTGGGTAATAGTAACAATACCTGATATTAACACAGCTTGGAACCAGCAGAAATGTGGTAAAATGCTCTCTATATATTAAAACCAGTAATTAATTCGAGCATTACTCGCTTTCAGGTTTAATCTGCCAGCTGCTTCCAGAAATGCTTCATCAACCAGAACTTTCTCTCAAATGTAAATAATACATTATTCTTTTATTACTGTTAACTTTAATGATTGATTAATTAAAACAACTGCACAAAATGATAATAAAAGTTCGCCACACAGTGAAAAAGATGTTCAAATAAAAACATTTCCTAGCATTAAATATCAGCATTACACGCCATCAGTTAAATAATGCAAAAGACTCAAGAAAACTTTAAAACAAAACAGCTTTGTGGTTAAACATTAAAAGCAACAATCGTGGCACTACAGGTATGTCAGCACTGTGTCCGTGATTTTTTATAAAACCTCATTAGCAGTTGAGGATCGCTGCTGTTCAGACGCGTTTAAATTGCTACTCAACATCTCCAGATACCCAGACGGCTAAACCGGGTTTCATGACAGTTCTGTGCATATCATCCACATCTTGGAAAGTACATAAAATGTGCATCGAAATTCTGCCTCTCAGGATTAAGTGCGAGTTTGTCTCATTCGCCTTGCATGTATTTATCTTTTATTTTGGGGCTTTTGACTATTCAAAGAATATGTTAAATAAACAAGAATCCATTAATTTGAGCAAAAGTGGAACCGAAAGGCCCTTAATGCAGCACGAGCCATTAATTCACCCCCGGTGGTAAAGGCTGATGATGCAATTGCACTAGCTGTAAGGGGGGACGCCCTTACAGCTTTCACTGGGAGTGCTTTGAGGTCGGGGGCCAGGACCACAAGCCCCAGCAGCACCGCAGCCGTTCTTTGCCGCCAACGTCACGCCGGCAGCAGCGCGAGCGCCAGGAGGCGCTTTGAAAAACTCTCCAGGGCTCCCGCAGCGCGGGACGCCCTTACAGCTTTCACTGGGAGTGCTTTGAGGTCGGGGGCCAGGACCACAAGCCCCAGCAGCACCGCGGCCGTTCTTTGCCGCCAACGTCACGCCGGCAGCAGCACGAGCGCCAGGAGGCGCTTTGAAAAACTCTCCAGGGCTCCCGCAGCGCGGGACGCCCTTACAGCTTTCACTGGGAGTGCTTTGAGGTCGGGGGCCAGGACCACAAGCCCCAGCAGCACCGCGACCGTTCTTTGCCGCCAACGTCATGCCGGCAGCAGCGCGTGCGCCAGGAGGCGCTTTGAAAAACTCTCCAGGGCTCCCGCAGCGCGGGACGCCCTTACAGCTTTCACTGGGAGTGCTTTGAGGTCGGGGGCCAGGACCACAAGCCCCAGCAGCACCGCGGCCGTTCTTTGCCGCCAACGTCACGCCGGCAGCAGCGTGAGCGCCAGGAGGCGCTTTGAAAAACTCTCCAGGGCTCCCACAGCGCGGGATGCGCGCGGGCGTGCCCGGTCAAAGCCCGGGCCAAGGGCGGGCCCATCTGCGCCCGTCAGAGGCCGAAGGAGGCCGGGCTAGGCCATTTCTTTTGGTTTTGGTTAAAATCATTGTATAATTGTGGCCACTGGTCACCATTTGATCTCAGGTCAGTGACTCAGTAATTGTTTTTGCACTGGTGCATCTACTTGTCTGACTGGGCGGCATTTGATTTACCTGGGGTCCAGTTGATAGACGGATAAAGTCATAAGTTGTGGTTTGACTGGATTATTGCTTGTGATAGCAACGATAGCAACCAAGTTAAAAATAAAAAACAATAATATAAAGCCAATATGGGCAAACGAAATTGTACTGATAAAAAAACCACCAGTTCCAGTAATCCCTAAATCTAAAATCCAACCCACCTCTATTGATAGGATGCTGGAGAGGGCAATAGGAGTGGTGGCAACAGAAACCGAACGAACCGAGAGACGTCTTTCACTTACGCCAAATATGGCCCCCCCCCTGACAGATCCTGACATATCCTGATACATCCCAAGTCTCCGGTTTTACCCCTATTAATACCCCCAGGGCCCTGACTTCTACTGATGTTGTGCCCAGTATTGAAATAGTAACGGAGGCGATTCCCCTGCGCCAAGTGAAAAGGGGAAAACTTAAACCACCTACTAAAACGGGGATGCAAAAGAATAAAGTAACAGAAGAACCTATGGCTGGTAAAGATAGTAGAGAGGGGTGTTCCTTTACTAGATCCGAAAGGGACATGGAACAACCAGCATGGGTTACAGATCTAGCGGTGGATTTGCACATTCAGTTAAGGGCCATCGTTAAAGATGAACTCAAAATGCTGTTTGACAGGATTGATAAACTGACGACATTGCTAGAGACTAGGACAGGGGTCAACAACGGAAGGGAAGAGATTGGTAACAACCAAGTATTTCAGGCTACCTGCAATCTAAGTAAAGCTGCTCCAATCCCACATCAAAATATTCCCCTACCCAGTATCACTAATGTGCAAGTAAGACAGTGCACTCCAACCCCTAGCAGGGCTAAATCAATATCTGCCCCCGTACAGATCAGTGGCCCAAAGCAAGATTCTCGACAAAGGGAGAGGCCTGGTCCCATCAAATATACTGAGACCCCTAATGAAAATAGTCCACCACCATGTATCAATCTACCGCCAGAGTCAACCCCTATGTTGTCATTTTGTTAGGTATCCCCGAACTTGGTAGGGGGCAAAAGGAATCACACCAAGACCTTAAAAATAAATGTCTGTTTTGGTTGGTCAACAACAAGCAATTCCGTTACGAAGATGCTGGCGATATTTTAACGACCCGTCGAGTAGGCTGGGTGGGCTGGAGACCCAAGGTTTTACGGGGAGACTGTGTAGTCATCAATTTTAGAAACCAATTAGCTGCTCGGGCAATCCTAACAAGGGGTGACTGGAGACAGGAAGGGACAATAAGCGCTGTCCCGCTGGGGTACTTTTACCCCCCACAAGGTCCTCAGCATTGTGGATTTGGAGGGGAGGCCAGCAAATCAAAACTATCAAACAGATCCATCAGGATTTTATCCGATGAGGCATCCACTCTTCTCCATTCCCACATCTAATAGGTTTGGGGTTCTTGAAGAAGTGGATTGACTTGCATTGAAGGGGCACAGGGTACAGGATTCTGATTATTTAGCAGAGGCGACCACAGAACAGTGTATGACAGTGGAAGAGGGTGGGCCCAGTGGGGGGCCGAAAGTATTAGAAGTAGGTAATAAGCCAGATTCTAGAAGGGCAATATCTAACATTCAACTCCACGACTTTGAAGGTGGGTCCCCCAAGAAGTCAGGCTCGTGTATAGGCGAGATTACGACCCCCTTGTCCCCAGATTGCATGACAAACGATAGAGGGCCGGATCTATCGAGGCTGCGAGTTATTTCCTGGAACGTGGCCGGTCTTGCCACCAAGCTGCATAGTCCAGACTGGGGGAGTTTTATTGAACAGCATGAAATTTGTATGTTCCAGGAAACTTGGGCAAGGGGGAATTTATTTAAACCAGGTTATGCCATATACACGATCCCAGCGACTTCGGGAGGCAAAGGAAGGCCATCGGGGGGGCTGAGCATTTGGATAAGGACACACCTGGGTTGTACAGCTACCCAGCTGGACACAGCTTCTAATGACATACTTTGTGTCCTTCTCAATTTCCCCCCCCCCCACCCAAGGACCACTGTTGCCCTAATAAATGTCTATTCTAGACCAGTTCGTTGCAGTTAAGAGTCGAAGACTCTTGACGAGCTAACGACATTTCTTGCTAATATTCCGGATAAATACCTGTTGATTTTAGGGGGGGGACTTCAATTGTCAGTACGAGCCCCTAGAGGGTATGAATAGGGACTCCCCATGTGAGGAAGATCTGCATTGGGCTGTACCAGATTCTTCCTGCCCGTTAGTAAGAGCATGGTCTCCCCTGGTACTCCAGATGAATTCTATGGTCCTAAAGCATTCACTGAGAGCTTGTAATGGAAGAAGTAAGTCCGATACCCCGGCAAGCATACTTTTAACAGAGTTGGCCAAAGTTCGTTAATTGACTATATCCTGGTCAGTATAACCTCATGGCATAGGGTTGTCGACTTTAAAATTGTGCCGCTTCATGACAGTGATAATGATGCGCTAGTCCTGGAACTACTCAGTTTAACCCCTGAGAGTATTAATAACTTGGTTACTCCTACTGATGGCAGATTGATCATCTCCAATTGCAGGAGGAGAGTCCGTTGGACGGACTTGAGTAAATCTCAAGAAAAGCTAGGCGCCCTGTATTCAACTGTCATTCACTCCCTCCAATCTGTCTCTACCGACAATACCCAACTTGAACTAACGAAGGTTGCCCTGAACCATATAAAATTAACAGCCATAATGGCTGATTTTTTTTTACCAATAAAAAAGGTTAGCAACAAAAGAATTTCTTGTCACACATGGTTTAATGGAAATTGCCGAAAGGCAAAAACAGCTCTGGTCTCTGCCACTAAGGACAAAAATAAACCACTGATTAAAATCTGTAGAACGGCCTATCGCACAAGTATGCTGGAGGCAAAAAAACAGTGGGAAAGTGACAAGTGGGAAACCCTTAGAAATTCTCTGGAAACCCGCGACATGAAGACCTTTTGGAACGTGGTGAATACGGGTAGCATGGTAGGTAAATCAGCAATTGAGCCAAACTTGGGGGCAAATGTGTGGAGGGAACATTTTGAGTCCCTTTACTCAAGCACTAAGTCAGGGGCTAGCTCAACGAACAAATTATGTTACCAACCGCAGGTAGATTGCTCTAGTGTAAACAAAAACACCCATGGATCGGTAGCGGACACTTAAATGATAACCCTTGCAGAGGTAGTTAGTGCCTTAGACCAAATTGCGCCCGGTAAGGCACCAGGGCTTGACAAGATTCCCGGGGATTTGTTCCGAAGCGAACCAATCATTTGGGCTCCGTATTTTTGGGTCTTATTTAATGCTGTTATGCAAGGCATGGCAATCCCTACAAGCTGGGCCGGGGCCGAAATAATACCAATTTTTAAAAAGGGCTCCCCTTTGCTGCCCACAAACTATAGACCGATAAGCCTCATTGACATCAGTCAAAAAATCTTTGCACGCGTACTGTTATACCGTTTGCAGAGTTGGATGGAGGAACACAAAGTTCTTAGCCCGCTCCAAGCAGGGTTTAGAGAAAAAATGTCCACTCTGGACCAAGTTTTCAGGATACAATTATTGCACTGGAAGACCGTGTGCATAGAGGGTGGCAGCCTCTATTTAATTTTTGTAGACCTGAAATCCGCATTTGATTTGGTCCAGAGAGAAAAGTTGTGGGCGGTCCTGTTAGAGATGGGGGCTCCACCATACCTGTGTCATGTAATAAAACGGCTGCACGAAGGAAACTACGCACAGATAAGATTTGGTAAATCAGGGGAACTCACTACTCCTGTCCCCGTAGACAGAGGAGTGCGTCAGGGGTGTGTCCTTGCTCCAACTCTTTTTAGTCTTTTTATCAATGGGCTAGTCGACTTTTTAAACTCTGAGAAAGATCTAGAGCACCAAAGTTGGCAGCACGTAACATCTCGGCCATGATGTTCGCTGACAATACTCTGCTATTATCTAAAAGCCCAATGGGCATACAGAGGGTTCTTAACAAATTCGATGCCTTCTGCAAAGAAAGGGGGCTAGAGATTAATCTACAAAAAAACAAATTTATGGTATTCAATTAATCTAAAAGCACCCGGTCAAACCCATGTCTAGAAGGTAGACCATTAGAGAGGGTATCTACCTTCGACTATCTTGGTATTGCCATTTCAGATAAAATGAACTGGGGAGCACAGATCAAAAAAACAAGTTTGAAGTTAGCACAATCAACAGGGGGTCTGTCCAAGGTGTTCCGCAACTCCAGCCACAAACCTGTGGGCCCAGTAGTAGAGATATATAGGGCTCAAGCTAGAGGTGCTGCCTTATACGGAGCTGAAATTTGGGGGCATGACCGCACTGATAGTCTAACACAAACCGAAAATTCCTTTATTAGACAACTGTTTGGTCTCCCCCGCAGCACCCCACTTACTCCATTACGCTTAGACTTGGGTGTTAGGCCAATTGCGGACGCAGTAGCCTTGAGACCACTCCTATTCTGGAGGCGTCTGTGGGTCACTCCAGAATTGTTGGAATATAGAGAGGAATTGAGAGAGGTGTTGAATCTACCAGGGGCAAGGAGATTACAGTGGTTCACCTATGTCAGGAACTCCCTTACACTAATGGGTCTGGGTAATCTGTGGGACAATCCTGAAATCCAATGCCCTATAGTCTCAAGGGAAGTGCTTAAGGGTCGATATGGGGAGACTAAAATGGCACAGCTCCAGGGGTAACACTCTATGGGGAAACTTACGGCGGCGTTTTTGGAATTTAAAGATCAGTACATATTAGTGCCGGCACTCAATGATATCAAGCCGGCTGCCGCACGAAAGCTTTACTTACAGTTCAGGCATGGGGTATTGCCACTGCGTGCCTTTACGAATAAATGGGCGGGCCACCAAATGTTGGGCTGTCCGGCATGCAATTGTCGAGAAGAATCAGAAAGCCATGTGCTCTTTGTCTGAACTGGTTATAAAAAAGCAAGAAAACGTTGGCTGGTCCAGATATGTAGAAACTTAGGAACCAGGCAATGCTCAGAAGCCTATAGGCTACTGAAACATGATACTAGTACCCCCATAGTTTACTCAGTGGCAGGCTTTTTATTTTCCATGTGGTGCACCCGAAGAGCTTCTATAAAAAAATGCCCCCTAATGATGGTGATCAATCTAGTGTATATATTGTCCCGTTTTTATCTGATGGAATTTTAGATTAATTTTAGGTGTATCTTAACAGTATTTTAATCACGTGTTATATCAAGGGTACATATTATTAGCTTATAGGCTATTATGATACAGGACCGGTGACTAATGACCAACGACGTTGGATTCCTTATTATATTTTTGCACAGGCACTTTATTGTAAATTTTTATGTTGCTAGTAATTGCCTTAATGATCAACACAAGGATTGTATACATTAATACGCATTATCAATTGCGAGTTGACCAGAGTATTAGATTAAGTGCAGACAAAATACTTTGTTATTTTAAATTGTGTTCATGTACTGTATATACAGGTAACCATAGTCTGAGGTACCATGATTGACCATAAATTAGAGCTGATCAGACAAAATCATGAATTAATAGTAATGCTTCCCGAACCCTGTATACTCCTTATTGAATAACTGTAATATTCTTCCTTTTAATTTATTGAGATGTTGGACATTGTTTTAATTGCTGTTATGATCACACTGATTGAAACAAAGCTTTACGATTGGATAAGTAGCTAACTAGCAACTTAGCTTTGTACCAAACTAGGAATTGTACTGCATGATGGGTCATGCTGTGAACCTTTACTGCATAGACTTTTGCTGATACGCTCCCTGGTCTTGATTATAACTGTTTTTATCATTGTATTAGATAGTTTGCATCGAAGCAGCTTGGATATCTGTAACCAATCTTCGGATCATTTTGCACTTTAGGCACTGGCACTTTCAGGGTCCTTATTTGTCAAATGGGGGTCAGGTAGACTCTCCTATCTCCAGGTTCCTGTATTTGTATGATGGTTTTTATTTTTATTTTTTATTGAATGTACTTTTGTGGACCCTCTCTTTCCGTCGGTGTTTAGGAAGTCTGGACTCTAAGATGAAAGATCCACATGTTACTATGGACTATTTTTTTTTTTTTTAATTGACTGCTTGCTATGTTTGTACTGTATTTTATGCATGTGAAACTTTTATGGCCGGAATGGCCCAAATAAAGTTATATTGACTTGACTTGGCTACTCAACATCTCCAGATACCCAGACGGCTAAACCGGGTTTCATGACAGTTCTGTGCATATCATCCACATCTTGGAAAGTACATAAAATGTGCATCGAAATTCTGCCTCTCAGGATTAAGTGCGAGTTTGTCTCATTCGCCTTGCATGTATTTATCTTTTATTTTGGGGCTTTTGACTATTCAAAGAATATGTTAAATAAACAAGAATCCATTAATTTGAGCAAAAGTGGAACCGAAAGGCCCTTAATGCAGCACGAGCCATTAATTCACCCCCGGTGGTAAAGGCTGATGATGCAATTGCACTATTACTGCCCCATTTAAATGCTTTATAGCAACCTCATACAAAAGTCATTACCAAGGGAAAATTGAATAATAAAAAAAACTTACTACCATTACAACTTCTGTATCACCAAAAATGGTAGTAGGTGACGGAAAGCCAGCATGAAATTCTATAATAACGATTGCTGATGAAATCCCGATGAATTTTAGAAGCGTCCAATGGCAATCACACAGTTTTTGTTTTGGGCCAAAGACAGCTGGCAAACTGTCAAGCTAACAGCGCCTGCAGCTTTCTCCGTTGTCACCTGGGCCCGCCCAATGTACCCCTGCCCTTCGATTCCCGAGCCCGTATCCGAGCCACAGACGGAGCGGAAAATAAAAATGCCAACCTCAGTGAGCGCACAACCACCGTCGCTGCTGTCCGCAGGAAGTCAGGCAGCAATGGGGAGTGAAATAGTATAAAATGCGACATTCCAGGCCTTTCTCGAGATTCACAGGTGGAGAACTGTGGGCGAAAGGAGTTTTTATTCCGATCTCTTCAATACCGGCAGAGCGTCTGAGCGTAGTGCCGTTTTGGCAACGGGGGCATCCTTTCTCCTAGTTAATCTTTAATAGGATCCAGACACGGGCGCACTAATAGTACTGGATGAAAGAGTAGTCTAGCACAGAGGGTGACCTTACAATCCCTCACCTTGGCACACGCTTTCAATCACCGGCGACTGAGAAACTTTTGTGACATGCCTTTCTGCATAATCAGGCAGGGAACAACACACTTAAGCAAGAAGTCAGAACAGATTACAAACAATATCAAAGTATATAAACAAATAACACAGCAGGAGAAGCAGAGTATCTCGAAGCAGAGGAACACTGAGGAAACGAGCTGAGGTCCGCCTTCTGCTTGCCCCATGGACAAGTAGATATTTTATTAAATTCCACACCCCTGACTATAATTTTAAAAAATTGGATTGTAAGCAAAAAAGACCCTGTGGAGAAAATACTTCTAGCAGTAGAGTACTCCTGAAATCTAGTGGTTAAATGGGTGAATGCCTTTGGTCCTAGGCATGACAACTCAGGAGTGAGCTGTTCAGGGACAAGAAGATAACAGACAGTGGGCATTAACGGAGTTAAATGGTTATTCTTCTTTGGGCCATGCAAAATGTAAGTAGTAGCATTTGGAATCCACTAGAGTTTTCATCTCGACCTTGTGAAGACCAAAGTAAACCGAATTAAACTGAGTGGCGCAAACAGTCTTTCATGCCAAACTCTGTAAGAAAATCTTTAGAACTGAAATAGGGGCGGGAAGGTCCAAAACGAAAAGAAGCAGGATTTTGAGACTGCATTAACTTGGACCTCTAGATAAAGTTTGAGGTTTATTTTGAAGACCAGAATTGTGACCCCCAGGGCAGGGCCCAATTGAGATGGCTTCAAGCTTTGTAACCACAACAGGACTGAGTGTAAGGAAAGCTGTATACCACAACAGAACTGAGTGTAAGGGAAGCTGTATGTCACTTGTGCTGCTATATAACAGGCCTGTGCTGCATCCATGCTCCTACTGTAATCACAGAAGTGTGACATTTGGCAATGCTGAAATTCGGATCCCCCTCTGCTTTAGGAAAATGGGTGTCATCAGCATAAATGGATATATTGTATCCAAAAGTGTCCACCTTCGAGGAAAGACACATTACCGAACTGCTGAAGACATGAACTGAACAGAGAGCTGTAATGCTCTGGTACCTCACAGGATAAAGGTCTCCTGCAAGAACAGGTGTGGTCAACGGCGTTAATGGCCGCAGAAATGTCTTAAAGGACTTGGGCAGTGACACAGACCTCATCACTCTAAGCAAGTAACTTCATCATGTTTTCTTATGCTCAGGATTCTAAAGAAAAGCTTGCCTTTTATTCCTATGGAACTTAGGAAAACAGTTATACCAGCTCTTGTGATATAAAGATCGACTACTATAATGGCCTCTTTGTAGGTGCCCAGTCTCGCCTTATGAACAAACTACAAACGATCTAAAATACAGCAGCCAGAGTTCTTAATCTAACCAAAGTCAGTTCGGCCTCTAAAGCCATAAGAGACCTTCAGTGGCTGTCTGTCAGGGCAAGAATCAGATTCAAGGCACTATGTTCGGCCTGCAAGACTCTACAGCAAGTAGGTCCCCATTTTCTACAATCCATTTTTGAATGGCACACTCCTTCTCACACCCTTCGGTCGACCACTGCCAGGTTGGCCTGTGTCCCAAGAATAGAAAGATCTTATTGGGGAGGAAGAAGTTTTCTTTATTCTGCCTCCAAAGGGTGGAATTCCCTCCCCTCTCATCTTAGTGAACAATCCAATCTTTTAATATTTTGGAAAGAACTAAAAACCTACATGTTTAGTAATCCAATCAAAAGATGTATCATCTGTTTTTTGCCCTCTGTTATCATTATAAGAAGGGTACAATGACACTAGCGCCAAGACGCCCTAGGGTAATCGCCCGCTATACAAAATTTAATACACATAACATAAAATCAATCAGAGATCAAAGTTCATGACAGCTGTGACCAGTACTGATTAGGCTTCCTTTCCTCAGAAAAAGTCCACCTGAGGGGTAAGCAATATATTAACGTTCCCAAAAATTTGAAGCTCACCAATGATCACTTCTCTTCTGCTCTGACAGAAATGTTCATAGGGAAATCAGCCTATAATTTAAAGGTACAGTAGTGTCCACATTCGTTTTTTCTAGAGAAGAGAAAGAACAGACTCCTTCCAGTGGGGTCGGGACTATCACTAATGTTCAGGAGACGTAACTTAGATCATGGACACAAAGATTTTGGTCAGCTATGTCTGATCGAATCAAGGAAAGCATGCAACTTACCAGAAATAAAATAATGTCATAACTAGAGTGAGCTAAGTATTCAAGATAAGGAAGTAACGTTTCATGCAAGGCCAGTGAGGAACAAATTGACCGAGCCTTAGAATGAAAGTCTGCTTTTAACTCACAAAATTCCCTGGATAGAGTGACACCCCTGCACAATGGCTGAAATGTAGGCCGCCTAACAATGTAAAAATATATTTTAAGAAATTATTGGGCTTTTTATTTCTTGCAGCGAAAGGAGCAGCTTTGGCATTTCTTTATGACGACTTTGTAAATCCTGGATTGCCTTCAGCAGGACTGAAAACAGCTTTCTGGGCCTTGTCACAGTTTGTCTCCTTATTACGGGACGTGCATCAGTCTTGTTAAGCCTTGGTTATTATTGGGTTAACCATTTGTTCTTGGTGTATTTTTGGGCTTCAAAACTAATCCTTTACTATAAACTCTTAACTTTATGGCTGTTGACAAGTGATTATGAAAGTCATCTAATAATGCCTCGGGCAAGGGAAAATAAATAGATTGGTAGGGAAATTAAGGTTTTAATTCAGCTGATACGTGATGTTGTTAGCAGAATCACCTTGACGAGGCGCCTGATATCAAAAGTAGTACTTAAATGCTTTGTATATGGCAATGTAATATGTTTGAAAACATGGAGTCCATTATTTGACATATAAAACATCTAATCAGTGGTCTTTTTCATGTGTAGCTGTTCTTACCATAAGGCTTAATCCAATAGATGAGAAAAAAATTGGTGGCCGTTTGGCCAGAAAGAAGGAGGGATGCTCAAATGAAATGTTTAGGTGTCCCAATATCATAACTCTACTATTACCAGCAAGAGATTGACACATTATGTCAATTAAATGTTCAGCAACTGAGGATGAGAAATCCTACCCCTGCAAGGGGTACCTGTGGTGTCATAAGGGGTTAAAGTGTGCATCATGTTACATTCGCAACCCCTGGAATGTTGGTAAACTGGCATTATTGTAATAAACAATAGAATGCAAAATAAACGTGCACTATAATATCGTTTTAAGAAATGCATTCAGAATACTCCCAAAAGTTTATCCTGTCATCATGCCGACTAAAAAATCGTCTGATTCGTAAACTCGGAAGAAGGGACTGCAAAAGCATGTATAGGCCTCTTCCGTGGCACGGCTGCAGAGATTAGCTGTAGCCAATGTCTCTTAAGGTCAGGGCTTTAAGTGGGGGGGGGGTCTGTGGGGGTCTGAGCACCCCCAGTTTTTTTGGGGGGGCCTCAAAAGGGGTTTCTAGGGGGCTCTATTTTCGGGCCTCAAAGGTCAAAGGTAGGGTGACCAGACGTCCCGGTTTTTGTTTGGTGTTTCTGGTGAGCATGCACGCGCACTGCTTAAGGCGTGATGTCATTGTAGCAGGAAGGGAAATCCTTTGAAGAGAGACACTTTCTCTCGGGATTTCCCTTCTGTTTGAACACGCAGCGCCACCTACGTCATCGTGCCAGCCATCGGCACAACAACAGCTGGTTAGAACCGGCACGACCCTGCTTTTACGGCCTGCAGCAAGATTTCTCCAGCAACCAGTGTGACCCTGCTCTGCCTTAAAGCAAGCGAGGGACGAGGGTCTACAACAGAATCCAGCATCAGTGACACTACCACTACCAGTGCAGCCTTGCCCCTTTCGGCCCGTCATCTCTATGCCTCAAAAACCTGTCTGATTTCTCTAGATACATACCTGCCTGTCTTTTTTCTCAATCATATGTCTATTTCTAACCAACCGACCGTCCACCCATCAGTCAGTTTATCCATCCATGGGTCGTTTCATTTACATTATATTCCCTTCTGTGTGTTAGTCCGTCCAGGTGTCTGCTTCGGTTTACTGATCGCCTAATAAATAACGTTTACAGTAACACATATGTGATAACGTGGAACCACACATGTCAAATCACACATAGGATGAACAATAACACATGAAATACATACCGTTGGCATACACTCTAGCGCGGTGCTCGCACACACAACCTGTGAGCCTGTGAGCCTTCAGAAGGACTTGTGCCAGCGCCGGAAAATACCAATAAACCACCCAGCCACTGAATATAATAACTCTAGATGCATTAGGAAGGGAGTTGATATATATATATTACAGTTTAATATAGCTCTGTCTCGACCCGACTGTATTGGAGCGCTTTACGTGAGCTACATGAGCACTAGTTACATTACACAAGATCATATACATTTTTGGGGGACTGGGGGCACAGTGAGATTAAGACTTAATCTCACTGTGCCCCTAGTTCCCCCAAAATGTATATGATCTTGTGTAATGTAACTTGTGGCTGCATTGAAAATGTTCAGGCACAATTCAGAAGTAAGTAGATATCTCAAGTCAATAGTAAAGCCGACCCAGACGGACCCCTCGGAGTTTCATTTTCATCACTTTCACATTGCTCTGCTCTTCCTATGTTTACTAACACTGATGTAATTAAGTCCTGTGTGACTGTTAGACCTGGCATCCTTGGCGTGGTTTCCCCTGACTTTTTGCCTCTACCTCCTACATTTTGACACTGTGAGGGATTTCGTTTTGCTGGTTTAGATGCTTTGGGCACTTTGCCACTGCTGATCAGTGCCAAAGTGCAAGTGCTCCCTGGTTAAATTATTACTGTGATTGGTTATCCATGATTGGCATATTTGTTTTACCAGTAAGTCCCTAGTAAAATGCACTAAGTGTGCCGGGCGGGTAATTCAAATGCTACTAGTGGGCCTGCAGCACTGATTGTGCCACCCACATGAGTAGCCCTAAAATGGTGTCTCAGGCCTGCCACCGCAGCGCCTGTGCGCAGTCTTGTAGAGACCATTTCTTCATGCTTATGGGTAAAACTCAATGGTCCTCCATTTGAAACATTTGACGCAAAGCTGTATGTAAAGAGTTGCCTGGCAAAAGGTAGAAGGTCTGCTGAAGAAAATTGTTGTGAGAAACCCCAGCAAAATAGACACAGTGAATATCTTCAAGGGTTTTGGGAAATCCTGCAATAGATTTCTAAGTAATGTAAATCATTTTTACATGTTTTTTAAAGTGTTTGGTATTTTATGGCTTATACTTAATAAATATACCTTTTTGCCTATTTTATTATCCTTTGCTGGATGCGACTTCATGATTTTCTTAAGCACACAATGCTAGTTATCTTGATTTAGACCACGCCCCTACTCGGATAGGCCACACCCCTTTAAGAAATTTGCCACGGCCCTTTTAGAGCACCCCCAGTTTTTTTTCCCCACTTAAAGCCCTGCTTAAGGTGACGTTTAATTTAAGTTATATTCATCTGCTTTCTCTGGTTCTAAATTAATTTCGTGTGGAGTTTGGTGCAACGAAAAAAAAACGAAGAAATGCACCTGTTAAAGTGGACTATTACTGCAAGAGCATTAATTACCTATCTCTTTCAGAAGGTAAACACATCAATTTGAATTTGTTTATCGAATAAAGAGAGCTCAAACTTTTGAAAGGGGCGTACAACGCAGTATTTAAAATGTAAAAAGAAATACACGTCAAACACCCTTAACTCTCCAGTGGCTCGTCACAATATGAATCAAAGAGAAGAAAATAAAAGACGGACTCTTACTCGAATTCCCACGCTTCGCATCCGATATTCTTTTTTCTTGATTTGGTACTTTGGATGCACTAAGTGTATCCGTCTTCTGGGGCGAATGCAGGCCCACAGCTGCAGGCGCCATCACCACACTTACAAGACAAGATGGCTGCCTTTTGATGACTACCTGCAAGTGCTCCACTGTTAATGGCAAGGAGGCGCGGTGGCCTGGGGACACCATCAACGAGGGCTGTCGCCGCCGCTCAAAACCAGACAAAATAATGCGCAGCGTGTAGGACAGAGGGACGGTGGGCGGTAGAATCCGCGAACACGATAAACCATCACTTGCAAAAACAGTCTTCAATTATTACACCCCGTGGTGCGAAGTGTCACTGGCCCCAAAATGAACGCGCTGCATCTCAAGACATGCCAGTGCACCCTGTGAATTTAGCAGCCTCTAGGCCCTTGGCTGTCATACTCCGGAAAAAGCACACGACAAGATGAGTTAAAACAACTGAGAATTTGAGCAGAGTTCAAAACAGACAGTGGTTACCACAGGGCACTCATGTCAAACGAACAGTGTGCAAAAGTCTATGACGGCTGACAACAACTATCTCACCCGCAGCAAGTGAGCATTCTCTGAAGAGGCCGCGCATCTGTGGTGAGATAAAAAAAAAGCACAGAATGCTGAATAAAGTCTACATTTAATTAGAGCGCCGATTAGCACGGTCTGTGCTCTGTCACAGTTACAGCTGAGAACCGAGGCTTCGTTAACTGAACTGGTCTGACACTCCAGTATTACCACTTTTTATTTGTCAGTCATTGGTGGAACATAGGTCTCATATTTGGAGAATTTAAATGTGAGAATTCAAATTAGAAAGAGTTTTGGTGACTAGAAACGTAAGGAATCCCCTGGACCCAATGGCAGCCGAGCAATTTTTGCCAATCAGTCGGCAGGTACATGAAAGGGGAGTTTGGGGTAGTAGAGTCCCTATCATATCTCCCCCCAGGGGGGTTCAGACATGTGGTGCAGTCCAGGAGGGCTGAGGGTCTGGATGGGGGGTGTGAAGGCTGAGGAGTGGGGCTTATGGCACAGTTAATAAGGGGCAAGCAGTAGCGGCCCGTGGAGGAGTTCCGTGGGGCGGTGAGGCGGGGCGGGGAGGGGCAGGGTGGGGGTAGTAAACACCGGAATATGGATGAACGGAGGTAAGTAAACAATTAAATAAATAAAACAAATTTCGTTGCGTGCGCTGCATCGCAAAATGCGATGCAGCGCGCGCAACGAAATTCGTTTTTTAAATTTAATTGTGTACTTACCTCCGTTCATCCATATTCCGGTGTTAACTACCCCCCACCCTGCCCCTCCCCGCCTCACTGCCCCACGGAACTCCCTCCACGGGCCGCTACTGGGGTCAAGGCCACTATACATTGTCTTGTTGGTGGTGGAGGTCCTGTGGGGGTACTGTAGTTGCAGACAGCGTAGGGTCAGACTGCCACCCTTCCTCTCCCAACACACAGAGACCAATTGCGGAGTACCTCAGGGTCATCACTCAGCCCAACGCTCTTCAACGTCTACATGGCCCCCCCTCGCCGCCATCGTCAGACAGCACGGACTCAACATAGTCTCCTACGCCGACACCCAGTTCATCCTCTCCCTCACAAAGGACCCCGTCACCCCCAGACTCAGCTTCCAGGAAGGATTGAAGGACGTAGCATCCTGGATGAGCAGCAGCTGCCTGAAGCTCAACTCGGAGAAGACAGAGGTCCTCGTCCTCGGACCCTCTCCCACCACATGGGACAACACCTGGTGGCCCATGGCCCTTGGCAACCCTCCCAGCCCCACGGACCACGCCCGGAACCTCAGCATCGTACTCGACTCTTCCCTCTCCATGACCCGACAGGTCAACGCTGTCGCGTCCACCTGCTTCAACACCCTCCGCAAGACCTTCAAATGGATCCCCCCCGAATCAAGAAAGACCGTCACCCAAGCACTCATAACCAGCAGACTGGACTACGGAAACGCCCTCTACGCCGGAATCAACAAGTATCTACTCCGCAAACTCCAGACCATACAGAACACCGCAGCCAGACTCGTCCTCGGCATCCCTCGACAAGAACACATCTCCAAACACCTGCGAGCCCTCCACTGGCTCCCCGTCCAGAAGAGAATAACCTTCAAGGTACTCACCCACGCCTACAAATGCCTCCACAACACCGGACCCCAATAACTCAATGAAAGAATCTCCTTCCACGTACCCAAGAGGAACCTCCGATTCGCCGACCTCGCCGAAACCACATGCATCCGCAGAGCCAGAACGGGTGGAAGAGCCTTCTCCTACATCGTGGCCAAGACCTGGAACAAGCTCCCGGTCGACATCAGACGTGCCCCCTCTCTGCACATCTTCAGGAAGACCCTCAAGACCTGGCTCTTTGACTGACCGGAGCTGCCTACCCCCACTTCCTGCACCCCCCCAGCACCTTGAGACCCTCACGGGTGAGTAGCGCGCTTAACAATTCCCTGATTGATTGATTGAGGATTGTTAGTGAAGGCTTGTTGCAAAGTCATCCTGTGCCCTGGGCACCCCCCAACTTTTTGCTGACTTGTACTGGTGGTAACTGACTCTGAATGACCCTGGGTTCTGCCTAACCAGGCCCAGGGACAGTGCTATGCTGAAAACACTTAGAATACAGTGAAAACACCTACATACACTAGGGTACACCAAGGGTTGGGGTACCCCTGTGATTGGCCCTAGTACATATTAGGGCAGGGGGATTGAAACTACCTATCAGTCCCTAGTATATAATAGGGCATGGCAGTTTAGAGGCCAGCAGACCTTTCTGCACTTGCATGTGTGCACTGCTGAAGCCGGAGGTCATTTTAAAAGTGGCCCTGTGTGGCAGGACTGCTTTAAAAAATAAATTGTGCCCAAACCCGACTTTTGTGTTTGGGGCACTTAAAAATGCTTAACCTACAATGTTTGGGCATATTAGGTACCCCCAGGGTCTCCCCTAGGTGTCCCAGGGGTGGGGGGTCAGGGATCTATAAGGTGGACCCTTAAAAAATGAGTTTTATAGGGGGGAGCGTCCGGTCACGAGACAAAGATGGCCGCTTGAACTCGGAGCTCCGTGTCGAGGGCGGCGAAGAGTGCTTTCTGAGGTCCTGTAGACAGCTTAAAATAGGCTGTCTGCATTGCGGAGGACCTGAGGACTACAATGGTGTTTCTATTTTACTGAAGAGGCTTCCAGTAATGAATATTGTCGACCTTTCTTCAGAGCTCGAGAGCAGAGGGCTGATCAGTGAAGCACATGCAAAGAAGCCTCTGAGGAGGTTTATGACTCTGGAGAATTCTGGTCTGTTTTTAAACATTTCCTTTCAATGCGAATTTGCTTAATGAGGGCTCACATTTCTGACTATTATTAAACTTGCCTTCACTTCTGTTTTTCTGTCAGCTGTGTGGAAAAACACATATACTACCGGATACATTGTTTCAATTAAATTGAGCTGCTTAAGAGAGATGCCTCTGCCTGCCTAATAAATGTATTGAGTTCTTTTTAACAAAGGCAGCTTTATAAAATACAGACTATTTTTTCACTGCCTCACTTCAACTTGAGGAGAGAATTACACACTTTGTTGCTGGATGCTTTTCCTGCTTGAAGACCGACAGTACGAATTTGTTTAATAAGTGACTTGCATTCCTGGCTTTCATTTGTCTTCACTTCTGTTCCTGTCAGAAATGTGAAATTATGTGCACTACTAGCCACATTGCGGCAATTAGTCTGTGTTTCTCAGGAATAATGCACCTGCCTGCCTTCTATTTATTCTATTACCAGTAAAATAGTGTGCTGGGTTCCTCGCGTCACAAGAAGTTTCATAAGTATGGTAACCAGACTTGCCTTTATTTCTGTTCCTGTCAAGGTGTGAGAAATTATATGCACTACTGACTACGTTGTTGCAATCAGTCTGAATTTTTCAGGAATGATGCATCTGCCCGTCTTCTTATTACTCTTTTATCAGTAAAATAGTGTGCTGAGTTCTTCACATTACAAGAAGCTTTATAAATACGGACTATTCTTTGCTGCCTAATATCAATTTGAGCAGAAGTGCTATATAGTGCTGCTGTCAGATACCTGTACTGCTTGAAGCAACTTTAGGCAAATGAGCTAATATATTTTCTACCGGAAAAGAAGGAGTCTGTGCTTCTAATAATATTGACTTACAAACACTGCTCTTTCCTCCTGATACTACCTTAATGCGTTTTGTGGGTGTTAATATAAAAAAACTGACAAAGTGGTAACGCCCTTATTTGATGCGAACAGTTTTATCTCAGAAACCTACGTAGTTGTGAGGAAGCAAATTACCTGAGTCCAACTTTTGCACAGTGGCGGCTTGGGATGTCTTCTGGTAAATCAGCTAGTAAATCTTCCAAACCACCCTCTTATTCTGAGGTATTAAGCCAGAGTCGTTCTGCCTCAGACACCTGCAACACTGTCCCAGCAGCTCAAAAGTCATCTAATCCTATGATGGCGACTGGTTCAGACTCTACTATGGAACGAATACTTCAAGAGATTACTGCTGTTGGACGACGTTTGGATGGAATGGAGACATCTATCTCTGCTCTTACGACGGAGACTAAATCCATACGTGCTGATATTGCAGGATTCCAGAAACGCCTTGATGGTCTCAGTGACCGAGTAACCACAGTTGAGAATTGCCTCCAAAATATACCAGACAGAGACCAAGAACTTGCCCTCCTTAAGAAGCAAAGTTATTGATTTAGAAGATAGAAACCGCCGGGCTAATGTGCGCTTTTTTGGTTTTCCAGAAGGAATAGAAGGATCCGATGCTAAATCCTTTCTAAAAGCAACTCTTCCGAACATTACATGCCTCACTTTTGACCCGCCATTAGAAATGCAAAGAGCACATCGTATTGGCCCCCCTAAAGTGGGAAAGAATATGCAGCCACGTACACTCATTGTATGTTTTTTGCGACATGAACAAGCTCGACAATTAATCACAGCAGCACGTACGCATGGTCCATATATTTTTGACAGTCATGAGATTCGAGGATCTGCAGATTTTTACAGAGAAACGAATGACCGTCGCAAAGCCTTTCTCTCTTTTCGGCCTCGCCTGCGTCAGTTAGACATTAAATATGGTCTTTTTGAACCAGCACGGCTACGAATCACCAAGGATGGCATATCAAAAGACTTCTTCAATCCAGATGACCTTCGACGCTTCCTGGACAATGTTTCCACCCAACAAATGGAATATACTGATTCCCTATCAGAGATCCATTCTTCACTTTCTCCATCAACAAACAAAAAGATCTATAATGTCCAGCGTAACTCAGTTCGTTCTCACAGCAGAGGAAGAGATCCAGATAGAAGTACACGCTTGTTTGGTGACCGTGCTCAAGTCCTACAAGCAGTAGCTATTCTCACGCAAGAGAGAGACAGAGACAAATCACGCTCTCCAATTAAACCTCTTACATCACTTGATGACGCTGTTCCTTGAACTTGCTCTACTACTCTGTTATTGATATCTTGAAGAATGGACAAGATAGGCATATACTACTATCTGTTGAAGTCCTGACCTGATGAGTATCTACTTATTTATTTACTCAATTGTGCATTATTTACTGTATAAATTATATATTATATTTTCTAATCTATTTTAATTAATTTTTCATTCTTCTCCCTTTTCCTCTTAAAAGGTATATAGAATATGGTTTACCTGTACTTATTTTCACTGTTATAAAATTTTCTATTTGAGGGCACTGTTATTCTTATTACAATCCTTTGATATATATATATTGATCAAGGCCACTTTGTTGGCCGAAACGCGTCATGTCCGAGTTTTGCACTTGTTTGGAATAATAAATATGCTACTGCGGCCGGCAGTATCAGCATAGAAGCAGTTGTCCGTCTCTCCTTTCGGTGCCGGAATGCACCTTTGAGTGGTAATTGGATATATATATATATATATATATATATATATATATATATATCTCTGAAAAACAACCTCTCCTCCCTTCGGAGTAGACCAGGGACACAGCGGGGCTTCTTGAACCATTTATTAAAATTTTCGGCATGACGTATTTCGGCGATTAGCCTTTTTCAAATGCTGCAGTTACATAAGGTTTCGTGTCAGTGTCTTTAAATAGGCTCCTCCCTCCTCAGTGGCAGGGTGCACACCTGAACCACATAGCCTTCTGGAGTGCTCGGGCAGTGCGATGTCAGAAGACTACCAATCCCATCATGCAGTGTGTTGGTAGCACGAGTGAGAGTCTCTTGCGGCTGGTTCCTCAAAGTGAGTTTCCGATGTTAAAAGAGGTTCAGGACGAAACCGTAGCACAATACAGGGAAATGAATAAATGGTCTCCTCGCCCCTACTTCCAGCCTCACTTTCCCGTTGGGCGCATGACTGGAGACGCTTGTACAGTGACTGCGTGTATATGTGTGTGTATGTATATATATATTGCGTAATTTGCACATGGTGGTAGACAATGTAAAACCAAGAAACAACCGATGTGAACGTCTGTCTACTCACAATTGTACTGTAACATCAGAAAGTCAGACGAGTAGTCTGTCTTTAATGTCTATTTGAGCACTTGGCACTTTAAATATGGGGTGGAAATGATGAAAGAAACATGTGATCAAGGCCCTGCGAGGCCGAAACGCGTCATGGCAGCACAGCAAAAATAAAAATAATCAAGCACAAAGAAAAAGAGGAGTCCGTTTCCATTTTTTATGCGTAATACCAGAGATAAAGAAGGAGAAAACTTACGATTTATTCCGAGACGGCTTCCTCGGAGCTAACGGACCCCCTCTCGTTTTGGGCAGAGCGGCAGGAAGCTGATCCGATCTTGAACCGGAACCAAAAAAATCTCCTAGAGGAGAGAGCCGCGAGAGCCCCCAGACGAAGGAAACTTCGGACCCATCGTGATAAAGCATTGGAAAATCGGTGTCGGAGGACGCGATCTTCACAAGCCAAGCACAAAGGTACGAAGTCAATAAACTGTCTGGTGAGAGGTGTGCACACGGGGAAACTGCAGAGTGTAGCGGAAATCTCCACATAATAAGTAACAAAAGTGCAATGGCTGCTGAGATTCTACGCGGTAGGGAGGAGGCGGCAGAGGAAATGTTTATTGAAAGTGACAGTGCGCAATTACATGCACAAGAGAACAGGGGAAGTAACAAGGAAACCCCGTCAAATATTCGTGAGCTGTATAAAAAACTGGAAAAGCTGATGAAGTCCGAACAAGCAAAATGGTGAGAACATAAGTCCCTCTCGAAATACCTTAAGTGGGCCGTATCCCCCGAGGACTTTGAATCATGCTGGCCCCAAGCTATGAAAGCCCAAACCCGGAGATGCTGCATGAATGGGCCATAAGTAATCTGGAGTCATCTTGCCGGCTGGTGGAGATTCTGGTAAAATACGCGGATATAGACAGGATCGAATTACAAAAAAAGATCGACGTGCTAAACCAACAAATAGAGGAAATGGAAGGGAGTGAGACAACGTCCAAAAACAGGGAGGAAATGAGGGTCTGTTTAAAAAAAGAGGAAGACATTATAAAGAGGCGAAAAACATTTAAGTTCAAACGAGACAAAGATGATTACGATCAAGGACAGATCTTCACTTTCGCTTGTAAGTATGAGACAGTGAGAGCCACACACAAGGGTCGGAAAGCTACAAACACTGGAGCAATAGCTGGCCCTAGTCGAGAAGAGCAATCAACAATATCGGATTTGAGCTCGTCTGTCGACACGGAGTCTGAGGCAGAATTGCAAACGGCACAACTAAGAGACACATTGGCAAAAAAGAATAAAGTGACTCTGGAGGAAGAGCTTGGTTTTTTACAAGAACAAAGGCGCCAGACTCTGCGCCCGAGAAAAGCGCAATCAGCACAAAACAAAGGAGAAATGCAAAACGCCATGAAAGAAGGCGAAGAAGGCGCCAGAATGCGAGGGGACAGGGGACCGACAAAGAAAATTTGCCGGCGCAAGTAATACTTGTTACAACAAACGCCAATACCATCATAAACTTGTCACCGATAGTCCTGGACCAAGCGGAAAAACAACTGTTGGCACTAGGACTTTCATATTGCCCGGAGCATAATTTCGATTATCCCCAAACCAGAGTTGACATTTATAAGTATATACGCAAATTGAAATTGCGGAAATTCCATCTTCTCAAACAAAACAAACAAGTGGAAAATGTCTCATTGAATTTAGCGCCTGATAATGTTACCAAACTTGCAGCCTCAGACGTAACCTTATTGCAGAATCTACAAGCACTGGAGCAGAATGTGGACAATCAAGATCAGGTGGAGTCGACACAGGCCACCATGGACAGACAACAAATAAACATTATGGCCACAATGGATTCAGGATTCAAATTAAAATCAACTTTTATACCCATTATGTCCAGGGACAACATTGATATTTTCAATGAACTAATCACAAAAGAAATTAAGACGTTACATGGCAAAATCCAAACAAACAAGAAAAAGTTGAGTATACAGCAACACAAATATAAACAATTGGTTGAGAAACTACAGAAAGATGACAAAGTAGTTATTCGAAATTCAGATAAAGGGGGCAATATTGTGTTGTGGCCCAAACACCAATATCTAGAGGAAGCCATGAGACAACTGGGGGACAGGAGCTGTTATAAACTGGCAAACAAACAAACAATGATAACAGCACAGAATGAATTGTTCTCAAAGCTTTTGGCATGGAAAAGTATGGGTATGATCAATCAGGAAGAATATAAATTTCTAAAAAAAGACCATCCCATTACACCGGCTATATATTTCATACCAAAACTACACAAAGATAAACACAAACCCCCAGGTAGACCAATAATATCGGCTAAACAGAGCCTTCTGGAGAATATTTCGGTGTACATCGATTATTTCTTGCAAAATCTAGTAAAAACGTTACCATCCTATGTACAGGACACAACAGACTTCCTAAGACAAATCCATGAGGTCCAATGGTGTGAGGACTATCTTTTACTAACATTGGATGTATCAGACCTATATACGTCGATCAATCACAGTGATGGTCTAAGGGCACTTGAACATTTTTTGGGTACTAGGCCAATAGAACTGTATACGCATAACAAAATGATTGTCGATTTAACCAAATTTTGCCTAGAAAACAACTATTTCCTATTTCAACAACAGGTGTACCACCAAACCAGAGGCGTAGCTATGGGGGCAAGCTTTTCCCCTAGCTACGCCTGTCTGCACATGGGATGGTGGGAGGGACGAGTTGTAGCTACCACCCATACAGATGTATTAGCCAACCATGTTATCAAATGGATACGCTACATTGATGACTTATTCATTATATGGCGGGGTGATAGAAAAACTGCAGAAGAGTTTATTCAGAAATTAAATAACAATAACATAAATTTACATCTGACTCACAACATCAGCAAAAATGCAGTTTGTTTTCTAGATGTGGAGGTATACACAAATGAGGGCAGGTTAAACACGAAATTACACCGAAAACCAACAGGGGGCAATACTATACTACACTCAAGTAGTTTCCATCCAAAACACACGATCAGCAGCATTCCATATGGTGAAATGCTGCGGATACGTAGAATCTGCAACAATGAGCATGATCTAATAGAGGCCCAAGAAGAATGCAAGTTGAGGTTTTTAGCTAGAGGATATACCTGCACCACAATCAATAAAATTATGTCTCGTACTAGAACAATAAATAGGGAGGACCTGCTTTTTAAACCTTCCAACAGTAAAACAAAACAGACACAAAATGCAGGGCAAGATACAGGTAATCCCAGATTGATTTTGACTTATAACAAACAAAAGGACAGCCTCGCAAGGATCATCAAAAAGAATTGGCAGTTGGTCCGCAGCGATCCCATACTAGGAGATACAGTATCCCAATCTCCAGTGATCACTTATAGAAAAGCCCCCAGCACGAGCGACTTTCTAGTAAGTAGTAGTCCCGAAGTTAAAACTAGTACCAGTTGGCTAACTGGTGGCAAGGGATTTGTGAGATGTACAACATGCAGAGCATGCAAGTTCGGCACCAGCAAAACATCATTTAAAACACCCTTTAAGGACAGACCGGTGCTGATTGATAAACATCTCACTTGCAAAACCGAATTTGCAATCTACGTGCTGGAGTGCTCTTGTGGGCTGCGATATGTGGGCAGCACAAAACTGCCGGCCCACAAGAGAATTCTCCAGCACTTACGCGCCATAACAAATCTGGATACTACTTACCCAGTGGCTCGTCACTTCAGTGAGGTCCATGATAAGAATCTGGACCACTTGAAGTACTATGTGATTGATTGCATCCCAGCACAAAGACGTGGAGGCAATAGGGAGGCCAGTTTGAGAAGACTAGAAACCAAGTATATCCTAGAATTAGACAGTAAGAGCCCTCAAGGATTAAATACGACTGAGGACTTACATACTTGCTTATGAGGTCTACACATTGCTCACACATTTCCAAACCCAGATTCTAACCATTGGGGTTTTATATAATTTTAGGCCGCTACATCACGAATACCGCACAATACAAGTTCTTTTTTTACCCTTTTTCGATTTTATCTTCACTTTTTAGCACTAGACACTTTTTTTGATACAAATCAAAATCAGTGAATAGCACAATTTTGCACACAGGGGCACATAGCATTTTATGTTCAAACAGTACATACTAGAGGACAAATGCCCATGGGGGCAATAGTGTCCGGGATATGAGTAGCAGTTGCACAGGAGGTTGTTCTTAAATGGTTTTTACATATTTATACAATTTTTTTGGAAAATTTTAGAGAGCATTTTTTTTACGAGTAATGATTGGTGGTTTTTAACATTCAATTTTAAGGCCGCAATTGGTGTGCTCGTATTTATATGTTTTTGTAAATATTACCTAATTGTTATGGACTAGATTTTATCTATCAATGCTGCTATTTAAAATGTATTTATACAGATAAAATTGCGTAATTTGCACATGGTGGTAGACAATGTAAAACCAAGAAACAACCGATGTGAACGTCTGTCTACTCACAATTGTACTGTAACATCAGAAAGTCAGACGAGTAGTCTGTCTTTAATGTCTATTTGAGCACTTGGCACTTTAAATATGGGGTGGAAATGACGAAAGAAACATGTGATCAAGGCCCTGCGAGGCCGAAACGCGTCATGGCAGCACAGCAAAAATAAAATTAATCAAGCACAAAGAAAAAGAGGAGGCCGTTTCCATCTTTTGGGCGTAATACCAGAGATAAAGAAGGAGAAAACTTACGATATATATATATATATATACATATTCTGTCAGAGATACATCCAGAGCCCAACACCGACTTATTCTCAAGATGGACCTTTATTCATCCGCGTTGCAGCATTACAGCCCACTCAAATCAAATCAAAAAAGCTTTATTCGGTGTAAATACAACAGACACCATAAAAGCATGCTAATACACAATAAAAAAAAATTAAAAAAAACATTCGCAAAATACATCATACTTAATATTCGGAATTAAAAACGATTATACACATTAAAATTTTTCATAAAGATAAAATCAATATAAAATTATCAGTGCATGAAAAGCTCTTAGTTCATCAGTACAGGCTGCCACAATTTGTGCATTAAAATGCTAATACTTACAAATCGGTATAAAGTTAATAAAGTGCCAGTGCATAAAGGAATCTTAGTACAAAAGTACAAGCTGCTACAATATAGGCAATAAAGTGCTAGTGTCTATAAATACATGTATGCAAACATACATAATAAAATATGATTATTAGTCTTATTCTTCATATAATAGTGCATCCAAATGTGCTAGTTCTTTTCTCTTCCTAATTGAGAGTTGTATGTATCGCATAACAGAACTTATTACTTTTGCATTATCCAAACTACAAACAAAATTAAACGCATTTTTGTAGCTATAAAGTGAATTTCTTAAAAAAAGGGGTTTTAAAATTGATTTTCGGATACCCATATAAAAAGGACAAAAAAGTATAAAATGCATAGTTGATTGTAAAGTTTTACCATCACATGGGCAAGGTGGTAATATATGGCGCCATTTTTCAGTACTTGGAAAGGCAATTAAACGGTGTATGGTACCCAGCCTTAACCTAGTCAAGTAAAATCTATGCTGGGTATTCCTTACCAATATCAAGTATGGCTGGATGCCCCTTATAAGCGGACCTTCACAATAACTAACTATAGTCTTTTTTTTAATGGCAGCGCTTTCCCGTTCCTGTTCCATTGCAGTTAAGTATTTTAATTTCAAATCTTGTTTAGTGAAGTCCTGTATTGTAATGGGATTATTTTTGTCGATACCTACTTTACATTTCATTAAAAGTTTAAAAATATACTCCAGCCATGGTATTTTGGAACTATGGTCAAGGGCTAGGCAGTCCGTTATTAAATCCTTTGTGAACTTAGTTTCTTCCTTTGCCCAAAGCCCACTCATCTCCTTACGCGTTTCAACATGTGCTGTCTTGATCACAGGTGAGTGGTATTTAATACTCCTAGTGGTCACTTGGCCCATCAAAAAACTACAGGCCCCAGGATGCACCTGCACGTAAATTTCATAGCGTGGCATAATGCTGAATTCAATTCTGCTTAATAGTGTTATTTAAAAGCAAATGTCACGAAAATCACTGTCTTTGATAAAGTGCATACTGCTCAAGGTAATTTGCAAAGTGCATTTAAATGTGCATGCTGCTCAAATTAATTAGCAAAGTGCCTTTCGATGCTGCTCCGCTTCATACTTGCTTGAGAAGCAGTGTTGCCAGAGAGAGGATTTCACCTCTCCCATCTCCCTTTCTCACGACTTTACATCAAATAGCCATGGAAATCCGGTGGCGGTTAGCTCGGAGTTTATGACAGAGCAGCCCCCAGTCCTAGGTTACTGAACAACCTGGTCACTGCCATTGATTCATTACGGTAGCAACTTCCAACCCTTTTTGAGAGCCCGGTGGGCCCTTCCACTTCAATCACAGCCTGAAGTTTCTCGCTGTGCCAATTTGGTGCCTTCACTCACTCCCCTCCCTCTCCATCACGTCGGTCCTGATGAAGACCCCACTCTAAGGCGCAAGTTTCCTGTTGTCCATAGGGGTCGAAACGTCGACAGCATTGTGTTTTTTTTGTGTCAAGTACAGATGACAGAGAATGCATATCTGCATCTATTAATGTATGCTATGATTTGCCATATGTGCATCTGCCAGATATTTGGCTGGATAGGTTAAAATTATTCATTGTTGATGTATATAATACACACTGCCTTCCCTTCCCACATCACTAGCACAAATCCCTCCTATGCACTGGTCACCTCACTTTTTGTGCACCAATTTTAAATGTGTAAATATGACAAAGTGTATCTTCTGACCTAATTCATTCATGCATTTGGTGATTAAATAAAATCACATTCATTTTTTGAAAGTCCACATGGTGATGCTTTATTGTGACAAAAGAATTAAGATTAAGTCTATGCTTCTTTGTTTATGTTGTGCAACTGTTTGCCACTGTGACACATAACTTTTGTACCCCATTTTACCCGGGTCCAGTGGCCTTTTTGGGTTTACCCCATTGTTATGTAACTCTGTTGGGAGATATAACATCAGATCATGGATTAGTGGACCATTGGCGTCTTTGTCATCCTTCTGACCAAGAGTACACCTTCTTCTCCTCCACCCATGGCACACAGTCTAGGATAGACTATTTTCTCATCTCGCATCCATTGGTAGCAATCACCACTGAATCCTGTATTCTTGAGGCCGCACTATCAGACCATGCCCCTATCCTTATTACTCTAGAGATTGGTTTAGCGTCCCCAGGACGTAAACCATAGCGTATGAATATTCAAAGATATCGCTCTCCCAAAGGTAAGCTTTTACACCCTTCACACATTTCTGATTATTTAACTGTTAATAAATCATCTCTCTCTTCTGGCAGAATTGTTTGGCAGCTGCTAAAGCAACCATTCGCGGTCAGTTGATGAGAGATGCTGCGGAAACTAATAAGTCTAACTCTTTACGTCGTACTGAATTAGAGACTCAAATAACTTCTCTCACACGTTTATACACATCCCATCCCACATCACCCAACCGTCGTAAACTTGAACTTGCTAAACTGGAGCTTAATAACTTATATACTTCTAAAGCGGAGTATGCTCTTCAACGCCTAAAGGGTAGACATTATGAGCAGGATGAAAAAGCAGGTCGTCTATTAGCAGCTCAATTGAAACAGCGTGAGGCAGCTATGGCCATTCCTGCCTTACGCTCGGATAGGGGTGAGACCCTTACGAGACCACAGGCATTGTAGATACCTTTGCATCCTTCTATAAAAAAACTTTATACCCCTGAAACATCAGTAACTGAGGATCAAATAGTTTCATATTTGGCAGATATAAATCTCCCTTGCCTCACAGATGAAGGTAGAGCCCTGGTGGTGATATTAGCAAAGAAGAAATTGCTATAGCCATCACCAAACTGCCTTATCACAAATCTCCAGGAGAAGATGGTTTCCCTGCGGAATTTTATAAATGGACTGGGACAGAAACTGTTGATACTTTATTTACTGCCTTTCAAGAGGCGGTTCAAACGCAGTCACTTGGTCCTATTTCTAACAGAGCGTTGATTGCGGTTATTCCCAAGCCCGGTAAAGACCCACTTGTCTGTAGTAGTTACCGACCTATCTCCCTCATAAACAGTGATGTAAAGATTTTAGCTAGTATTTTAGCGGCACGTTTACGTAAAGTCATTCCCTCTCTCATACACCAGTCACAGGTTGGTTTTGTCCCAGGCCGTTCTTTCAGGAACCATCTCCGTACCCTGACTCATACTTTGTGGTCTGCAAATAAGATGACGGAAGATGCTTTGGCTCTCATTGGATGCAGAAAAAGCATTCGACCGCATGGACTGGAAATATCTTTTTGCAGCCATGAAACGTTTTGGCCTAGGTGACCAATTTATCTCTAAAGTTCGTCTTTTATATGATACTCCGACAGCCCAAGTCAACTGTGATGGATTTTTATCCGATCCCTTTCCCATTAAGCGAGGTACCCGACAAGGTTGCCCTCTTTCCCCCCTTTTATTCATACTAGCAATTGAGCCTCTTGCTTCACTCATTCGGCATTCACCTCATCTACAAGGTATACATATAGCAGGAGGCACTTCTAAATTATACTTGTATGCTGATGATATTCTGCTCACGTTAAAAGATCTCCCTCACTCTCTGCCAGCTTTACTTAAGATCATTGATGGTTTTGCAACTCATTCTGGTTACAAAGTGAACTGGGATAAAAGTGAGGCGCTGCCGATTTCTCCTGGTACCACTAAAGCATCAATCGGTGGTTTCCCCTTTTGTTGGAAATCATCCCAATTAAAATATATTTGGGAGTCTTGGTTAATAAAGGCTTATCAAAAATGTTTACACAGATAATATTACACCCCTTATAACACAAATGGAAACTGACTTTGCAAAATGGTCTCTTTTGGGTCTCTCTATGTGGGGATGGGTTCAGGCAATGAGGATGGTTACCTTACCTTGCTTTAGCTACATACTTGGTATGCTCCCACTTCTTGTTCCCTTGTCTACACTTCGCAGAGTGGATGCCCAAATTCGATCTTTTGTTTGGGGATCTACAAAGCCTCGTCTAGCTGCTTCTAAATTATTGGATCGTCGATCTTATGGTGGTTTGGGATTACCATCCTTTGAAAATTATTCTTTAGCTTTACATCTTTCACAGCCAGTTTACTTACTTCCGGGTACAACAGATCCTCCACAGTGGGTCACAACAGAACATTCTATACTTAATCGAAGTGATGGTCTAGATTTCCTCTATGGACTCCGTCTTCCACGTTCCTCTCCCCCGCATCTAATAATGCAAGCTACTTATCAAACATGGCAACGTGCACATCGTATCCTCCGAGTTGGCCACCGATTACACTTTAAAGCACCACTCTGGGGTAATGAAAGTATTCGTATAAGTGGTTGTGCACTCCAATGGTCTAGTTGGAAATCAAGAGGAATACACACGATTGATCAATTTATCCTAAATGGAGAACTAAAATCCTTTGATTCACTTAGTGAAGAGTTTGGTCTCCCGCCGCATCAGCCCATACGTTACTTACAACTGCAATGCTGTCTCAAACGATGTCTTGGTTCTTCTCCCTGGTCTCTGAATTCTTCACCCATCTTAGATTACCTTCTTACTTGGGATCGACATAAAGGGGTTTTATCAGGCCTGTATGGTGTCTTAATTCACCACCTATATTCACAACCATTTCTTAAAGCTCTTCAAGAGAAATGGCAAGACCGTCTACACATCATTATTGAAGACGGTGACTGGTCAGATATGATAGAAGCCCTAGATAAGGGTACCCGAGAGGCTCGTTTGAAGTTCTGCCTTTTTAAGAACCTACACGATTGGCATTGGACACCTCTAAAATTACAAAGAGCAGGACTTCTACCTCACTCTAAATGTTGGAGGTGTACTGGAGTTAATTGTGATCTTCCCCATATACTTTGTGACTGCCCTTCCATGCAGAATGTTTGGGCATATGTTGGGAACACACTAAAGGATTTGATCCCTTCTCTCCACACTCCTCTTACCCCTTCTATTATTTTATTACATGATTTTAGAAGTCTTATTACTATTACACGCCCGCAATGTCGTCTTTTACATACTGCACTCTCCAAAGCTAAAAACTGTATCCTACGACATTGGAAATCATCTAGTCCCCCTACGCAGGAAGAATGGATGGTAGCAATGATTCAAACTGCTTCTCATGAACGTATTATTTATAGATTACAGGATCAAGAGGAAATTTTTCAGCAAGTTTGGGCTCCCTTTCTTCACAATCCTTGAATTCTTTTCTTTCCACTCTTATCATACGATATAACCTTATATTCTAATACTTCTTTAATTTATATATATTCATTTACAAATATTTATACTTTATTATTTATCCAATTTTTGTGTATTCATTTAGGTTCTCTCTATTACCTTTTCCTTTTTCTACTCTACAAAACTTGTATTACTTATTTTCTAATATATATACTAAAATTATTTTCTTCCTTTGCTCTATAATTTTATATAGCTTATCTATTACTTATTGTTTATTATATATGATTTATTGTTACTTTGTATGAACACAAGTTATTTTAGAATAGTGTATACATATTCTTGTTTCTATGTATTGTTAATTTCTTTTTTTTCAATTAATAAATATGAAACAAAAAAAATGAGTTTTATATGCCCTGGGTAAAGTGAAATAGCACATTTCACTCCCCACATTGTGATAAAGTGCTGCCCACAATCAACTTTGGTGGTAGGAGCACTGTGGAGGGAGGATCTGCAATATTTTTACATATTCAGAACCCCTAAAGTCTCCCCTAGGTGTTCCATAAAACTAGGATTAAAGGACTCGGTAGAATGGTAATGATAAATCCAACAATATGGTATTGTTGAATTTATTGTAAAATGTACAGACAAGAAGTTATAAGACTTTTTTTGTCTGTAAGTCAAAATTCAACCCTGTACTGCTCTGCCCTGATTGGTCAGAGATAAGTGGGTGAGCCTGGCTGCTTTGAAGAGGTGATTAATGACCCCTGGTGTTAGGAAGCCTCTCGGGGAGGAGAGGTTGCTGGGCATAGGAATGCCAGAGCAGGGGGAGGAGTCGTAAACCATGGTCTTCAAAGAAAAGAGAAGGCCTCAGTGTCATTTGCAACTTTAAACTGTTCACCTCCAGCCAGATGCTAGGATTAAGGAAGGAATGAGCAGATGCAAGGGGGAGAGACTATGGAGAATAGCCATTATAGGGGTGTGTCTAGCCAGCTCTTCTCTCCCTGCCGAAAATTCTGACATATTGAATTTTGGAAGAATAGTGGTTTCTGGGTTAGCATTTTGCCACACTCTGCAGGAAGTGGTCAGACCTTTGAGTGGAACCCTGCAGCTCATTGGACATGAGTGCCCTCCTGCTTGACCCCAGAGAACACTGAATAAGTATCTGCGGGGGGCGGTGCCTCTCAGAGCTGCTGCTTGAAACTTAAGAGAATCAGAAGGGTCTGCGCTGAAGAGTTTGATGTGCATTTCCAAAGGCCTGGACTCTGAAGGTTGCGCCTTTTTGCACCATTTGAAACTACAGCCCTGTGGATCAAACCTGCTTCAAAAGGACTAAAGAGTGGACTCCCTGCAAGCTACAGGTTAACAGAGCTCACCTGGACCATCCACAAAGAATCCCCAGCCTGGAGTACTACCAGTGGATTTGTAAGGGTTTTGTCCAAGTGGATGGTGGGAATTGAAGTCTTACACTTTCAAGGACCCTCTTGGAGATTCCAGAACCTTGGATTGTGTGTTGGATACTTTGGGACCCGCAAGAAGAACTTCCGGAAGGAGTTCTAACTGGACCCAGCCTGCTGGAGGGGGCTGCACAAGAGTGGTGAGAGATCCTCCAGAACAATTGCTAAAGGTGAATGTGTCCCTGTCAGAGGCAACGAAATGACTAAAAGGGGCACTGTTGGTTTCTAAGCACTAGAAAGTGACTAATCTTTACAAAATTCATACCTCTGGTTCCCTACAGTGGATTTTTTTTGTTTTGGTGTCATTTAAAAGATAAAAATATTTCCTATTTATATAAATTGGTATTGGAGTTTTATTTTGTGTTGTGTCTTAAATATTTACTGAATTGGTGTTTTTAAATGCTTTACATACCTGTCTTTGAAGTTAAGCCTGCCTGCTAGCAGTCACGTTACCAAGGGTTGAGCATAGGAATCATTTTCTAAGACCTAGTCTGAGCCCTATACTGTGTTAGTGGGCTTATTGCCAGTGGCAGATTTACATTTGCCCCTACCAATAATCCACTTTCCAACAAGGCTACTTTGGAAATATCACAGAGGCAAGCACAGCTGTATGGGATGCATTACGCATGCTTAGATATGAGGGCAAGGAAGACCTGATTAAGCCTGGGGTCCTGTTGGAGACTTGAGTGGACCTGGGCAGGGCCAAAAGACATCCGGTCCTAGGACTTTTGGGGACCCAGGCAAAGGAAAGATGCGAGGGCTCTATAATTTGCAAGTGACATCACAGAAGGTGACATCACAGGACTTTTAATCTTCTTTGGTATCGCTTGAAGTGACTTGAAGCGTGGATATCAGTAACAAGGATACAAAGCTTAATACCCAAATTTTATTTATTTATTTGCAGTTTTATATAGCGCTGGCTAGACCCGGAGGTATCAGAGCGCTTTACATGAGGATTAGCAAGTTACAAAATTACGTCAGTTACAGGAGCCTAGTATAACATAGAGAGAGAAAAAAAAAAAACAGAGTTACACAGTAACATGAGTTACTAGAGCATAGCTGAACATATACACACATCCTATAGGGTATATAAGGAATAGGGGAAGAGTAAAATGGGGTTGGAATGAAGATCAGGTCAGGAAAGACCGGCAAGGGGGAAAGTAGTTCAGGAGAACCAAAAAGACAAAGTGAAAGTCAAACAAGGGGCTGATTCGTCGGAAGGCGGGGGAGGAAGGAGACACGGCGGAGAGACGAAGGAAAGTCTGTCCAATGTCCAGCTGGGTTAGTGACGGCCGAGGAGGTGATCCACAGCCCATTTCCTCTATAGCTACCTATGTAGCTCCACCGGGCATCGGCCAAAGTTGCTAGGTCTGCTGCCCCACTATCTATGGGGCCCTCATTACGATTTATGTCTGAAATTGATTGAAATGGGTCCCAGGGGGGAAATCCTTAAGATGTGGAGGCCAGGCGACATAATTTAGGGAGATTGGGGGTAAATTACGGCCACTTCTGAGTCTTGGAGCAGCTCAAGTGCCTCGGGCCCCCCGCACTGGCACCATCACGTCTGTGGCCGCCCTAGGCTATATGGCTGATAAGGGCTGTAGATTAACAATAAGCGCCTACCAGGGGTGATTAGGCGCTGGCATCTGTAAGTATGCGTCAGCTTCAGCTGGCCGATAGGAGCCGCAATCGCACCAGTGCGTCTCAGAGATGAGTCTCTGTCGCAGGTTCCCAATCGAGTGACGGAGAACCTGTGGAAGTTTGCACAGCCCTGACTGCAGCCACAGAGTAAGGACACCAACTTGCAGTCAAGAGCCCAGTCCGTGCTGCCGAATCAGTTGTCAGGTGGGTGCCAGTCAATGTGGATGCGCAGCATTTCAGTGGGCTGCGGGCGCTGGATACGGTGCGGGCGTGTCTGCCATTGTTTGAGTCGAGGGGCGAGCGTAATGAACGAAGTCAGTCTATTTTAAAGCTGTATTAAGTGGATTTCAATAGTCACATTGAATTGAAAAGCTAGGCACAGGTCTCACAAAGATGAATTTCCTTACTCAATGTTAACTGATTGTTTTCAGACTAATGCATGATAAAAATTCCAGAGCACTGCGGAAAATTAATTGAATGGCATCAGTATGGTGAAAATTATGCACCCGGGTATAGCAAAATAAAGTTGAGTTCAAATACATGTAGCTTTTTTAGGTCGAGCTTTCGAGACCTGTTGTATATACTTTAGTATATACTTCTTTGTGGGCTTAAAGCCAGCCCACTGGTTTTCATTTGTTTCTTTTAGTGTCCTTTAAAAATCCTTGCTTGCAGGTTCGTCAATCCTTCCTCTTTGTCCATCCTTTTTGTCTTTCATTTCCTCCCACAGAGCAGGTACCAAGTACTGTATCTTTACGGTTTGGTTGTTTATCTGTTCGTTTGGGGGACTATTTTTTTTATTTCTTTCCTGCTCGTGTTACACTGTGGGTGCGTGTTCAGCTTCGGCACCCTTATTTTATTACATCTTCCTTTCCGCCCCCTCCTTCCCCTGTTGTTGCTGCCATCCTTCTCGCACCTCCCGCTCCACTGCTTTTGAAAAATTATATTCCCTAAATCACTTCATCTCCCTGTGCCGTCCTCAGCTGCTTGCATTTAATTGCATCTTCCTTAAGCTCCAGGTGCCTTCCCCCCACCACCACCTCTCTCTCGTCGCTGCTTGCCATCCTAAACACCTCCTCTTCCCGACCCTGCTTTAACCATTTTCTTTGAAAGCGCTTGTGTTTCCGAGCTACGACAGCCCTGTAAATCTTTTTTTTTTTTTAATCCTCTTAATTTCTTTTTGAACCAGCTGCATTGGTATTTTCTGGTATGCAGTAGGCAGAAACAGGCCAGCACCTGGCATCACCAAAAGTCATTTCTTTAACCAGAGGATGTGGGCTTCACTGGATAACCGCGCCTCAAGGTCTTGGGGGGATCTGTGGCTGCTGACTTTGGGCTGACCTGAAGGAAATGCCAGGTAAGTAGCCGGGCGTGCATCAAACAGGGTGTTTTGTGTTCCATGGCGACCCATATTCAAGAGTAAAGCCCAGTGTGGCAATAGCATTATAGAAGTTAATTAGCCAGGGTCACATGCTTGTCAGCCTGGTAGGTCAGGATTAAGATGCAGGGCTCCGGAATACACAGTTCATGATTTAGCAGCAAAACTTTGTTATACCCACCGTTTCTGTTTCTTTTTGGGCTCAATTCAAGTTCCTGCAGGGGTTAATCTTTACTACGATTAGTGCCGTTTATTGCTGCTGCAGTGATGAGAGTTTAGGGCTTTGTATCATCTGGACAGAGAAACAATATCAGCAATTAGGTTTTGCCTAGACTACAGCGGAACAGCTCAATTTCTTAGCTAGAAACTGGAAGCTGACCCCTTACTCATCCCCGGAGAATTAGTCTTATATACTCTTGGAGTCATTAAGAAGTTCTTGCATTGCATTGCTGCGAGGGTGTTACCAAAGAGCTCTTGCTGTGATGGTGAACTAGGGGGATTGCTATGGCTGACCCATTATAGGGGGCACATTGTGGGTTTGTCAGCAAGTGCGACTTACAATAGGGAGTCAGACTATGTTTATGGGGGCATTGCAGAGAGCTACAATAAATGTGCCCTACCAGGAGGCTAGCAATGGCTGACTGGGTCCACAAAGGAACTTTTCTCTGCAGCGTTTTTGCAGATTGCACTGCTAATACACTATTACACCGTTTATTTTGGACACCTTGCCTATTGCAAAAAACACAATATAAACCTCAAGCACAGTCAATGGCACTATAAGGCTCTCCCTAGAACCTTACACTTAAAACAAACCATGCTACAATTTACAATTACTAAAGTAACATTCAAGTAGCAGTTGAGTGTCACTCAAAATTTAATACATATGATGTAGATATGCCATACATAAGCACATGGCAAATACAGAAATGTCACACATAGGCAAGGGAGTAGCCAGAAAATTAAAAACTCCCCACTTTGAACCAAAGCTCTTATGGCACCAAGCAAGCGAAGCACGTCATCCCAACCTTCCCCTGAAGAGCCCTCGTCTCTTCCATCCAAGCATCTCTCCATTCATCCTTTCATCCACAAACAAACTATTTGCAACTGTTTTGTTGGCCCTTCACCTTCAGGTATGTATAGAGGTGGGCGAGCCAACAAATTAATGAGGAGAGCCAAGCCAAGGGTCTGGCTTGGCTCTTAGAACCCATGCACGAGCCGAGCCCTGAAAATGTTTGCTATGTAAATAGTACAACAAACATCACGTAAAGTCTCTTCAAAATTCAAAAAAGTGTATTTCTTTTTACTTTAATTTGTCACATTATAGCACTGCACTGAGAAGTACTTATCAAAAGTTTGTAAACATGAACTTATTCCAGCTCCCATTCCTACACTAGCGACAGTGCCATTAGTGAACTAAGAGACAAGACAGTTATTATGCGAGTCCTCTATGTGGCCCAGATGATTATCGACATGGGGCTGGCATCTGGGGCCATGTAAATGTGGAGCCACTCCAACAAGTTGAAAATAGTTTTCTGAGATACCTTTTGGCTGTTCCTGATAGCACAGCTACTTACATCTGCCATGCCGAACTGGGCCTGTCATACTTGTCTGACCTTATTAAAATCCAGCCGATTTTATTATGGCATAAGGTTTGGACAGGTGTGTCTACAGGCCTAAATCGGGAAGTGATTTTAGATTGTTTGAAATTGAAGCAGGTAAATCACATCCCCTGGCTCGCTTATATTAAAACATTTTTTGCTGACCGTGACCACATTGAGTTGTTTGACAATCCTGACTCCATGCTTCATATCTCGAGGAAGGACCTAAAAACATTATGTTTAAATCACCTGGAGACGATCAGGCTGTCTTCTAACATTATGAAACAGACAGTCAGAGCCAATGAATTACTCTTGATTCAAATAGGGATACAACCGTATTTATTATGCACCCCAAGTAATTATGATAGGTTCTTACTGACACGCCTACGCTTAGGCAACTTTCACAACCTGGTTACATTTCCCCAATTAAACGACTGGTCACGTTCTCTCTTCCCCTGTCCTTGTGACAATGTATCTAAACAGTCGACAATTCACATTATATTTTTGTAAATTTTATACTGTACTTTGGAGAAGATGGATTGTGCCTTATTTGAAGATGCTAGGCATGAGGCAATGTCGACCCGCATTTATAAGGCTTCAATCTCTAGCTGATGAAAATGTCACTAGTCACTTTGCAAAATATTTGAAAGGGGGGTCAGAACAAGGTCATCGATGCAAGGTCCAATTCTTGTTGAAATTAACTGAGTTACATGATGATTTTGTCACTACCTGAGCATGCGGCTAACACTTTGTAATCTGTCTGTTATTTCATATCTATGGTAATTGTATTGGATTTTAATCAGTTTTTAGCTTGATAAATTTTTAAATCATGAATGCTTATTTTTAAATGTTGAATGATACTTCTTGTGCTTTTATGATTTAATACTTGAATCGAATAAAGCAAATATTGATTGATTGATTGATTATCGACCAACATTATAGTTTATTAAATCAAACACAATAGGTACTTGTTCAATTGGTATTCTTAATTAGAGTATTTGAAAGTGCTTTCATACGCGATTATAAAGAAAATGGAGTTCTGGTGAAATAAAATACTTTACTAAGATCACACAATTTAAGCGGAGAAGCCGCGATTCATCCAGGGTTTCTGGTTTCACTTTGTAAAAATTAGCCACTAAACGAGTATCTATTTGCCTCTCCTTTTTATGTTAATGCTTTGTTTTTACCTCTATGTGCCTTTTTATGTATCACAAATTTGACCTATGGGTATTAAAGTGCTCTACGTAAGCACGCACAAGTTATATTGTTATATCTTTACGAAAACTGTTTTTAGGTGCTTTGTATTGAAATTTGTTAAACTTGCTATTTAGTTGCAAAATCATTCCTTACCCTTCTTAAAGGTCTGTCAGTAGTCTATCAGTATTGTCAAACTCATTAAAACATGTTTGCTGTAATACTACTGAGACTGACCAATATGGTTAGAATGAACATTTTATCACTCTATTTTGTTGTATTGGCTCTAAGGATAACACTGCCCCATTGTTTGAAGTGTTAGTCCCACCTCTATTGGTTTATCGGGTACCCCGGTGCATCACGCCCCGAAGTTAAGGTCTAGTTGTACCCTGATAAAACCTAAACTAGTCCAGTCTTTAGACCAATTATCAAGTCAATTCCTTTCAGCACCAGTTTCAACATGAATGGAATTATTTGAAAACCTTGCCCAAAGGCTGGAGAACTTTAAGGAACCTCCATAAAGGGACACATTTTCCATGGCCTCCTGAGCTCAGCTGCATAAGTAGCTGCTGCACCAGAGTTGGCTTGATAAACTATTGGAACATCCGAGATGGAATGTCGCCCAAAGTAGTAGTTGATTCTGAGAATAACTCTACACATTTGCATGACACCCAACTTACTATTGAGGTCCCAGCATCTTGAGTGAGAATATAACAGCAAGATAATCAAAAGGAAAAGAACACCTCCAAATTATCACCCCCTACGCTAAATGAACGTTTTGGTGAGTATTTTGGCCCCAAAAATCATAATTTTGGTTTCGAATACATTGATAATGAGTAGTGTTTATATAAGTATGTGAAAAAGCGTTCATCAAGGTATGGGATAGGGTTAGGGACCTGTCCCATCATATGCATGTCGAGAGGGGCTCCAGCGATCACTGCGAAGAAGGGTACAGAGAGTTAGCATCAGCATACAGACCCAGCACACTGCTGTTTCAACAGGAAAATATTATTTCAATTCCCCGGACTGCCTAAGTCTAACCCTGGTGTAACTGTCCAGATGAAAAAGCAGCTAAGGGCCTGAATAAGGGTTCCTCATTCCAGCTCCATTAAGCGCCTGTTTATTAAACCGATGACTAAGGTCAGGCTCACAAACTCAAGGAAACTGTGTCCGTTCCTAAGAGCAACATATGAGAATGGTAAGGTGGTTCCCTAGCCCTTCATGATACACTTGTTGGAAGAAGAAATGATGATCTTACTTATCAGACACTCCTGATTTCTGACAAGACCTTTCACAAATACTTTGACAAATGCATCAGCTTGGCCTAAGAGGAGTTTAATGTTCCTGACCCACCCCATTTCTTTAACACAGCCACAATTTCAGCTTCCTTACAGGATGGGTGGATCAGTACATACCTCAGTAGGACATTAAAATAGAACACACTGTACGGGGACTTAAATGCTTATTTCTACTTTGCAGAGGTCTACCGGGGGTGATCTAGCTCCAATGTGCAGTATGACAAAAACCTTGGGTTGTACTTAGCATAAAGAATATAAAGGTATGTGCTGAGATGTACATCTCTGCCTGAACGTACTTTTTTTTTGCTATTCCCAATCATTCCCAGTAGCAAGCCTGGAAACCTGTGCCTGGTGCAAGTTTCAGGGCGTCCTACTGGGAATGTCATAGGACTGTTCCCAAGGGCTCCTATTCCTGCTGTGTGGAGTACTAGTGCAGAACTCTGCACAGGGGACTGGAGACCCCGGCATAAATGCACTTTTTTCCTATCTGCAAGGAAATCATTTTATCCCGTAGAGATATCTTTCGCTCACCAAATCTGAGGGATATCTGTTCCCCTTTCCCTTCTGGCGAGGTTACACCAGCCTTTGGCTAGAATAAATCTCTAACCATTGTCAGGGTGGAAAGTGATTGGAGAGGTGTTTGGGACAGTCTACAAACATACATTTTCAGGCATCAGGCCTGTTGGGGGGGGGAGTTGGAAAAGGGACTGTCGTTGTTCCTTAGGCTCAATCTCATGTTGCAAATGCTATTTATAGATCTGAGGCAGCCAACACTGCTAGAAAACTAGAAGGTGCCAAATGCTGGATATGCACCTCCCTTTCCCAAAAGAACATTTTCAAACAGGTCCTCATTCTACAAAGGGCCCAGTATGACCCAGGCCCCAGAGCAACTTCTGAAATGCCTGGTGAGCGCACCTTGACCCCCACAGCAAACCACACCTGGAAATGCTCCCTTAAGTGGGAGTTGCTGCTCCAGATTTCTCTGCACTTGGGGGCAGAGAAAGTAGTTATTTTGGTATGCATGCCAGGAACCCCTTTCTGAATTCCTGGCATGCATATAAAAAGGTACTTTCGACTGCTTCACTTTTTTTTCTTTTGTTTGCACTTTAATAGGGCGCGAATACGGCTCAAGGGCATTGGGGCGCTTTACATGAGCACCAGGATGCATTAAGTGGTTTGCCCACAATCACATGATGTTGAGCCTACCCAAGGCTCGAACCTGGTTCCTCAGTTCCAAAGTCGGCAGCTCTGGCTGTTACACCACATCTCATCCTCCTTTGGGATAGGCCCCCCTTGATTTTTCATAAGTCCAAACAGGTGCTTGAGTCTCAATAATTCAACGACCCATGAATCAACAAGGCCTCAATCTGTATTCTTTGCATAAAGTGTTCACACACAGTCTGCAATCCAAACTAAGGCGTGGATTACGCTTCTACTTTTTGAAACGTTCCTGTGAAGCTAGAAAAACTAGAAATAAGAGTGTCCCCACACCAAGGTAGCAAGAGAAGGCTTTTGTCACACGAAGACTTGAGAATGAGGAAACTGCACTGTGATCCCTTCTCAGTTCACGGACTTGTTAAGCAGGCTGCCAACGGCTGCTAGCAAGGCGCGCCGAGAGCGTGGATGCCGAATTCTCGACTTCAGGAACAGAGGGGGCCCATGTGGGAAAATACTTAGACGATATACGTTTTCCTTCAGAGAGCACGTTCGTTGTTGAGCAAGGTGGAAGGAAATAGGGCCATTATAGCACCACAGCCTTACAACATTAAGTAATTTAATAGCTCTATTACAGTTTGATGTTTCAAAATAAGATTTCAACAGCGCCGCTCTAAAAATGGCACTGGCCGTTGACATCAGCACATCCACGCCGGATGCTCAGGTTCAGTCACAGGGCCAATACCACAGTGTGTGAGAAGTCTGAGGCCTTGTTGCTTCTAATAACCGAAGGGCTTTGGTAAGCCATAGACTGACATAATCCATGCTCAGCTGGGGGGTTGTATGATGGAACAACGCATGCCATTAAAACGCTTCCTTAACAACGCATATGGCTCCACAATGCATGATGTTACCACACAAAATGTTACCATGCATATGGCTTTACCACGCATGCCTTTACAACGAAAATGTAAGTATTTCGCAGGTAAGTAAAAAGCCTTTTTATATGTGTGTGTATATATGTATATATATATATTACATTACCTTATCCACCCCTAAACCCTACCCACCCAAAACCCTAAAAATACCCCTACCCACCTTAAACACTAAAAATACCCTTGCCACCCAAATACCCTTATCCACCCTAAAAATACCCTTGCCACCCAAATACCCTTACCCATCCTAAACCATAAAAATACCCTTGCCACCCAAATACCCTTATCCACCCTAAACCATAAAAATACCCTTGCCGCCCAAATACCCCTACCCACCCTAAAAAATACCTTTGCCACCCAAATACCCCTGCCCACCCTAAAAACACCTTTGTCACCCAAATACCTCGACCCATCCTAAACCCTAAAAATACCCTTGCTACCCAAACACCCTCACCTACCCTAAACCCTAAAAATACCCTAGCTACCCAATATCCTCACCCACCCCTAAACCCTAAAAACACCCTTGCCAGCCAAATACCCTTACCCACCCTAAACCCGAAAACACCCTTGCCACCCAAATACCCTTACCCACCTTAAATCCTAAAAACACCCATGCCACCTAAATACCCTTACCCACCCTATACCCTAAAAACACCCTTGCCACCCAAATACCCTTACCCTAAAAATACCCTTGCCACCCAAATACCCTCACCTACACTAAAACCTAAAAATACCCTAGTCACCCAAATACCCTCACCTACACTAAAACCTAAAAATACCCTAGTCACCCAATACCCTCACCCACCCCTAAACCCTAAAAATGCCCTTGCCCTGATATACATATATATCAGGCGCGCAACGCCCATTGGGCTCAAAGGCTTCAGCCCCCCCGTCGTGTGCGGCAGCCCGGGATGAGACGGCTTCCCGGGCACACACAGCCGCACCCGAGTACTTCACAGGTCTTTAAAAGACCATTTACGTGTTTGACGAGGCATTGTTGTTTTTCACCCCTTCTTAGAGCCCCTGCATCTCCACTCAGCATATTGCTGGAAGAGTCAGCCCCCCCGAAATTTTTAGTAGCCCCCTCCCCCACCCCCGAAATTTGGCTCTAGTTGCGCCTCTGATATATATATATATATATATATATATACACACACATACACACCCACATACATACATATTATATATATATATAAAGGCTTTATACTAACTTGCGAAATACCTGCATTTTCGTTGGAAAGGCATGCATGGTAAAGGAATATGCATGGTAAAATGTAGCATGGTAAAGACATGCATGGTAAAGGCATATGCGTTGTAATGCATGCGTGGTAATGGTATTGCCTGTTAACGACCATGTTGTACAGGCTGTTTCCCAGCTAGGGGTCGTAGAAGCCCAGTTTGCCAAATTCACCCCTAAAGTTTAAGTAAAAACTTCTCATCTGTTCACAAAAACTAAGGACAGGGCTCGGATGCCAGTTACTATGGTTTGTCGTATCGCTATAAATACAACAGAAAACACCCTGTGGCATGAAAGCTAACAGAATTCATTGATGTCATTAAAGTCCTATTAGGTCTGTCCAGACACCCATTATCGTAGGGATTATTATGCTGCCGCGAAGCCTGTTTATGTTCAGGTTTCTTTCCACAGCCAAATCACTTTAGTGACTGCCAAATCTACTCAATCTCGCTGCCCTTTGAATTAGAAAATCTATAGATTTTGTCCCTAAAGTGAAAAATATATTTGATTTAAAGAAAGAATTCGGTGAGCCTCCTTCAATTTTTTATGGCAGAGGGTGCACTTATGGCAAGAAGATATGTTCTGAAAAGTTACAGTAATGTATTTTTAAGAGCTTAACTATTCCTATTAGGAAAAAGTAACACAGGTGTATTACACTATCAAATACCAACATTTCTGGCAGAAATAAAGCAAAAAACAAAACAAAACGCTGCATTCAAAGTAAGCAGATCACCCATCAAAACAAAAAACACTAAACAGTGGAGAAGTCTATTGGGCACCCAGTGGCCAAAAACAGGGCATGAGACAGCAGAGTAAACGAAAACAACTAAAGGAAACTCATCCAATGTCCTGCTCATTCACCTGGGGAAGTGACACAGGTGAAACACACATACAAACCACCAAACCTCTTCCGGGTCATCTCCTCTGTAACAAACATTGAATCAAGGCCAAAATTTCTTAACTCTCGCCCCTAAATTTCTCTAGGAACGCCCTGGTAGATTCCACCTCTCTGAAAGAGCATCCCTTTCCTTGACAGTCCACCTTCAACCTCATCTGATGGGTACACACACATTGAGACCACTGGGCATTCTCTTGATGGCGAATAAAGCCTTCTTTCTCTCCAGATACAAGAAGACATGGTGACCGCTTGTTATGCCCTGCATAGTTATTCTGTGTTCTACGTTTCACCTATTCTTCCTGCTGCTCAGCCAGTGTGCATGTTTACTGTAGAGTGTTGGGAATGCAGTGATGCACGGAATGTTGGGTGTCTGTGTGAGTGAGGAATGACAGTTAGAGAGAGAGGGGCTGAGCAGCAGGCAGGCTGCTCCTGGTGGGGTTTGCTACTACAAGGTGTTTCCTACTACCTGGAACTAATGGCTTGACTACTGGTTAATCTACTTATACTTCACCTGTTACCTGGACTACCTGTCTGTTGTACTTACCAACCATCTGGAGGTATTTGAACCGACTACAGATTAAAGGTACATGTTAAATCTACTTGGCTACCAGCGTCTACTTTCTACCACAGACTACAACATATTTTGGCGACGAGGATGGGATGTGTGATACAGTTGTAAGATGCATTGCATTTAGAGTACTTGCATGTTTTATGGAACGTTATTTCGTATAGTGATATGCCACAGTCTTCGCTTCCCTACATATGGGTGGGACATCTAATTTCAGCGTGGTAATCACAGGTTTATCTCTTTTTTGAGGGATGGGTTTCGGCATTTGCTCATCACACAGTATCCCTTATGATAGGGATGGGCATGGGTTTGGGAACGAGTCCCTTTCCCATAAAGCGTTACACGCAACCCCTACGCAGGGGTGGGTAGTTTGAGCTCTTTTCTCGTTAAGCGTTAAACGCAGCCTCTACACAGGGGTGAGTTCATGAGTGTGTTTTACAGGTACAGTTATTTGTTTAGTAACCCTGACACGGGGTATGTTTATCGCGTCTCCGCCGATTAACATAACAGGTAACCCTTACACTGGGTTGGTTTTAGTCATGGGTACGATTCCCATTTACAGTTGTTTGTTTGGTAACCCCTACACGGGGTATGTTTTGGGGATTTCTCAAATCAACATTTCATGTAACCCTTACACGGGGTGGGTTTTGGGTTTATGGGTACGGTTCCCCTACACAGGGTGTATTTACATAGTTTATGGTCCCATATTCATGTATAAAGTCTTACTGGACTTTATGGGTCACAGTCCCTAGTGTTAGTACCTCGTATGAGGGGTGGAAGTTTGGTTTTTAGCTCCTCTTTCACAGCAAATGTAAGTTTCCTTACATGAGGAATCTTTACTATTGATTTGTTCCCTTTCAGAAGGGTTTGCAGTTGCGGGTTTGTTTTTGCCCTCTGCAATTTACAAGGAATTTTGTTCATTATATTTATTGGGAGAGGATGGGTCTTTTTACTCCATTTTTGTTCGTAAACCATCCATTCTCTCTGTTTTGAATAGCTCTGACCCTCCCGTGATGTTTACTTTATTTCTCATCCCTGGGTTTTGAACTATTTCTTGCATTTGTACATTTCTGTGTATAGTTCTACTATTGCAGTATTGTTACTCTTTCGTTGTTCATTTTAAAAGGAAAGGGATGTGTTATGCCCTGCATAGTTATTCTGTGTTCTACGTTTCACCTATTCTTCCTGCTGCTCAGCCAGTGTGCATGTTTACTGTAGAGTGTTGGGAATGCAGTGATGCACGGAATGTTGGGTGTCTGTGTGAGTGAGGAATGACAGTTAGAGAGAGAGGGGCTGAGCAGCAGGCAGGCTGCTCCTGGTGGGGTTTGCTACTACAAGGTGTTTCCTGCTACCTGGAACTAATGGCTTGACTACTGGTTAATCTACTTATACTTCACCTGTTACCTGGACTACCTGTCTGTTGTACTTACCAACCATCTGGAGGTATTTGAACCGACTACAGATTAAAGGTACATGTTAAATCTACTTGGCTACCAGCGTCTACTTTCTACCACAGACTACAACACCGCTACACTAATTACTTCCCAGCTTAACTGCTTCCAGCAGGATTACCTCCCACGAGGCAGAAGTCCACAAGATCACCATCACAGTACCATCAACATCTTCCCCAGAACTCGAGCCGCTTCTAGAGAGCCTGTAGACTTTTGTTATTGGGGGCGGGGTGTAGGTCAGACTCCGTTCCGGTTGGGTTCCACACAGAGCATGTCATATAGTTTCCACCGTGGCCTGCAAATCATATGACTCCATTCCACCGGGATCCCTAAAATCCCCAAGCAGCAGTACCAACGATCCCATGTCCTTTCCCATCTCATGTCTTATTCTGTTTTGGAGGCTAGAGACAGCTTGTGTTGAGCCGGACATCGTTTACCTGTTTCAACTGTTAGCACTGAAGAGTTGAAATCACTGACCTTCCATTCTAAGGTGCCAACATTCGCTTCTGTCTACCCCAGCTATTGTTCAAGGGTTTTCGACCTTTTCATTAAGTACTTGCATCTTTGCTTTTGAAGCATGCAGCACAGTTCCAATGCAGTACCTTTTAGCTTTGAACAAGAACAGCAGCGGAGTTATAGATTGTACCAACAGCGTCTCTCCTTGAATGAAATCCTTTCACCTTGCATTATCTGCAGGGTAGTTCCACGTAGGCCACTCTTTGGAGCTGCAACAGTGGGTTTACAAAAAACCCCATGTGTGATTTCTTCTTTTCGTCAGCCATTTTAGCATATGTCACACCACTCAAAGATGTCTGCTGCTCCAGTGAGACGAGTCGCCTCTGCTCCACTGGTTCAGTACAGGTAGAGATCGTTAAGTTCACCTCAATTCAATGGTGCTACCTGGCCGTCCAAAGGATAGGCAGTGCCAGAACTAGGGTCTGCGCCCAGCTCGGGCAGTGCAGCGTTGTAAGCCTCCACTACAGGTCTGGAGTATAGCACCCACCCCCAGCAAGTCCTCCCACTTTCTGTGTACAGCCTTTTAGTCCTCCAGCTTCTTACGGCCCTAGTAAAGCTGTGAAGCTCTCCAGGTCTCCATTCCTCGCCACCAAAGGAGCTCTGGTATCGCCAGACTGACACTGAACATGTGGACAGCAAAAGGCACAGAACTCTGCAAGAGTCTAGTATCTCAATGAGCTTTATAAAAGTTTTTACACAACAGTATATGAAGATGTAGAAATTTAGAAATTCCATTGATAACCTTCAAATGCCTCTTGCCAGTGTGTAATTTCATGTTATATTACCTAACCTAATGATGCTGCTATAATCGCTCTCCGGAGACTGAAAAGCAGAGTCCTGCTAGATCAGTGTTTTAACGAAACTTGAGGGGGCCCAGTGCAAAGTTCACAAAGAGGGCCCCCCACACTCCAGACCAAGTCAGGAACTTTCAGGCTAGAGGCCCCACTGTCCATGCACAGTGCCGGAGAGGCACCCCTGTAGCTTGGGCCCCTCCCTACACCGCGGGGACTATCGTTATGCCACTGTGCTGGATGTCAATCTGCAACCAATCAACTTCTTCAATGGAATGTACTGCTCAGTTGCCGGTGAACTGCAAAAAGCAAATCTAGCTATAATGGTGGTTATCCACCACCACCAAGATGGAAGAAATGCGACCTGTAAAGAGAGGCAAACAACATGGCGAACAAAAGGACTGAAGAGTGCATCAGACTGGATAAAATGGTGAAGCTATCCTTTTATGAGCATTGGCTAGAGTCCTAAAGAAGCAGAAAAAATACATTCAACTCGCCTATAATACATTCAGAAATGCAATCTCAGTCAGACAAGCAAATCTTCACAAGTCCAAATAAACAAAATGTAAACATCTAGATCTTTTCAGGGATGCAAGCAGGCATAACTCGAATCATTTTTTGCAAACTTGCTTTCTGACTGATTTAGTTCACACCATGACATATTATACATACGGACATCGACAAGGCACTCTAGCCTATGCTAACTCTCATAATGTCTAATAATGAGACTGCCCCGTCATTCCTGTCCAGCCTGCAACTGAAAGGGACTGCATAATGCACTCACTGGAGTGATTCACTGCTTAAAGGTCAGTGACTAATCAATGTTCAAGGCTCAGAACCAGCAATGATCAGGATTTAGTCAGTCGGATAAAAAATTCCATCACCCTCAGAAAAGAACCTGAATCCAGACACCAGGCCTTACAGCACACCAAGTTTGTTTCTGTAAGTACATCACCAATTTTGCAAGTGCTGTTTCTTTATTATTCTGAGGGAAAAAACATTTTGAGATGACTAGCGGCTCCCAACACCAACATAGAGTAAACATAGATCAATGAATGCCTCTATGACCATGCTCACCCATCCTTGCACTTTGTAAAACAAGAGAATGTACGATCAGCGATGACTCCATGGACAACTTCCCATACCTAATGACTGGTGGAACTTCTCATCAGGGTCCTGTCGTCCACTCACTAAACTACACCAGCTCCAGGAATAACATGAAGGTTAGCATGCCCCACAAACAAGCATTCTCTTTCGGTTGGTACCAACCCATGGAGAGGCTAATGCCCTGAATCCTCTGTAAACTGCACAACACAAGAGTGTAAAACCGGTAAAATGGCGCTCACTGCTACTAATTCTATTACTTTCAAACTACTATTATCACTTGATCCCAAAATGCAAAGGCACAGGACACTTCTGTCTGATATTGTCCGCAGCTGGTCGTTTTAATATATGAACTATATTAATGGGGAATCCAGACAACTATATTCCAAATATACATAGGAAGATACAAATAAATAATAAAGCTCCAATAAACAAATATATATACGGGCGTGCAGACAGCAAATCGATTTGAAGGCCATCTCTTCTGAATTTATTACAGAGAAATACTACTTTTTTTAAAACTCCTGAAAGCACCTGACCTGTAAAGACTTGATCAAGACCAGAGAATTATCCAACTCGGTAAATCTATCATTAGATCTAAAGAAAACGGAGTCGCTTGCCTCAAAATTGCACTGAATACATGCACGTGTTTTACACAACTTACATGCACGTGTTTTAGAAAAAAAACACATCCACCATTTTGACGTTACCCTCCCGGTAGCGGCGCAGGTAGAACCGAATAACAAAGGGACAGAATTCCACCGATGCAACCGCTGCTGCCGCTTCCCGTCTTCGGGCAGAGTTAAAAGAAAGCTCAGACAAAATAACATTTCATGAGAAAATTGCATAGCAACAGAAACCGAAGGGCATGAATAATAGAAATGGAAACGTTAATTATAGCCCAGCTCACAAAGTGTACAATCTGGAGGGGGTACTGAATGCGAGTGAGAACCAAAGAGCACACAGAAGTGAACTTTCTAGTCGTGACCTGGGGCAGGTACACACGATAAATAAAACTGCGCCACCATCCAGTAAAGCAGCCAGCCAATGAGCTCGGATTAGCTTATACTTTCTGAACAAGTAGACAGCATTTTTTGTGACACGCCGGAAAGGTGAATTTCTTTCTACCATCTCTTCATCCACCTCTGTCGCGGGTATCAGTTCGGCATCGCATACACACTGAGGACACAAAAATTAAAAGCAAACGTAGGTATATCACAAACATAAAGCGTGATAAAGATCTTGCACTCTACAAAGTACATTCGAAATAATCTGAACTAAATCACTCAATGGATATTACATGATGTAATTTACACTGTACTACGTGCTAAGGTCCACGAACTAAAAGTATCAAGGGTATGTCTTCAGAAAGAACATCTGTAGGCGGTCTTCATAAAACAGCTGGCTTACTTGGTAAACCAGGATTCTTAGCACACTACCTGCATGTAGCTTTCCTGTTTAACACCACACACTAAAGCCGACACCACCCCATGGGTCATCCCAGCTCCTCTATTCAGAACTAAGGCCCTCCTTAGGAGTGCGTTTCCCCATAGACGGAGAATGATTTAAGCCCTCTGACACATGAGGCGCTCAGATGTTTGCTCAATGCAAGTGTTCCAGACGCCTCAGATAGAGAGAGTCACCCCAGTTAGAGTGGCAAGCAGCTGTGACTGAGGAAATCCATACAATATCAACACGAGGGATGGTCACTCAACTTTATTTAATTATTTTCTTGTGTGTCCCCTTCTACTTTCATAAAATGTTTTGTTGTCGCCGAGAAACTCCGTTAACCCTGCCCCAGTCCCTCCCAATCATCTGCCAGTAAAAGACTAGACCAGTCCTCTGTCCTGTGCAAACAATACCTCGGCCCATGCCAATGAACACCAGGCTCTATTAAAATATAAAACACATTGGCCAAGTTCAAAATACACTGGCATGCCACCTTCTGAGCACTGCCACACCAACCTATTCCAAGAACCACCCACCACACATCACATTCCAAGCATAACCACGCCCATTCTTTCTAGCACATCCCTGTCCTCCATTTTATGCAGCTATTGCCCTAAACCTGAGCAGTGAGAGAAGGTTGCAGCGAAGATATGACTTGGGTGTGAAGATCGTAGGCTTCTGGGCTGGCAAGATTGAGCCTAGAGATAGGTTTGTGAAGTTTGGGATCAGGTAAATGTTGTCTGGATGCTGAAGAGTGGTGTTGAAGAAAGAATGAGAAGTAATTTCAAAACCTGAGTAGAGTCAAGCAGCAGACACATGAAGTCTGGGTTTGGGTCTAGGATGGAGTGAGATAGGGTTGGAAGTGGGATCTGCGAATGTGTTTAGGAGGGATGCAAAGATGCAAATAACCTCCAGGGAGGTTGTGTGCTGGGCTTTGAAGGGGTGATTGGGATCTAGGATGATATGAATGGAGACAGAAAGGGTAAGATGGTCTAGCACGGGAAAAATTGCAGTGGGTCGAGAGGCACCACTGAATGTTTATATGGGAACTGGGATGGTGAGTGGCCTCTACGAAAAGTATGTGGATCTGGTAGAAGTTGCAGGATGTGGCCTTGCATTTCCCTGCTGGGGCCTCCATCACTTCCCAGAAGCCTGGGGGCTAGGGGACTTTGGGAAGCGCAACTCAGCCTGGGGGCTGTGAGGAGGAGGAGCGGACTAGGAGGGGTAAGAGGAGTTCTGTAAGGACCGAGAAAGGTTTTACAGGAAGGCAGAGATTTCTGGAATGGCCAAGGAAGCTTTGAGAGGGAGGGGGGACTACATAGACTTTGAGCAGGGTTAAGGGGTTTTGTGCAGCTTAGATGGGCGAGAAAAATTGTGTCTGGGTTTGGTAGGTTGCTTTGTAGTATTGAATCTTAAAAGAAAAGAGTTGGTCATGGCATGGGAAGAGAGTGTGAGCTCTGGAATAAAATAAAAAGGTGCAGGGCACCCATGGCAGTGCTGGACAGTCCCATGTCTGCTCTGTGCACATTGCTAATGGAGAGGGCTCCTGAGAGGGTAGGACGGCAATAGGCTTCGAGACTGGGAGTGGTAAGCGGACCTCTCTGAAGATTGAGGGGGCTCTAGGGAAGAAGAGAGGGCCCTTGGCAGGGACTCAGAGTGGAGTAAGAGGGCTTAGAGATAGGAGGCAGAGCAGGGTGTGGGGAATGCAAGGACTCTGAAGGGGGAACGACAGGGCTCTAATGGGAAGGGAATGATGGGGCTCGGGGGAGGAGAGAATGGGTCTCTTGGGGGGAAAGATGATGGGGTTCTCATGTGATAGAATGGCAGCAATCTGGGGAGGATGGAGAGAAAGGTCTCTGAGGGGGAATGGAGCAGCAGGGATATAAGGGGGGATGGAGCGGCAGGGATATAAGGGGGGATGGAGCGGCAGGGATCTGAGGGGGGTGAAGCGGCAGGGATCTGAGGGGGGTGAAGCGGCAGATATCTGAAGCGATGAGGCTCTGAGGGGAGATGGAACGACGGGGCCCTGAGGGGAGATGGAGCGGTAGGGATCTGAGGGGGGATGGAGCTGCTCGGATCTGAGGGGGAGTGGGTGGAGTTGCTGGGATCTGAGGGGGAGTGGGTGGAGTTGCTGGGATCTGAGGGGGGATGGAGCGGCTGGGTTCTGAGGGGGGATGGAGCAGCAGGGATCTGAGGGGGGATGGAGCAGCAGGGATCTGAGGGAGCAGCAGGGATCTGAGGGGGATGGAGCAGCAGGGATCTGAGGGGGATGGAGCAGCAGGGATCTGAGGGGTGGAGCAGCAAGAATCTGAGGGAGGGTGGAGCGGCAGGGATCTGAGAGAGAGATGGGGCGGCTGGGATCTGAGGGGGGGTGGAGCGGCTCGGATCTGAGGGGGGATGGAGTGAAAGGGATCTGAGGGGGGATGGAGTGAAAGGGATCTGAGGGGAGATGAAGCAGCAGAGATCTCAAGCGATGAGGCTCTGAGGGGAGATGGAGCGACGGGGCTCTGAGGGGAGATGGAGCGACGGGGCTCTGAGGGGAGATGGAGCGACGGGGCCCTGAGGGGACATGGAGCGACGGGGCCCTGAGGGGACATGGAGCGACGGGGCCCTGAGGGGACATGGAGCGACGGGGCCCTGAGGGGACATGGAGCGACGGGGCCCTGAGGGGACATGGAGCGACGGGGCCCTGAGGGGACATGGAGCGACGGGGCCCCGAGGGGACATGGAGCGACGGGGCCCCGAGGGGACATGGAGCGACGGGGCCCCGAGGGGAGATGGAGCGACGGGGCTCCGAGGGGAGATGGAGCGACGGGGCCCCGAGGGGAGATGGAGCGACGGGGCCCCGAGGGGAGATGGAGCGACGGGGCCCTGAGGGGACATGGAGCGACGGGGCCCTGAGGGGACATGGAGCGACGGGGCCCTGAGGGGACATGGAGCGGCGGGGCCCTGAGGGGACATGGAGCGACGGGGCCCTGAGGGGACGGAGCGACGGGGCCCTGAGGGGACATGGAGCGACGGGGCCCTGAGGGGACATGGAGCGACGGGGCCCTGAGGGGACATGGAGCGACGGGGCTCTGAGGGGAGATGGAGCGACGGGGCTCTGAGGGGAGATGGAGCGACGGGGCTCTGAGGGGAGATGGAGCGACGGGGCTCTGAGGGGAGATGGAGCGACGGGGTTCTGATGGGAGATGGAGCCACAGGGCTCATGGGGAGGGTTGTGTAGTCTTTAGGGCAACTTTACAAGGAAGTTTGCACAATCTCTGTGGAGGGATATGTAGTCACCAGGAGGGAAGGTGGATGGTGGGTTGGGTAGTCACTGTGGGAAGACTGCTGGGACAGGGGCATTATCTTTGGGAAGAAGGCTGCGGGGAGGATTATGTGGACTCAAAGATAGTCACCTTGTTTCAGGGGGGGAAGGTTTTGTAGACTCTGGTATGAGGGTTTCATTCTCTGGAGGGGAAGGATTGGCAGTCTCTGGAAGGAGGGGTTTGCAGTCTGTTGGGGTGGGGGTTCTCAGCCACTTGGGGAAGATTGTAGGGAGGATTGCCTGTTTTCTAAGAGGTTACGGAAAGGGTTGCATAGTGTCTGGGTGGGAGGGTAGCAAAGCCCCTGGGCGGGAGGGCGGTATAGTCCACGGGCGGGAGGGCGGTATAGTCCACGGGCGGGAGGGCGGTATAGTCCGTGAGCGGGAGGGTGGCACAGTCTCTGAGCGGGAGGGTGGCACAGTCTATGGGCGGGAGGGTGGCACAGTCTATGGGCGGGAGGGTGGCACAGTCTATGGGCGGGAGGGTGGCACAGCCTCTGGGCGGGAGGGTCGCACAGCCTCTGGGCGGGAGGGTCGCACAGCCTCTGGGTGGGAGGGTGGGAGGGTGGCACAGTCTCTGGGAGGAAGGGGGAGGGTTGCATAGTCTCTGGGGGTAGAACTGCATAGTCTCAGAGGGTATGGTTGCATAGTCTCAAGGGATAGTATTGCGGTCTCAGTGTGTTGCCTAGTCTTTGGGAGAGGATTACATAGTCTCTGTTGGGAGGGTTGCATTGTTTCTAGGGGTGCTGTGGCTGCATAGTCTCTGGGGGGGCTGCATAGTTTCTAGGGGGAGGGTTGCATAGTCTCTAGAGGGGGAGGACTACATAGTCTGGAGGGAGAAGTGTTGCATAATCTCTGGTGGTAAGCTTGCAAAGTCTCCAGAGAGGAGGGCTGCATAGTCACTGGGGAGTGCAAAGTCTCGGGGAGTGCAAAGCCTCGAGGAGTGCAAAGCCTCGAGGAGTGCAAAGCCTCGAGGAGTGCAAAGTCTCAGGGGTGCAAAGTCTCAGGGGTGCAAAGTCTCAGGGGTGCAAAGCCTCTGGGTGGGAGGAAGGTTGTATTGACTTTGGAGTACTGCATAGTCTCCTGATAAAAGCCTACATATCGTTGGGAGAGCAGGCTGCATAGTCGCTAGGGAAAGAGCTGCATCGTCTTGACAGAGCTGCATCATCCTGGGGGAAGGGGAGCTGCATCGTCCTGGGGGAAGGGGAGCTGCATCGTCCTGGGGAAGGGGAGCTGCATCGTCCTGGGGAAGGGGAGCTGCATCGTCCTGGGGAAGGGGAGCTGCATCGTCCCGGGGGAAGAGGAGGAGCATCGTCCCGGGGGAAGAGGAGCTGCATCGTCCCGGGGGAAGAGGAGCTTCATCGTCCCGGGGGAAGAGGAGCTGCATCGTCCCGGGGGAAGAGGAGCTGCATCGTCCCGGGGGAAGGGGAGCTGCATCGTCCCGGGGGAAGGGGAGCTGCATCGTCCCGGGGGAAGGGGAGCTGCATCGTCCCGGGGGAAGGGGAGGAGCATCGTCCCGGGGGAGGGGAGCTGCATCGTCCCAGGGGGGGGGAGGGGAGCTGCATCGTCCCGGGGGGGAGGGGAGCTGCATCGTCCCGGGGGGGGGAGGGGAGCTGCATCGTCCCGGGGGGGAGGGGAGCTGCATCGTCCCGGGGGGGAGGGGAGCTGCAGCATCCCGGGGGGGGAGCTGCATCGTCCCGGGGGGGAGGGGAGCTGCATCGTCCCGGGGGGGAGGGGAGCTGCATCGTCCCGGGGGGGGGAGGGGAGCTGCATCGTCCCGGGGGGAGGGGAGCTGCATCGTCCCGGGGGAGGGGAGCTGCATCCCATCTGGGGAGGGAGCCTGCATCCCATCTGGGGAGGGAGCCTGCATCCCATCTGGGGAGGGAGCCTGCATCCCATCTGGACAGGGAGCTGCATCCTCTCTGGACAGGGAGCTGCATCCTCTCTGGACAGGGAGCTGCATAGTTTCTCAAGAGAGAGCTGTATAGTCTCTGAGCATATGGTTGCACAGTCTCACAGGAGAGTGTTGCAGCGGTAATTGTTAACAACTTGAATAGCTGCTGAACCGGGGGGGAAACGAATTTTAGCTCACAAGATTGGTTTTTAAAAATCGTAATACTGTGTGTTTTTACAGGAACGTGATTTTTAAACATTTGCTCGCGCTGATTGAAACTGTACAGAGTGCTTTTAAAACTCGTGTATTGTGTGTTTGTAATCAGGGTACGTGAATTGAATACAGAAGCTATCGCGCGCACGCTGATCGCGGTGCACGGGGTTAGCGTTCTAGACGCATAACCTTCCCGCCCCACTTCCTTTAAATTGCCTGATGCTGCGACCGCGCAGCGGTAATTGTTAACAACTTGAATAGCTGCTGAACCTGGGGGAAAACGAATTTTAGCTCACAAGATTGGTTTTTAAAAATCGTAATACTGTGTGTTTTTACAGGAACGTGATTTTTAAACATTTGCTCGCGCTCACGCTGATTGAAACTGTACAGAGTGCTTTTAAAACTCGTGTATTGTGTGTTTGTAATCAGGGTGCGTGAATTGAATACAGAAGCTATCGCGGGCATGCTGATCACGGGGTTAGCGTTCTAGACGCATAACCTTCCCGCCCCACTCCCTTTAAATTGCCTGATGCTGCGACCGCGCAGCGGGCGCGCCACCGGCGCGCCAAAGGCAAGCCCGTCTGCGCCCGTCAGCGCCCGGAACACGCCCAGCGCCTGGACCCCTGCCCGTGGCAGGAGATACAGTTACACCCGGGAGGAACTCCTCGCCCTCAGACATGGCGAGTGCCCTCAACCTGTGTCAATCCCAGACACACTAAACACAAACTCGATGAGATGCAGCTCATGTGGTCTGGTACCCCTGTACCTACCAACTAAATCGAATCTCCCAATCAGTGAAGGGACGAACACCATACCCGGCCACAACAGGGATAATTATGCAGTCCCCGAAAGACTAGGGATCCCCAGCCACCCGCACCAACACAGGGAACTGACCAGAACGAGCCTGAAAATATCCGCTGTATCCTACTCAATACTCGATCTATGGCCAAACACAAATACGAGCTTGAGTTTCTGATTCAAGTTGAAAACCCCGACCTGCTGTTTCTTACAGAAACCTGGGCAAACAACCTCTCTGACCCTGACTGGGGAGCTGCTGTGCCAGCGGGCTATTTTGTAGCCCATGTAGATAGAGTGGGAACCAAAGGGGGAGGTCTAGCGCTGATCTACCGTTCCCACTTCACTGTGATGATGAGGCACGAACCCACACTAGAAGCTGAGGCAATGTCTTTTAGCATTAAAAGAAACAACCACAAACTTTTTCCAGGAGTACTTATTTACAGACCCCCAGGCACGAGAGCCGCCTTTATCAGGTCATTGAAGACCTTCTTAGAATCATGCCTAGACACTGTTACCTACACAGTTCTTGGGGATTTTAATTTCCATCTGGAACTAAATAACGATACCGACACATCATGTCTGACTGACAACCTGGCCGGATAAGGCATGAGCCAGCTAGTCTCAGAGCCCACGCACCAAGCGGGCCACATGCTAGATGGACTCTTTACTAACAACTCCGCCACAGAAGTGACGAGAGTACAACAAGTACTATGGTCAGACCACGCCGCCGTCCACTTTAATGTCCGGACAGCAGCGACCTGCAGAGGCCGCAGGATTTCCTCGCTGGTGAAATCACGCCCCTGGAAATCAATCCAAAAACAGGATCTGATCTCCGCTTTATCTAGGAACCTACCAGATGCTTTGGACTCCAACCAGGCAGCCGACAATTATGAAAGCTGGCTAACTCAGGCAGCAAACAAGCTGGCTCCGGAAGAGTCCAAACCCCAAAGGAGAAAACAAGTCTCATCGCCTTGGTACTCCACCGAGCTCAAACAGCTAAAAATCAAGTGCAGACGCCATGAACAAATCTGGAGATCAGACTATAGCGCTGAACATAGGAGCAAATACAACTCCGTTCTGGAGGAATACAAGTCCGCTATAAAACAAGCCAAATCAAAATACTTTGCTACTAAAATCCAGGCGGCGTCGAATTCCTCTAAAGAACTGTTTAAAACCGTCACCATCATATCCAAATGCCCACGGGATACGGTTTTTTCACCCAACCAATCATTAGTAGATAAACTGGCCGGCTTCTTTCAACACAAAGTGCAGTCAGTATACAATGAGCTCCTTAACACCGTACCATTCCCAGGAGGGATTGGCACAGAATGACAAGAAGGACGTGCCCCAGGTGAAAACCTAACACAGTTCCGGACGTTAGATCAGAATGAAGTCACAGATCTTTTGTTAAAAACCAAGTCGGGGTCTCCCCTGGACCCTTGCCCCCCTTTTATCATTCACCTTGCCCCAGAGGCTATCAGTGCTTGCTTGACCACCATACTGAATACAATCATCACTTCAGGGGTCTTTCCACAGTGCTGGAAAAAGGTCTGCATCAGACCCATCTTAAAAAAACCTTCACTTGACCCTTTGGAGGTCAAGAACTATCGACCAATCTCCTGCCTCTCGTTTCCTTCCAAGCTACTTGAGAAAGCCCTAAATAAGGAGCTGACGGATTACCTAGACAAGAACAACTTCCTGGATTCAACGCAACATGGATTTCGAGCTCAGCACTCAACAGAATCTGCCTTGATTATGGCGACGGAAGAGATAAGAAAGGTCATGGATGGAGGGGGCAGGGCCATCCTGATACTACTTGATCTAACCGCAGCGTTCGACACCGTAAACCATCAGGTGTTGGTACAACGGCTGAAAGCGGTTGGTATTGGGGAGAAGGCTCTGGCCCTTCTAGCCTCATACTTGGCTAACAGGGAACAGGCAATTCACTGGAATGGACTTCAGTCAGGAAAGTTCACTCTCCCTTGCGGAGTACCCCAGGGGTCTGCCCTGTCCCCCACTATGTTCAATGTATATGTAGCCCCACTGGCCAGACTGATAAAAAGTCATGGCCTCTCGCTAGTGTCATATGCTGATGACACACAGCTAGTGGTGTCAGTCACACAAGATGTGAACCTGATGGCGGAAAGGTTCCGGAATTGCTTACTGGCACTGATGGGTTGGATGAACTCGAACTTTCTGAAACTAAACACGGGTAAAACCGAGGTCATAGTGTTCGGCCAGAAGCCCTCGGTCTGGAGCGAACTCTGGTGGCCATCTGAAGCCGGAACTTACCCTGTCCCGGTACCGAAGGCCAGAAATCTGGGGTTCCTGGTCGACAAAGACCTAACGCTTGCCCTTCAGATTAACCAAGTGTCTTCGGCCTGTTTCTTCACACTGAAAGTACTACGGAAGATTCTCCCATTTATTCCACTCTCGTTAAGGAAAACAGTGGTCGGCGCACTGGTGTCATCCAGAATCGACTACTGCAACGCGCTATACCTAGGTGCAGGGCAGCTCTCCAAATTACAGTCCATACAAAACGCGGCCGCACGAGTACTGTTAAACTTACCAAAACACCACCCCACTTCCGCAAGCCTAAGACTCCTCCATTGGTTACCAGTCCGCCGAAGAATAGACTTCAAAGCGCTTTGCTTAGTCCATAAAGCCCTATACGGAGGAGGGGCGGCAGACATTCAATGCCTGTTTCCGCGATATCTGCCTGCTCGATGCCTCAGGTCAGCAAACACTGGACTGGTCCTTATTCCCAGGATAAGAAGAGCCAGATGGGGCGGTAGGGGGTTCTCCTACCAAGCGGCCAAATTGTGGAACTCCCTCCCAACACATCTGAGACTGCAGAATAGCAGGACTCTTTTCAGAAAGATGATCAAAACATGGCTCTTTTCCAAGATCTAGGTCTGTTACTCAGGTTGGATTGCTATTACCTCAGCGCCAAGACGCCTCGGCAGTAGTGCGCTCTATAAATATCTCAGTCAGTCAGTCAGTCTCAGGAGAAAGTGTTGCATAGTCTCTGACGAGGATTGAATTGTCTCTGGGGTTGCGTAGTCTCTAAGAGAGGAGTGCTGTGTAGTCTCTAAGGGGGAGGACTACGCAGTCTCTAAGGGGGGCTACATAGCCTCTAAGGGTGAGGCTGCGTAGCCTTTAAGGGAGGAGGGCTGCATAGTATCTAAGGGGGAGGGCTGCATAGTATCTAAGGGGGAGGGCTGCATAGTATCTAAGGGGGAGGGCTGCATAGTATCTAAGGGGGAGGGCTGCATAGTCTCAGGGGGAGGGCTGCATAGTCTCAGGGGGAGGGCTGCATAGTCTCAGGGGGAGGGCTGCATAGTCTCAGGGGGAGGGCTGCATAGTCTCAGGGGGAGGGCTGCATAGTCTCAGGGGGAGGGCTGCATAGTCTCAGGGGGAGGGCTGCATAGTCTCAGGGGGAGGGCTGCATAGTCTCAGGGGGGAACGCTGCATAGTCTCAGGGGGGAGGGCTGCATAGTCTCAGGGGGGAGGGCTGCATAGTCTCAGTGGGGAGGGCTGCATAATCTCAGGGGGAGGGCTGCATAGTCTCAGGGGGAGGGCTGCATAGTCTCAGGGGGAGGGCTGCATAGTCTCAGGGGGAGGGCTGCATAGTCTCAGGGCGGAGGGCTGCATAGTCTCAGGGCGGAGGGCTGCATGGTCTCAGGGCGGAGGGCTGCATGGTCTCAGGGCGGAGGGCTGCATGGTCTCAGGGCGGAGGGCTGCATGGTCTCAGGGCGGAGGGCTGCATAGTCTCTGGGCGGAGGGCTGCATAGTCTCAGGGCGGAGGGCTGCATAGTCTCAGGGCGGAGGGCTGCATAGTCTCAGGGCGGAGGGCTGCATAGTCTCAGGGCGGAGGGCTGCACAGTCTCAGGGCGGAGGGCTGCACAGTCTCAGGGCAGAGGGCTGCACAGTCTCAGGGCAGAGGGCTGCACAGTCTCAGGGCAGAGGGCTGCACAGTCTCAGGGCAGAGGGCTGCACAGTCTCAGGGCGGAGGGCTGCATAGGCGGAGGGCTGCATAGTCTCTGGGGGGAGTGCCGCATAGTCTTGGGGGTGTTGCACAGTGTCTGGGGGTCTGCATAGTCTCTTGGGGAGGGCTGCATAGTCTCTTGGCAAGGGCTGCATAGTTCTCAGATGGTAAGTTATGGCTGGAAGGGCTAGGTGTGTCTACGAACAATATGTGGAAACTCAGTGGGAGGATCAAATGACCTCTTGGAGGGTGAAAAACAGAAATCGCACCTTGCAACTCACATTAATATGTCTAACTACCACTCACTGAAAAGCAGTAATTCTTTGAGGCTCTACGTGAGCGTTCATATATACGTGTGTGTATATCTATACCTGCATAGATATAAACACACGTAAATGTACATTTAAACATATATATTTAAACATATATATACATATATTTAAAAAATGTACACCTGTATACAAATGTGCATATACATGTGCCACGCTTTTCACAATGGCCCTTTGCAGGTGACCCCAGGGTCATTCCTAGAACTTTCGGGGACCCGGGCGAAAGGGAAGATGTGAGACGCATCTAATTTGCAAGTGACATCACAGAAAGTAACATTACAGGACTTTTAATCTACTTTGGTATCACTGACGTGACCTAGTATGGCTATCAATAACATTGATAAAAAGCTAAATACCAAATGAAATAATGTCTAACAAGAGCAAAAGGTGACCACTTAAAAGGTAAGCAATCACACAGCAAATTATCAGATCCGTGTCCAGAGTTGTTTCTTCAAATTCTTAGTTTATTCAAAAGATAAAACCAATCAAGTTGAAGTGAACAGCCGACGCGTAAGCCCGGAACCGCGGCCCAGTACTGCCCCTTTGTGAGAAGTCGTCGAAACTGACTTTGCAAGCTTACCACCACTTTTTTTCGACGACTTCTCACAAAGAGGCAGTACTGGGCCGCGGTTCCGGGCTTATCACGGTTGGAACCTGTGATTGCCCCTATTATATGGTCCACCTTACATTTGTGTGATTGATTGAATATCATTACCTGGACTTATCTTGGTTCTGGCTCTTTTCACTTACGTGAAGCGTACTTCGCTCTCATAATAATTAGAGTGGACGGGATTTGCCTATTTCTTTGCTGATTTCATCCATCACAGACACCCTGATGCTACATGTTAGGAGTGCCTTATTGATGCCCTGAAGAAGTCCATTTGTTTGGACGAAACGCGTCGGCTGTTCACTTCAACTTGATTGGTTTTATCTTTTGAATAAACGAAGAATTTGAAGAAACAACTCTGGACACGGATCTGATAATTTGCTGTGTGATTGCTTACCTTTTAGTGGTGCACCTTTTGCTCTTGTTAGACATTGTTAATTCCAGTATTGGATTGCACCGTGACAGTGGGTGCGCTAACTGTGTGCACACACAACCTTGGGTACTTCCCAATATATGCATAATAAATAGGGATAGCAGGTCAGGTGCTAGTTCTCTGTAGGGTTCCACTGTCCAAGCTTGTATTCCTTACCAAATGAAATAGGTCTGCCTATTTTAAAGCTATATTAAGTGGATTACAATAGTCACATTGAATGGAAAAGCTAGGCACAGATCTCACAAAGATGGATTTCCTTAATCAAAGTTAACTGATTGTTTACAGATTAGTGCATGATAAAAATTCCAGAGCACTGTAGAAAAATAATTGAATGGCATCACTATGGTAAAAATTGTGGAACCGGGTATAGCGAAATAAAGTTGAGTTCAAATACATGTACCTTTCCATTTTTACCTGAAAGCTGTATAAATTACAGGTCATGAAAGAAGGGTTAAGATCACCCCTGTACTGAAAATGCTGTTTAAAATGTGAATTTTTACAGTGTCCAAACAAATACATTCTTTGATTTATTCCTTTCATTTGGATCTTATGCTGCTGCATTTATAATGGAAAAATGAAAAGGCAAGCTCCAGAATGCAAGAATATAACAGCAGGATGAACTACTTACATGTGGTATAAAGAAGCAACGCGAGACCTCCTCTGGTGGAAATCTGTGCTAGTGAAAGTTACAGTTTTCATATCAATCCCTTTTACTGTGACCAGAAAAGAAGCTTTGATGACGCACCTATCTCAGAATCATTAGTGAAGCCAGTTGTGAGGATAAGGCAGTGGACAGCTTTGGTGCGAGTGTGTTCATGCAAGAGTATGTTTGTTGCAGCAGTATACCAGTGCTGTTTATTACTGCTGCAGCGATGAGAGTTTAGGGCATTGTATCATCTGGACAGAGAAACAATTTCTGCAATTTGGTTTTGCCTCGAGACTACTACGGACTAGCTCCATTTCTTAGCTGGAAACTGACCCCTTACTCATCCCTGGAGAATTAGTCTTATATACTCTTGGAGTCATTAAGAAGTACTTGCATCGCATTGCTGCAAGGATGTTACCAAAGAGCTCTTGCTGTGGTGGTGAACTAAGGAGATTGCTGTATCGGACCCATTATTGGGGGCACATTATGGGTGTCAGCAAGTGTGACTTTAAAATAGGGAGGAAGGAGAGGTGCAATAAATTAGTCATACTGGGAGGCTAGCACTGGATGACACGGTTCACAAAGGTGCTTTTCTCTGCAACGCTCTTGAAGATGGCACTTAGAATACACTATAGACAGTTTATTTTGGACACCTTGCTTATTGCTAGAAACACATTATACACCTCAAGCACAGCTCACGGCTCTGTAAGGCTTTCTCTAGAACCTTACTCTTAAAACAAAACATGCTACAATTCACAATTACTAAAGTAACTTTCAAGTAGCAGTTGGGTGTCATTCAAAATGTCATACATATGATGTAGATATGTCATACGTAAGCACACGGCAAATACAGAAATGTCACACATAGGCTAGGGAGTAGACAGAATATTAAAATACTCCCAACTTTGAACCAAAGCTCTTATGGCACCAAGCAAGTCATTCCAAATCTCCCCCGAAGAGCTTTCTTGTCTCTTCCATCTAAGCATCTATCCATTCATCCTTTCATTCCCCCGTTGATATACACCATTTCTCCCTTACATTCTGTCATCCATTCGTTCTTCCATCATTCAGTCTTTCACCATTCTGTCCGCCCGTCCATCTGTGTTCCCATCCATATCCAAACCTTTCCATCTGTCTCCAAACCTATCCATTTATCCATCCATCCCTTCACTGATCCATCTAGCCATCCATTCATCTTTTCAATCGTCCATCCTATTGCTCATCCATCCACACTTTCACTCCATCCTTTCCCTCATCCATTTACAATTTCACCCATCCTTTTACTCTCATCCATCCACTCATCCATCCATTTGCACTTTCACTCATCTATCAATCCTTTCTTCCATCCCTCCTCCCTCCCTTTCACTCATCTATCCATTCTTATACTCATTCACCCTTCACTCATTCATCCATCCTTTTACGCATCTATCTATCCTTTCATTCATCCGTCCATCCAGCCTTTCACTCCATCCATCCATTCTCCCTTTCACTCTTCCATCCACCCACCCTTTCACTCATCCATCCATCCTTTCACTAATACATCCACCCTTCCACTCATTCATCAATTTGAGTTTCAACCCCTGGGATTCACAGCAATAGAGTATCACTGCAGCCAAGGAGAGGAGGCCCCCTGCCCTGGGCCTCGCAGCACTGGATAATGGCTGCAAGGCCCAGAGAAGGGGGCCCCATACCAGGACCTTGCAGCCTGATGCAGCGCTTCAAGGCCCAGGGGATTGAGCTTTGCTAAACACTGCCCTCTCATACCAGTCTTTTCTGGCTGCTCCCTTCTCCCCACAACCCACCTCTCCTGATAATGTCCAGCTGGTCCTTGGAACAAAGGAGCCCTTTTGTTGCCTGGCAACACAAAACAGAAAGAGTAAGAAAGGCTTTGGGAAGGTTTTTAAGAGAGGTGCTGCCCTGCCAGACATTGTGAGCCAACACAATTGTTGGCTTTGCTGCTGCTCACTTCCCCACCCACTGCTTTCCTTCCCCCGCCCCTGCAACCCAGGAATGTCACCATGCCCTTGGACCAGGGAGGTCAAACCACCTCCCTTAAAAATTACATTTGTAATTGGATTTATATAGAGCTTACTACCCCTGATGAAGCGCTTTGATGTGATTGGATTGAGGAGGGGGCACTGGAGGAGCAGGTGGATAGTGTGGCATGTCACACAAGCGGGGACCCATGTTTTCGACCTGAGCACGGGGCCCTGGGCAGCTACCCACATTGCCCATGCTTAGCGCCCCCATCCCTCCTTTACTAGGGTCCCCACCAGTTTCATATCAGGCCCAATGTGTGCCCCCTAAAAATTAATTCTAGGGACGCCCACTCGGGTCAAGTGGGCACAGTAACAGATGTTATTGGACCCAGGGAACGCAAAGTGGATCCGGGTAGTACCAAGCAGACCCAAAGTGTACCGAGGGCACCAATGGAAGGTTGGGTTCTTAGAATGCTGTGTTGGTGAGGGGACACTGACTGGAGCGAAGTGGGCTCTGTGAGGAACAAGTGGGCTCTGTGAGGAACAAGTGGGCTCTGTGAGGAACAAATGAGCTCTGTGAGGATGGTTTGGCCAGGGGAGCTGTGTTTGGCTCAGGGACCGGATTGGGGGTTCTGCAGAGAGTATATGGACCTGGCAGCATCTTAGAGGGGAGACAGAAGGTCGGGAGGACGAAGGTACAGGGCATGCTATTGTATTGCTGGACAACACACAGTTCTCTTTCACACACCACCGGTATTAGATGTTCCCTCAGCCCCCAGATATCTGCGCCCCTGCTGCCCCCACCTGCTTGCTCCAGTACCGCCCGCTGGCCGCTTCACCGAATCCCGGTGCTGCTCTTCCGCACGCCGCAGACCGGCTGCAGCGCTTCCGCTTCCGCGATGTGTCAACGTTGCTAGGCGGGACAGCTCTCTAAGCCCGCCCAGCACTGACAATGCAAGGGGAGCGGCCGTGCCCTGTGGGAGATGCCTGTATCGGCTTCCGTGATCTGCACTCCCACAGAAGGCACCTAGGGTTCAGATCCGTGCTCTCGCTCTTTGCAAAGGCATGGTGTGCGTCAGAATGAGGTGCATTTCAAAATAATAATTCAAAAAATAGCTGTGATATAGCAACATTTTAAGTCGCCTTTAAAACGAAGTGGCTCCCGCTTAAGCATGTGTTGGAGGGGAGTGGGGGGGTCTCACGTATAATTACTTTTTCACTGCAGCTCGTGTCTTCACATTTAAAACCTAACTTTCAGGGTCAGAGTTTCTGTGCTAGGCATGCTGTCTTGTGTTGACACTTACTTTTGGGGCGGGACAAGAGCCGTCACTCAGAAGTCTCCCGGGCAACTGCAAATCACGGAGGGCAGCTTAACATAGTGCTTTAAAGGCGTGGTTATGAAAGCGGGGCGTGGGTCCGAAAGCAATATCTTTGCTCTCTGACAGCCATAGTTTATTAGCGCTTTTCTTTGTACAATCACTGAGTCTAGAAAGCGCATATCTGATAAATCGAAATTCAAAACTGAAGCAGTTCGACAAATAAATACCTTTAAATAACGTGAAGCACATTAGGCTCCACAAGAAAGGCAGAAAGTGGTTAAGGTTTCAAACCATGAAGGCTTATTAAAGGTTGATTTCTTACAGAGACAAAATCATCAAGGTAGTGTCAATGAATAATGAATATATGCATGCATTAATTAATATGAAGTTCAAATGAGTGAAAATCTTATAAGTAAAAGGGCAAACTATCATAAATCCACCTCAATGAAACAGTTAAGCAAAATCAGTTCTGTCATAAAGAGAGCACCCACTCTATTGCAAGCTGTATACAGTATCTCTCTGAGCATTCTGCAAATGTTCTGAAGCATTTCTACTCTGCTATAACATCAATCACACAATTCTAACATTCGCTACACCTACACATAGTGCCCATAAAACAGTCCAATCAGGTTATAATAAAAAGAATCAGTCTTCAGGATCCTCCACAATATAGCCGCTCTTATTGTACTTCAAACTTACATATAGCGGCAACAAAACATGATACATTGGACCGTCTGTACTCTACAGGTGTCTTCTCGGATTTTATACCAGTTAACACTTTCCAAGATTAGCACAATGGAAAGAAAACATTTCACATGAGAGAGAGCTAAAGCAAAGGAACATTGCTTTGGTTAAGTATAACTTCAGCTTCGCCTAGAAATAAAATGTTCGCCTATCATTAAGCAAGATGGCAATGTTATGGGAGCCATTTAAAATACTGAGATACATTAGCTATCGGAAAATATTTAGACATATAATACACAATAACATTTGTGTGTTTTACATGCTAATGTTGATTAATACAAAATATGTGATATAAAAACATTTCCTTCACTTGCAACTGAAGGCATTGATAACGCTGCTTCTTGTCGGATAGTGTGTCTCTCGTACACTATTTTCTCTTTTAATACTTAATTATGTGGAAGAACACAATTTCACAAACTATATTTCATGTAGTTGACTAATCAATTTAATGTTGTCTAAAAAAAGTATTTTGCTTCTGATTAATTCATGTAGGCCGAAAATGGTATGTTGATATTATTATAACTCATGCAAGAGAAAAAATGGTAATGAAAATATAACACACACGTTTATACCCATATGATACATCATTTAATATGGTCCACTATTGCCACAGAGGCCTCTGGGCGACATAAACCGAAGAGTGATTGGGCTATCAATGTTACCATAACTCTGAGGTGGCATAAAGACAGGAGCCTATTGCAAGCTCCTGCTGCCCCTGTGGCACAGGGGAACCCCCACCAGTCAAGGGCCCCCCATTCAACCTAGGCTCTTCGAGTATTTGTGAGATATGGCAGTATCAAGATCCCGTCACCCCATTCTTTCAGGGGCTCCATCATTTTGCGTTACGCCACTGCCTAGATGACCATATTACATATATTACCTGATATATATTCTTATACTACTTGTTTATTTTTGGGTAGCTAGATTGAAAAGGGTGTTTTGTTCAAACAGGGAAGTGTTTTTGAAGATAGTACATGAAATACTGAACTATACTGTTTTGTTGACTGCAGTTAAATGACGAGAACAATAGTTATTGTACAGATGGGAATGTAGAATTTCAGAGTAAAACAATCTTTGGCATTATTTACATACATTATCTCTGTAGAAGGGAGAGATTATTGAAGCTGGTCTCTTCAAGGAGCAGCAAACAACGGGCACTGATTGGAATTAGAAGGTTTACATTTTTTTACATTTGCTGAATAGATTGCTGTTTAAATTAATTGACAATGGACAGGGCAGAGGAATTATGCACTTCTATTACTCCAGTTTTAATGGATTTACCTCATTTGGCACTTAATTTCCCCGCGTAATTTTCAGATTTCAACAAAAATTGTTATTTCTAGCTCATTTGCATCAAAATAATATAGCCAGAGAATGTGATGTGTATGCAACATAATTTGCAACATAATTTGCTTGTTCTTGCTGTATAATTTACATAATAGTGCTGTATAATTTAGTCCTCCATTGCCATATAATCCTGGATGGCCCTCATAATGGCAAAGATCAGCAGAGTTTTTGGGGAGATATTGTTATGATGATAAATCCATATTTCACAGTGTGAAATATTTTCCATATTTCACGGCTCTCTCTGAAACATGGGTTTTTCTACAATGCATTTTGTGCAATGAAAGCTCCCAAACATGTTTTAAATACAGACATACACCTAAATGTACAGAGAGTGTTTAACTGGTAACTAAGTGATATGGTCATATTGCTCTGGAAGGGCTCTGGTAATATTATGAAGCACAAATCTAAACGGCATATGATTTGTAAATGTTACCAGAACAACAAAATGGCAATGTAGCGCTATTTTACACGTCACTTTCTATTGATTTTTTATTTGCTTGTTTGTTTTGGTGTAGTTAGCACAAAAAATATACTTTTTTCAAAGGTGGCTCTCCATATAGTGTACTAAAATGAAGTAAAATGTGCAGAAAGTTCAGTGAGCCCCTTATTGGTTTACAGAGGCAAAAGTAAATAATACTAATGCTCTATTTGTGGTAGTGTGGGTTAGCAGTTAGGCTTATCAGAGGATAGTGTTAAGCATTTGTTGTGCTCACAGAGGCAATAAATGAGACACAGACTCAAGAATAAATCCGAGACCAATTTATAAAAATATGATCGAATTTTTGGCAATTTTTAAGACCAAGAACTTCGATGTACAGTAAGTGCTTTTAAAGTCACGATTTTTAAGAGTTCGGAAAATAAATCACTTTTGTGCGCAATTACGCACCATTGAAGTCAATGGGGAAAAGCAGAAAATGCATATAAAATCAGGCAATGCTCACCTTCAAAGTTCACCTTCTAGTTTCAGATCGATAGCAGGACCAGGTCCAAAGTTCTAGCAGCAGAATATCGGGAGCATCCCTTATTCGGCTGGGAGCAGGGTGCTGAGGGGGATGGTAGCTGGTGCACTACGACGAAGCGGGCCACCTGCAACGACACTGCACAGGAGGACTTAAAGGTAAGTCCGGTGGGTCCCACTCGAGAGAGGAGGTCGCAAGGGTGTCAGGACCATGGGAGCACAGCTGAGTCATCATTACCAGGGCAGGTCGGGACGGGACGGGTGCAGAGCAGTTAGGTCACCTGGGCGCCGTGTGTCATGAGGTCCTCGCGGTCAGGAGCAGGCAACTTGGAGACGCGATTTCGGGACAGCTGGGCTACTCACGATGTGGGTCTCAGGGGTCCCAACGTCCCTTGATGGGTGCTTGCCTTTGAGGTAGCTGGAGTCCGGCATGGACTCTTCGTCTTGCTGTTTGCTGAAGGAGGTATGGTACCCCGGGTATTGGTATGGTGCAGCTCTGGTAGGTCGTGGTGTCTCCAATCTTGGTCGGGAGACAGGTCTGACCCTCCAGAGCTGATGTACCACTTTTGGTGTGGGTACTGCATCGGAGCCGTCGTGGAACAGCATGTCGACAAACCAGACTTAGCGGGACCGGTGCCTGAGCTGCGCAGGGGAGTGATACCTTAACCCCAAGGGAAGTTCTTGGTGATTTCTCAAAGGCTGGAGAAGCTCTGGTGTTCTTGGAGTCTTCACATCATTCAGGACGAGACTGCACAACCACGGCTGTTGAGTCCTTGAAGAAGCAGGCAGGGTTAGGCGCCAATTTTCTCTGCAGCAGAGCTTCAGTTCTAGAACAGCAGCTCTTCTTTGTCCGTGTCTTCTTCTTGTCTGTCGAATTTAAGGTTCAAGGTCCAGAGATGCCATCTAAATCCTAAATTTAGGGGCATTAAAGGGGGAGACAGGTAGTAGCCAATGGGCTACCTACCTTTAGGGTGTCTACACTCTCTGAGTGAACACTTCCTGTGGGAAGGGGCACTACCCTAGCCCTAATAGATTTTTTTCCCACCATCCCAAGATGGTGGATTTTCAGGAGAGGGGTCACATTGCCTGCCACACCTTAGGGGTGTATAGCATTAAAGTTAATGGGGCGACCCTGTGTCCCTCAGAAACTGGGTATTAGTAATATAGAAAACAATTGGTTCTGTTGGGTGGGGGTAATTACTTTAGTACATGTATTGAATACAAAAGAAACAAGATTTCTTAATTAGATATCAACAATTAATTAGACAAGAACACACCAGTAGAAATATTAGATAACAGAATTAATTTTACTCTTTATGTTTTTTAAAATAATTACGAGAAAACATATATGGCTGTCACACATGCAAATCGATTGCAACACAATAATGTGACTGTAGTGAACAGGTGACATGTGGTGACTAGTGAAATCAAAGGTGCACTATATACAAGACATACGCAAGTGACATAGAATCATAATTATTCTTTTCCTGTCTAATGGTTATCCACATGAATCAAACAAAGGAGGGACTGGGGGGCAAGTTTACCGAGGTCCAACGTACATACCCCAACAAGGCTGTGTACAAGACGAGTACGGAGTTCCTCTAGGACGGGTAGTGGAGGAGAGTGGAGCTAATAAAGACAAGTGGATCAAAACAGACCACTGATGGGTGTAAAAGGAGAGGGAGTTCTCCTTGTTGGAACTAGGGCTCTCACACACCCAGCAAGCTAGGTGTCATACTTCATCATTTGAGCCTGCCCCTCGTCAGGTCGGCGCTGCAATTCCTGACAGGCACCCGAAACCGGGGCTCTTTGTCGGGGATCTTTTGTTCCTGCCGGTGGGTGCAGTGGGGGTGAGGGCCCTAGTATGTGTAGATGTGGAAAGATATGTGAACTAAAATAGGTCAGTTAATCCTAGCCAATATTTTATTCAGAAGGTAAACTGCCTAAAATAAAAGAGCGAGAGGGGCAAAAGACTAGACGTAATGTTTCTAGTGGTGTATGCCCTGCTCTCAGGTGATCGACATGTTTCGTGCTTATCGTGTCATAAAGATCTGGGCACTTCCTCAGGATCAAAGGGACGCTATCTTCACTAAAAATAGGTAAATGAATTCTACATACCCCGATCTCAGGTTTGTTGACCTGTGGGTTGAATAAAAGCAGATGGAGATGAATTGTAAAAATACATGTGGACAATACATGATATAATAACCATATGGTGTCTCTACAGCCCAAAACTCAATGTCTGGCATGGCAGACGTGCTCGTGATTAGAACCAAAGAACGGGACACTGTGTCACGCTAATATCACAGTGAACTAGGCCTTAGTTGCCAGTGTGCTATACTCCATATTACAAGCTTATAACAGTGGAGTAATTAGGTCAGTGGGAAGGCTAATACATTAATATATATGCAGTCAGGACAAAATGCAACTCACCTAAACTGTCCGCAAGTAAATGCTTGCTACAGTAGCCGGCGGTAATGAAAGGACACCAATTGGGTCCTATCAGGAAAAATGGAAGTATTATTGTAAATAGTAACATCAGGCGTGGTCAAAGGAAAGGTAATAATCAACTGGTCTTCACAGTTCCATAAACACTGAAGGGGTGGTTGAGCATGAGTACCGGGAGACCGCCGTTAACCAAACCTCAGAGGGGGAGCCCACCTAGTGTGCAACGCGGGACCCAGAGCGGCCGGCCCAAGTCACGTCGGTCCCAGCGGTGCACCGGGGGTACAATGCACCACGGGAGCCCCACGAAACCCCGGCGAACCGTCCCGGAGCCCCAGGCAGCCCACAGGTGTGTAACGCCCCCCCGGGTAGATCCCAGCATGGATCCAACCCATACAGAGCGAACTCACCTCCAAAAGTAGTCGGATACCTCCAAAATAGCCCAGAGACACTCACCGACGTTTTCACGTTGTTTGCGATTGACCTACCCTGCCGCCGACACCGGGATGGTGAAGTGATGTCGGCGGCGGGTCTAGATATAGTCAGAGTGACCGCGTCAGGCGGGGGGTCACGTGTGTAGTTCGTAAGCCGTCTGTGTTAAGCTACGAATCAATGGCACTCAGGCAGTTGAGAATGGCGGCCATCTTGTAATGTACCTACAGTGGGGCACTCGGTCTGTTCCTAGTAGTAAAACAGGCCGAACCAGGTTATCAAAGCTTATGATAACAAGAGTCAGGCTTCCTAATGTGGGTCATGAGCCCCATTACCTATCCATGGAGACTTGTGGATATAGAACACTGTATATGAATCTCGTAACCATGCCATTGATATTACGGCATGCAGCCGGTCGCTCCCACGGACTGATTCTATCTGCACTGGGGTATATAACGAGACGTCAGAGACAGTAAATAGTGTGGTGACTCAGTCTCTGGAGAGGTCATGTGTATTTAATCAGAGTGCGAGCAACGCGGAGTGTAGCTGTAGCTCCCCCTAGTGGCAGTTAAAAATAGCGTTTTTGTGGAGGTTGTCTGTCAGTGTGGGGGGGAGTTGCTTGCCTCTATGGTGTGGCATAACGTAAGTCAATGTGCATATCGCGGGGCGATCTACCTCTCAAGTAGGCGCGGTAATGAGGTACAGAGTACCAAAGTCCCATCTCAAGAATAGGCTGTGGAACATGCCCACTGGGGGTGCTCATATATGACTCAAAAAAGGTCAATAGGGTGTTGTAAGACAGTGGTAATCTCTTAAGTCAGTGAGCCCCATGGTATATCATCATTCAGGCCAGCAGTATGCGTAGAGAGTCTATGAACCCACCTCTGTTCGGCTTTGAACAGAGCGGTCTTGGTGATGTGTGGGTAAGATTCTAACACTATCCAGCGTAGGCTGTCGGGAGAGTGTGATGCTTCCTTGTAGTGGATGTAGAGTTTTGTAGTGACTTTTTGACAACGGATATTGCTCCTATGCTCGGTTATTCTGGTCTTAATGGGTCGCATTGTCATCCCTATATAGTTAAGGCCACACGGGCACATGACCATATAGATACACTGCTTGGTATTACAATTGATGTGCCTCTTCAGAGTCCATTTAAAGTCAGGTAGTAGAGATATCTCCTTAGATGTGATGGTAAGTGGGCACACTACGCAGGAACCACAAGGGTAGTGTCCGGTCACAGCCGGGAGACCCCACAGGGTCCTCTGTGCGTCGATGTTATGTCTCTTGGGCCTAGTGTGTACCAAGGTATCTTTTAGGTTGCGGGTTCTTTTGTATGCAAACCTAGGTTTTGGTAGTTGTAGAGCTCCTGTGTTCAAGATATGCCAGTGTTTTAGGATGATTTTCTTAATCCTGGCGGAGTCAGGGGTAAATGAAGTGACACAGATTAGGTTATCAGTGATTGGTTTCTGCTGTGCTTCAAGCAATGTCTCCCTAGGGTTATTCCTAGCTCTTTTCAAGGAGTCCCTTACTTGTTTCTCTGGGTAGCCACTGGTCATGAGGTTAGATGCAAGGGTGTTGGCTTCTTTCTTATAGTCTGAGACCAATTTGCAATTTCGTCTGATTCGCATAAATTGGCCAAAGGGCAGATTATCTCTCAATGTTTTGGGGTGGTGACTCGTGTATAAAAGTAAACTGTTGCGATCAGTGGGTTTTTTGTACAGTGTAGTATTGAGATTCCCTGAAGTCAGTGTGATGTTAATATCAAGGAATTGTACACAGGTGTCAGAAATTGTATGGGAGAATTTAAGATAGTCGTTCTGATCATTAATCCACCTCACAAAATCATTGCAGGTGGACCATGACCCATGCCAGAATATCAGGATGTCGTCAATGAAACGTTTCCATAGTATCAGGTTATGGCGGTATGGGTTGGTGGTGTTATAGATGATGTCCTTTTCAAATGCTGCCATGTAGATACACGCTAGACTTGGAGCAAAAGTGCTCCCCATAGATGTACCCTGCCTCTGATGGAATAGCTGTTGTTTAAACTCAAAGAAGTTTTCTGTCAGAGCCAGGGTCGCGCATTCCATGATAAAGGAAATGGGAGTGGGTGATACCCAGTCACGGTCATTCAAAGCGATTTCTACAGCTACTAGGGTAGCTCTCTGAGGAATATTTGTGTAGAGAGCCTCTACGTCAAGGGTGATGAGGAGGTCAATCTCTCCTACATTGGATGTATCTTCAATGATCCTCAAAATGTCAGTGGTGTCTCTTACAAAAGATGGAGTCTCTCTCACTATCGGTTGTAGGAAGTGGTCACAGAAAATGGAGAGTGGCTCGAGGATAGAGCCAATTCCTGAGACAATCGGTCGGCCAGGAACCGGGGAGACACCCTTGTGTATTTTGGGCAGGGTGTAAAAGTACGGTATCCTCGGCTCTTTGGCGATCAGAAAGTCAGCTTCCTTATGGCTGATCCAACCATTGGACTCTGCTTCATAGACCAATGTGGAGATCACAGTAGTCAGGCGTGGTGAGGGGTCGGTTGTGATTGGAGTGTAGTATCTCTCATTAGAGAGTTGGCGGTTACATTCTGTATCGTAGTCTATGGTGGATTGTACCACAGTGGCCCCACCTTTGTCAGCTTGTTTTATCGTGATGGTCGCATCATCCGCTAGGGCCCTTACTGTAGTCTCCTCCATTTTGGAGAGATTGTGAAAAGGTGCCTGTCTGTGTGGTAGGTCTAACTCAGTGAGAACAGCTTGTTCGAAGGTTAGGACTTCTACCGGGACCATGTTGTTATGTGGAGTAAAAGTAGACGGATTCCTCAATCCTGAGTCATCCTGTTCTCTGAGGGTTGTGTCCTTAAAGAAGGCTTTAAGTCGTATAGTTCGAAACCAGTGATGTATTTCGCAATGGTCTCTAAATTTGTCTGCTTTGGGCGTAGGAACAAAACCTAGACCCATCTGCAGTATTGCTTTCTCAAATTCGGTGAGGATACGGTGGAAAAGGTTCACCACTAAGACCTCTTGTCTCTTGTTTTGCTCCGAGTGTCCATGCCCCTGATCGGTTGGTCTTGCCAATGGACTTGTTTTTGTGTTCCTCTTCTGTTGCGCCCTCTTCCTCTGCCCCAGCCTCTGTCTAAAAAAGGTTGGTTACCATTGTTAAAGAATTGGGGTGGACCCTGTTGGTATTGTGGGAATTGCCAGAAAGGTGGTGGTGGCCCGTGATACATCGGGGGACCTTGGTATGGAGGTGCATTGTAGTATTGGTTGGGGCGTTGGTTTTTTCTGGAGTTGTTACTCCCCCAACTCCCTGTGCTAGAGTTGCTGTCACTAGAGTCTCTTCTCTCTGAGTTGTCATCAGAGGAGTAACTCGTTTTTGACGATGTATAGTCATCCTTAAGATAGGAATATACCTTTTCTTTTGAAAATCTCTGAATATCCTTTTGAAGTTTGTTAATTTTTTGATTCAGTAGATAATCTTTATTGTCAGCAATTTCTGCATTAATTTCTGCAAGCTTTGTTTTGTAGGCTGTAATTTGAATGGTGGTCTTAAGTGCACCTTCTGCAATTTGAATCCTCACCAGAAGGGAGTCTGCCAATCTTTTGGCCGTGTTGATAATCAATACCAACCAGTCCCTAGTGCACTTCCATGCGACTAGGGACCATTCTCTTTTAAAGACTGCATCATCAAGGAACAGTCTGGGGAAAGTGTTTACTATCAAGCCAGATGGAGCGATGTTTGCTCGTAGATATTCAGTCATTAGGGCGCCGTGGAGAGTGATCTTAAGCCACTCTCGTTTCAATGAGGTTAGTGAGTTCCAATCATCTGAATTGGAGCCAGATGCTGAACTTCCATCAGTCCCCAACAAGGACGGGGTCCTGTCTAAGATGTCCGTGACTACATCATCACCAAAGCTCAATCCTTGGTGGAGGTCCATAGTGACTAAATTTCTGTGGAGTGGGCCAGTTCAGATCCAAAAGTGATCTACTGGTAACCTGATCAAAAGGTCCCACGGGTGTAACCCGTGCTAACTAAATCAAACAAAGGAGGGACTGGGGGGCAAGTTTACCGAGGTCCAACGTACATACCCCAACAAGGCTGTGTACAAGACGAGTACGGAGTTCCTCTAGGACGGGTAGTGGAGGAGAGTGGAGCTAATAGAGACAAGTGGATCAAAACAGACCACTGATGGGTGTAAAAGGAGAGGGAGTTCTCCTTGTTGGAACTAGGGCTCTCACACACCCAGCAAGCTAGGTGTCATGCTTCATCATTTGAGCCTGCCCCTCGTCAGGTCGGCGCTGCAATTCCTGACGGGCACCCGAAACCGGGGCTCTTTGTCGGGGATCTTTTGTTCCTGCCGGTGGGTGCAGTGGGGGTGAGGGCCCTAGTATGTGTAGATGTGGAAAGATATGTGAACTAAAATAGGTCAGTTAATCCTAGCCAATATTTTATTCAGAAGGTAAACTGCCTAAAATAAAAGAGCGAGAGGGGCAAAAGACTAGACGTAATGTTTCTAGTGGTGTATGCCCTGCTCTCAGGTGATCGACATGTTTCGTGCCTATCGTGTCATAAAGATCTGGGCACTTCCTCAGGATCAAAGGGACGCTATCTACACTAAAAATAGGTAAGTGAATTCTACATACCCCGATCTCAGGTTTGTTGACCTGTGGGTTGAATAAAAGCAGATGGAGATAAATTGTAAAAATACATGTGGACAATACATGATATAATAACCATATGGTGTCTCTACAGCCCAAACACTCAATGTCTGGATTGGCAGACGTGCTTGTGATTAGAACCAAAGAACGGGACACTGTGTCACGCTAATATCACAGTGAACTAGGCCTTAGTTGCCAGTGTGCTATACTCCATATACAAAGTGCTCATAGGTCTTACAAGCTTATAACAGTGGAGTAATTAGGTCAGTGGGAAGGCTAATACATTAATATATATGCAGTCAGGACAAAATGCAACTCACCTAAACTGTCCGCAAGTAAATGCTTGCTACAGTAGCCGAGCGGTAATGAAAGGACACCAATTGGGTCCTATCAGGAAAAATGGAAGTATTATTGTAAATAGTAACATCAGGCGTGGTCAAAGGAAAGGTAATAATCAACTGGTCTTCACGGTTCCATAAACACTGAAGGGGTGGTTGAGCAGGAGTACCGGGAGACCGCCGTTAACCAAACCTCAGAGGGGGAGCCCACCTAGTGTGCAACGCGGGACCCAGAGCGGCCGGCCCAAGTCACGTCGGTCCCAGCGGTGCACCGGGGGTACAATGCACCACGGGAGCCCCACGAAACCCCGGCGAACCGTCCCGGAGCCCCAGGCAGCCCACAGGTGTGTAACGCCCCCCCCGGGTAGATCCCAGCATGGATCCAACCCTTACAGAGCGAACTCACCTCCAAAAGTAGTCGGATACCTCCAAAATAGCCCAGAGACACTCACCGACGTTTTCACGTTGTTTGCGATTGACCTACCCTGCCGCCGACACCGGGATGGTGAAGTGATGTCGGCGGCAGGTCTAGATATAGTCAGAGTGACCGCGTCATGCGGGGGGTCACGTGTGTAGTTCGTAAGCCGTCTGTGTTAAGCTACGAATCAATGGCACTCAGGCAGTTGAGAATGGCGGCCATCTTGTAATGTACCTACAGTGGGGCACTCCGTCTGTTCCTAGTAGTAAAACAGGCCGAACCAGGTTATCAAAGCTTATGATAACAAGAGTCAGGCTTCCTAATGTGGGTCATGAGCCCCATTACCTATCCATGGAGACTTGGGATATAGAACACTGTATATGAATCTCGTAACCATGCCATTGATATTACGGCATGCAGCCGGTCGCTACCACGGACTGATTCTATCTGCACTGGGATATATAACGAGACGTCAGAGACAGTAAATAGTGTGGTGACTCAGTCTCTGGAGAGGTCATGTGTATTTAATCAGAGTGCGAGCAACGCGGAGTGTAGCTGTAGCTCCCCCTAGTGGCAGTTAAAAATAGCGTTTTTGTGGAGGTTGTCTGTCAGTGTGGGGGGGAGTTGCTTGCCTCTATGGTGTGGCATAACGTAGGTCAATGTGCATATCGCGGGGCGATCTACCTCTCAAGTAGGCGCGGTAATGAGGTACAGAGTACCAAAGTCCCATCTCAAGAATAGGCTGTGGAACATGCCCACTGGGAGTGCTCATATATGACTCAAAAAAGGTCAATAGGGTGTTGTAAAACAGTGGTAATCTCTTAAGTCAGTGAGCCCCATGGTATATCATCATTCAGGCCAGCAGTATGCGTAGAGAGTCTATGAACCCACCTCTGTTCGGCTTTGAACAGAGCGGTCTTGGTGATGTGTGGGTAAGATTTTAACACTATCCAGCGTAGGCTGTCGGGAGAGTGTGATGCTTCCTTGTAGTGGGTGTAGAGTTTTGTAGTGACTTTTTGACAACGGATATTGCTCCTATGCTCGGTTATTCTGGTCTTAATGGGTCGCATTGTCATCCCTATATAGTTAAGGCCACACGGGCACGTGACCATATAGATACACTGCTTGGTATTACAATTGGTGTGCCTCTTCAGAGTCCATTTAAAGTCAGGTAGTAGAGATATCTCCTTAGATGTGATGGTAAGTGGGCACACTACGCAGGAACCACAAGGGTAGTGTCCGGTCACAGCCGGGAGACCCCACAGGGTCCTCTGTGCGTCGATGTTATGTCTCTTGGGCCTAGTGTGTACCAAGGTATCTTTTAGGTTGCGGGTTCTTTTGTATGCAAACCTAGGTTTTGGTAGTTGTAGAGCTCCTGTGTTCAAGATATGCCAGTGTTTTAGGATGATTTTCTTAATCCTGGCGGAGTCAGGGGTAAATGAAGTGACAAAGATTAGGTTATCAGTGATCGGTTTGTGCTGTACTTCAAGCAATGTCTCCATAGGGTTATTCCTAGCTCTTTTCAAGGAGTCCCTTACTTGTTTCTCTGGGTAGACTCTGGTCATGAGGTTAGATGCAAGGGTGTTGGCTTCTTTCTTATAGTCTGAGACCAATTTGCAATTTCGTCTGATTCGCAAAAATTGGCCAAAGGGCAGATTATCTCTCAATGTTTTGGGGTGGTGACTCGTGTATAAAAGTAAAATGTTGCGATCAGTGGGTTTTTTGTACAGTGTAGTATTGAGAGTCCCTGAAGTCAGTGTGATGTACAGAATGGTACACAGGTGTCAGAAATTGTATGGGAGAATTTGAGATAGTCGTTCTGATCATTAATCCACCTCACAAAATCATTGCAGGTGGACCATGACCCATGCCAGAATATCAGGATGTCGTCAATGAAACGTTTCCATAGTATCGGGTTATGACGGTATGGGTTGGTGGTGTTATAGATGATGTCCTTTTCAAATGCTGCCATGTAGATACATGCTAGACTTGGAGCAAAAGTGCTCCCCATAGATGTACCCTGGCTCTGATGGAATAGCTGTTGTTTAAACTCAAAGAAGTTTTCTGTCAGAGCCAGGGTCGCGCATTCCATGATAAAGGAAATGGGAGTGGGTGATACCCAGTCACGGTCATTCAAAGCGATTTCTACAGCTACTAGGGTAGCTCTCTGAGGAATATTTGTGTAGAGAGCCTCTACGTCAAGGGTGATGAGGAGGTCAATCTCTCCTACATTGGATGTATCTTCAATGATCCTCAAAATGTCAGTGGTGTCTCTTACAAAAGATGGAGTCTCTCTCACTATCGGTTGTAGGAAGTGGTCACAGAAAATGGAGAGTGGCTCGAGGATAGAGCCAATTCCTGAGACAATCGGTCGGCCAGGAACCGGGGAGACACCCTTGTGTATTTTGGGCTGGGTGTAAAAGTACGGTATCCTCGGCTCTTTGGCGATCAGAAAGTCAGCTTCCTTATGGCTGATCCAACCATTGGACTCTGCTTCATAGACCAATGTGGAGATCACAGTAGTCAGGCGTGGTGAGGGGTCGGTTGTGATTAGAGTGTAGTATCTCTCATTAGAGAGTTGGCGGTTACATTCTGTATCGTAGTCTATGGTGGATTGTACCACAGTGGCCCCACCTTTGTCAGCTTGTTTTATCGTGATGGTCGCATCATCCGCTAGGGCCCTTACTGTAGTCTCCTCCATTTTGGAGAGATTGTGAAAAGGTGCCTGTCTGTGTGGTAGGTCAAACTCAGTGAGAACAGCTTGTTCAAAGGTTAGGACTTCTACCGGGACCATGTTGTTATGTGGAGTAAAAGTAGACGGATTCCTCAATCCTGAGTCATCCTGTTCTCTGAGGGTTGTGTCCTTAAAGAAGGCTTTAAGTCGTATAGTTCGAAACCAGTGATGCCACACCATAGAGGCAAGCAACTCCCCCCCACACTGACAGACAACCTCCACAAAAACGCTATTTTTAACTGCCACTAGGGGGAGCTACAGCTACACTCCGCGTTGCTCACACTCTGATTAAATATACATGACCTCTCCAGAGACTGAGTCACCACACTATTTACTGTCTCTGACGTCTCGTTATATACCCAAGTGCAGATAGAATCAGTCCGTGGTAGCGACCGGCTGCATGCCGTAATATCAATGGCATGGTTACGAGATTCATATACAGTGTTCTATATCCACAAGTCTCCATGGATAGGTAATGGGGCTCATGACCCACATTAGGAAGCCTGACTCTTGTTATCATAAGCTTTGATAACCTGGTTCGGCCTGTTTTACTACTAGGAACAGACCGAGTGCCCCACTGTAGGTACATTACAAGATGGCCGCCATTCTCAACTGCCTGAGTGCCATTGATTCGTAGCTTAACACAGACGGCTTACGAACTACTCACGTGACCCCCCGCATGACGCGGTCACTCTGACTATATCTAGACCCGCCACCGACATCACTTCACCATCCCGGTGTCGGCGGCAGGGTAGGTCAATCGCGAACAACGTGAAAACGTTGGTGAGTGTCTCTGGGCTATTTTGGAGGTATCCGACTACTTTTGGAGGTGAGTTCGCTCTGTATGGGTTGGATCCATGCTGGGATATACCCGGGGGGGTGTTACACACCTGTGGGCTGCCTGGGGCTCCGGGACGGTTCGCCGGGGTTTCGTGGGGCTCCCGTGGTGCATTGTACCCCCGGTGCACCGCTGGGACCGACGTGACTTGGGCCGGCCGCTCTGGGTCCCGCGTTGCACACTAGGAGGGCTCCCCCTCTGAGGTTTGGTTAACGGCGGTCTCCCGGTACTCCTGCTCAACCACCCCTTCAGTGTTTATGGAACCGTGAAGACCAGTTGATTATTACCTTTCCTTTGACCACGCCTGATGTTACTATTTACAATAATACTTCAATTTTTCCTGATAGGACCCAATTGGTGTCCTTTCATTACCGCCGGCTACTGTAGCAAGCATTTACTTGCGGACAGTTTAGGTGAGTTGCATTTTGTCCTGACTGCATATATATTAATGTATTAGCCTTCCCACTGACCTAATTACTCCACTGTTATAAGCTTGTAAGACCTATGAGCACTTTGTATATGGAGTATAGCACACTGGCAACTAAGGCCTAGTTCACTGTGATATTAGCGTGACACAGTGTCCCGTTCTTTGGTTCTAATCACGAGCACGTCTGCCATGCCAGACATTGAGTGTTTGGGCTGTAGAGACACATATGGTTATTATATCATGTATTGTCCACATGTATTTTTACAATTTATCTCCATCTGCTTTTATTCAACCCACAGGTCAACAAACCTGAGATCGGGGTATGTAGAATTCATTTACCTATTTTTAGTGTAGATAGCGTCCCTTTGATCCTGAGGAAGTGCCCAGATCTTTATGACATGATAGGCACGAAACATGTCGATCACCTGAGAGCAGGGCATACACCACTAGAAACATTACGTCTAGTCTTTTGCCCCTCTCGCTCTTTTATTTTAGGCAGTTTACCTTCTGAATAAAATATTGGCTAGGATTAACTGACCTATTTTTGTTCACATATCTTTCCACATCTACACATACTAGGGCCCTCACCCCCACCGCACCCACCGGCAGGAACAAAAGATCCCCGACAAAGAGCCCCGGTTTCGGGTGCCCGTCAGGAATTGCAGTGCCGACCTGACGAGGGGCAGGCTCAAATGATGAAGCATGACACCTAGCTTGCTGGGTGTGTGAGAGCCCTAGTTCCAACAAGGAGAACTCCCTCTCCTTTTACACCCATCAGTGGTCTGTTTTGATCCACTTGTCTCTATTAGCTCCACTCTCCTCCACTACCCGTCCTAGAGGAACTCCGTACTCGTCTTGTACATATCCACATGAATGCCAGATCCAATAATATTTCAAAGTTAAGGTCAAGACAACTGTATAGACATGTATGATGGTACTGTCGACGTTAGGGGTGGTGCTGGCTGAATGTGGACTCTCCTCCTCATCTAACTAATTTTCCCACCTGTCCTCCCGCCAAATGTGGAGCAGGATGGGGGGGTTGGGATCCCCTACTATCTGGGGAAGCCTGGGCTGCACTTCAAAGGCGGCATCGCCTTTGAAGCTTCCCGCTCTAGAAGACCATTCCGGTCTGCAGGAGGTGTGAAGCACCTTTGCCCAGAGCAGGCTTTGTTTCTATATGTATTACCTACAGGCGGTCACCAGTAGGTAATTATAGTTAGGACCATGTTTCCATAGGAAAAGTTTTTTTTGACTTGCCTATAACTTTGGCACCGTTTGGCAAATCTTCACAAAATTTTCCCAAAAAGTGTCAAGTTGGGTTTTGTTGGCATGGAAAGTTTCGGAGTGATCTGTCAAGTGGAGGCCAAAATAAAGGGGGGTAAAAAACGTGCGTTTCCCATGTTAGTCCCATAGGAGTTTTGAATACGACTACAGCCCAATCCACTGGACGAAATTTCACCGAATTTGGCAGGAAGGTAGCTTTTGGTTCGCCAATCATGTTTTCAGCTATCCGTGTAAATCTGTTCAGTAGTTTGCGAGAAAGTAAAGGAAATCCAAATATGTAAATCTACGATCTTGACAAATCCACGATTATTTTGTGACTATTTGTGAATACATGCGCCAACTGAAATACCGTGATTGGCTAGCCGCAACCTGAGCAGAAAGTTGCGGCTGCCATTTAAGTTTGTCGGCAAAGTCCCCGGGGCAACACAGAAATTCCAGAAAGTGACATAAGAGTTCAGGTTGGATGTACCCTGACCCCATGGGTCGGATATAAGGGTGTTTCTGCAATATAGTATTGGCTGTGTACATCAAAGAAAATGCTTTTTGTGCCACGCATGATATATGCGAATTCCCCACGACGTTCAGCGAGGCCCCCATGTAACTTTGCGGCGAATATCTGAATGTCAGTGGAAAATTTTTAAAAAACATATAATCAGACACCCTCAATCTCACTTAGACACACACAGACCCACTCATACATCCACTCAGAAACTCATGCATCCACTCACAGAATTGCTCAGACATTTATGCACCCACTCACAGACCCACTCAGACATTCACGCACCCACTCACACACCTACTCAGACACTCATGTACCCACTTACAGACCCACTCAGAGACTCATGCACTCACATACAGACCCACTCAGACACTCATGTATCTACTCACAAACTTACTCAGACTCACTCATAGACCCAGTCAGACACTCATGCACCCACTCACAGACCTACTCAGACACTCATGCACCCACTCACAGACATAGTCAGAGACTCTGATGCTCACTCATAGACCCAGTCAGAGACTTGTACTCACTCACAGACCCACTCAGACACCTATGTGTCCACTTACAAACTCACTCAGACAGTCACTCATAGACCCACTGAGACACTCATTCACCCACTCACCGACCCACTGAGACACTCATGCACCCACTCACAAACCCAGTCAGACACTCATGCACCCACTCACAGACCCAGTCAGATACTCATGCACCCACTGACAAACTCACTCAGACACTCACACTCACTCATAGGTCCAGTCATACAGTAACACACCCACTGACAGATCTCCTCAGACACTCATGCACCCACTCACAGATACACTTAGACACTCTCACACCCACTGAGAGACCCACTCAGACACTCTTACATATACTCACAGATGCACTCAGAAACTCATGCATCCACTCACAGACCCACTCAGACACTAATGCGCCCACTCACAGACCCAATCAGACACTCATGCACCCACTCACAGAGCCACTTAGACACTCATGCACCCTCTCACAAACTCAGTCAGACACTCATGCATCCACTCACAGATCTACTGAGAGACTAATACACCCACTCACAGACCCCATCAGATACTCATGCACTAACTCAGACCCCCACTCAGAGACTCATTCATCCACTCACAGACCCACACAGAGACTCATGCACCCATTGACAGACCCACTCAGAGAATTATGCACCCACTCATAGACCCACTCAGACACTCATGCACCCACTCACTGGTTTACTCAAAGACTCATGCACCCACTCACAGACTCACTCAGACACTCGTGCACCGATTCACAGACTTATTTACAGACTCACACACCCACAGACTCTCTGACAGACCCGCTGAGATACTTATGCACCCACTGACAGACCCACTCAAGCACTCATAGACCCACTCAAAGATGCACTCAGAGACTCATGCATGCACTTATAGCGTAATTTAGATACTGATGTTCCCAGTGTGATGCTCAGAATCACTTATATAGTTATGAATTTTTAATGTGCTGGTGTCTATTGAATGTCTGCTTTTGTTTTGTGTATTTGCGACAAATTCGCAAATGTTAGGAAAAAAATAAATTAAAAATATATATTTTAAAAGAAAATGGACAACATTTTTGGGAATTAGGGTGGCTCTGAGAAGAGAAGAGCCTTTCTTGTTGATTGTGTTTATATGACAGCTACACATAAGACAAGATGCAGGGTTTCAAGTTGCTGAGAATCACCCTGTTGCCTTCATACGTGAAGTGAACTCCATCACTTCTATAGATTCCATGCATGTCAAAATACCAGTTGTTGTTGTAAATGGAGCCCATGTTACGGTCTCTGAGGAATTCAGAAATAGTTTTATTAACATGTTCTTGGCTTTGTCAATCTGTGGACAGAATTGATTAGGCCACTTCTATTTCTGCAATTGGCATATGTTGGAGCACACAAGGCAGTGTGAGGGAAAAGTCTCATTAACTGTGCAAAGGTATCCTTCATTAGGATTTCAAGTCCTACCCGAGTCGGTGTGCCTAGGTCATTGTCACCACAGCGCACAATCATGAGGTCAAGGGGTTGGCAATCCACAATACTTTCAACCAAAGGCAGCAATTGATGCCACTTTAACCCTCTCTGGCTAATCCAAGTAATGTCCACATTAGCAAAACCCAGGTCCCTGTCAAAGCCACTCTTTCTAGCAGACTCTCTAGCCCAAAAGACATAGCTGTGGCCCACAATCCACTCTCTAACCATTTTGAAGTCAAGCAGCAGTAGCAGACAGGAGAAGGCTGGAGCTGAATGAGACCATTTTCAAAATGAGCGGCAGTTAAAGTGGAGGTGTCCTTCTGGTTTTAAAAAAAAACATACTTGAAAAGATAAGTAACTAGATCTGTGATTGGCTCTGGTAAAAATAAAAAATTGCAAAGCAGACTTGGATATGCTTTTAATTCTGTACTGTAAACCTTACCTGCTAAAGCTCATTTTGTAACTAGTATGGTCCTTCTAGAATGTGCCGTAAACTTGTGACCTACTGGTTCTAGTGGGTTGCTATGAAGACTCTGCTAAGAGAGTGTTTTTGAGGAACGTGTCTTAAAGAGAGTGCCATCCGTTTTTTGAAAATTAGAAGTTTGTAGCTTCATTTTTGAAGAATAAAGGTTTGTTTCTGACTGAAGGCTTTCTTATAAAGTGTAGTGTAGTTTTAAAGTAAAAAAACTACCAAGCTAAATATGTTTTTGGATTCCCGTAATTTTTTGCGAATTCGGCACGCGACTATCGCGAATAAGTCGCGAATATGCACACATACCCTTCCATATTGGGCTTCTTTATAAAAGTGCTTGAAAGGTTTAACACATATTAACCATTCACAAGTGGAGTTACAAAAGTAAATTATGAAAGGCCAGTGCTTAATTTGTAAAAAAAAATAAGTGCCAGGGCCCTCGTCAGGAGGCCACCACTGCTTGCACCATCCATTGCCACTGCCAGCGCTGCCAATGACAGTACCTACACAACTACTAACCATCACACTGCTACAAGTGTGATATTTCAGACGGCTCCAGGCCCCCGAAGCTATAAGAATGGCTTGGGCAGCTGGTATTAGTTGTTTTTAATGTATATTGAATTGATAAACAATTGTTGTTATGGTCATCTTTTAACTGCACAAACAGCGCCACCATGTGACAGCTGTCATAAGTGCCTGTGTTGACAATTAAGTGCCAGTGCCAAACTCCGGAAACCACCGGTTCAAATTAAGCACTGTGAAAGGCATGTTTTTATTTGCTGCCTTCCGCAGTATCAGAGTGCATAGTTGAAAAGGTAGCCATTAATGGTTGCTTTCAATTCAATTCAATTCAATTAATTTTTATTCAGGTACAAAAGTACCCATAAAGGTCAATTAAAAACACAATAAAAACCACATTCTGCGTGTAATAAAATATTTAAAACAAAAGTTCCATAAAAATATATATAGGATTCAAAGCATAACAACCATAACATGTCGATATACAAAAGGTGGGACTGTTAAAATATAAAAACAATTCTACATAGTGTTCATTGTGAGGCGAGCTCAGACAGCGATTTTCAAAAACGCGCCTACATGGAAAGTACACTCATTATCATTAAGTTGAAGCAGCATACTATATGCTGCTCTAAAATCACTGATGTTGTACCTCTTAATCAGGGGCAGCAAAATGCGCTTTGTTTATAAGGAGTAAAAACAACAGAAGAATAAAAAATGCAGCATAGATTGTCCAGAAGGGGGGCGTGGCCAACCGCAAGCATGGCGGACGCACCTTAAGGGAGCTCCATGCCCGGACCACTAAATCCTGACAATCCCTCTGTAGCTGGGGTGCATCCTGCACACAATCGAGTGCCTCGAGCCCAAGAAGCGGCTGGACTGTGGTTAAGCCTGTTTTTCACCGTCTGTAATCGACATACCTGGCTGTGTGGTGCTGCCGAGCCGACGTGGACAGAGGCCTGGTTGGGACGCTCGACCCCGATCCTGCTGCGTAGGCCCTGCTCCGGAGACACGCTGTGGTGCTGTGACGCCGGGGGACCCGCTGCTGCCCCCCAGCCTTATGCGGACCATTGTGGACCCCCCCCACGTGTGGGGACGCGGACCGATGTGACTGCTGATCCGGGGCTGCTGGTCCCTTCGGCGGGTGTGCTGATCCGGCTTTCCTCTTCCCGTGAGTCGGCGCACAGTGAGTGTACAACCCCCACCCCCCTCGCCTGAAATTGACTGCTGCCCTGGTCTGCCTGGGACGAGCGGCGAAGGGGGTATTCGGAGAGATCATCGCGGCCCCCGGGTGGGACCCTGCAGAGGTGTGGCTGGTGTCAGGGCCTCGGGCCTACTGCGCTGAGGAGAAGCACCCCCGGAGTGGCCACTAGCCGAGGTACGTGTGCCCTGTCTGGTGGGCCGTGCCCCGGAGATCCGGATTGGAGCTGTTGCAGCTGGGGCCCTGACGTGAGGCTCCGGCGGCGGCCGTGCGGCCTCGGGTGCCTGGCGGGGTACCTGCTTGCTGGATTGTGCCTCTGCATCTGGAGAGGCTCGCTGGGCTCCTGTGGCGGGGGACCCGCCCCCCCTCCCCCCTCCTTGGAGCGTGCCTTCCTGAGCTCCTGTTGTGGCACCTGGCGGCGGTCCGGCCGACAGACGACTGCCTTTCTCCTGAATGGGGTATCACTTTGCATGCCTGGAGGCCGCGCCACATACATGTGCATGAGTGCTCCCACTGACATTGATCCTACCAACTGAGGACATTGTCTTGTGCCGCCCCTTCTACAACAGCCTTGGCGATCTTCCTCTTTCCTCTCAAGACCACTGACTGGGGTGCAGGTGGTGGAGTGTACCTGCGCCATTGGCGAAATCTGTGGGCCCGACTTGGGGTGCCTGATCCTGCTTCCCTCCCCCCCTGGATGCAGCTCTGTCATTAAGGCCCTGTGAAAGGTGGAACACTCTGCCGGTTCCCGGACTCAGACCGCATTGGAAAGGATTCACTGGGTACTGGGTCACTGCATAGCCCTGCCTAGTCATAGCAACAACGACACGAATTGGAGGGCCCACACAAGTTGCATCCCCCGATCCTTGCAAATACGCCGGACGAGGCGGACAGTCTGCCTTTATAGATGTCACCTTACGGGATCCAAAGCAGAGACATAACAAGTAACTGGACACGCTTGGTGGTAGGGCGTGGCACTGCCTCCTGGTGTCAGAAACAATAAAGGTGGGGCGCCTGAAGAGCAAGCTCCCGGAGACCACCACTGCAGGCACACAGCAGACGGAAGATGTGGACGCCACCTCCCAGCCATCCCTCACGAGCTGTGTCCCTCCCACGAATATGGTCTCAGAACACGACAAGCTGGACCTCATTCTTCAAGAACTACGTGATTCCAGGAAGGCCATTGAGCAGCAAATCGGCTCCTTGACGACGGGACTTACTCTTCTAAAAGCAGACCATGTCAAACTCGCCACCACCGTAAAGGATAACTCACTTGCCATAGCCAAATTAGTACCGCAACATAAGGAACAAGCGGCGCAACTTACACAACTACAACGCCAGGTGACAGGATTACAGGAGCGGGTGGATGACGCTGAAGGGAGAGCCCACCGGAACAACGTCCGGGTCATAGGTCTGCCGGAGCGATGCGAGGGGACCCATGCCACCAAATTCATGGAGCAGTGGTTCAGGGAACATGTGGCCCCGGAGGGCCTCTCCGACTTCTTCTGCGTTGAGAGAGCGCACAGGATCCCGACGGTACGTCCAACGGCAGGAGCCATGCCCCGTCCTATGATTGCTCGGATATTAAATTATAGGGACCGTGACTTGCTGCTCCAGAGGGCCAGAGAAGGGCCCCCAATGCAATACGAAAATTGTAGAATTTCACTATATCCCTACTATACGATGCTCGTCCAGCGCAGGAGAGCCTCATATACAGAGACTAAAAAGCGACTTAGAACCCTGGATCTTAAATATGCCCTACTCTTTCCGGCACGCCTGAAAGTCATACACGATCAAAAAGCAAACTTTTCTGACACTCCAGAAGAGGCAGATGAATGGCTGGAGATATTGTTCCCACCGACGGCGTCTGGGTCCTCCATGCAAAGTGTGCCTCCTAATCGGAGGGCACCGGGCTTGCGGAGGTCGCGCTGCACTAAACTGGCTCAGAAATCCAGGGGCGGCAACCCTACCACAGAACAGGCCTTAAGTGGCAGTGCAGAGGCGATAGCAGCGGTGAGCACCTTCAGAGACACGAACCTTCAGTCGGCCTCGGAATCGTCTGAGGAGACCACTGTTCATTCGGACTCTGAAGGTAGCCTCGCCTTATTTCCCACTGTAACTCCTCAGACTGCGGACGACCTGTAGGGCTGATGAACATTCAGAGGTGGGAATCTGCCTCACTCAGTTGGTAACTATGTAATGTTCATTGATAAGATGTCGGCGGGAGGATACACGCAGCACACACTATATCCCCCAGCTTTGGCGCTCTCATCTTGCCACATATAGTGGGTCCGGGTATTATGGGCTCACACAACTTAAACAAACTATGCTTGACATAATAAGTCCCCCCCAGAAGGCGAATGCACCCCGTAACCTGTTTACAGTTCACACTGTTGTGCTCTCGGTTTGGACCAGTGATGTTAGAACACTGGACCTAGTATTTGAAGTTGTTCCAAGGGAGTTCTGGGGTTCTGGCTCACCCCACATAACACAACTTTTTATTCCTGTTCTGGAGCCCTGCCCTATTGCCTGTAATCCACGCAAACACTTAACTACATGACAGACGCATTTACAATAATAACCTGGAATGTCCGGGGCCTAGGCTCTATATACAAGCGTCATAGGGTCAATGCACAACTTAATAGAAGCAGGGCACACATAGTGTTCCTCCAAGAATCCCACCTCACAGATTCTGAAACTGCGAAATTACGTAGGAAATGGAGGGGTCAAATCTTTTCCACATCATACTCTGCTTTCTCTAGGGGGGCAACGATCTGGATCAGAGGCGGGGTCCCCTTTGTAGCCCTGGAACAACGCACAGACCCATTAGGTCGATACACTCTGGTGCTGGGGACATTAGATGGTATCCAAGTGGTCCTTGGTAGTATTTACGCCCCTAATTTTGAGCAAGATACATTTTTGGCAAATCTAAATAATGTCTTAGCGGACTGGACGATACACCCATGGATTCTGGGCGGCGACTACAACACGGGCATGGACACTGCCATGGACCGGTCACATCCCCCTATTCTGGGAGCGGGGTCCATTAAGCAGGCTGAGGCATTAGTTAGGTGGGCAGAAGGCTGGTCGCTGGGGGATGCTTGGCGCCTTACCAACCCTACAAGTAGGGAATATTCCTTCTTCTCCCCGACACACCAGCTGCACCCAAGGATAGATAGGATCTTTTACTCTACACCCCTCACGGCGCGAATCGCACATACTACCTATCTGGGCAAAACCCTGTCTGACCACAACCCATTGGAATTAACCCTTACCTGGGGTAGAACTCGCACACCGGTCCCCACCTGGAAATTATGGCCACAAATGTTAGAGGGCCCCGTTTTTAAAAACACCAAGGCAGAAGGCATCAAGAATGACAACAGGTCCTATGCACACGCAATACAGTATATCACAAGTAGTCAAACACTGATCTTGAGAATCAACAAATGAAGAAGACGTAGTTCTTAGCCTTTCTTGTTCGTTTTTAATGCAGTGTTCTTGCGCACAAGCCAGCCAACACGTGTTTCGTCAGTGGGTTGTAAGACCCTTGACTTCTTCAGGGCTGTAGCGCGTATACTCAGTGCTTTGACCTCTAAACCGGTGATAATTCCGACTCGGTCGGGCTAACATCAAACAAATAATTCCTTGCGGCTCATGAGTAAGTACAGATCTAAGATCCAGATTGGTGTCTGGTCCGAGCTACTAAAACGGCAAATCTCGCCAAGTACGGCGTCTACAATAATAAATCCAACAGTGTAGGTCCACGGCAGAGTAAGCCGTATACAATATCCAGTTACGGTATTCAGGCGAGTGTGCCCAGCGTTCCGCGTGTAGTCGGGATCTCTGTCAACCGGATACGGATACCTACACTGTTGGATTTATTATTGTAGACGCCGTACTTGGCGAGATTTGCCGTGGCACCGCATTTATCCTTTACCTGACAAGCACTCTTCACGATATTTGGTGTAGCGCCATTGCAGATACCTGTGTTAATAACCCCCCCTCCTTTTCAGCCTTGGCATCAAGAATTACTTCACAGAAAACGCCAACTCTGCCTCCACCAGACAAATAGAATGGGATGCGTTTAAGCCTGTGGTTCGGGGCATAACCATTTGCACCACTGCAGGGGCACGTCAGGAGGTACACAATAGTCTAAAAACTGTTGAAGCCAATCTGAATACACTGGAGCAGGGAGCAACTCGGGATCACACTAAAGCAGCAGAATTGCAGGAGGCGCGTATCAAACACGCTGACCTGCTGGAACGCCTTAGAGTGATGGATTATAAATCATACACTCAGTTACAACACACGGAAGCAGACAAATCCGGAGCGCTGTTGGCGCGCATCCTGCGCGACGCCCCCCCACTGCAGTCATACACGAGATAGCCACACCACAGGGGAACACTGTAGTCACCCAGCAGACCATAAACGAAGCCTTCTGTAAGTATTATGAAACCCTTTATCAAGCCCCAATACCACAAACAGAGGACTTCATAGATGCCTTCTTTGCAGACCTGCCTTTTCCTCAATTAAATCACACCGCCCAAGTTGCTTTGTCGGGCCCCATCACTAGGTCGGAGATCAGGGAAGCCATGCAGGCGCTACCACGCAATAAAGCCCCGGACTTAGACGGCCTACCGATAGAGTTCTTTACCACATACGCTGACATTATGGTCCCACAACTGGAGCAGCTATACAAATCGGCACTAGAAACAGGGCACCTCCCTTCCACTACAATGCAGGCACTCGTAGTGTCTCTTCCTAAACCAGGCCGCTTGGCCACAGACATTTCGGGATACCGTCCCCTTTCTCTACTTACCACAGAGTATAAAATTCTGAGTAAAATCTTAGCACTACGTTTACTCCCATACCTGCGGACCCTAATAAACACGGACCAATGCGGCTTCGTACCAATGCGTAGCACCTCATTAAACATACGCCGCTTATATCATGTCATGGGCACAACATCTACTGGAGATCTCAATGCGGGTTGCATTTCCTTGGACCTAAAACAGGCTTTTGACACACTCCACTGGGACTACATGTTGAAATCATTGGGGAAGTTTGGCATACCACCGGTATACCTAAAGTGGGTAAAATTGCTGTACACAGCTCCCACTGCGCGAACACGGCCTGGAGGTCATATTTCCCACGTATACTTGGTAGGTAGAGGCACCCGACAAGGATGCCCTCTGTCACCCTTGTTATTTGTTCTTGCATTGGAAACACTAGCCATTAAATTGACTGGGGAATGTCACCCATGTACTGTCTGCATACGCCAACGACATAATCATATATGCTAAAGACCTGGTACACGACCTAACGCCCATTCCGGGTATATTCAGTCAATTTGAACAAGTCTCTGGCTTAGCCATAAATGGGGCAAAGTCGCAGGCGTTCTTTTTTCACCCTGGCGTACGCCCAAATACTATACAATTTGGACAGCTCACTCTCTCGGTGGCACAGTCCACATTCAAGTACTTGGGCATTCACATTTATAGAGAAACACAAGACCTAATAGAAGGCAACCTTAATAGGGCTATCAGGGCACTCCGCTCCCAAACGATCTTCTGGTCTTCTTTGCCGCTGTCCGTGATGGGTCGGGTGGCTATATCAAAGATAGTCATCCTCCCATGACTACTGTATTATTTCACGAATCTACCGGTAGTGATTCCTACTCCCATTTTTAAACAGCTGGATACCTTGCTCTCTGACCTGATCTGGGGGACTGGACGCCGTAGGGTGGGCCTACCTAAACTGCAACTAGCAACTGACAAGGGGGGACTGGGGGCACCTGATTTCCGTGCCTACTGCTATGCAAGCCAATTACAATGGTTGTCATACTGGTTGGCAGGCCGTAATTTGCATGAGATTGGCTACACCGTTCGTGACATCAACCGGAGAGTCCTACACACCTTGGTGCTGCCTCGCTCGAAAATCCCGCAAAGTGCACCAACACTGCTATGCACAGCGCTTATATATTGGCATAGGGCGGTTCAATATACGCGCCAAAATATCCCATACGCTAATAACGTGCCTCTATTGGGCATTCCTACCCCCACCGGCCTGATTAATACCTGGTCCATTCGCTGCTGGGCTGAGGAGGGAGTTACCACAGTGGGAGCGCTATTCAACGACGGTATTCTCATGGACCATGAGAACTCTGCTAGAGAAAATGGGGTCTCTGTAAACCTCTACATGACACACGCTACTATCCTTGCATATGCCAAAAAGCATTGGGCCCCAAACAGAGAAGAGCCCCAAACACATGAATTAACGCAAGCGCTTCATCTCATGGGGAGGGGGAGTCACCTCACGAGATGGCTCTATCGGGCCATCAGGGCACAAGCCGGGATATCTCTTACTGCCCTACGTGGCAGGTGGTCCGAGGATCTCGAGAAAGAACTTACTGACAAGGAATGGGCTTCACTGCTGGAATACCCCAGGAAGGTCTCCCGCAATGTCAAATTTAAATTCATACAATCTATGATATTCCATAGGGCATACCTCACTCCACATCGTTTACAGCGCATATTCCCGGAAACAGAGCATCGATGCCCTAGATGCAGGCTAGAAACTGCTGACCTTATACATATGTTATGGTCATGCCCTGTATTAGCTGAGTTCTGGGAGGGGTCGCTCCAGAGCTTGAGAACCACTACCGGCATTCATATAGAGCAGTCATTGGGTGGTTGTGTACTTGGCGTTCGTCGCCGCCCTAAATCGCAGAAGGTGCAGACCCGCTTTATTGACTTGGCGATGCTGCTAGCTAAACGCGCTATCACCATGCGGTGGAAGTCGATGAAGGCCCCGTCAGTCTATGTCTGGCATGGTGAGGTAGTACGCTGGGGCGGTGCGGAAGGTGCTGCTAGTAGGCGCGAGGAAGCCCGAGGCTTACGCAAGACCATAATCTCAATGGAATGGGATGTACTAATGGAGACATTCAAGGCCCTGGAACCTGCACCTGTTCCCAGAATACCTGATGACTAGCATGGAATTAATGTCCACTGTCAAATCCCACAATATCGTCGATCTCAGTATGCAAACACACAACAAGTGGGGGTCTGACGACACATATACATGTACCCGCCATCAAGGACACAGGGTGGTCCCCAGATTAGAAAACGTAGGATAGTGATCCAATGGGGATAGAGCCAGACAAGAGGGGGAGGGGGGATGGGGTAGGTTAGTTAATAGGTAGACATGTTCTTCTACCTTCACACATATTTGACCTCATGATATCATTGTAAGACGACACATGTTTTGAATCCTGTACAGTGCAGTGTAAAAACAAATGATGCTTGTATAATGCAGATTGGATTGGATATAATGTAAGATGTCACCTCCACTGTACTGCGTAATACGATATGCATATTCATGTTCGCATAACTTGAAAAAGAATGAAAAAATTAAATAAAATATGTTTAAAAAAAAAAAAAGATTGGCCATAACTCCCATTATGCGGGCAAGGTAATATATCTAAATTTGCCTGGGAACCACGTCAGATATTTAACAGTGCCAACCCTGTGATGAAACAATAGGCTGCACTCCCAGCAACCCATAGGTTTTGTTAAATACCTTGCGATCCATCTATTCACTACAATATTCGTATAAGCCGCCGCACTCGGCTTTACAGTTTCAATTGCTAATCATTCGGCCTGTTAAGATTTAAACAAAACTAGCTGCAACTGCTTTTTGCTAATGGCTTGAGAACCACTGGGATTTTCAAACAAATGCTGATATCCAACCTTACGCAAATGAGATTCCACTGGTGCCAACCAAGGAATATTTCTGCCTTTGTCGCAAGTGAGGTAATCTGAGATGATGTCCCTTGTGAGACTGGCCTCCATATTTCTCTATACTGCTAGCCATAATAACAATGGGCGAACACTAATATAGTCTTCGACAAAGGGTACATTCAGTTCACTTAGGCAAAAAAAATGGATTTGGAAATAGGAGACCCTGAAATTCTGTTACAAAATCTGTTTTCTTCTGCCTGAATAAAATTGCACTTGGTGATACTACAAACCTCGGCCCCATATGTAGCCATTGGGAGGCATTGCATTTTAAACATCTGCAGAAGTGGCAAGAGGGCTCCACCCCTCCTAGGTTGCAGCAAACTAAACAACAAGCTAATCGCCCTAGAATATATGTTCCTACATTGCGCAACGTGTGCTGTCAAAGATCCATTGTCAGCAAAAACTAGTCCCAAATAAGAAAAAGTGCTGGTGCCTTTTAAGCAAAACTCGCCCACAGTAAGGGTGGCTAAGTTATACTTTTTCGGGCCACAAGTCATAATATAAGATTTGTTAAAATCAGTGCGTAAACCTAGTGAAGCCATAAAATGTACAAAACCTTGGACTAAGAGCCGCAAAGCCCTAAGGGTACGGGCCAGCAGTACAGCATCATCTGCGTACAGCAGTGATGGTTACAAGGAACCCTTAACTTTAGGGACATCGGGGGTAACAGTTAATAAAAAAGAGTGGAGATCATTGATATACAAAATGAATAAAAGCGGAGCTAAGACGCATCCTTGTCTCACGCCCGAAGAATACCAATGTCTCAAGACACCTCCCCTGAGCAGTCGCGGCTCGCAATTCTCACGGGTGGGGGGACGGGGGGGTCATGCGGGGGTTGTCGCGCGGGGGTTACCGCGAGAGGGGGGTAAAATAAAAATAAAACTTACCTGACCGTTCCCGCGCCGCCTCTGCTCCTGGGCCGGGTCCGCGTTTTCCTGCTCCTGAACAGAAACAGGCATGCTCCCTCCCCTCCTGTAAGCCAATCACAACACTGCAATGGCAGCGTTGTGATTGGTGCGGTGTCCCGGACAGCGCCCAGCCGGGCACCTGTAGGGAGGCCATTTTCTCTATGTAGGCTGCATGCAGCCTACATAGAGAAAATGTAGAGTGCGCATGACTGCTTTGGTCGGCCCCAGGGCCGACCTAACAGTCAGGGTAGTCAGAGTGGTGCAAGCCACTCCTCCCCGATCCGCCAACCCGCCCGCCCCCAACCAGGCATATCCTCCCGCCCGCCCCCAATCAGGCATACCCCTGCCTTTTGCTTTCTCGCAGCGCGAGAAGCAGAAAATAAAATGGTATTTAAAATACCATTTTATTTTCTGCTTCTCGCACTGCGAGAAAGCAGTGGGGCGGCGCTCCTCCGCCCTAATGGAGGAGCCGCCCCTGCCCCTGAGTATTTATTCATATTCTGGCCTTCATGTCTCTGTGCAAATAAGCTAAAAATTGCACCAGTGCTTCATCCATCCCAAAAGCTAAAAGAATAGACCACAGCTTCGAGCAATTAATGCTGTCGAACACTGGTCAAATCCATAAACACTAGATGTATTAGAGAATATTGGGCAATGGTATATTTCCCAATTAGCAGGTTAAGATTAAGACACTGCTTCACTGTGCCAATCTTAGATCTAAAACCATACTGGCATAGGTAAAGGATGGACTTCTCTTCTGCCCATTCTTTTATCCGATTATATAAAACCCTGCCCAAGATTTTTAAGGTGGTATCTATTAGGGAAACAGGCCTATAACAGCTAGGCTGCGAACGATCACCCTTTTTAAAAATGGGGACTATTTTTGAGGTTGACCATGTGCTAGATAGAGAGGAATGGGCCAGACTCTTAAAAACATTTAATAATAACGGAGCTCAAAATTCAGGGTTATGTTTAAAAAGATCTATTAGTAACCCATCCGGGCCGGGTGTCTTACCCCCAGTACTCTGGTTTATTGCATCTTCAACTTCACCCAGAGTCAGGTGCACTGCTGCATAAATTGGAGCAGTAGGGTATTCACTATTGGTGGAAATGGGAGCATAGATATTAGTGAAATGCAATTCCCAAGCCTATCTAGGAATGTTACAGCTAATTATGGTTACTACCTGATTGGACTGTCTCATTTCTTTCACCGCTGACCAAAAAAGTTTGCTATTATTCTTGTTGGCCACGGAAACTAATGAGCCCCATTGCTGGTCAAGTGCTTCCTTCTTTCTAGCTGTGGTGACCTTTTTTGTATTGCCTACATAACTCGCCAACCACTTGGGGATTCCTCGGAGAGGCTGTGAGTGCCAATCGCAATTGGCGGTTAGCAATAGAGCACTCATGACTAAACCATCTAGGTTTATTAGCAGTTGTTTTTATATGTCTCATTAGCTCTTTCTTGATAGAAGAACAGAGCTGAATAAATGCCGTAGCTGCTGAGTAGGAGGTATCAGATTCAGTTGACAACAGACAAATTCTCCTTAATCACTTTCTGAAATACATGAGCGGGTGCGACTGCTCTCCATTTTAATCTTAATCCATCTGATGAGGATTCAAGATTGCTTGCTCCACATTCTCTAATGTAATGAGGTTTAGATGACAGAGTGAAAACTACCTCAATTGGGTTATGGTCTTCATAGTTGGAAGGCACAGCTTTACCCATTAGCAGCAAACCCTCTAAATTGGGCGATATAAAGAAACAATCAATTGTGGATGTATGGCCACGGCCCCTACAAGTGGGTAATGCTTCTGTACCGTCACCTACAATGTCCATAACATTACCTAAGTCGCAGGATGCTGAGTATGACAACAGCTCTAATCCTCTGCCATCAGATTTATTCTGGTCTTGGATGAAAATATTAGAGGTGGCATTATTAAAAGTACACAGGAAGGTGCTCATTGGTTTAAGCCTAGCATTAAAATCACCACCTAAACAAAAACCTGCTAACTTTCCGCTATCCGGGTATGTTGGCTTAGTGGACTAATGTGTCCACTGTAGGAGCCTATGTTCGACCTCATGTCACAGTTTCAAAGTCCGGCGGGTCCACTCATCCTTTCATCCTTCTGAGGTCGATAAAACGAGTACCATTGAGTTAGGTAACAATAAACATCTGTTCTTCAGCGCCAAGATACCCTTCTGGGTAAACACACGCTTTATAAATGCAAATGTTATGTTATCACTAACAGCGTTTTGTAATGAAGATATGTATACAAAATAAAGTTAGAAATTTTGTGTTAGCACATTAATAAAATCATTATTATAAAAATTAATTAAATATAACATTGAACCCCTTTTGACCATCACTACCTGAAAGTTACTGTCAACAATCTCTAGTGCCTTCACGCATCCTCCTGCTATTATATTAATCCAAATAGCCAGCCCGCTTACGGCACAACCTGATCTAGTAGGGGTTGCCAAGTTATTATAACATGCAAAGCCATCTACAAATATTTCATGTGTCGCTCAAGTCTTCTGGAACATTAAGGTGTCAAATTGTCTGATAAAGGAAAGCCAATCTGGTAACAACACTTTGGATTGCAACCATGCAATGTTCCAGCTCAAAACCTTTAACATAGGGTTGTCATTAACCCTGGGCAAAGCACTACGCTACGCTCGCGTAGTTTGCGAAGTTTGCGCTACTTCGCACAACGGGAATTGCACGTAGCACAGTGCAAACACGCGTAGCGTAGTGCAGCGGTCATTTTTTGCTTGCTCGCGGTCCTCAACGTCAAGTTGGCGACCGCGAGCAAGCAAAATGACATCCCGGCGAGACTTTTCCTCGTTCGCGATCAGCAACATCAAGTTGCCGATCGCGAGCGTGGAAAATAAACCTCCCGGCGAGATTCTCAATGCGGGGAGGTCAGGTTTCTCATTGCGAGTGGTCGCGTATGCTCGCGACCGCTCGCGATGAGAAACTACCAGTCCGCGTTGAGAAAGCTGCCGCTCGAGTAAAAATCTACTCGAGCAGCAGTAAAAGACAGCTCGCACTGTGCAAGATGCCGTTTTCAATGATTGCACAGTGCAGACAAGCATCCGGCACTGTGCAATCATTGCGAACAGTGCACTACGCAGTTCGCGTAGTGCTACGCGTAGCTCGCGTAGTGCGAACTGCACTTTGCGTAGCTTCGCGTAGCGCTACTTCGCGAACTACGCCCAGGCTTAGTTGTCATGTCCCGATATTATGCCCAAACTAAGCGAGACTTTGGGAGGAGGCTCTCTTTTCACAGTGCTGGTTGCTTTGTATGAGAGTGCAATGCCATTCTTATACTTAGTTTTCACATTTTCTGAGAGTATTGAATCTATCTAATAAGAGCAAAAAAACAATTTGACCAACAAACTCAATTTTCAGGTATGTGAATAATATTGAAGTTTGAAAAAAATATTTGATTGAAAAGGTATATATGTATGTGAGATTGATAAAAGTCAGTATGATCTATGGAAAATAATTGTAAGTTTATGAGACAATGTATGTGTGGTTGTGTTAGTGTTTTTATATTTGTATTAATGGGTGAGTAAAGCTGTTTGTAGGTGTGTGAGTATGTGACTGTTTGTCTGAAGTTCAGACTAGCTGTGTGACCAGTTGCTTAAAAATGTGTTGCCCTGGAACTGTATATTGCATGTGTTGTTTTACTGCATGCTCTAATTGGTTTAAAAAACTGCTTGCTAAGCTTTAAACGTATACTTAACAATGTACTGCAAGGTCTGCAAAGTTTTAGAAGTTCACATATAATATGCTGCTCAAATAGAATTTTTACTTTTGAACTCTGGTACTTGTAGTGTTTATTTATTCCATTTTAAAAGAGTAAGGCAAATGATAGAATTGAAAGGGAAAAACATGCACTGGGACTGTACATCACGCATGAACCTGTAAAACTTGGCACTTAGGTATTAGAGACCCTTTAGGATGGGTGTTGGTAAGTTATAGGACAGGTTTGTATGTGCTTAGATAGTAATACATGCCCTTTTATGTAATAATGAGTCACATGTGCAGTTTGAAAGTTCTAGGCAAAGTTAAATATGCAATGTTACAAATATAGTACACGTTTTGTACATTTATAGGGAACAATTATTACTCATTTAGTCTGTGAGAATGTCAGAGGTATGTAGATATTCAGTGAGATACCTATACAGAACCTATGTATGCAGCAGTTAGTACATATACCTGATTCATATGGTAGGCTGTAGGCAGGCTAAAGGACAGAGTGCTTTCTACTTGCATGTAGTTTTAAGTTTACTAAGTCATATGTGTAGTTATAGACCTATATGTTGAGCATATATGCAGTATCTGACCCATGCTTCAACTCACTTACCCATTAAGATAAAGATAGAGATACTTACACACCCAGTCTGGGAGACCCAGAGGCACTTACACATCCAGTATCAAAAGCAGTTGCTGACACACATACATACCCCTATATTCCCTAACAGAGGCACTGAGGAGTTTGTTCAGCCACCTACATACACATTTAGAGAGCCATAGACTTACTAAAACAGACAGTCATATATGGGCATGCTTACTTAAACAACTCAGGGCACTGCTACAAGTGGATACCTATACTCACTCTGATATGTAGCCAAGTAATGACACAACCTGCTCATTCATTCAGACAAATAGTCCTTTAAACAAGGGTCAGGCCTACTAGTGCAGAACCTGTCTCTGCACTCTCACTGCTAGCTCAACGTGGCATGTAAAAGCCCTTCATCAAGTCTTAAACCCATGTTATAGACAGTATACATAACTCACCTCTCAGATAAGCTGTAGGTATACCATAAAGCATGGTGCTTTGTGTTTAAAAGATGAGGACTGTCCTTTTGAGTTTCAGTAGGTTACTTGTGCACTTGCAGACCTCTATGTCCTAGTATTACATAGAGTCTATTCCCCATAATGCAACTGACATATATGTTTAGAAAAGGATAACGACTCTCACTCACTCAGTCAGACAGCAACAGAGAGACTTACACATTCTCTCGAATATTCATAAACTACTTGTGTATGCACGAGTATCAAACGCAGTTAGTGACACAGTTACATACGCCTCTATTCCCTAACAGAGGCACTGAGGTATTCATTCAGCCACTTATATGCACATTTAGAGAGCCATAGACTTACTAAAACAGATGGTCATATACTGACTGTATGAAGCTGGCTCTATATATACTATACCAAAAAGAGGTAGAGTGTGCACAGAGTCCAGTGAGTCCCCAAAGGTGTGGCAGAGGTTAAAGTAGATAATACCTTACTCTCAGTTTAGTGGTAGCGTCGGCTGAGTAGTTAGGCTTATCAGAGGGTAGTGTGAATGCATTTGGTGTACATACTCATACAAGGTAGGAACACACACTCAGTGACTGACTCCAGACCAATGTTTGTAGAAAAATATTACTCTAGTTACTTTTATTTCAAGGAACCAAGTTGAACTCAGTTACAGGTAAGTAGAATTTTATGCAATACTTTCAAATGACTGACAGTAGGTTTGTATAACATCAAACACTACTTTACATGTGCATTAAATGCTTTTAAATACAGAAAGAGATACTTTGTAATCAGGATCACTCTTAGTGCACTACAGTGAGAGACCAATGCAATCCTATGGGGAAAATACTAGTGAGTAACTTACAGGTAAGTAAGTGGTTTTGAGTTTTAATCTCCAGGGATTTTGGTCAATACTGGGCAAGGGTCGGACCAAGGTAGGTACTGCACCACCAGTGGCACTGGGGCGGCCGGTTTCAGAGGTCACTGGGCCCAATGTTATCCTATGAAGGCTGGGGGCAGCTCGAAGAGGCACCGGTTACAGGCAAGTACCTGCAGTTCAGGGACACAGGCCCTGGGGGTTAAGATCAGCACTGGAGGGGCCACCAAATAGCACTGGGACTGCACCACCAGCGGTGCAGGGGCGGCGGGGTGCAGAGTGCAAAGGAGGGTCTGGGGCCCCATTGAAACCAATGGAGATCTTTGGTTGGAGAAAACAGCTGCAGGCTCGGTTCAGAAGGTTGGCTGAAGGAATCCCACAACTGAAGAGGTAAGTTGGATAGTGGGGGACGCCAGGACAAGGTCGGTTGGGCACTCCTAGGCCTGGGGCTTAGGGTGCAGGGATGTCTTTAGGCGTCAGGTTTCTTTCACCAGCTCGGGGGGACCCTTCAGGTTGAGGCTGCAGGCGTCGAGGGGGAGGTCAGGAGAGGTTGTCCAATGCTGGATCCCAGGTCAGGATCGCCGGGGAGACTTCACTAGGATGGTGGACCACCCGGACTCGGGCCGTGGGCGTCGGGTGCAGAGTGGTGAAAGTGTCGCGGATGCACCTGGACAAATACTCCTTTAATCATAGGCCATGCCTACTAGTGCAGAGCTTGTCTCTACACTCTCACTGCAGCTTGATTTGGTATGTAAAAGACCTTCATCAAATCTTAAACCCATGTTTTAGTATACATAACTCACCTTTGAGATAAGCTGTAGGTACGCCATAAAGCATGGTGCTTTGTGCTTAAAAGATTAGGGATGTTCTTTTGAGTTTCAATAAGTTACTTGTGCACTGGCAAATCCCTATGCCAAGTACTACATAGATTATGCCACTCGTAATGCAACTGACATACATGTTCTCAAAAGCACAGAGACTCTCACTCACCCAGTCAGACAGTGACAGAGGGACGTATACATTCACTCACATACTCAGAAAGTACTTATGTATCCAGTAGTTGCAAAGGTAGTTGCAGACACACTTACATACCCCTCTATTCCATAACATAGGTATTCATTCAGGCACTTAAATGCGCATTTACAGAGCCATAGACGTACTAAAACAGACAGTCATATACCAGCACAGTTTCTTAAACATATGATGGCACTACTTCAGGTGGACACATACACTCACTCAGATATGTAGCCAAGTACTAACACAACCTAGTCATCCATTCAGACAAATGCTCCTTTAACATGGGTCAGGCCTAGTAGTGTAGAACCTGTCTGTGCACTCTCACTGCCAGCTGGACTTGGCATGTAGAAGCCCTTCATCAAGTCTTAAACCCATGTTTACATGCATTCTTCTACTCACAGTGCGACTTATATAGCTATTGAGAAATACATACAGGTACTCACATAATCTGTCAGAAAGTGACAGAGGCACATACAGATTCACTCACACACCCACATGGCACTTATGTATCCCTCAGTAATAGAGCCAGTTGCAGACACAGCTTCATATCCCAACACTCACTAAGACAGCCAGTAAGCAATCCATACAGCCACTTACATACACATTGACAAACCAATAGAGTCACTAAGAGAACCAATCATATAGCAACATAGTTAGTTACTCATCCAGTGAGACACCCACAAGGGATCTGATACAGTCACTGAAATATGTACTCAAGTACTGACTCTCCTAGTCACCCATACAGACAAGTAGTTCTTTAAACATGGGTAGATAGACAGGAACACTGTAATGGCTATGGTAATATACCCAGTGAGAGACTAATACATACACTGACATAGACAGAGATACATAAACATGAAAATGACAGACTAATGTTAGCTATATTATCATAAGACAACTGTTTATGTTGGTAGTTAAATACTTAAAATATGTAATCTGATAGTACATAATGAAAAGGTAAATCTACTTTTGTTTTTTCTTTTCAGGCATCATTTTTTAGTTAAGTACAGATAGCTACAATGTCATTAACAAGTGAGAGAAGAAAGAAACAGAGGAAAGGATACTATCTTCTTGTAACAGAGAAATATAAGGGGCAAAATGCGGATGAAGTGATGAAAGAGAAAAGAGCTGCTGGTAAGAGAACCAAGACATTTCTTAAAATAGTATGTGAACAACTGGAAAGTCAGCGAAATCAAGTAAATAAGAAGCAAAGTTTGAGATGAACTAAGAAAAGAGAAAAAGTACATGATATGAAGAGTAAAAAATTGTGCAAAAAAGCAGAGACATTAACCAGAAGACAGAGACAGTTTAAGGAAATCAGAGTTAGAATGTTCCGCAGTAGAGTAATTCAGAATCTGATAAGAATTATGAAAAACTATAAAAGAAGAAGAGAAGCAGTCAGACAAAAGGAATGTGTTGAGGTTGTAGTTGATCAGACTTTTGCTCTCAAAAGGAAACTGTTTATTTTGATTCTAAACAGAATGAGGACACTAGATAATATAGTGTTGTCTATGAGGAAAAGAAGCCAAAAGAAAAGACTTGCCAATAGAAGTAACTTCAGCAATGTTTTCAGTGGTGAATGGAGACATACTTCTAGTACTGAGCCTTTCTTTAATAAAGAAAGCAACTTCCAAGAGAACACATTAGTGCATGTAGTTGAAGAATCTGGAAGATGTTATGAAATGAAGGATGGTAGCTGTATTCCAAAAGAAGTGATGGTACCTAGAAATGTAGAGGAAGTAATAGCTGAAGAGGTACAGGGAAGTCGTTGACAGGCCCCTGGATGTATATGGAATTGTAGCAGCATTTGTAGTGTTCGTCAGGAATCTATTGATATATTGAGAAATGTCCTACGTATGTTTCTCTGCAGAAGTCTGAAGCAGAAAATACACATATTGCAAGGATTAGATCCATGCAAAGTAAGAAAGTATTCTAATTTACAGGGACACTTGCTAGCATGTGTTTCAAAAAAAGTGTGCCAAAGCACATTTCATCATTTCAGAATGTTAGCTGTACACCACTCTAAAATGTGAACTTTAGTTAGGAGGCTTTACTATGTCAAAACGTCTGCACTATGTTTAGGAGAAATGAATAGAGCTCTTCTGCACGGTACAGTAGCAGAGGTAGAAAAAGTTTGTGATGATGTTCAGTTTAGTTTATTTGGTCCTGAACAAGAGTGTAGGGAAAATGAGGACTTGGTATCTGCAAATGTAGCTGGACAGAACACAAGTGTCACTGTTCTTTCGAGAAGAGATTACAAAGTTAAACGCAGACTGTTCAGAGAAACCAAACTGTGTTTGTATATGTTGTCGACGCACTCACCACAAAAGTCAAACTCGTTATGTTACTGTGTCTTCAAAAACTGAAGAAGAAAACAAAGATAAGTGGCAAGAATTTGCAGCTTATTTATTTGTAGAGGATCGCTTTCATTGTTCCACACGACAAATTATATGTAAGTACTGTTATGATAAATTGGAGGATAATAAAATGCCAGCTAGAGCAGTCCACAACAAATTAGAATTAGCTTCAATCCCAAAAGAACTTGAAGATGTAAATGTTTATAAATAAATTCTAATACACTGTATACATCCATTCCAAGCTATAGTTCTTATGGAGCCAAATACAGGGAAGTTACTCCCAACAGAGTTACAGAACGGTCTTATAGGCAGAGTTGTGTACTTGCCATTAGATTTGAAGCAGAATATTGAAACTGTAGGGGTGCAGAGAGATTTGGAAGAAGCACTTATTATTCTAGTCAATAGTGTCCCTAACAAGAGCAAAATAATATGGCAAGAGTTAGTGGATGTTAGTAAAGTAAAAAAAAAGCAACATTATAAACGGTACAAAATAATATTTATTAGAAAAATATAGATCCTCAAGATATAACACATATGGAGGATGACGCATGATTATCAAGAGGTCAGATTGAAAAGGTATATCGATCTAGATTAGAAGAAATTTATGAATACTACAGTATTCATCCTCTGCATTCTAATGAGATTATTGGGGATGCTATTGATCTCTTTCAAATGAAAGAAGCGAAAGGAGCTCCCTTGAGTATGTGGGAGAAAAGTTTAGAAGCTTGCTGTTTCCTGCATCTGTTTCCTACTGGAGTAGGTGGCAGATATGATGACCAGCCTGTACAAATACTAGCAGCTGAGTGCAGATCAACTAGACTATACTCAAAAGATCCTAGATTTTGCCAGAGTATTCCCTATATATTTCATCTACTATTTGAGAGCGGCTTGTCAGGGCTATCTTATGCAGTAAATCACATTCACAAAACAGGAGAGAATCTGCAAAATCTCACAGCAAGAGAATTTGTTGACAAAGTGCAAGGAAAAGACAAAAACCTGGAATACAGCTTGATTAATTTGATGGCGTGCCAACGTGGCACCAACGAGTATTGGTATCGTCGTCACAGTGAGCTGAAATGCATTTTGAGAAACCTAGGAGCACCTACTTGGTTTCCAACACTCAGTTGTGCTGAGTATGCGTGGGATGACGTGCTTGAATTCTTGCGAGAAGCAAGCTCAAACATAAAGGACATCAAAGTGAAGACAGCTGTAGAACTTTGCTCATTGGATCCTGCAAATGATTGCTGATATTTCAACCATAGGTTTCAAGCCATGATGTCTTTCATCTGCAACAAAAGTAATCCCTCTCTTGGTGAAGTACCTGGTTTCTTTTGGCGCAAAGAGTACCAAGCAAGAGGTGTTGCTCATATTCACATGAATAAAAGATGCACTGAAATTTGCAACAGACTGTGCGGAGTCTGCCTTGAGTTTCATAGAATAGTATGTGACATGCGCCATCCCAAGAGACGGTGGTGAAAAGAACTTGAGACAACAAGTTCTACGATTTCAAACTTATAGATGCGGGAAGTATTGTCGTCGAAAACACAAATGTAAAGGAAAATTTTACGAGATGTTGTTTTGGATTTCCATGACCTGTTATTTCTGTAGGAAGAGTCAACAGTTTTTTGTTTGCAGTCGGACATACACTGACACGGAAATCACCCAAAAATACATACAATCTCAGAAGAGAAGAGCCTTCAAAGTATATTAATGACTACAACCCTGTTATTCTGAAGATGTGGAATGCAAATATGGATCTACAGTTTGTTGCAAACAACTGTACTGCTGTTACTCGCTATGCAACTTCATATATAACAAAATGAGAGAAAACAGAAATGAAAAAGATCTGGAAGGAGATTTCTGCAGAAAAGAGTCTTACCAAGAAATTGTACAGTTTCAGCTTGAAAATGCTTTCCCACAGAGAAATAGGTTCCCATGAAATAGGACCGCTTGAGCTTGGCTAATTTGTTCTCAAAGTCAAGAGGAATTGTATGGGTAAGTCTAGGCCTTGCAAGCAGTTGAAATAGAGTACTAAATTCTTTCCAAGAAATACAGTATCTCATGCAATTTGATCCAGAAAGTAGAGACATTCTGAAAACTAATGTGTTGGATACATACTACCCAAGAAGGAGTCCACATCGTCAAAACATGTGTTTCTATGAAGTACTTCAATAGTACACATATAGAAGTAATGAAACTGAAAACATTGAAGAAGGGAGCTATGCAGTACTTGGATCTGATGGTTGTTTGGGGAGACACAAAAATGGAAATCTAATCAACCACCGAAAGCTTAGGTGTCAAAATCCAGAGAGAAGAGAGTTTTTCTACTTGGCACTTTTGCAACAAGCCATGGCGTGCTGAATAAGATTTACTTGGACACTATGACTGTTACGAAGACTCTTTCAATGCTGTGAAAGACAGCATTGAGTGTTCAGTCTTTCCAACCTACTTGCAAATGTTGAAAGATGAGATTGAACAGGCAGAAACCATTGCTGCTGAAATAGCCAAGTAGAGTTCACAAAGCACCCAAAGTTCTAGACTACTGACTCAAATCCTCTTGGAGAACCAATTATTCAAAATAAAGTAGCTATAGCTATGAATGAGGTGGAGAGTGCAATGCAGAAAGCAAGAGAGGAAACTGTTCATTTCGAACAGTTAGTTGAACAAGTGAACGATGAACAGAAATACATTTTTATGAAATTAAAGGTAAAATAGAGCATGGATTTCTCCACGAGAAGAAACAATGTGAATGTTCTTCTTATAAGCCAATATTACTATACATCAGTGGTCAAGCTGGCACTGGAAAAAAAGCTTTCTAATTAAAGTTCAGACTGGTTTTCCACAGAAGACTACAGAATCAAATTTGTCATGTGTAGTAACAGTACCAACACGATTAGCTGCACATAACATTAAAGGGAATACTTTACATCACCTACTAATGCTATCTGTTGAACATGACAATAAACTGGAATACCAAAAATTATCCATTGAAGATTGCCATGAGGTATCTGGAGTATTATAGAAACTGAAGTTTTTAATCATTGAGGAGGTCAGCATGGTATCCAACTTAATGCTTGCTTTCATACACTTAAGAATGCAGCCGGATTTTGAGAACAAACTACAATGTGCTCTTTGGAGGAAACCATTTGATTGTATTTGGTGACCTACTGCAACTTACCCCCATAAAAAGACAACCTGATTTCAAAACACTTGTCCACAATGAAACAAGAAAATCACTGGGGAGTATTGGTAATGTAAATATTTGGTTACACTTTGAATACAAGGAACTAGTAAAAAATATGCGTCAAGCATCTGATGTGAGTTATTGAAATATATCTAAGGACATTAAAATAGGAGTTCTAAAAAGATGTTTACTGAATATATGGGATCCTACGGACCTGAATGGTAAAGAAAAAACGTGGGTGACTCTGGGCCTAATGGTGGCCAAACGGAATATCGCAAGAATGTGGGGGGCACAAGAGGCACCAACAGCGAACACGTGGAAAAAGAACATGGATTGGTGCATGTTAAGAGAAAAAACTGTGTATACAGCCCGGGGGTACCTGAAGAAATGGATGCAAATATGGGGCAAGTGGAATGTATATAAAGGTAATATTTGCACTCCGCCCTCCCTTCCCCTCCTTACATGAGGAATGAGAGACTCCTGCATATGTAGAGATGTGGTCAGCGAGGAACATATTTATGTTAAGAACAATTAAATAGTATACTGTACTAAAGAAAGTAATTGTATGAGTAAATGACATGATATTTGTATTGCTGCAATTTTGTCATCAATAAAAAGAGTTAAAAAAAAAATAGGAGTACTAACAAATGATAGAAAACGTGCTTTAGAAAGTCGAATTATCAAGAAACTATTTCCAACTAACTTTATAGCAGCAGAACTAATGTACAATTTTATTGAAGAAAAGAAATCCATAGTCTGTTTAATGCCTGCACTGCAAGAATGCTCCAAATTCAACAAACAATTACTAAAACTGCAGAAAGAAGAGATTTTAGAAATTACAGCTGTTGATAAAATGGAATATCAGGGAGTGACAATACTGCTCACAGAAAAACTACAAGCAAAATTAGATAATTTGGAGAAGTCTGTATCCAGGACTGCAGGATTAGAAAAGCATTTATGCGTGTGCACGAGCAGTCAAGTAATTTTAAGATGTAATTTAAATGTTGACGAAGGGTTAGTAAATTATGCAATGGGTCAAGTTATTAAGTTCATTAATTTTCCGAATAGAGGTGAGGTTGAATACTTGGCTGTATACTTTGATCAAATTGATGCCGTGAAGCAGATTGGACGATGTATTGTATGTTTTTTGCTAGCGAAAGACTTGTATGTGTGGCGTCAACAGTTCCCACTCTCTGTAGCATATGCTGTAACTGTCCATAACTCACAAGGTTTAGGTGTAGATGCAGCTTTTTAAATATTGGAAGTACTGTATTTTAAGAAGGAATGTCATTTGTAGCATTGTCACGAGTTAGAACATTGTCCGGTTTGTTTTTGATTGATTCTGATGATAAGAAAGTAAGTGCTGATGCAAACTGTGTAGGAGAGTACAATCGGTTAAGAAGCGTATACACTTCTCATTTAGGCCAATACCCTGTTTATGAGAAACAGATAATCTGTCCAAAGCGGAAGATTACAAAAGAGTGTACAGATACTGAAGAAAAGAAAGGACACAAGGACAAACTAGCAGCTGTTAAGAAGAGAAAACTGGAAAATGAAATGGAAATTATAGGTTGCCAGTTTGAAAACAGTTCAAGTGTCAACTACTATGCAAATGTTGTTCTCAATTACTGTTTCATTTACCACATCGAGTAAACCAAATTCAACAAAAACCAGATAAGAGATTGTGTTCTACACTGTTGAAGAAGGCTAACCAAAATATGACCTGCCCAAAATGCAGATCAGATGTTATGTCTATGTTGATCCTAACAACAACTGGAAAATACCTTATAGTAATGCTACAACGATGCAGAGCAGATGGTTCCAAATTGGAAACTCAAAGTACAGACTTCAAAGCTGGACAAATATCAATTTCAGGAAGAACATTTACTACTTTGGCTATCATCTTTCACGACTGAATTATTACAAACTCTGGACACTACACTGCCTATTAAAGAGCGAAACTGGATGGACGGAATGCAATGGCATCAACCTAAAATTCAAACCAAAATTTCCTTTCAAACTACCAAACTACTATCTTTTCTTTCTTCAACCGAAGCTCTAAGGAGGAATTCTGGATTAAAAAGTGGTGTACAGTGTTTCTTTTACATGGTTCATCTGTGTTTTAGACATTATTCAGCCTATTGGGCGTAATGTCTTTAAAAAGTTCCTCAAAATTCAACAGTCCTTGTATATCCCAGAAAGGAGTTAATACTGCATCTAAATACTACACTCTCTAATTAAAGTCTGAAACTGGATGGACATAATGCAATTATAGTAGCCTTAAGTTGAAAGCAAAAACTGACTTCGAATCTAAAAAAATTGTGCCCTTTAGTTTGTCCAACCAAACTTCTACGTACTATTTGTGGAAAAAAACTGCTGTGTGGGATTTTCTCTACATGGATCATCAGCGGTTTACACATCATTTGGCCTACCAGGGGTGATGTTTTCGAGAGGATCTCCAAAATTAGTTGTTTATTTTTAATTGTAGTATTGTACCACATACAATAATTTAAAAAATATTTCTCACGTAGGTTTGTTTAGATTACTGTAGTAAACCGAGAAAAAAAAAAACCTGAAACATGAATTGTAATGAGTACAATAGTGTCACTTATTTATTGTGATGTACTGTGCAGCTTTGTATTTTTACAATCTATATGATTGTTTTTTCCCCAATGTTCAAGGATGATGCTTCACACAAACCATCATTTATGGGGACGAAGTGTGAAAGATGAGAACAGTAATAAAGGGAAAATTAGATGTTTTACTATATTATGATTTAGTATGCAGTATAGCCAATGTGTATTGTTATGTTTCTATAATTTTGAAAGTGAAATACTAACATATATTTATTTTCTTTCTCTTTTTCTATAGTGGCTGGAGTTGTATGTGTTTAGATGTCTCAAAAGACCACAGAAATATTCCTTAGAGATACCTGTGGAGAGTTTAAACCATTTTGTAATTATAACTTGCAGTGTAGTTCCGCAAATGCACACCGTAAAACTATACACCAAGGTAGAGTCTTGTTTAGGCACTGACACATTCGCACATACACTGATTACACAACTCATACACCCACACACTCATCCATTCAAGCACTCACTAACCCAATAACTCATTGATACATGTACTAACACACGTCTCACTTACAAATACATCTAGTACTACATGATCTTACTTAGCCATACAGATATTCACGCACTTAATTACTTCCTAATACAGGTACAAAAATATACACTCAGTCACCTACACAGTACCTTATACAACCAGCTAGCCATACATACAAACAGTAACATACTCAATCACTTTTCCATGGAAATACTGATACACCCAATTACTCACCCATACAGCTAGAAACACATCGACTAACTTTTGTAAACAGTGATGCATACACGTACGTACTGTGTAGTCAAAACAGGGGACACTGTTCCTGAGGAGTGGTTCAGTGTGTCACCCACTCACTAAGAAAGGGGGAAGAAGGAAGGAAGGGAACCTAGGCCTAGAACCCACTAGTAGGAGGGAAGAGCAAGTCTTGCCTCTTGTTGCCCTCACACACCCCGAAGGATGTCATGCTTCATCATCGGGCGTTTGCTCCTCGTCTGGCCAGCGCTGCAATGCCCTACGGGTCCCCCGAAGGGTCACTTAAGCGGAGATCTTTTGAGAACTGCCGTTTGATGGATGCGGGTGTGTGGGGTGAGTCCTATGTGGACGGTGTTGAAGTGCGTGCAATGGTTTAAAACTGACTAAGGGTTACCAGAAAAGGTGTGTTTAATGTGACGGTACCCTTGTCAGAGTAAAAAACCCGTAGGTTAAATGTTACCCCAATAAGCGTAATGTGCCCAGGTAACTAGAAGGTCAACATGTTTCGCACCTGTGTGGTCACAGAGATCCGTGGCGCTTCATCAGGACCAGAAAAACATGGTGTGGTGTGATGTGCACGTGAGTAGTGAGTAAAAAGGGATAAAAACCCTCTGTAAGATCAGGGCAGGCCAAAACTGTGAACCCTACAGTTAGGCTACAACTAAATAGTTGATAACGCTCCTGATCGTGACCTAATGAGGGGAGGAGAAGTGCTCCAAGGGCTAGTTGCGCAGGGTACCCGCACCTTACCGGGAGCTTAGCTCGGGTGCCGGCTCATTAGCACCTACCCCGTCCATACGCCTGCCCGTATAGACACTCACACACTTAGTCACTCACTCATGCAGGCACTCACAGTGCCAGTCATTCAATTACACAACCAATGGCACTCCCACTCACTCACCCATATAGACACTCACACACATAGTCACTTAGTCATTCAGGCACTCAGACATCCAGTCACTTACCCATAGAGCCTCTTACACAACCAGTCACTCACTCATACAGCGTCTCACATACCCACTATTTCACTCATAGAGTGGGTCACACCCCCACTTGTTGACTCAAATAGCAACTGACACAGTCACTCACTCTTGCAGCCACTTGCACATGCAGACACTCACCCAGAGTCACTCACACCCAGTCATGTATCCCTAGAACCATACACATACCCAGTCACTCACTTATACAAACACTCACCCACCTGATCACTCACTCATGCAACCACTCAGACACCCAGTCACTACCCTAAACAGCCACTTACATAGCCACTCACTTACATATGCAGCCACTCACACAGGTACTCACTCACTCATAGAGGCACTCATTCACTCACTCACCAATACATCCTCCCACGCACCCTCTCACTCTCTCATACAAGCACTCATACACTCACTCACACACTCATAATGCCACTTACACACTCACTATCTCACTCATACAGCAGCTCATACACCCACTCGTTTACTCATAGACCCACTCACACACTCACTCACTCACTTACTCATACAGTCACTCCACATTAATACAGGCACTCATCCACCCAATCACTCACTCCTACAGCCACTCACTCACCCCTATAGACACTTACACACCCAATCACTCACCCATGCAGTCACTAACACACTCAGTCACACATTTATACAACCACTCCTCTTTATATATACACAGACATACAGTTTAATTTTTGTAACCATGAAAGGCAGTTCTGACAAGAGCCTTTTTTCTTCTTATTTTTCTGGAACTGTGTTTTTTAGTTTTTCTTTGATGTTCTAACATTTTGTACCTTTTTGTATTTTTTCTAAAAATAAAATAGCAACAAGGAAAAAAACATTCTATCCACAAACACAAAAACAGTGGAAAAACTGGTGAAACTTATAAAAAAAATGAACAGCTATGTTTTTTTGCTGTATCCAAAATCACATCATCAGACTGCTCGCCGGCTGTGAGGGTAGTGTTGCAGTCAAGGCAAAATTTCCCAATGCATTTTAATTCACAAGCTATTTGTGGCAGCCGCCTCTCCACTACCGCAAGTACTCTCTCTCCAGGAGCAGGTGGTGCAGCCGTAGAGGTTGATGGCCCCTCTCCAGCTCTCCCCTTCTGTGCCCTCTTGAGATTGTTCTTATGATAAAATTTTAAGTGGTACACATACTTGTTGTACCACAAGAATATTTTTTTGCAGTGCCCCTTGATAGGGTTTTGTACACAAGGTGCACTTTGCAAATTTTGCCACTGTGTTAGATTCACCTGATGGGATAGTGAAAAAATCACAAGCTACACTTTGTCACATGGCCGGTACCACCTGGTCCTCAGCTTCTTGATGGAGTTCCTGCTCCTCATCTCTTCCTGATGCCATGTTATTTTAGAAAAAATGACAAAAAATACAGAAACCAGAATTCTGCACTTAAAGAACACCACACCTCCTACAATGATCCTAATACCAACTGGAAGCTTCAAGAAGGAAGAAATAGGTGGGAACTTTCTTTGAAGGTTAATGAGAAGTGACTTCTACAATCATATCTCTTTGTTACTAGGTCACATGATATTCGCGAACACCGACGTCATCGCGATAACCGGCATTGTTGCGATGACGTGAAATACAATTAAAAAGTGGTTTGCATTTATATTAATTACAGAAATACAAGTTTAAACACTATATCAGTAAACAGCTGTTGTCAAACATTAATTACCATATGTGTATATATGTGTATTACACTTTTTCAAAAATACGCTATCTTCGCAACTTTCTGCGAAACCAGAACATACGTGCTGTGATATTTCGTGACCAAATCACAATGAATTTATGACGAATAAAACATTTCTAAAAAAAATACACAGTTATTAACCCACTAAAACAAATGTCAAGGAGAGATACAGAGAAATACGTAAATGGGTGGTCCATTATGCAGCTGTAGTGTACAATATGCAGTAGACATTTACCCAATGAGTTAGCACTTACTAATTGGTCAGTAGAAGGTACTGCAGTTGGGTAGACATTTTCAGAAAAAGTGTGGACTCATAGTCTAAAATGTGGTTCCATTCTGGCCCTGATGCTCATTTTACATAAATTAAACCTAAAAGGAAGCACTTACAAACATACTCATACCAGGTGCCCCTGCTGAAGCTCCACTTGACTAAAGTGCAAACGATCCTAACTTCTTGGGCTTGCGCATGCAAAGCAAATATGTTTCCCATTGTATTTCATGTTGAAAAATGATCTGAAATCCTTAATGGAAGTAAATGCATTGTTTATCAATTGGACCGCAATCTGAACTTGGGCCACTGTGGTGAGTGGTATCTTTCTTGTCATCTCCTGAGGAGAGCAGAGTCCATAGTTCTCCCATTTAAATACCCTAAGCATGCAAAAGTCCAAAACCCATAGCACCACTCACACACCCACTTACAGACCCACACAGACACTGAGAATCTCGCACTTCCACTCACAGACCCACACAGGTGCTCATACACCTACTATCAAAGGTTACAGGTTACAGTTATGAAAAACATTTTTAAACACCTTGCAAATTCACTGAAAAAAACAAAGGTTACAAGGACGTTATAGTTGGGAAATAGAATAAAAATTAACAAATCTATAAATTCACTGAAAAAAATAAATGTTACAGGGACGCTATAGTTAGGCTCACATTTCACTCATGCAAAGCCATAGAAATTCAGCAGTTATAGTTACCTGAGCTAACTATAACTTACACCCCCCACAATGCATTACTTATGATCTGACATATTACATCACTCATGACATGGTCAGTGACATCACAAATGGCATCTCAATTTCTATGAGTGAAATGTGAGCCTAACTATAATGACCCTGTAACCTTTTGTTATTCAGTGACTATATATAAATATATGGTCAGTGACATCACTGATGACATCACTAATGACATCGCAAATGACATCACAGCACTAGAGCAGGCAGGGAAGCCTCTGTTTGCTCTTGCTTGGCAGGTGCAATTTAAAGCTCCTGCCAAGCGAGAGCAAACAGTAAGTCCACTCCCAGCAGGCAGGAGCAGGAAAAATGCTCCCACCCGCTGGGAGATGACTTTTCATCTGTTTCGGGAAACAGATGAAAAAATTGCTCCCACACGCAGAGAGCAGCATGTTTTGCTGCTCCCTGCGTGCAGGAGCAATGCCGGCTCCCGCTGGAGGCAGGGAGCTAGCTGGGGCTGCGGGGGCATTGGGGCTCCCCCCACGGCCTCTTTGTAGTCTCGTCATCTTCTATATACTAGGATTCATGTTATCACAGGTTTCTGGAAGAAGACGCTCAAGGAACAATCATGTTGCTGAAATTAAATGCACACAAGGTCACTGGAGACATTCCCTCAAGGTCCATTATGGAGCTGTAGTGGAGAATTTGCACTAGACATTTACCCAATGAGGTAGCACTTACTAATTAACAAGTAGAAAGTTCTCCAGTTGGGTAGACATTTTGAGCAAAACTGTGGACTCTTGTTTGATAAACAGGCAGGTGAAGTTCCGTTCTGGCCCTGATGCTCATTTCACCCAAATTAAACCTCAACAGGAAGCACTTACAAATATAAACATAGCAGGTGACCCAGTTGAAGATCCTTCTGTAAAGGAAAAATGATCCAAACTTCTTGGGCTTGGAGAAGGCAAAGCAAGTGTGTTTTCTCGGCAATTCCACCTTGAAAAACGATCTGAAATCCTTGATGCAGGTGAATGCATCATTGATATATCGGAGTGCAATCTCTCTGCAGTGACTGTAATCAGTGGGTTCTTTCTTGTCATCTCGTGGTGAGAGCATACCCCATGGTTGTCCCTTTAAATTATTACGAGTATGCAAATGTGCAAAATCACTTAAAAGCTCTGCCCATTTGGCCGCGCACCGTCCACCTTAGCAGGTGGCAAAGGTCTTCCCGCCTTTTCCCGGGTTGATGGACATCTTACCAAAAGGCCCCAGGCGCGGGTTTAAGTGACACGTTCTTGATTAGAGGAATATGAGGACTTCACCACCAAACAAAAAAGCACTTACTTCATATAGTTAAGAGGAAGTACCCTTGTTTGGTGGAGATTCACCTCTTTGTATTCTCTTTATCTTCTATATACGAGGATTGATGTTATCACAGATTTCTGGAAGGAGACACTTGAGGAACAATCACATTGCAAAATTAAACACGCACAAGCTCACTGGACACATTTCCTTGTGGTCCATTACGCAGCTGTAGTGTAGAATATGCACAAGACATTTACCCAACAAGGTATCACTTACTAATGAACCAGTAAAAAGTTCTCCAGATGGGTAGACATTTCGTACAAAACTGGGGGCTCTTCTTGGATCACATTGCCAAAATTAAATGCACACAAGGTCACTGGAGACATTTCCTTGTGGTCCATTACGAAGCTGTAGTGTAGAATATGCACTAGACATTTACCCAACAAGGTAGCACTTACTAATTAACCAGTAGAAAGTACTACAGCTGGGTAGACATTTTGTCCAAAACTGGAGCCTCTTGTTGGATAAATGGGCAGGTGAAGTCCCGTTCCTGCCCTGACACTCATTTCATGGAAATTAAACCTCAACGGGAAGCACTTACAAATATAAACATAGAAGGTGCCCCAGTTGAAGCTCCACTTCTGTAAAGGACAAATGATCCTAACTTCTTGAGCTTGGCGAAGACAAAGCAAGTGTGTTTTCTCTGTAATTCAACCTTGAAAAACGATGTGAAATCCTTGATGCTGGTGAATGCATCGTTGATCTTCTGTAGTGACTCTGATGAGTGGGTGCTATCTTGTTGTCTCCTGGTGAGAGCAGAGTGCATGGTTCTCCCCAGTGCTTAATTTGTAAAATAATAAGTGCTCAAAGTTTTGCTCAGAAGCCACTACCAGCACTGCAGAAGGTCATGGGGCCGACAGCCAAGGCTGGGTAGTCTTGAGCGCCCTTCATGCATCTTTAGCCCAACACCAGACACTCCCTACCCCTCCATCTCACTCCTGCACGTTCTTTGTCATCTCTTCTTCATCCCTTTGTCGCAGTATTTCCATATTTCTCTTCGTCCTCCTTTCCCCTTTTGTGTTTGTCTCTCTTTTGTTCTGGGTCAAAGTGTGATGAGGAAAAATAAGTGCTGGTGGCCAGAAATTAGTGCTAGGGGCCACCCCCACCTCAAAGGCATCTCACATTGCCCATGAAATCTCTCAGCCAGCAGTGGGAGCCCTGTTTGTCTTTAAAACGTTATTTTACTTGTTTAGCCCTAGATGGGCTTCGAGGACATGGGTGTTTCCTCTGCCACTGACTGACTATCCTCGTAACTCTTAATATTAGCACAGTGACAGGACGGTCCTATTCAGTGGCTGAAGGAGCATCCTCCCACTTAGTTCAATATGCTTTGTTGTTTTTTACTTTGCCTTTCAGCATCTTGGCATGAGTCTACTGCACTCAGCACCGTCAGTTAAGGATACAGTGTCAGACAGCCCCCCCATCCTCAGCATTACAAGGCTCTACCCCGCACTGTGTAGGCTGCGGGGTGTACTTTACATCCCTGACATCGAATATCGGCGAGGCTTAAAACCGTTCTATAAGCTGCCAGTCCTGTACAATCTTGCTCACCTTTAATTTCTCCAGTAAAAGTTGTGTTGCACTCCGTCAGATCTGCATATCACAGGTCTTCATTTTGAGCAACATGTTCTTTCTTTCTGGCAAGACCAGTCATCAATATTATCTTGGCTCCTTTACTACTAAGTGCCCCTACCTTAGGACTTCCCTGATCTTCCAATCATACAAGATGAAACAGTAATCTTACCCGCCAGCCGTCAGGCAGTCACCCAGTTATATTAATTTTTAACAGTTATCAGGAATTCCGACCGCAGGTTAAGAAATTTATAGTCCCGGCCCTTTGAAATAAGTGTCGGTGCCGAGCACCGGAAACCACCGGCACAAATTAAGCACTGGTTCTCCCTTTAAATTACTACAAGTATTGCAAATATGGAAAATCACATGCAAGATCTGCCCATTTGGCCCCGCCCCTTCTACCTTAGTAGTAGGCAAAGGTCTTCCCTCCTTTTCCCATGTTGATGGAGAGCTTACCTAAAGGCCCCGCCCCCAGCGTGTTTACCGCTGATTTTGGTGATGTGTTCTCAGTGTAGAGGAATATGAAGACATTTCCACCAAGCAAAGAAGCATACAGTTAAAAGGAAGTACCCTTGTTTGGTGGAGATTCACCTCTTTGTAGTCTCGTCATCTTCTCTATATGAGGATTCATGTTATCACAGATTTCTAAAAGAAGACGCTCTATGAGCAATCACATTGCCGAAATTAAACGCACACAAAGTCACCAGAGATATTTCCTTGCTGTCCATTACTCAGCTGTAGCATAGAATATGCACTAGACACTTATCCAATCAGGTACCACTAACTAATTAACCAGTAGAAAGTACTCCAGTTGGGTAGACATTTTGTGCAAAACTGTGGTCTCTTGTTGGATAAACGGGCAGGTGAGGTTCCGTTCTGGACCAGTCACTCACCCAGCTACTAACACAGCCACACAGCAACTCAAACACCCACTCACATACCCATACAGCCACTCACACACCCACATAACCACTCACTGACCCATACAGCCTTTCACACACCCACTCACATACCCGCAAAACCACTCATACACCCACTCACTGACCCATACCGCCACTCACACACCCACCTACAGACTCATACAGCCACTCATGCACCCACTCACAGACCCATACAGCCACTCACAAACCCACTCACACCCACACATGTACTTGAACACCCATTCACAGACCCATACAGCCACTCAAACACCTACTCACTGACCCACAAAACCACTCAGACACCCTCCAAACTACTCACATGCCCACTCATACACCCATACAGACAGTCACCCACCCACTCACAGACCCATACAGCCACTCACAGACCCCGTCACTGACCCATACAGCTACTCACACACCCACTCACAGACCCATACAGCCACTCACACATCCACTCACAGACCCGTACAGCCGCTCACACACCCACTCACAGACCCATACAGCCACTCACACATCCACTGACTGACCCATAACACTACTCACACACCCACAAAACCACTCCCACTCCCACACCCATACACCCAATCACACACCCACTCATAGATCCATACAGCCACTCATACACCCACTCACTGACCTATACAGCCACTCACACACCACTCTTAAAGGTTATAGGTTACAGTCAGGAAATAAAATAAAAAAAACAAAAGGAATTCTCTAAAAAAACAAAGGTTACAGGTACGTTATAGTTAGGCAATAACATTAAAAACCATAGAAATTCACTGAAAAACCAAAGGTAACAGGGAGGTTATAGTTAGAAAACAGTGTGAAAAAACCTTAGAAATTAACTGAAAAAATGAAAGGTTAAAGAGACATTATAGTTAGGTTCAGATTTTACACACACAAAACCAGAGAAATTCAGCAGTTATAGTTACCTGGGCTAACTATAACATAAGTCCCCGCAATGCACTGCTTATGACCTCACATATTGCATCACTCATGACATGGTCAGTGACATCACTGATGACATCTCAAATTACTCACTGATGACATCATCCAGCAAAGTAAACTTCAATATACTTCATTAAATACCATTCAGATTTTTTTAAAGTGAAAAGAAGACACAGGTGAGGGACGTAAAGCATAGAACTCCCTGTTACCTTATCAACTACTAAATTCACTTATCATCTAAGAGACAGTTTTCAGCGGATAGTCCTGTCTCTTCTGAACCACTACTCTAAACACTAATGACCAAAGTAACACATCTAACCGTGTAGGCTAGTCTATTGCAAACCACAACAACACCATTTGTGAACTTGGAAAGAAGTTTTACTGAAAATGTCAGATTTATTCAAACCACTACAACATACAACTAGCAGAGAGGTCTTAGCTGACAGGCCACTGTGTCACACCCACTAATCAAATTATTCTTCATCCTGGACAAAGGTGTGAGCATTGAGGTGAGTCTGTTGTAAATATCTACTACACACAGCCATCACCCTAGAGAAAGGTCTTAGTGAACAGATGAATTTATTGCAATCTACTACTACAGTCATTCATCACAAGGAGAGGGGTCTAAGGAAATTATTCAGTATGTCATAAAACAGAACTATACTCAGCCATCACTGTGGAGTGAAGACTCAATGAACAGCTTAGACTGTCGCAAAGCACTACCGTACACATAAATCAGCAAGGGATATCTGTCAGTGTAGAACCTAGTTTACTGATAAATAGTAAACGCGCTTTGAAAACAGTATTATAGACCAGATGACATATGTTAGAAATAGTATAATTAATTAGTCATTCAGAAAGAATACTAATTTAACTTTTGCAGTAGCTTAATAAATATCTTTAAGACTCAAAAGCTTTCACAAAACACTAACACTCCCTGCATGATGTCATCAGTGATGTCATTTGAGATGTAATCAGTGATGTCACTGAGCATGTCATGAGTGATGTAATAGATCATAAGCAATGCATTGCGGGGGTAAGTTGTAGCTAGCTCAGGTAACTATAACTGCTAAATTTCTATGGTTTTGTGTGTGTAATATCTGAACCTAACTATAACGTGAGTGAATATATGTATATATTTCTATATATATATTCATTGAAAAAACTATGCATAATGAGCTTCAGGGCCCGAAAGGAACATCCCCTGCCTGTTTATCCAACAAGAATCCACAGTTCTACCCATCTGGAGTAGTTTATACCGGTTAATTAGTAAGTGCTACCTCGTTTATAAATGGCAGGTGCGTATTCTACACTATAGCTGCAAATATCTGCAGCGTCTTTCTGTGTGTTTCAGCAATGTGATTGTTCCTCTTGTGTCTTCATCCAGAAAGCTGTGATAACATGAATCCTCCTGTAGAGAAGACAACAAGACTAGAAAGAGATGAATCTCCACCAAACAGGAGTACTTTCTCCTAACTGTATGAAGCAAGTGCTTCTTTGTTTGGTGGAGATGTCCTCATTTTTGTGGGATTCAAGAACGCATCATAATTTTCTTCTGCATCAAGAAACAGATGTGCCCAATAGGCTTTTCTCTTTTTTTTTATATTCGCAAACTTGTCAAAAAAGCTGCGATACCTATATTCCGCTCCCATGGATATTCGCGAAATCATCGTGATGTTTAGAAAGTCTAAAAAACATATATACACATATTGTAATTAATGTTTGAGATCAGTAGGTTAATAATACGGTTCAACACTGTTTTATGCTAATTCCAGTAATCACGGTGGCGTTCGCGAATACGTCAGCGTTCATGAATATCACATGGCTATGGAAGAAAGGGATTTCATTGGACAAGACACTTTTCATTATTCCAGAAAAGAAGTCCCCATCCCGTTTTCTTTTCTTTAGAGTTCCAGGGTTGAGATTGGAGGTTCTTATTTCAGCACCTGCTCTTTTCTTCTTGAAAATTCATTTTGGAGATTTTTTGTAAAATTTTCCAATTAAATTTGCATCTGGTGGCACAAAAGATCCACAGCCACACCCTAATGAAGACAGTTCTTTGGAAGAGGGACCCCCATCAAAGCAGCAAAATATTGCATGGGAATTTTTCACCATCTCCTCTGGGCGGAAGAAAATGGTGGCAAAGCACATGAAGTGCTCTTTGTGTGAGAAGACCGCCTCCAGGGGTACATCAAAGAAATATTTGTGTGGCCTGACAAGTATGTTGAACTACCTGAAGACGTACCATTCCAACCACTTGGCCAGAGCCCAGCGGGAGCGCAGTGCAGCAGATGCATCAACATCAGGTGCAACACCCATTGCACCAGGGGACCCTATATCTACCAAGGTTCAGCAATGTCTTCCTGAGAAGTCCCCAGAGCTGCTAAGAATCAGGACATTTTGCTTGGACTGCAAAAAAGTCCTCACTATAGGGGAACAATCGGTTGCTGTAGGTAGCAAAACACCACAAGTGTTATTTTTTTTTTTTGAATGACACATGTATCCCCAGTTTTCAGCAAAAACAAATACAAAATGTTAAAAAAAAGTTCTGGAAAAAACAGAAAAAAGGGTTCTTGTTAGAACCAACTTTCTTGGTTTAAAAAAAGATAAACTGTATGTTTGTGTATGTATAAGAAAGAGTATGAGTGAGTGAGTTTCTGTGTTAGTGAGTGAGATGCTGTAAGAGTGAGTCACTGAATGTGTAAGTGTATGAGTGAGTGGGCGTGACAGTGGTTGTAAGGGTTTGTGAATAAGTGTGTAAGTGTTTGTATGGGGAGTGGGTGCATGAGTGGTTGTATTGGTGAGTGAGTGGGTATATGGGTGCATCAATTTCTGGGTGAATGCCTGTATGGATGAGTGAGTGGATGCATGACTGGCTGTATTGGTGATTGATTGGGTGTGTGAGTGGATGTATGTGTGTGAATGGGTGTGTGAGTGGCTTTATGACTTTGTGAATGATTGTGTGAGTGTTTGTATAGATGAGTGGGTATGTGAGTGGCTGTAAATGGTATATGAGAGGGTGTGTGAGTGGGTGCATGAATGAGTGAATGGGTGCGTGAATGCCTGTATGCATGAGTGATTGAGAGTGTGTCAGTGGTTACATGGGATACTGACTGGGTATCTTAGTGATTGTATGGGTGACTGAGTGGATGTATAAGTGGCTGTATGAATGAGTGAGTGGATGTGTGAGTGTCTGTATGGGTGGGTTAGTGGGTATGTGAGTGACTGGATGAGAGACTGAATGTGTGTGTCCTTAGCTGAATGAGGTACTGACTGGCTGTGTTAGTAGCTGTGTATGTGACTGAGTGGGTGTATGAGGGACTGTTTGGGTGAGTGAGTTGTTGCAGGGATTCTGCTCTAGAGCAGAACTATGCTTGGGACCATAGAACATCAGCATATAGGGACTGAGTCACCATACCCCATCAGTATCTATGGGTCCAAATCCGACTAGCTTATAGTGCCTCACTTGCCCTCCTATCCTTTCCAGAGAGACAAGTGATTTGGCACCCCAGAAAACAACACTCCCGACCCTCTCACTCGTAATTGTACAATAAGCAGAAAAGAGACACAAAGGAAGTTTACAATATTTATCTAAACTATTGTGCTCTAATATTCAATAACAGCGCCACAACTAGAAAACAAAACAGGTCAGTAATGTCATTAGCATGATTAGGAAACAATATACAATAAACTACCCTGCCATAGTATCTGACAGATTTGCCTAAACCCACCCTCACTACAAAAACTAAGTGATTATAGATCATAGATTATAGACCTCTGGGCTTAGTGGCAGACCCATACCTTAGCATACATAGATAGTTGTTCTACATCACAGCTGATGCAGTTCTCTCGTCTCCGAACCTTTGTTCTGTCTGCAAGTCTCCACTCTGTGTGTTTAGAATGGCATGTCCCAGGTTATATGACAAAACATGTTTTCAAAAACTGCAGCTGGATGTCTCTATTATGTCTAGCTGCTAGTGTCCGACCACAGAGAATAACAAAGAGCAATGTTGTTTGTCCTTGCCTAGGCTGTGCAGACTAAATCCCAGGAAAAAGACAAAATACAAAAATATGTGCTGACTATATGTGAGAATACAATGTGGCACAAAAACAAGTGTGATCTTTGGTTATGTGTGCAAAGCAAAAGCGGACGCCAACGTGCATAGTTAGGCTAACATAGGGAAAATTACAATGGCTATATAGGAAACACACGACACCCTCCCTTTGGTCAGGGCAATAGCATGACAAATAACTAAATAATATAAATGTGATCATAAGATAAGCAAACTCAAAGCATGTCCACTATGCATGGTTATACTACAAATCAGAAATATTTAAAAATTGAATATGTCAATTTTGAAAAAAGTGTTCAAATTATGGTGAGTCGGAGGAATCCATGATGTCACTCACAAATTCAAAGGCCAGGGACTCCAAGAAGGAGTCTGTCTCCGCAGAAGATGATTGGTCGACAGCCCAGGTCACAAGTTCCAGAGAACAGATATGATCCTCGGTCTCAGCCGATGCTGAGACAGATATCGGGTAACCTGAGTCCGTGTTATTAGAGCCAGTGTGTAGTGATCGATGTGCCGTTGCACGTATCTCCTGAAGAAGGGGTGGCTGATACCTCACATGGTGGCGAATCCACAATCCCAAGGGACAGCTTTGACAATGGGTCGATAAAGGACTCATCAGTAGTTCCATGTCCATGGGGGCAGGCGTCTGCTAAGTCAGGCAAATATCTAGTGCCCATTTGAAGGGGCACCAGAGGCAGTGCAACACAGATTGCACGCAGGTTAATCAGGCAGGTCGGAATGTTAGTGACCAATCAAGGTCTAGTTCTTGAAAGCAACAAGATTCCAAAGTATCGAAGCATACGATCACGACACTGCTGGAGCAGTGTTAGGTTCAGGGGGCTTGCAAATAGAACAGCGATTGTGGAGAATCAAAAATAGGATTAAAAAGCCGCAAATGAGGAATAACAGCAGCAGAAATCCTCTGAACATACTAGAAAAAAGAGAAAGCCGGTATTACTCCGAATATAGTTTGGGATGAAGTGACTAAGCCAGAGCCTATAACCTAAAGGAAATGTGCAAGACCGGCAGTGTTAGATGTGTTAAAAATTTGATTAATTAATTCTCCAAAATGTAGTGGGAGATTTGTGTTTAACAGTGTCTGTATCTCGCTGGATGTTCTGGCAACCTGTAACTCAAAGGCCTGTGGGCAGATATGAGAGCTATTCTTTTTGAAACAATAGTGCTTTCAGTCTGCTTTGTTTATTAAAGTCTTCCTTCAAAGTTGGACTGGAAGGCCATAGCGAGCTCTCAACAACTCCTTGCGTGGGGGGGGAAACAATTATTACAACATGGGACAGGGTGAGAAACCGATAAAATATATGGAATTCCTGCACACATTTAACCGCAGTTTTGATCATTAAACATGAAATAACTACCATTCGAAAGGACAGTAATATGCGGAAGTATTGCCGAAGCTGGTATTCCTTTAAAAAAACAACCCAAATTCACTACAGAAGAGTTACATGCACTGTGCATAGTAACTTGTTTACATACGTTTGATTGCCCGACTGAAGAGTAAGGAATACTTCCTTGCCAGCATGTTCACAATGATAGGAAAACGGAAGTGACCATAATTCATGAATAAAGCTGCCTCCTAGGGGTTCATATCTACCGACAGGGAAATGTTTCATGCAAGCAGTGAATTGAAATGTTGAGATAGGTAAATATATTACACAGTGTATTAAACATACTGCTGAAGATGTTACGGCTATAGTAAATGGGAGTTGCTCTAACTTCTCCAAATGCAGCATTGTATAGGTTGCTTCTTTCATTTCTATCAGTTGTTGTTTGCATGTCAAATTGAAAGGCAAAAATAAGGTACTGGAATTTAGATAACACCATGGGACACCCCCTTTCTTAAGTGTTTGAAGTGTCCAGCTAAACTGCATGATAGATCTAAGCTGACTTTGCCCATGATACAATGTTGACATGTCACTTTGCATAATATCAATAACAGACAACACAAACATTCAAATTATAAATGTGAGACAACAGGGTATTAATACTATTATCTACAACAGCAAACACTTTATCTAAATTGTGCTCATCAATTTGTCTTAAATGTGCATCAGCTTCCATTTGGGACAATTTCCAAATTTCATTATAGGTAGCATAAAAAAATCTTTTTGATCGTGGAGATTTAGGACCTAACAAAAAATCTGATAAGTCTATGTCTTCCGACAGAAGAGAAAGATGTTTTTTCACTGCAGACAGTGTGATATGTTCCAACCATTGTTGGCACAATATCCCCACTGAATAGGTGGTAACAATACCTGAATATTGTGAGTGGGAATATCGGGGGTCGGGTCTGCTTGATTTAAATCCAGGTGTGGAATTAAGAAAACAAGCATGACAACCATTTGTGTCTACTGGCCACAGTAACCAACCGTGAGCACCTGAAAGAGTGGAATTGAATGTACCATTCTAATTCTGCACCATTCTATTGAGTTGTTCTTCAGTGTAATTTGTCAAACTTTGCCAATTATTGAAGCGGACAACGGAGGTAATATTCGGGGCATTCATTCTTTAATTTTTGCCATTCCCAGACATGTAGTCTGCTGGACGGTGTCATTGAGGAAGATCATATGTGTTGGTAATAAGCATACTTGAAACAAGGTTACTGTTCCCTGAACTTGCCAAGGTTTGGTTCCGCAAATCGATTTCCGTTCAAACATGTCCATTCAGTAATCATTGCCTTTAAGGGCTAACTGGTTGACAAACGAAACTGTGTATATTAGCTTAGTCTGTGTAAGCATATATTTTTTCAGTGGGGTAGGGACTAATTTGAAATAGTAAGATGTAGGATCTGAAGTGTCATACCCTGAAAAATACGTGAATTTGCCTTTGTACGTTTTGGAAATCCCTTGTGGGGGAGTCAGACAATGTTCCCATTTTGTATAATTAAAAAGTGTATGTTGAATTCTGGCCCTGTGTTGGAAATGATGGCCATAATGGTGATAACAGTACATATCAGCATAACTAGCAGAATTAAGGTACAGGTCCTCTGATTCAAAAACAGTATACAATTCCAGCTCTGAGAGCATAGAATTTACAGTTTCAACATCCAAATCATCTGACTGTAGCCCAGGTACTACAACACCCACAGAAACTTTAAACAGATATGGTATCTGCAGGATCTCCGAAGGACCAAATATGTAGAATGGAACTTTATCCCAAACAATTCCCTCAGTTACTGGAATGGCTGAAATGTTCACGAGGGACAAGTCTCTTTTCAGTTTATGGGAAGAGGATGGGGGGCCAACACCCCATCAACCAGTTCCATAGCAGAACATTCTGGGGGGTAGTGGCCTTTAAGCAACAGGAAAAAAACAGTCACAAATCCAATCCACATAAAAAGAAAAACCAAGGAAAGTGTAATCCAACCATCTATCCAAGACGGGACTAGATAAGTGTGTTTCAACCATGAAATGAAAACACAGATCCACGCTGGAGGGGTGTTTAATATGAAAGAACTGTCTGAGGAAAAATCATCTCTATCTGTATAATGCCCTAAAGCACTTAGTTGAAAAACAGGATGCACCGGTTTTGTAACAGTACTTAAAAAATCCAACAGTGGTGGCTCCATCGATGGTGGATCTACATAAGACACAGTAGTAAGAAGAGTACTCACTTCGGTCGTATTGCCGATTGCAGACTCATTCTCCCCCCCCCCAGTCGGGGAGGAACAGCTTTGGTGGTGCTCACTAGCCTCAATGGAACATCCTGTGTAGTAGAATGGACACCCCGTGGCCTACTATTTAGGATCTGCCACATGGTGTAGTTTGACATGTTCAATGGAGACAAAGCGTTTGTCTTTAGAACCAGGAAGCAGTGGCAGGATCACCGTTCTTTTGCCTTGGACGCCAAGTACGGGCACTGGTGCTCGGTATGATGGTCTGAATTCCTTTTTAATGGCCACCTTTTCTCGAACAAGATCACAAATTTTTGTAATCCAGCCAAAAAGTTTAGGTTTCACATCCATACTCGAAGAATTGTTTGCTTGAGTGAGCATCACATAACTTTTGTAGATCCTGTAAGACAGCACGATTATCTACGTCAAAGGTCGCGGCAGCCGTCACAATGTCTGGATCTTCAAGGTCTGGAACATACATCTTGATGCCAAAAAGTACTGTATATGGGGTCTTCCCACCCAGGGATCTTTTAGGGAGGTTATTTAGAGATCATTGAACCCCGTATAGGTGATGGATCCAACTACGCCCAGTGCCTAATACTCTAGCTGTTAATGGCTGCTTTAAGTCACGGTTCATTCTTTCTACAACAGAATTGCGCTTGGGCCGATTTAGAGAAGATTAATGCACTTGTACACCCAGAGATGCCATAGAATTCCAGTGCGCTTTTGACGCAAAAGCCAGGCACTGGTCCGAGTGGAATACACTGCATTCATGTGTCCCGATAAAGACTTGCAGGTCTTTAAAAACAGTTCAAGCATCAGCCGAGCACTGTGGCTAAACACAGAGAAATCTAGAGCAAGAATCAACTACAACCAAAATAAATTTGAACTCAGTGGACCTCAGTGATCCAAATATATGCAGCTGAAAAGCTTGTTGGAAATCAACAGGTGTGTCTGCAGTGGACAAGCCACGGTGGAAGCTTTGTTTGTTGACAAATGTCACAACACAGGACATTTTTCTTGGCCTGTTGACATAAGGCGTGCCACCAATAACTTTGCTGTAGCAATAAAATTGTGGCCACCACCTCAGCATGTGCCGAAGCAACACCTTCATGTGCCGCTATCACTAAAGTAAGTCTGCAGGCTTGGTTGAGAATAAAACAATCGCCAACCCCTGCAATTGTTACAAAAGGGATGTTTTGTTCATTTAAGTGATAAGAATATTTAGAACGAAAGCCATTATTTCCATTAATGGCAGCCAAGATATCATTATCTATTTTAGTTTTAGAACGAGTAATTGCTGCAAAAGTAGCTGTGGTGACTGCAGATTTGGCTCCTTCATCAGCCAAGGAATTCGCTACAGTGTATTCATCCATTCGCTGATGACTCAACGTTTGTATTACAGGAGTCCGTGGCAACCTGTCCTTGCGGTCTGCCACCTTCACCCAAAGCGCCTTATGCTTGATTGTGTTACCTTTAGAATCTTTGAATCCATTTTGTTGCTAATAATGTGCATTATCATTAAAGGGCTGTACACAGTAATACGAATCACACACTATAAGTGTGGGGAATTCAGAATCCATATGTACAAGTACTAGAAGCAAAGCCGCCAGTTCAGCCAACTGCGCAGTGCAGTCACACCTGCGTGCGAGTTGTTTAAGGTTGAAAATCGCCATCCAACATAACACCAATAACAATAGCACATGCTGCAGAGTATTGCTGTTTAGAACCTATAGCAGTTTGGGCTGAACCGTCAGTGTTAACGATATATTTATTCTATTCATGTGGCAAAACAGAAGAGGGCATACGATAATCATGCTCTTACTGGAGAAATTCCTGGGTCTGTAAAGAAGGGTCGAAGACAAATTCTACATCAACAGCTGTTAAGGATGTAGCCCATTGTATCCATCTTGGATGGAGGGCTTTACCGTTTGAAATGCTAACTTTTGTGACAGTCTATAAGGCCGGCACAGGAGTAACAACAATAATGCGCTTTCCTTGTGCAAGTGGCCGATCTTTAAGAATAGCCACCTGCAGCGCAGTCAGCATTTTCGTTGTAGAAGCAAAACGCATTTCCGCATTGGAATATAAATGCGAATTATATGGTATAGGCACTGTTTTGCCTTCATTAAGCGTGATGTAGGTAAAGCCAATTGCACCTGGCAAAATACGGATGACCAGGTTCGTGGTATTGACGCATACATGCAAGTGGCGTGTTTCAAGCAAGTCAGACTGTAATGATCTCAGTGTATGTGTGTGTTCTGATGTCCAGTATGCAGCCAAAAAATTAGGGCATATTAATTCATAAAGTGATTTAATGCACTGTGCATACTCATGTATGTATGTTCTGCCAAAATTTAGAAATCCTTGCAGGGACTGCAATTTTTTGAGCGTGTTTAGAGGTTGCAGTTCTGCACATTTCTCCAAAAAAATAAGGAGTAAGGCTCTTTCCCTCATGCATAGGTTCATATCCTAGGAAAAGGACACTTCAGAAAAGCTATATTAGATTTTTTGAAGTTAAACTTATAGTCAAGGTCAGTAAATCCCAATAATATGCGATCTTCTCTGGCCAGGTGGGGATTTAATTCATTGTCCGTTAAGTAGATATCATCTAAGTAGGACAGTGCATCAGGGTCAATATCATGAAGAAATAACACAATGCGTGCAGCAAATATACCTGAGCTATTCTTATAGCCCATTGGGAGGCGTACATATCGCATTTGAAAACCAAGTGCACTAAAAGCGGTCCAATCTCGGCTTTCAGTAGCTAGATTGGGGCTGAAAAAACCATTATCCAATGTGGTTTTGTAGGGACTACATTGTTAATCAGTGCCGTACTGTGTGTGTTTTCCACAGCAAATGTGCGTTTATGACTGTTTAAATGTCTGTAGTCTAAGACAATGCGATAGGAATGATCCGGTTTTTAAAAAAGGAAAAAGAGGGGTTCAATTACTCCCTGGTACTCCAATTGGAAATATTTCTTTAACGGGTGCTTTAGCATCTAGTTTAATGGGGTATTGTGGTTGCACTTGAGGGCTGGACTGTAGGGGTATAACATGATAAGGAGAATCCTTATCCCAGCCGACATGATTGTGATCGAGGGCAGGGGCTAGTGCAAGTGAAGTACTGGGTTTTATTGGACCCAGCGGTGCCAGGGAACACACCCAATGACCTCGAGTTCTTCCTGTCTCAGACTACAGAAACACAGAGTCTTCTTGGTGGCTTCAAAGATCAATTTATTGGCTGCAGCCAGCAATAGGTATCCTAGAAGTACAACAATGTGTATGTTCTCAGGAGACTGCTTTTTTTCATGCAAACCAGCTATCTCTTTTATACAGAATATTATGCTTTAGGCAAACATTCCTTATTTTTACAGTGAGTCATTCACATATTTCTTACAACAAAAAAAACAGATTCATGATGACAAGCCCATTTTCAGTTTGTCCAGCCCACAACCAAATACCCAGTGAGGCCCAACACCTGCAACAGATATAATCTGGACCCCTAATAAAACCGGGCACCTCCTCCTCGTAAAGCAGGTCATAAAGAAAGAGCAGTGACAGGTGTGAATAAGATTTAGATATAGATGTGTGCAATGAAGGGTTTATGGCATGCTGCACCTGGGCCCCTAATCTCGATCGGCCACTGGGAACTAAAACTGGCCGAACAGGTTCTGGCTCTGGACAGTGGAGTCAGCTTGCCCAGGTCACTGAAAGTGTACGTGTCCCCTAAGGCGCGTTTTGGCTTTAGTCATTGCCTTATGTGAGGGCAACCACAAAATGGCTGCCGTACACAAAATGGAACCCGAGGGTTCACAAGGGAATCGTTAATATTAGAGTGATCCCGTCACTCGAATATGACGCAAATACTCAGATATAGCATACCTGTCATTACCGGTCTGCTGATACCAAAATCGTCATGTTACAATGATGTTAATGACACAGGTCCAGAATTTTCAGTACCACAGACCCTCCTTTTGCCCTTACATAGGCAATTTACTTACACTCATGCTAATCTGAGTCTAGGTCTATGTTCATGAATTCATTGAGATGTTGCTGTAGCATCGTCCTATTACTTAGCTCGTCCCTTGATACAGGTTTCCTTACACATGATGTAACACATAGGCCGCATATGGCAGGAACACACTGTATGCACAGACAAAACAGGAAAAGGATGGCTAGAAGTATCCCAATGACCATCAGAACTTTCCATCCCCAGGTGGATAACAGTTCCCAGAACCATCCCATCAACGACCAGTCTCCTTCATCTATATGGATGGATTCAGAGATCCTATGTAGTTTGGAGATGGCCTGGTACACTGTTGGAGCGTTATCTGGAATGAAAATGCAACAACTGGATTGGATCACTCTACATCCCCACCACGGTCTGCAAGTATGATGTCTAACGCGACCCTGTTCTGCAGGGTCATAAGGCGGTCCGACTGGAGCTCAGCAGTCAAATTATTAAGGGCACCGACAGTTTCGACTATGGTGGATTCAACCACTCGCGTCAATTGCCTCACATTCCTGTTGTTAGCCATAGGTCCCCAGAACGGCAGAAAACCCCTAAAGAAGTCTCCCGCTTCTTGTCCTGCAGTGTCTTCCTTGCTGAAGACACCCCTAATTCTTCTTATCTTATGGTAATCTGCCGCAGCTGTGTAGGTGGGAGGCAACAGGAATGAAACGAAGCATGTGCCCGAGAAGTCAGGGGGCAACCACGTGTAGGCCCTATCATGGCAGATAAAGTAGGTACCCCTAGCTGCTAAGAACAAAGGGGAAGTCTGAGACGCAAAAATATACGTTTTAGTGCAGATACTCTTCCCTAACTGAGCTCTTGGATTCTTGCCATTACCTTGCAGACATAGATGACCCTGATGGGGTACAATCCAAATTGGAGCGGATCTTTTGCTTGCTGGTTCTCGCTCAGACTCGCTCCATATCCAGTCACGTTCCATCCAATATACGCTAGTGTCTCATCTTCCGGGATAGTTTCGTAGGAACTAGTTCCCCTTATCATGTCGACTATCCCCTTAACTAGAGCACTATTCTTTGGGTTGTCTTTGACGGAACGTAGGGGGTGGATTTCGCGAGCATAGATGAACATCGTTCGGTATGCCCACACAGAACCATTGTAGCTGAATGGCAGCACTAGGTAGGGAATACCTTTCTCAGTAGTATGAGGCATAAGGCCACACACCCAACAGTTGGTTCTGTTCACTACTAGCTGGTGTTGGTGTAAGAGCTGAACAAAGGAGTTGTTCATAAACTCTAATCTTCTAACGGACTCGTGTTCAGGTAGAGGGTGAAAAGAATGTGAGGAGATAGTAGAGGAAGGCATGGGCTGTACAGTGGGTGCAGATGTCACTTGAAAAGAGAATATGATATACCCCACTAAAGACATCATTAGACTAAGTAAAATACAAAGACACATAATTAGAAAACATTTTCTGCTCATGGTTGCACATATTTTCCTCTTGAAACTTATTCTTTCAACAGGTCTCTCCATCTGAAAAGGCTCCATCCTCTAACGTGCTGTTCGCGGCGGTTGGTTTTCTTCACTTGAGAGTGTTTCTGAATGTCCCAGGGAACGCCCTAGAACAAACCAGACCCGTAGACCTTGTGTCCGCAGGCTACACACTCAAGTCTTTTCACCACGACCCTACAGCTGAACCCGGATGGTGGTTCAAAAACAGGTTTTCGGATGGGAGGACCAAAATTTCATTTTATTTGTCCATGACTCTCGGTCGCAAGTTATAACGGCTTTTTCCAGGCAATGTCTGGTCGCAAAACAAAAGTTCAGGCTCAGTAGTGTCCAATCGAAGTGGTGATGGTATTGCTCTTTGGAGAAGATCGTCACTTTCTCGCTCAGAATTTGTCCCTGTGACGCGTGCGTCACTAAAAGGAGAAAACGAGGCACTGTTTCAGTTTCCGAGTCAGCAATTCCCTCCTGGACCCACCGGTCATATGGTAGAGGCAAAGGGACCCTCTTACAGTGTACGCCGTGGATCCAGTTTTTCTTCCCTTCTACTCGCACTGCAGATCTTGTGGACAAAATCACCAAATAGGGGCCAATCCAGCGGGGCTGATCGTTCTTTGTCCGCTGAAAGTTCTTGATTAACACCCACGATCCGGGATTGATTGCATGCCCTGGATATTTAGAAGCCTGAGGCAGTGTATTATGAACCTGTTGGTGTAAAACACGCAATTTAGCCGTCAAATCATGCAAGTAATCAAGCAGTACAGGGTGTTCAATCTCGCTGAATTTCGTTGGCCTCGGCACTCCCCATATGTTAGCCGGGCGACCAAACACTATCTCATGAGGACTAAGTCCTACTCGGGAATGTACGGTCATCCTAGTTGACAACAGTGCTAATGGCAACGCATCAGGCCATTTAAGGCCAGAGCTTGCTTGTATCTTGGCCAGTTTTAGTTTAAGAGTGCCATTATAGCACTCAACTAATCCAGCTGATTGGGGATGATTTGCAGCGTGAAATTTCTGCCGGATTCCTAAACCTTCACACACTCGTTTCATCACTTGACCCACAAATTCACCCCCATTATCACTCCACACCATTCTCGGCAAACCAAACCTAGGGAAGAACTCTTTGAGAAGGGCTTTCGCTGTGGACAAGGCAGTATTATCTTTCAGAGGATATGCCTCTACCCATCTTGAAAAGGCACAAACAACAATGAGTACGTATTTCAAATTGTTGCACCTCTCCATGTGGATGAAATCTAGCTGCAAAACCTCGAACGGATACGTTGGAGGCGCAAAATGACCAGCTGGAGTTGGGGTTCCCTTACCAGGATTGTATTTCAAACAAACCATACAATTTTTGACCACATTCTCTGCACATTTGGGAATTCCAGCATTTTGCCACACTGGAGCCAATAACTTACAGATTCCTTTCACACTGATGTGGGCCATCCCATGTGCCATTGTAACCACTGCAAGCACATATGTATCGGGTAACAACCATCGCTGATGCTCCGACAATTCAACCCAACAACCATTTGCATCCAATTTACCCGTACTCTCTCTCCACGTACTTAATTCCTTCTCCGTAGCTTCAGCTTGGATGGACTTCACACTCTCTATCGTATCTTCACACATTCCAACGTCACCAATCCATCTTGCAGGGCCCGCAACATACATTCGACTCATCACATCTCTTGCTGTTTCTTTCGCAACTTCATCAGCAAACATATTACCGCGACCAACGTCGTCAGTGATCTTCTTATGTGCACTGCATTTCACAATCGCGACTTGCAATGGCAAAGTAAGTGACTCCAGGAGCTCATTCACCAATTGACCATGCTGTATTTTCGTACCGTGAGACGTGAGGAACCCACGTTCCTTCCACAAGCGTCCAAAACTATGGGCCACACCAAACGCATACTGGCTATCGGTATATATGGTCACTTTCATTCCTTTTGATAATACACACGCTCTCATAAGTGCAGTCAACTCTGCTGCTTGAGCTGAATTATGTGGGATACGTGCAGTTTCAACAATCGTATGTAAAGTCGTGACAGCATATGCCGCAGTCGTATCACCATTCGGAAGCTTGAAGCATGACCCATCCACCCATAAGGTACCATCACACATTACAAGAGGAGTGTCCCTAAGATCTACTCTCCCTTTCGTTTCTTCTTCTGTCCTAAGAAAGCAATCATGCTGTTCCGGAACATCTGTCTTTGTTATAATTGGCAACAATGTAGCTGGGTTCAGCGTGTTGCATTTTCTTATGTGCACATGGCTCGCTAAAAGTGTCAACTCGTAACCTGACAATCGAGCACTAGTTAAGTGCTGTGTCTTGGTCCTGTTTAACAAAATATCCACTGCATGTGGGACCATCACGACCAGCGTATTATTCATCACCAAACCAGCAGACTGTCGAATAGAAACAGCTGCTGCCGCTGTGGCTCTCAAACAACTCGGCAACGCTCTAGCTACCGGGTCCAAAATCGACGAGAAATATGCACATGGACGTTGCTTGTCCCCAAAAGACTGTGTTAACACTGATAATGCACATCCTTCTCTCTCATGGACATACAGCGTAAAGGGCTTGCTGTAGTCGGGGGTACCCAACACAGGAGCCGAACACAATGCATCACGCAATTCGGAAAAACTTTTCTGACAATCTTCGGACCAAGGAAGGGGATTCGGCGTGTCTTTATAGGTCAATGCTACCAAAGGTTTAGCCATCAATGAAAAATTCGGTATCCATTGTCTGCAATAGGATGTAATACCTAAGAAAGCACGCACTTCTCTCTGTGTCATTGGCACACTTAATTTTGCAATTGCCTGAATTCTTTCTGGGGTCAATCTTCTTCCCTCTTTCGATAAGAGGTGACCTAAATAGGTCACTTCTTGTCGACAATACTGTAACTTGGAAAGAGACACTTTGTGGTGTAAATCAGACAAATGACGCAACAATGACAAAGTGGCTTCTTTACAAATCTCCTTAGTATCTGCAGCAACTAACAAATCATCGACGTACTGTAGAAGGGTAGCGCCATCAGGTAACACAAGAGTGTCAAGCTGAGACTTCAGAGCCTGACTATAGATAGAAGGACTTTCACAAAAACCTTGAGGAGCTCTCTGAAATCGGAAGCTTTGGCCTCCTAAACAGAATCCAAAAATATCCCTGCTCTCTACGGCAATAGGGATGCTGAAGAAAGCATTCTTCAAGTCAATCACCGAGAACCAAGTGGCTGAGGCTGGAATCATTGTCAGTAAAGCAGTGATATCGGGAACGACTGGAAACTGTGGCACAACTATCTTGTTTACCTCTCTAAGATCAATCACAAACCTGTAAACAGGTGGCTGAGAAGAGTCAGTACGCTTCAAGACAGGTAAAACAGGACTATTGCAAACATTACCTCTTGTCTCTTCAATTACATTTTTCTCAATCAAATCATAAATGATCGCTAGCAACGCTTTTTCACCTTCATTAGAGATCTTGTATTGGGGAATGCGCGGCATTTTAACATTGGCTTTCAACGTTACAACATATGGCGGTATTTCCAAAAGACCTACATCATTGGGACCAGTAGCCCAAAGAATATCAGGGAGAAACGACAATTCTGTTGGAAGTTTGTCCTTTGACAAATATATTGGTGAAACCACTGTCTTACCTAATGTGAGTTGTACTCCCGAAGGAGAACAATACAATGTCGCATACAATCTTTTCAGCAGATCCAATCCTAACAAGTTCTCACCACAACCTGTCGTTAGAATAAGTGGTGCTTCGATTTCACAAGGTCCAACAGAAAGAGACATAGGGCTAGAAATCGGGTTCCTAACCGGGGCGCCAGAAAAACCTACTGAAACATTAGTTTCGCCAGACAAAGGTGCGCCAGGGAATTTAGAGTGCATAATAGAACTCTTTGTAGCACCAGTATCCAACAGAAAAGGCTCTGACACACCTGATGTAATCACCTCAATATAAGGTCCACTCTGATCTACTGGAACTGAAACAACTCCCTCTCTTTGTCTATGGCTGTCCTAGCAATCATCACCTTCCATACTCTCACCTTCTGCATAGTAGTCATCAGCATAGTACTGAGTCGTCCTACCAGACGCGTTATTCTGCTGATCAAAACTATTCATTGAATTTTGAGGAGGAAATGGGCGCGCGTTCTGGGTGAAATTTCCGCGTCCTCTAGCTCTAGGTGCTTGTGGAACACCTCGACCTCTTGCGCCAGAAATACCATTCATACGCTGCAACAAAATAGGGCAATTATATTTAAAATGACCTTCTTCCTTACAATATGAACATTGGTTAGGGCCTATCAGAGCACGTTGTTGAGGATACTCAAACCTTTGCGAATTCCTCTGATACTGTTGAGGTTGCTGATAGTCACGCTGATTACTACGAGGCGGATACGCTTGTTGTAAAAAAGAACCTTTGTTTTTAACTCTTTAGTTTTCTTGTCTGCTCTATCTTTCTCATCTTTATCTCTATTTTCGTAGTATTGTGCAGTAGCCAATATCTGTGCTGAAGAGGAAACGGCCCAAGAACTCTCTGAATCTTTCAATTTTTTACACAATTCGGGTAGCAAATTATGCACAAACTTGTCAACAAACAACCTTTGACCACCTTCTGTACTCATATCCTGACCACTGTGGTCGATAAATGTCTCTTCAAACCTAGTGAAGAAGTCAGATACACTTTCCTCCTTCTTCTGCTTGCATGCAGACAATTTATCCCAATTTACACGCATTGCAGGCATCAAAGTCTTCATGTAAGTAACGATCCTACCAGGGAGGTCTGCTACTAAAGGCTCTGGTTTAGCACCGCCTACTTGTCTGTCATTTGCCGCATTGATATTAATCCATGTGTCCCCTAACTCCGGCGCATGATCCGTGTGACGGATCACTCTCCATAAAGGCTGTGGGACCACATTTCCAAACAACATGTCTATATCAGCTAAATTCATAACACAGGAGTCTGCAGTCTGTGATAATTCCTTATAATAACCTGCAGGGTTTTTACGGGGGTCGGGTAGAGTCTGCTTAAGAGCCAGGACTTCAGTTCGCTTCCATGGAACATGTACCCACACACGTTGAAAATGAGGCTGAATAGGTGGAACAGCATTTAGGTCTCCTTCTTTCCAAACTGGGGGAACTTCTCTCATGGGATACTGTCTGACCTTCCTTTTAACAGAGGGTTCTGGCTCAAACAACAGTCGAGAAATACCCTCACTCCTAAATGATAATAATGTCGCAACTGCTTTCTCAATATCGGAACCCACAATCGTGCCTTTGGAAAACTCAAACCGTACACAACACAACTCAGGCGGATTGGCCTCCATATCACAATCTTTTAATCTTTCAAGAAGAACTTCGCACATTTTGTCAAAAACATATCTCTGTTTCGGTGCTTGCCATTGGTGGAAGACATCCATAACAGACTCTAACTCATATCTTGTAGGGTCAGTGACCCATTTATGCGCCAAATGATCCAATACTCCCTTCTCTCTAGAATCGGGCAATTGGCTACGCAATTGTTTACGCTCTAAAACGGGGGTCGTAGTCGGTGACCCAAAGAAAGGAGACAAAATACTAGTAACAGTGTTTGTCATTCTCTGTCGGACAGAAGGAGAAGTTGACAAATGAACAGGAGGAAAAACAGGAGGAGACAAAGCAAATGCAGAGGCAGTGTCAGAAGGGATAGTGTGGAGGGAAATAGATGCAGGGGGCAAAGTCATAGGAAGTAAAGATGGAACAGGTAGTAAAGGTGGCAGCCCTTGAGGGGGCTGCGCCATAGTAGTAGGTGCCAACTGAAAAACAGCTGGTGGTTGTGGAAGAACCGGAGGTACAACAACTGGGAGTTGTACAACTAAAGGTTGCGGAGGTGCTGTAGCACTCTGCGCATAAGGAGGTGGTGAATTCAACAAATGAGACATTAAAGGATCCTTCTCAAGTTCCTTCACTGTATCTTGCTGAAGAGGTGGCAAAACTGGATAACATTTATCAATTGCCAATTTACGTTGCCTGTGCAGCTGTTCACTCGCTTGTTCCTCTTCATCATCCTTATACTGCATAGCAGCTTGCATTATTGAAATACCCTTTTCTCTTTTATTCTTCTTTACTAATTTAATTTCTTTCTGTTTGGCTTCTTTTCGCCATAGGCGGAAAGAGTCAAACATCGCCGGCCGGGCTTTCTTCTTAAAAAGTCTAACCTCTAAATTATCCAGAATTTCGGTGTCAAAACTACCATATTGGGGCCACTTTAGGACACCATCTTTCCTTGTGTACCTAACCCATACGTTATTATACGTGATAGGGCCCACTCCATGCTTCACGTAGAGCTCATAGGTTGGAGTTCCAATTGGAGGAACCGGACACGAGTCCTCCAATCGGGAATCCTATTACAACCAAGACAAAACAAATTTCCAAGTCTGCTAAGACCAGGCATCTTCGCTCACTAGTCTAGCTTCAAACTTCAAAGGATTATCGAATACGACAGTCTCGTGAATACACGAGTCCTTCGGCTTTGGTACTTGCAAGTTCCAAATCAAAAGATCCTAACAAATCAAAGATCCCATGGGATACCCAAAACTAAGAACCAAGACTAAGGACTGGGAGACGCTCCACTTATACTTAACTGAGGTATCGATGACGTCACCAGAAGACTCGTCTATTGTCTCGCTCTACAAATCATAAAAGGGTCCAAGACAGGGCGATAGTCAGGGCAGCAGTCCTTCGTAGCCGTCGGGACGCGGGGAACCTTGCAGCAAAGACTTTCGGACCACGAACGACATACAGGGGTCGATGAAGTGGTTGGCCTTCCTCCAGAATTTTACACGAAGCTCCTCACGACCTCTGGCTTGGACCGGTACCGCTGAAATCGCCCCACGTTGGGCGCCAATTGAAGTACTGGGTTTTATTGGACCCAGCGGTGCCAGGGAACACACCCAATGACCTCGAGTTCTTCCTGTCTCAGACTACAGAAACACAGAGTCTTCTTGGTGGCTTCAAAGATCAATTTATTGGCTGCAGCCAGCAACAGGTATCCTAGAAGTACAACAATGTGTATGTTCTCAGGAGACTGCTTTTTTCATGCAAACCAGCTATCTCTTTTATACAGAATATTATGCTTTAGGCAAACATTCCTTATTTTTACAGTGAGTCATTCACATATTTCTTACAACAAAAAAAACAGATTCATGATGACAAGCCCATTTTCAGTTTGTCCAGCCCACAACCAAATACCCAGTGAGGCCCAACACCTGCAACAGATATAATCTGGACCCCTAATAAAACCGGGCACCTCCTCCTCGTAAAGCAGGTCATAAAGAAAGAGCAGTGACAGGTGTGAATAAGATTTAGATATAGATGTGTGCAATGAAGGGTTTATGGCATGCTGCACCTGGGCCCCTAATCTCGATCGGCCACTGGGAACTAAAACTGGCCGAACAGGTTCTGGCTCTGGACAGTGGAGTCAGCTTGCCCAGGTCACTGAAAGTGTACGTGTCCCCTAAGGCGCGTTTTGGCTTTAGTCATTGCCTTATGTGAGGGCAACCACAAAATGGCTGCCGTACACAAAATGGAACCCGAGGGTTCACAAGGGAATCGTTAATATATAGGCACTGTTTTGCCTTCATTAAGCGTGATGTAGGTAAAGCCAATTGCACCTGGCAAAATACGGATGACCAGGTTCGTGGTATTGACGCATACATGCAAGTGGCGTGTTTCAAGCAAGTCAGACTGTAATGATCTCAGTGTATGTGTGTGTTCTGATGGCCAGTATGCAGCCAAAAAATTAGGGCATATTAATTCATAAAGTGATTTAATGCACTGTGCATACTCATGTATGTATGTTCTGCCAAAATTTAGAAATCCTTGCAGGGACTGCAATTTTTTGAGCGTGTTTAGAGGTTGCAGTTCTGCACATTTCTCCAAAAAATAAGGAGTAAGGCTCTTTCCCTCATGCATAGGTTCATATCCTAGGAAAAGGACACTTCAGAAAAGCTATATTAGATTTTTTGAAGTTAAACTTATAGTCAAGGTCAGTAAATCCCAATAATATGCGATCTTCTCTGGCCAGGTGGGGATTTAATTCATTGTCCGTTAAGTAGATATCATCTAAGTAGGACAGTGCATCAGGGTCAATATCATGAAGAAATAACACAATGCGTGCAGCAAATATACCTGAGCTATTCTTATAGCCCATTGGGAGGCGTACATATCGCATTTGAAAACCAAGTGCACTAAAAGCGGTCCAATCTCGGCTTTCAGTAGCTAGATTGGGGCTGAAAAAACCATTATCCAATGTGGTTTTGTAGGGACTACATTGTTAATCAGTGCCGTACTGTGTGTGTTTTCCACAGCAAATGTGCGTTTATGACTGTTTAAATGTCTGTAGTCTAAGACAATGCGTTAGGAATGATCCGGTTTTTAAAAAAGGAAAAAGAGGGGTTCAATTACTCCCTGGTACTCCAATTGGAAATATTTCTTTAACGGGTGCTTTAGCATCTAGTTTAATGGGGTATTGTGGTTGCACTTGAGGGCTGGACTGTAGGGGTATAACATGATAAGGAGAATCCTTATCCCAGCCGACATGATTGTGATCGAGGGCAGGGGCTAGTGCAAGAGCCCACTAAGCTGCATAAGCTTGTTTGACTTCTTCAGGGACAAGAGCAGAAAAAGAAAGAAGACTGACATCCTCTCCTTGGGGGATGCTCGTACAAACGGTGGGGGCCTATCGACCTCTGCCAACAGGATGTCATAAAACAAAGTCAAATTTTCCCAGAATATTGCTGTAATGGTGCATTGTGCGTCACTTTCTATTTGAATATGTAAATGATACAGTCTATCTTGAGGGGCTACACGTCTATCTACAGTTTCAACTGTAACAAAAGTATTAGTTGCTCTCGCTACCAGAAACTCCTGGAGATTCAGGGGCACTATGGTAAATTCTGTTGCGCTGTTGAGAAGACTCACCGCCCAACTCCTGTTCAGGAGGAGGGTTCTTAGCGTCTGTGGCATATTTAGTGGTTAAAGACGCAATTTTATTTTTCTGAAACTGAGCTCAATATTGATGAGGTCTGTCTGTTATCTTCATGTCAGACGAGCATTGTGTCTCCTTTTTTTGGTTTCATGTACTCATCCTGTCTGCTTCCAGATTGCCCTCCTCTCTCGTACTGCTGGTCAGACGATTCCTGAAAGGAACGAGGAGAAGTGTATCAGGAACCTGATACCTGTCTAGAGTCTTGATTTTAGTGCGATCACGAAAATCGTACCGCTACTCAGAGGACAACGGGGGTGGAGAACCTCTGTGAGGTTTACCTTTTTGTGGTTGTTTAGATTTATCCCATGATTTTTTTAACAAACTCACAGGCCTGCTTGGTTTTCTTGTCTGTACCAGGCATGCCAAAAGGTGGTTTAGTAGGTCCGGTTCCCAAAATATTGCGTCCTAAGGATGTGTACACATCAGCAATAATTATAGGCAACTCTCGTTCACGGTCAGCTGGTGCAACCGCTGTAAGCCTCTGGTGTATAGCCATATTGGCTGCTTCACCTTTAACATTAAACAGAATCATTGCGGACACTAGGAGAAAATTCCTCATTAGTTTCATCCCCAAATCCAGGGCAGCACCTGCCCCATGTTCGTTCTGTATCTGTTTGAGTACGTCTGGTAAGACGGACATCAAGGGAGTGCCGTGGCAAACAGTATAGACAGCGGCAAAAATTGTCCCTCAGGTGTTACGGTCTCCAATAGATGGAACCATCCCATTGGGTAAGCACATAGTCAAAATTCTGTGCTTGTCCTGTGGACACGTAAGGGGAAACACAACTTCAAGTTGATCAATTTTTGGGTGATCCAAAATGGAATTTCCTAACGATTAGTGGACCATTTGCCCACAACTGAATCAACAATTACAGGACTTATGGTAGGCGCTGCAGGAAACTGGGCTTAAACTTGCAGGGCAACTCTAGCTGGCCCTGCCAACAAGGTACGGAAACAATCTGAGTCAAGCGTCTGTATTAGGCAACAAGGCCAGCATATAAAGCTTGAGACTGTACAAGATTTTGATCAGTCATATCAAGATAAGTTGTATATCCACCTAATGCTGGCTAAGTTGCCCCCTCATTACTAAGCGGGACCAAGCGGACAGGTGTAACTACATGGGAGAGGGCGCCAACGAACCAATTTTGGTGTTCCCAGTAGGTGGGAGGATTCTCAAGAAGCGCATAAGGTCTATATTGATTAGGGGCTGCAGGTGTAGTGTATGTATGGAATATATTAGTATTTGCATCCACAGCTGGAAATGTGTCCCAAGAATAAAAAACTTCAAAGCGGCATGTTGCATTCGCTTCTACTACAAACACAAGAGGACCACCCGCATTAGGAAGCCCATATTGCGCTACTAATGCGTAAACTGCTGGTCTGCAGTTGACCGGAATGACTACAGACTGCGCAGCCATCAGAAAAACAGAAATGGATTCAAAGTGGAACACAAACTGGGTATAAACCTTTTAATATTCAAGCTTGAAAAACCAGGTGCTTCCTAAACACTGCAGAGGCTAAATCCCCAACACCACTGGCATCGCCGGTAAAAGATGCTGGGGTATTGTTGACATGTACAAGCACTACTCAGGAGACCCACAAATAAGGAACAGACCAAACTTTGTCGGCACCATGTTGCAGGGATTCTGCTCTAGAGCTGAACTATGCTTGGGACCATAGAACATCAGCAAATGGGCCCAAATCCGACTAGCTTAGAGTGCCTCACATGCCCTCCTAACCTTTGCAGAGAGACAAGTGATTTGCCACCTCAGAACACAACACTCCCAACCCTCTCAGGGATCTCGGAAGCAGGTCACACCCTTCCGTTCTCTCACTTGTACTTGTCCACAATAAACAGAGAGGAGACACAAAGGAAGTTTACAATATTTATTTAAACTATAATACTCTAATATGCAATATTTGCACCACATAAGGAACACTGACCGCTGGTGTGTCAAAACTAGGGCCCTGAAATCGGTTCGCAGAGCGGGGAGGATAAGTGGGTCGGTCAGAAATCTGCGGCTAGATATAGTGTCTACCAGATAAAGCGTTATCGAAGGTAAGTAACTTGTTCATCTGATAGAGACTTCTAGCCACAGATTCCTTACCTTTTGAATAGATAGCGAAGCAACACCATTCCTGGAGGAGGGTCTTCAAACTAATTTCAAACAAAAAAGTCCTGCAGAACTGAACGGGCAAAGTACCCATCCCTGCGGACCTGACTGTCCAGGCAGTAGTTTTTGGTAAACGGGTGCAGGGAAGTCCACTCTGCTGCCTGACAGATGTCTAGGACAGAAACTCCGCAAGCTAACACAGTGGTCGGAGCTTTAGCTCTGGTGGAATGAGCTTGCAAGCCTTCAAGAGGTTGCTTTTTGGCCAATTCATAGCAGATTGAGATGGATGCAGAGGAAGACCCAGTGGGAGATGGTTTGTTTCTGCACCGCTCGACCTTTCTTTGCACCGACATGCACCATGAGATTCCTGCTTCACCCTGGTACGGACCCATTTGTCTGCCTTGTTTCCCAATTCTTGGGAAGAGGTCAGTTCAGAGTCCACCAGGTACTGGTGCAGTTGCTGATTTTGACAGTTTTAAAGATGTACTCCCTCATCAATAAATTGTACAGTCCCTCATAGTCATGCACATTACTTCCATGAAGCCAGCCTTCCAGAGGCTTAATAACACTGTCTACAAAATCAACCCAGTTTTGGGGGTGTTCCTTCTGTGTGTCCCTAAACTTAACCCTGTACTGTTGAGTCGTTAAACCAAACCCATCTATGAGGGCACACTTCAAGACTGAGTAATTATCTGCATTTTCCTCCCCAACAGTGAGAAGTTTGTCTCTACCTTTGTTAGCAAAGGAGAGCCACAGTATAGCTGCCCACTGACCTTGGGGGATCTTCTGAACTTTACAGGCCCTCTCCAAAGCAATGGTCAATTTATGGATCTCATCCCCCTCCTAGGAGAGACTATCCTGCTCAGGTTCCTAGTATCAAAGGAATGCCATAGGTTCGCTAGTGCTGCCACCATGGGGTCCAAATCCCAAATTCTTCCTCTCCTTCTGCACTGTCAGGGTCTTCTTATCAAGAGCCAACTCCTCCTTCTTGAACTTGAGTTTGGCTCTCTCAAGCTTGAGCAGGTGGTATTCCCTTTCTAAGGAGTCCTCCCTCTGTCTAGAGATGGAGGTCCCTCTGGAGTGATTAGAGGAGGTTGAATTTACAGAGGAGGACCTAGACCTCCCCTGGACTCTTTGCACCCTCCCAGGAGGAATATAGAGGGACCTACCTCTACCGACTCCCTCTGTACCATCTGTAGTATTACCTGGGGGATCAGAGTTTACCAGTGAGGGGTTTTCCGACTCCTCCTGGGCAGTCTCAGTATTAGGGTCACTGAGGTGAGCCACTCTTGACCCATCTTCTGGAGCCACCCCACCCACATTCTCCTGCCCTTCAGACCTATTAGGATTCTTGAGGTCATACTGCAGGAGCATCTTTAAGAGCTGCTCTCTGTTAGGGTTGCTACCTGTATTTATCTTCCTGGATGCAGCCAAGGTCCTAGTTTCGAAGTCCGTGGGACATCAGGGGCAGCAGACCGGTCAGCTTTGTTGCGGTGCCTGGAGATGCAGGGGAGTGACTATTTCACTCCAAGGGAGGTGCCTTCGGGTGTCCTTGATGCCCACAGGTCTGGTGAAGATCCTGGAAGAAGCACAGCCACAGACAATGAAGAAGACTTGTGGAACAATGAGACAAGGAGCAGCAGGAGTCTTCCTTGATGCAGTCTCAGTTCCAGGCGAAGTCCAGTGAAGTTCAAGTGCCCAGACGGTCAAAGAGTGATGTGGTTTCAGGCTTGAGTCTTGTCCCACAACTAATCTAAGGAACCACCCACAGGTAAGCCAGGGAAGGGTTGCAACGACTCAGGGGTCCCTCCCAGAGGAGGGGCTGGACTGAGGGGAGGATACTCTCATGTCCTTTGTCCAGTTTTGCACCAGAGCGGGAACCAAGGGCTCCCTGAAGTGGCTCAAATTGGAGTATGCAAGGAGGGCACCAAATGTGCCCTTTAAAGCAGGCTGGTGGAGGTGGCAAGCGCCCCCATCCCAGCCCAATTCACTATGGGCCAGATGTACGACCCTGACATTTTGCGACTCGCAAATTGCATCGCTTTGTGACTCGCAATTTGCGATTCGCAAAATGCAATTTACTACAGTGTCTCAGACAATTTGCATTCCTAATTGGGTTGCAAATTGCCTGCCTCATTAATATTCATGAGGCAGGTGCTATGTGCGACCCCATTAGGAATGGCTAGCACTCCCAGGGATGGTGGCCTGTTGGGGTCAGCAGACCGCCATGTCTATGACTGCTTTTTTAATAAAGCAGTTTCTTTTTTAAATGCAGCCCGTTCTCCTTAAGGGAAAACAGGATGCATTTAAAAAAGAAAAATGAAACGTTTCTGTTTAATTTTTTAAGAGCAGGCAGTGGTCCCTGGGACCACTGCCTGCTCTGAAAAAATATTTTCGCACACACTCACAAAGGGGAAGGGGTCCCCTGGGCACCTCTTCCCGCTTGCGAGTGGTTTACCACCTACTTGAAGTAGGTGGTAAACTGCGAGTGTTTTGCGGCCGCAAATGCAGTTGCAAAACAATGGTACATTACATTGTGAGTCGCTATTAGGAAGGGGCGCCCCTTCCTAATAGTGAGAGTCGCAAACGCTATTTTGCGAGTCACCGACTCGCAAAATAGCGTTTGTGCATGCCAGGACCCTTTTTTGCAACCGCAAAACACGGTTGTACATCTGGCCCATAGTCCTGTCTGGGAGGTGATCACACCTTCCTGTGACAGGAAACCTATTGTCCTACCTTCCCCTGCTCGAGCTTGGCTCAGCAGCAGGAGGGCAGAATTGTGTCCGTGGTCAGCAGCAGCACTAGCTTGCTGTCAGACCCTGAAAGGCTGTTACCGGTAGTACACGGGGGCACCCCAAGGGAGCCCCCCAGTACATGGGATCATACTTCCAACACTGGAATCGGTGTTGGGGTATGATTCCAACATGTTTGATACCAAACATGACTGGGTTCGGTGCAGCCACTATATAGTTACACATATCGTAATGACTGATGTCCACTATATGTATTAACATGGCGGACCGCATTTACAAAGCCTGGAGAATCGACTCTGGTTTTTTTTAGGTGGTGTCGTGCTCATGCAGGGGCACCCTCGCTCTTATAACCAAGCACCCTGCCCTCAGGACTGAAGAGCCTGCCACAGGGGTGCCTTATACGTTTTAAGTGCAGTGACCTCAGATAGAAGGAAACGTATATCTGTCGTGAGAGGTGCAAGCACCAACTAACATGGGCTGCAATGGCAGGCCTGTAGTCATAGTTAGAGTGGACTCCCATGGGTGGCGCAATACATGCTGCAGCCCATGGGAGACCCCTGGTGCACCTATGCCCTGGGTACCTTGGCACCATATATTAGGACTTACAAAGGTACACCAGTAGCCAATTGTGAATGTTCAGAAGTACTTACCATGGTCAATTTCGGGAGAAAGCACAGTGACTGGGGTCTTGATTAGCAGGATCCCAGTCAGACTAGACAAAAAAACATACCGACACCAAGCAAAAAGTGGGGGTAACCATGAAAGCAGATCCTACTTTTCTACAGGAGCCACAAGGTTGACTTGGGCCCTGTCATTCCTGATCTTCTTGAGAACTCTGGGCAGGAGTGGTATGGGCGGAAATACATACAGAAGACCTGAACTCCACTCAAGACAAAAAGTGTCTCAGAGCAAGAGCCGCCTTGGAAACTCTAGCACGCGAAACTACTGACATTGCGTGTTCTCAGCGGAGGCAAACAGATCTAACCGAGGCTTTCCCCACTGCTGATAGAGACCTTGCTTCACCTCCGGGTGGAGACTCCATTCGTGATCCTCTAGGCATCTTCGGCTGAGTTTATCCGCTCTGGCGTTCAGAGAACCTGCCAGGTTGTTGAACCACCAGGGATATGCCCTGCTGTTCCATCCATGTCCAGAGGCGCAGGGTCTCTTGACAAAGGGTCCACAACCCCACCCACCCTGTTTGTTTCACTACCACATGGCGGCGGTGTTGTCTGTGTACACTTGAACCAGCCTTCCTCTGATGGAGGGTAGAAAGGCTTTCAATGCCAGTCGGATCGCACAGAGCTCCAGCAGGTTGATGTGGAGTCCGGATTCCGCTGGAAACCAGGGTTCTCTGATCTCCACCTCTCCCAGATGGCCGCCCCATCCCCGGAGTGACGCATCGGTCACTACTGTCAGATCTGGTTGCGGAAGGGAGAGGTGTCTGCCTCTGACCCAATCGCGGTTTGTTAGCCACCACTGCAGATTGTTCACAGTTTTCTCCGAGATCTGGACCAGGTCAGAGAGATTCCCCTGATGCTGCACCCACTGAAACTTCAGGTCGCACTGCAGAGCCCACATATACCATTGGAATACAGTACCAGCAGGATGCAGAAGTCCATGAGGCCCAGCAGCCTCAGAGTCAGTCTCACTGAAATCCAGGATAGAGGCTGACATTTGGGTGTCATAGCCTGAATATCCTGGACTCGCCGCTTGGGAAGATAAGCCTGAAACTGTACTGTGTCCAGAACAGGTCCGATGAAAACGGGCGCCTGAGAGAGACTCGGGTGTGACTTTGGCACGTTCATAGTGAACCCCAGCGAGTGAAGAAGGTTTGCCATAGTCTGGAGGTGGGAGATGACAGCCTGGGGCAAGTCCGCCTTCAGCAGCCAGTCGTCAAGGTAGGGAAGACGGCCACCCCTGATCTCCACAGATGAGCTGCAACCACCGCTGTCACCTTAGTGAACACCAGAGGGGCGCTGGTACGGTTAAAGAGAAGCACGGTGAAATTGAAATGCTCGTGGCGTGCCGTAAACTGCAGATAGCGCCGGTGGGCAGGCAGGAGGGGAATATGAAAATAGGCATCCTGCAGGTCCAACGCTACCATCCAGTCTCCTGGGGCCAGGGCAGAGAAGAACAGAGCCAATGTGACCATTTTGAATTTCTCCTTTTTGAGGACGAGATCGGGAGTTCGGAGATCGAAGATAGGACGGAGGCCCTTGTCCTTTTTGGCAACCAGAAAGTAGCAGGAATAACAACCACAGCCTACTTCTGGCACCAGAACCCCTCTTTGGCTAACCTTGACCAAGACAGCCGTGACCTCCTAGCGGAGAAGAGGCAGATGATCATCCATCAGCCAATTGTAAGATGGTGGCATGGGAGGAGGGGTAGTCTCGAAGGGGAGGGATTAACCCTTTCAAACAATCTGCAAAACCCACCTGTCTGATGTTATGGACTGCCAGTGGGGTGCATGATGGTGAATCCTGCCGCCATCTGAGTGCCCATGGTGGTAAGGGGGCAAACTAGGAGAGTTTGGCGGACTGACCAGACCGCTGGCCATCTGACCCACGAGGTCTGTGGGTACCGTGCCCTCATCCACACAGATGCTGGTGAGCATGCGCAGTGGCTGGGTCGGAATTGGCATGGCTGGAAGCCCCTTCTGTAGCCACAAATGGAGCGAAAGGCAGATTGAGGTGGGCGTGAAGCCGCAGAGAATGCTTAGGACTTGGCCGTAGCACGAGAATCCTTAACGCGCCGGAGCGCCGAATCTACCTGGTCTCCAAAGAGATGGGTGGCAGCAAAGGGCACGTCCATAAGGGAAGCTTGGACATCCCTTGAAAAGCAAGTCATCCTCAGCCAGGCGTAGCGTCTAAGGGCCACTGTCGTTGAAACTGTTCTTCCTAACGAGACGGTAGTGTCAAGTCCGCATTGAATAGTGAACTTTGCAGCGTCTCTCCCATCAGTGACAGCTTGGGAGAGTACAGCCCAGGCGTCCTCCGGGACCTGTGGCAGAACTTGCACAACCATACCCCAAAAGGTGTGGGAATAGCGACCCAAAAGGTATGCAGTGTTCACTGACCACAATGCCAGGCTGGCAGAAGAAAACATCTTCTTTCCAAAGGAGTCCAACCTCTTGGATTCCTTATCTGGGGGAGCAGTAGGGAAAGCGCCTTGGGAGGTCGAGGCTTGGACCGCCATGCTCTCAGGGATAGGGTGTTGCGTGAGGAAGATTGGGTCCGCAGGTAGGGGGGCGATGGCGGTGGGCAATCGCCCTATTTATAGGAGGCTCTGTGCTGGGCTTGGACCACGTACCCAAACGAATGTCAGTGAGGGCGTCATTGAACGGGAGTAAGGGTTCAGACGTGGAGACTCCCGGTTGTAGCACCTCCATCGAGAGATTAGTCTTGACTGCCACCGAGGGTAGCTGAAGGTCAAGAACCTCAGCCACCCTTCGCACAACCATTGCATAGGAAACTCCCTCCTCCGTAGCCACGGTAGGGGGACAAAGCAGACCAGTTCCTCACACCAGTCCATACTCTGTTCCTCCTCATAGGGCTGTTATTCTAAAGGGTCCAGTGACCCCTCCCAGTCTTCCCCGAGGCCTATCCCATGAGAATAAGGCTCAGGCTCCGATCTAGAAGACAGAGACGCCCATCTGGCTCCGTGTCGGGGACGACAATAGAGATGGGGGTGCTGGGAGCATCGGTATTGGGACCGGTGCCAGTGAAGGTCGAGATGGTACAACCGGCATCTTTCTGGATCCAGGAACGGATCCTTGGGGGCCCTCTGGAGCCGGAGCTGCAGGCGGAGAATCAGAAGGAGCCCACCCTGACCCCGCAGGGCCTGAAGACACGTCGGAGGGGTCGGGCCGCCCAAATATGAGGAGCATTGCCTCATAGAACTCCATAAGTTGGGCAGGGGTCGCACTGACTCTCGTAAATTCTGGGAGGGGCAGAGTCAGCCCAAGCACAGTTTCCGGAGAATGAGGCCTAGAATGCTAAGGCTCCCTCATCTCGTTGGTCGGGGAGAAGTCGAAGAGCACTTCGACTTCTTGCTCTTTTTCTTGTGCCTCTTACCCGAGTGTCCCGAGGACTTCGAAAGGGACAAAGAGGACTTCGGGCTCCACAGACGGTCCTGGAACCTTCCTCTTGACCGGGACCTTGACTTTGGTGGAGTTGTGCTGGGTCGCTGGCAGCTTCAGGGACCGCTCCTTCGAAGCCTTCGGGGCCATAGCCCAGCAATCGGGGCATGACTTGGAGTTGTGGTTGCGCTCCACGCACCACAGACAGACCAGCTAGGGGTCCGTCACTGACATCGGTCGGTGACATGCATCGCAGGGCTTAAAACCTGACTTGCGTGACAACATCCTCGACAAACCAGGAGGTAAGACCTCAAAAATAGTCGATAAATTGTCAAAAAAAAGCCTGTCCAAATATGACAGAGGGGTAGCTTTTCTCCGGATCAGCGCTGGCTGGTACGGAAAGAAAAAAACGGACGTCAGTGCGCCTGGGTGGTCCCTATATAGGTACTTGTAGGAAAGTGCCCCTTTTTGCATGGTTATCCCCCCCCACTTTTTGCATGACCTTTGATGCAACCTGACTTGATGTGCCCTGGGTCCTTGCCAATCAGGTTCCCAGGGCATGTGTTCTTTCCCCAGACTGTACCTTTGTACCCACAATTGTCACATCTCTGGCCACAGGAAAGCCCCTTCTAAAAAGAACTATGGGTACCAAGGGCACTGTGATGATGGAAGGCCTCTAAGGGCTGCAGCACCTATTGTGCCACCCTTAGAGGCCCTGTACCTTAACACCCATACACTGCCATTGCAGGGCTGCGTGTTTTGGTGCAGAGAAAAGTGAAGAGTCGACATGGCACACATCCCTGTGTGCCATCCCTGCAACCCACTGCCTAAGGCCTAGGTAAGTCACCCCTCTAGCCGGGTGCACTAGCCCTAAGGAGAGGGTACAGTGGCATGAGCCCTGTACCCCTACAGTGTCTAAGCCCATTCTTAGACATTGTAAGTTTAGTAAAGCCATAAAGAGTATATGGTCTGGGAGTTGGTCAATACGAACTCCACAGCCTCATTATGGCTTTTCTAAAAACTGGAAAGTTTGGTAGCAAACTTCTCAGCATATTAAACCCACACTGAATCCAATGTTGGATTTAATGTAAAATGCACTCAGAAGGCATATTAGACATGCCCCCTGAAAATCAACCAGCCCTGATGTTGTTTCTGAATGGCTAACCGCCATTTGCCACCACCGGACAGGTTTCTGGACCCCTGGGTAGAGAGCCTCCGCTCTCTGGGTCCAGGAACAAAGGCCATCCTGGGCAGAGGTGTCATGCTTCCTCCCCCAGGATGGGCTGGGTCCACGAAAGGGTAAGCTTCAAAGGCCTGCCACCTTTGGAAGCTGTCCCTGCCTTTTGCTGCCCCCAGGAACTGGCTCCCACCGGTTCTAGCCCCACTTTGGGTGGGAGAATCGGCAGGAAAATCAAGCTAGGAAGAGAGGTGTGCTCACCTTTGCCAACCCCACCCCTCAGGTGAGGGAGGCGAGATGAAGCACACATCTCAGTCCCCACCATCTTGAAGATGGGGGGACTCAGCCAATTAGGGAGGCATAATAGGGAGTGTACCCACCCCAAGGAAGGGACCCATTGGTCCCGACCTGCACACCCCATAAACGCCCCTAAAGTTAGTATTTAGGGGCAACCCTGAACCTTTCCTCCTCAGATTCGAAGAAGAAAGAAGAAGGACCGAAGAGCCGTAATGACCCAGGGAGAAGAAGAGGACACCAACTGTCTTGGCCCCAGCCCTACCGGCCTGTCCCGTCTATGACCTGCCTACAGCAAGAACCCCGACAAGTCCATCAGCCAGCAACCCCCAGAGCCCGGAGGACCTGTCCTGCAACCATCTTTCAGACTCTGTCTCTTGTGAGCACCTGATTTGCTCAAAGACTCACCACAGAATCCGGATTCCGGAGACTCCACTATTCTGCACCACTCTGTACCCGACGCCCATGGCCTGAGCTCGAGTGGCCCAACATCACAAGGAGGTCTCTCCAGCGATCATGACCTGAGATCTGGTGATCCCAGACCTCCCATACGCTTCGAGACGACGCCTGCAGCCTCAACCTGAAGGGTCCTCCTGACCGCGACTGGAGCTGGTAAGACGCCGATGCCAGAAGACACCCCTGCACCCAAAACCCCATGGCCTTGGGTGGCCAAACTGACGGTGTCCAGGTATCCCCCAAGATCCCAACTCACCTCTCCAGCCAGTGGTCGCCTTCAGGATGTCTCCCTGCCGGAGCCTGCGGCAACTTCGCAGAACCTAAGGTCTCTATTGAAAAGCACAGGGTCCCGGACGTCCGTTTTGCCCCCGGACTGCAGGCTTCATGCGCCTAATCTGCCAGGGACTTGGATCACGAGCCGGGGCTTGATATGGTCCCCATGTACCCTCCATGGACGGGATGAATTTAAACCCGTGTATCTGGTGATTGCCTCATGATGATACAGCGATTAACACTGCAAAACGTAGTGAATACACTATAATATACATTAAGCCCTGATGAAGTTCCTAGTGTGAAAGGAACGAAATGCGTTGGCTGATTTTAATTCATGTGCAATAATTTTAAAAAATAAAAGAAGATGATGGACTGAAATTTGCTACATTGTTTCTATTTTCTGGTGCACCTTCCATTTGAAGAATATCCTGTTTTCTGGCCTCCAGTGGCACTAAACGGTGGCAAGTGCCGGAAGTGGATGCACAGGACATTAAATTGAACTTGACGGTATTGAGGTGCAAATCCTGTGGTCAGCCGCTGTTAGCTTTGTGTATATTCCCCGACGTCCGTTTTGCACCCTGCACCCAGCCGCCCCAGTGCCGCTGGTGGTGCAGCTCCTGTGCTGGTCGCTGGCCCCTGCAGTGCTGACCTTAACCCTAGGAGCTTTGCTCCCACAACCGAGTGGTCTGCTCAAGAGCAGTCCCTAACCGAAGGCCCCCTTAGCCCCATTGGCTAACATTGGGCCCCTGCACTGTGCACCCGGCCGCCCCAGTGCCGTTGGTGGTACAACTTGAGTGCCCATCTAGACCTTGGGGAACCTTGGTCCTAACCCCCAAAAGTCCCACTCGTAAGTCGTGTACTTACCTCGAAAGCCGATAACCATTTTTCTCCCATAGGAACCCATGATAAGAGATTTTGAGGCCAAAAAGAATTCTGTGTTGAACTGTTGTTGCATGGAGAAAAGAGAACGCAATTACAAAGTATAAAATGTCATACTTACCTTGTATTGCGAGATCCTAAGGTGTGGTATCTAGGCATACCACCGCAGTACTCAAAGTAATCCAAAAGTAACTAAAAAGTAATTACTGTATAATTCAAACTGTATTTTAAAGTGATACAAACCTGTAACAATTGCAAATTCAACCACAACTGCATTTCCTTGAACAGTCTTGCATTTGAGAGTGTATTTTACTTACCTGTGCCAAGTCCTGCTTGGTTCTAAAATAAAACATTAGCATACCTTTTTTATACTTACCTAATTGGTCTGGATTCTGTCTCTAAGTGTGTGTAATCAGTCCTTGATTGAGTGGACACAATAAATGCTTAACACACCCTCTGGATATGCCTAACTGCTCGCCCACACGCAAAGAGAGCTGTTAGTACTTACCTAATTTAGCCTCTGCTATACCTCTGGGGACTCCCTGGACTCTGTGCACACTATACCTTACTTTGGTATAGTATATACAGAGCCAACTTCCTACATTGGTGGATCACCGGTGGGATGTAAAGTTGTAAAATTGTCTTCAGTACAACTCATTTTTTGAATTTACTAATTTTTCCAAATTTCTAAAAGCCTCGTTAGGGCCTTGTGTTAAGTCCATGTAGCATTTTTTAGAAAAAGTAAAGTCACTGAAGTTAGGAGGGAAGTATCTAGAATTATTAGTGTAGATCTTCCAAAAAGAACCACACTTTAGAAAAATAATGAGCAATATAGGGAATATGGCTGAGGAGCTCGACCTCACCCCTTACTCCAACCTGCAGGTTAGAGAGTTAAGGCTTCTCTGTAAAGCTAAACAGATAAGAACTGGGTCCAACCCTACCAGGATAGAACTCCAGGAGTTCCTGGCAGAGCATGCAATGGACCACCCCACAGAAGAAGGTGAAGACCTTCAGCAAAATGGGAAAAGTAGTGAGGATGATGAAGTCTTAGACCAACCACCTCAACTACTTAGGGGGGAAGGGGATTTTTTGTCCTACCCTCCACACCCAAGAGGTACAGGGGCTAGGTCCTACAGAGGTAGGGGCCAACTCCATACCAGACAGTGAGAACAACCTCACTGAGGAGTATCACCTTTTTGTAAGGATGACCAAAAGACTAGACCTAGAGACTAGGCTCCTAGCTCTAGAAAAATAGAGAGCAGAGATGGGCCTAGGACCCATCAATGGTTGCAGCAATTTAAAAAGTTTAGAAAAAGAAGGATCCTATGATCCTACAATACCCAAAGGGATTGTCCCTAAATTTGAGGATGGTGGTGACATCACCAAGTGGTTCACAGCCTTTGAGAGGGCTTGTGAAGCCAGAAAAGTAAGGAAATCTCACTGGGGGCACTCCTGTGGGAACTGTTCTCTGGTAAGTGCAGAGACAGACTTCTGATCCTTAGTGGGGCAGAAGCAGAGTCCTATGTACTCATGAAGGGCACCCTGATTGAGGGATTTGGACTCACAACTGCGGAGTACAGAATTAAATTAAGGGGGGCTTAGAAATCCCACAATACCCTCCTGAGAATACTCCTGGATCTGTGAAGAATCAGAAGAAGGACTGCCATGCTGCATGAAGAACCCGAAGAAAGACTGGACCTGCTTGCCTTGAACTCAGGACCCCAGAAGTGGCCCTAAGTGTCTGTTGACTGACCTCCTGTTGAGATACACAGACACAAGAAAGTTCCAGAGGCCTCTCTTCCTGAAACTGCCCTGCTGACCAATTTCAACCCTGCTGCTGACCTCTGTTGGAGCGAGACCCCCCAGGTCTTGGACATATGGCGGGTGTTAGAGTGTACTTCTCGTGTCCCCAAACTGCAAGAAGTGGGACCTAGAAACTTTTTTCCAACTTTCTGCCTGGAGAACCAACGGAGATTGGAGTCACAGTTGAAGCCGTCAAATTAACAGTCAGCAGGAAATTGCTGGTTTGCCCCACTGAAGGAGATCCGTCTTCCCAAAAAGTTTCTAAGTTTGAATGTAGAGGGTTTCATTGGGACTGTTGCCCAATGGCATCCTATCAACATCGAGGCCTTCCTGGGCACAGACTTCAGATGTTGCCCGTTTGGAACTTCCCCACCTTTGTCAACAACCATACCGGGACTTCACTGTTCAGGGGCCCGCAATTGTTGTGTCCCTCTTTGGATGCATTGTGGAGGTCTTTGTGTAAACTCAAGTATAAGCTGCACTCGAACAGATGGACCTTTAGTCCCGGGCTGAGGCTTAACATCAACAAATCAAATACATCAATGACAGTGAAGCACATTAGGCTCCACAAGAATGACAAAGAGTGTTAAATTTCCAAACCCTAAAAGGTTTATTAGCATGTTAGCAAAGTTGCAATTCAAATCACTCAAATTAGTCGTAGGTCAGTAATTGGTTCATTAATGCATAAAATCAGTATAATTCAGGCAGTTTAAAATGGCAAATACTATGAAAATGAAATGGAATGAAAATAAAATGTATAAAGTGCTCTAATACCCAGGGGTGTCTAGGAGCTAGCCTAAAAAGAGAAAGCCTGCCCGATGGAGTGGTCGATAAGCCCAATTCCTGAGTCTATTGATTAAAAAGCCATGTTTAATGCCTTTCTGAAAGCCAGCAGATCGGTCTTCATCTTAAGATTGAGGAGCATGGAGTTTCACAACCTGGCTGTGAAGGTCACAAAACTCCTGCCACCACAGTTTAATCTCTTAAATGTGGGAATCACTAGGTGGTAGGCAGAAGCTGATTGAAGATGTCTGACTGGAGTGTAATGCTGAAATTGTCGTTTGAGATATTCAGGACCTAGATTGTGCAAAGTCTTGAAGGCAATACAGAGTGCCTAAGGTAAGTCATTTAAAGTTGTCATAAAATGAATCAAAGCAAGCAATATTTTCCATGAAGGGAAATTCCCAAATTTACTAAATTAGGAAAATATGGATTAATCAAGAAAAGTCAAGCAGATGGCGTCAGCAAAATAAAAACTTGTATGTATAAATCTGTTTTTATTGCTGCAGAATAGAATCAAAACAAGGGCGTACACATCGAGAGAGCCCCTCTCCAGTTTCCCACATAGTAATGCAACTTTTAGTTTGAACAAGGAAATGAAAGAAACAATAAAACAAGCACCCTCCCTCCCTAACCCCCCCAACAACCCTCCCCCACCCTATCCCAGTACCATCAGCTGTGTAGGGGAGGTGGATGAGTTATGTTTAATAGTGCTGCAAGCTATGTTGTGTAAGGCTCGGCTAAGCGCAATAACCGCAGATAGCGGGGACATGTCAATTCTCTAAATTCCTTGGTCAGTAAAGCTAAAAAGGGCTGCCAAATTGTTCGGAAGGTGTCATCTTGTGATGTCAATGATAGGGTGAGCTTTTCCATCCCCAAAGTGTCCCGTAGGCGTCTAACGGTGGGGGAGCCCCAAAGCGCCAAGATAGTCTGGTGAGCCGCCCCCAGAGCAATGCTAATCTGAAGCCCCCTTCGAGAAATGAGTGGAAAAGTGAGTGGGTTAGGAAGCCCTAATAAAGTGTAGGAAGGAAATCTGGGAAGTTATGTAGCAAAGGGGGCGTCAATATCATCTAGGACTGTGGTCCAGAATGTTGCCAGTTTGGGCAATCCCAGAGAAGATGACATAACGTGCCTTTGGCCCCACATTGTCGCCAACAAAGGCCGCTGCGGGCCAGGTTCCCTTTATTCAGGCGTACCGGGGTTAAGTACCAATATGAGGTCATTTTAACTGCTGTTTCGGTACTTGCCATGTTATACGTAGTATGCCGCGCTCTGTGGTAAATATCGCACCACTCCTTCGTGGTGAGTGATCGGTCAAGCTCGGACTCCCACCGTTTTTGCGAGGTGGATTTATCGTTGGTCTGAGGGGGCTGGAGGAGAATGTACAGCTCCGAGATGAGGTACTTATCTGTGTCTTTTCCCAACAGTCACCTCTCGTACGGAGTTAACAGCCTCTCTGCTCCTGGTCGGACCGACTGGTGTGTCACCCAATGCCTAACCTGGAGATATCGGAATCGTTCTGCTTCAGGAATGGAATAGTCCTGTCTTAGGGTGTCAAAGGGTATAAGTCCCTCAACATCAAAGAGGTGGCCTATTGCCCTGCAGGGCGACTCCCGCCAAATCTTGAAGGCAGCTCCCAGTCCTGGGGTAAAGTCTGGGTTGTCAGCAATTGGGGTCAAAGGGGAAGGCAGTGAAGTAAGTTTCCCTTTGCGAGTACACGCATCCCAGACCCGCAGCAGTGAACTTGTTATCGGGGAGATGTAAAGGCTTGGGGCTCTATGTATTCGGGGCAGGAACGGTATCTTAGCTAACGATGTGCCGGCCAGGTCCCTCTCCATAAACAGCCACCTCTTTTCCGATTCGGGTCTGGACCATTCTACTAGATATCGAAGCTGGGCAGCCTGATAGTGTCTGGTGAGACAGGGGATCCCCAGTCCTCCCTCCGCCGGGGGGAGCCAACTCCGCTCCTTGATCGTTCTTGGTCGCTTACCAGCAAATATAAAATGACTCAGTGCCATTTGGAGGGCTGAGACAGTGCCCGCAAATGGTGTCAGCGGCAAAGTCTGGAATAAAAAGAGAACCCTGGGCAAAATGGTCATCTTTGTGGCGGCGATGCGGCCCAGAAAGAAAAGCGGATAGTGCGCCATCTGTCTAGGTCGGCACGGACTCCGGTCAGTAATGACCCATAGTTCAGGGAGTTTGTTCCTTCCACGGTCCTACACAACTGCACCATCAGGTAGGGGACAGAGTCTGTAGCCCAGCTGAGTGAGTGTAATCGCCTTAGTGCCTCCATCTCTGGGGGGGAGGGGGGCGGGGTGGTGAGATTGAGAGCCTGGGACTTATGGAGATTCATGCGAAATCCCGATACCCTCCCAAAAATTTCCATCTCGGCCAAGAAAGGTGGAAGTCTCCTGACAGGGTCGTCCAGCATGACCATGACATCATCCGCATACAGACTGATGCAGTGTTCTTCCCCTCCCAAGGGGATACCTTGAATAAGTCAGTGGTCTTGAATGCGTTGGGCAAAGGGCTCCATGTATAGAGCAAACAATAAAGGGGATAGCGGGCAGCCCTGTCTTGTGCCTCTGCAGATAGGGAAGTTCCCCGAGTTCCCCCCGTTGACCCTTATACAGGCCCGTGGGGCCCGTTAAGCTCTAAAAACCCAGGACCGGAATCGCTCCCCAAACCCAAAGTGCTCCATTGTCGCTTTAAAAAAGGGCCAGTGGACCCGATTGAAAGTCTTTTCGGCATCCACTGAGAGCAGCATGCTGGAGCCTTGCCTCCGGTGCGTTTTATCTATGACATGCAAGAGTCTCTTAGTGTTGTCTGCACAGAGCCTGTGAGGGAAAAATCCCACTTGGTCGGGATGGATAAGACCCTGCATCAGGGGGTTCAGGCGTGCCGCCAGGATGCCAGTGAAACATTTCGAATCGGTATTGAGAAGAGATATGGGGCTGTAACTAGCGCAAGATTTGGGGTCTTTATGACTATGATGGTGGCATCCATCATGGAGGCCGGGAGAGAGCCTGGGACCTCTATGGAATTGAAGAGTCTGGTGAGAATTGGAGCAAGTTCAGGGCAGAAGGCCTTGTAAAACCCAGCGGGGAATCCGTCCGGGCCCGGGGACTTCAGTGGTTTCTGCCTCGAGATGGCTGAAATGACCTTCTCTAACCAAATGGGTGCGTCTAAAGAAGACGCTGAGGAGTCTGTCAGTTTAGTTACAGGGGAATCTCGGAGATAATCTGCTATGTCCTCAGGGGAAGCGGGTTGTGCCGTGTAAAGTGTAGCGTAGAACTCACTGAACTGTTTTGCTATGGATTCGTCGTTGGTCAGTTCCAACCCATTCTCAGTCAGGAGAGTACGTACTGTGTTAGCTTGTCGTTGGGCTCTTAGCTTTGTAGCCAAGAGTCTGCCACTCTTGTTGCCATTCAGATAGTATAAGTGCTTAAGGGATAGCAGGGCGATTTCCGCCCTGTCCAGATCCAGACCAGCCAACTGTTTCCGGGCGGCTTCCAGTTGGCGACATACCCTGGGAGCCCCGGTACGATAATGAATTCCCTCTAGTTCCCTGATCCTTTCCTGAAGCTCGGCTCTTTTGAGCTTTCTCTCTTTATTTTCGGCTGCTGACAGGGATATGAGCTCACCCCTGACCACCGCCTTCAACGCATCCCAGACTATTGTAAGTGGTACCTCTGCGTTATCGTTGGCCTCCAAATAGTCGATAACTTTCCTAATTCTCACCTGGGCTTCGGGTTTTCGCAATAAGGTCTCCCTTAATCTCCATTGTCACTGCGTTTGTCGTTGTAGGGGGGATTGTATCTCTAAAACTAGGGCAGAGTGGTCAGAAAGGGTTCTTGGTTCTATCTTGATTGAGCGGAGGAGCTGGTGTATGTATTGGGAGCCCAGGAAGTAATCTATTCGGGCATATGACTTGTGAGCATGGCAATAGAATGTGAAATCCTTAGTGTTTGGATGGCTAACCCTCCACAGATCTACCAGACCGGCCTCTTTCAACCAAGTAATGCCTTCACCAAAGAAGGACCCCGACCCCCCTTCTCTGTGTACGGAGCGGTCTACGTGTTTGTCCATGACTAAATTGAAGTCACCCCCGATTAAGATCAAGCGGTCCTGCGATGTGAGTGCTTCTGCCAATGCCTCCCGGATAAAGCTCTCCTGCCCCTCGTTTGGCACGTAAAGGGTGCCCAATGTTAGTGTTTGCATGCCCAGCTGTATTTGGTGGATCAGAAGGCGGCCTTTGAGTTCGGCTAACTTGGGGCCTATAGTGCCTCTGAAGGTGCATGAAAATAAAATGGCAACCCCTCCTGTCTTACGCCCAGTTGAAGAAAATAGCTGCTGTGGAAAGGATCTGGACTTGAGTCGCTGGGTGTCTCGAGCCATGAGGTGAGTCTCCTGGAGGAGGCAGAAGTCTCAGTATCTTCTAGGTAAGAGAGGATAGCTTTCCGTTTGACAGGGTTATTCAACCCTTTAACATTCAGGGAAACAATCTTTAAGGTGCCGCCTAAGGCCATATTAAAGGTACAAGGGCTTGCCATATGAAAAGAATCTGACCAACCGTCCCCTCAGCTAGGGCAGCATGCAAGGTGATGTCCTGGGATCTAGAGGGTGGTATCTTGGCATCCCCTGTTTGTGTCATGCATTGGTACTTGAAGAACAAACATCCAAAATAAAAAAACACCTGCAAACAAAACTTAACAGTAGTGTGGACAATGTCTCTAGGAGGGGGGGAGACCCAAAAGGCGTCCCCTCCCGCCGACGAGAGAAATTCCTGATAGGGTACATCGTGGCCAGAGGTTATCCTGAGGACCGCTCCGCTCACAATCCCGGATAGCGTCCCATGAGCATCCCCGAGGCTGTCGGGGCATTCTGCATGAGCTTATTCTGACCCCCCCTCTGCTGCGGCGCCCCCGGTAAGGCTCTGCAGTACTGCTTTCCTCTCCTGTGCTATAGCCTCAGGGTCTGGTTTCAAGAGTTTTTTGCCGCTCCGCCTTCGCCGCTGTCCCTCCCACTGGCCCCCCTAGTCCCGCTTCGTCCACGCTCCCCACCTGGGATTCTGGTTGCTCGATCCGAAGTAAGTCCCAAGCCGCACTTAGGGAACGTACCTGGCGAGGCTTCCCCTCCCATTCAAAGATCAAGCGGAATGGGTGGCCCCAAGCATAGGAGATATTGTGGTCCAGAGAAAGGAAATCACTGGATGGAACTCTCACCTCTTCTGAAGCGTTATAGCTGAGAGATCTTGGAACAGTTACAGTGAGTGACCCCTGAAGATCGTTGTGTCGGAGCCCCGTACAGATCGGAGTATGCGCTCCTTCAAGGGGAAGCTGTGGACACAGGCTAGTATGTCTGGCGGTGGCATGTTCGAAGCTCTCGACGGTCCCACTCGGTGGACCCGATCCAGGCGGATATCCGACGCGGACGTGTCACCCAGGATTTGAGCAGAGAGAGCTTGAACGAATTCCTCCACATTTCCTGTTTCAGCCGAGGATGGTGCATTCCGAATCTTGATATCATTTCGTCTTGACCTATTCTCTAAGTCTTCTGCATGGGCCTGGAGGTCGATTTGCTTGTCTGTGAGGCGTATTATTTCTTGGCGTAGTTGCTCCAACTCTTCGCCCCTGGTCGTTTCGTTTGCCTCCAGAGTGTCGACTCTGTCCCCTATGTCTGATATTTCTCGCCTTACTCCTTGCGAGGCTTTGGTTAGATCGACTTTGATCTGTTGCAGGTCCTCTTTAAGTGATGAGAATAGTGACTCCAGATAGGAGCGGGTGATGGGGGCCTCACCTTCGCCACCTCCCTTGGGGGGTGAAGAGTCTGCCGGGGTCAGATCGGTCCTGAGGCGGGAGCTATACCAACATGTCTTTTAGCGTACGGTCCTTTTTGACCCAGGCAGTAGCCATCTTCAGTGTGCTGGGTACAGGCGCGAAAATGGCGTCGGGGTCGGAGGGGGCCGGATGGCGTTCACCGGTATTCTAAACCGCTCTCTGCAGCCAGAGAAGCATGTTATCCTTTGAAAGGGGGCCTCAGGGGGGAGGGCTCCGGATGCTAAGGCCGCCACGAGGGGAGTCACCTCACACTGCTGCAGGGGCTTCTCTGCTCGGCTTGTCTTCTGGATCCCCAGTCGTTTCGGTGCTTTACTATGGGGTGGTCCTCCGCGCCTAGGCGTGACCTCCTGACGTGTCACTTTATACCCCTTGTCTACCGGGGCTCTGATGCTTTCTGCAATGCGGTCCCCAGAAATTAGGCCCCGAGACTCTCCATAGACCGGGCCCTCTGTGTGAGCGCCCTCTCCTTCAAGACCAGCCCCGTCGTGAAGACTCGTACTTTGTGGGGGTGGGCAGGGGCTTCAGACCTAATCGCTCTTCTTGCCTCCCCTGCTGAGCTCCTCCCGTTGTCCCATCCTGTGATATATTAGCTGGTGTCTCTCACCTCTTTACCGGCCTGGGGAAGGTCAGGCGTCACCGCTGGCACACTGTCCGCTGCTTCGGAGGGAGGTCTCCGGCCCGGAGGGGCCGCCGGGTGGAGGGGGGATCCGTCGACCGGTTGTGCGTCATAGAGGGGAGAGGGGGGGCCAGGGATCGTCTCGTCCTACTGCCCCCAGTATTTCCAATGTCTCTCAATCAGGCCCTCATGGTAGCCGGCGAGCAGCAGGGGCCCTTGCCAGAGCGAAGGGGGGCCCTGTCTTCTTCCGATTCAATAGGAGGGCACCAAGAGTCCCCCCCGTGCCTCCGATGCAGGATCTCACTGGTCGCTCCTGGGGCTCTCCAGGCCTGCTGCACTCCGCCCATGGCCGTTGGAGGAGGGGACGGGCTCAAGCAGACCTAGGCCTTCCCCTCGTCCGGCATGTCTGTCTGCTGTTTACGCTGTATGTGTGGCCCACCGGGCAAGAGCCTCCGCCCGGGGCCGACGATGAGTGGCAGCGTGGGTTACAGCGCTCTTGCTGTGACGGGAGGGTCTTCTCCTCCTCGCCGGTCGCTGCTAGCAGGTCCGTGCACTAAGGTGCCGCAGCCCAGTGATCTCGGGCCCGGGGCTCGCCTACAGCGCGAAGCCGGGACCGCCGGATCTTCTCTCTCTCCCAGTTCCGGGAGCTGCCGCCGGGCTCCTCCGCAGGGCAAGAGGTTCCCGGAGCGGCAAGTGCGATGGGGGCCCTCTGCAAAGCCTCAGGGCACTACTAAAACAGGCTAATTATCGGGCCGGGAGCGGAGCGATCGCTGAGCACGTCCGCTCACTCCACCATCTTGGCCACGCCCCAATAAAAACTTTTAAAGGCGGAATCACATAAAGATTCAGTCAAGTAAGCTGGAAGGGATTTGCCCAGGAGTGTAACTCCTGCGGTCAAGCAAAGAAAAGCACTTCCTCTAAGTAAGTTGGAAGGGTATCTGAAACAAACAAACTCAGTAATGCGCAATTAAAATACATTCTCGACAATGTGCAACACTTCCCACGATTCCCAGAGAGAAGAAGTCAATCAGGATTGAACATGTCCCGATATCTTTGCAGCCATGACACATCAGGAGTTTTCTACTGCACAAAGTAGTGTAAACGTTATGTAAGGCATAAAGTATGGCCAAGTGATGAATCATGACATCCTTCGGGGTGTGTGAGGGCTACTAAGAGGCAAGACTCGGCCTTCCCCTTCGGGATTGGATCCTTGATACTGGGGATGTACCTCTGCCTCTCTCTTTTTCCTCTCCCTCTCACTATCTATTCTACTCTTAATCTTTCCTCTTGATGAGTGGGTGACATTTTGCATCCCGAACTCGGAACAGTGTCCCCTGTGATTTAACGCTCATTTGTGGAGCTTGGACACTGGACCTTAACAGGCTCCTGGTCCCCCCTCTCTCTCTTTGACTTAGCATTAGCACGGCGGCCCAGCCGAGGGATCTTCTATCCTCTCCTGATCTCTCCCTCCTCCCCCTCCTCCCCCTTTTTCACCGACACATCCAAACATGACCACCTCCAACATGGGGGATAATTTAGGTCTCGCCTATGGCGAAGATATTGTCTCAGAAATCTTAAAAACCCCATCTTTACTCGACACGGACGGCAACATGGCAGGCACAAGTCTCCAGGGAGACTGGAACTCGCTGACCTCCCTTAAGAAAGCACAAGTGAAGGTAGCATTACATGGCCAGGTAATGACGGAATACCTCAGAGCCAATGCTGCACCCAATGGACTAATTATTCGCACTGCACCACGCATCTTTCTAGATGACCCGGTGTTCAGGAGAGAATGGAGCCAGATCGCGTGGAAGTGCACCCGCGACTGGCTCATCCTGATCATCAGTACAGCTAGACGCCTCTCGGAAGCATTGATCATAAAGATCAAGATTGCCGAGGATAATCTGAAGGCTGGGATCAACATATCAACATTCAAATCCCGCCTGGCAGAGATTAACATCGAGATGACCGGGCACCGTGAATACCTCCTTCAATAGAAGATATCCAAACTCCAAAAGGATGTGAAAAAATTTGACAGGGAGAGGATCTATCCATATATCAGAGATGATTTCCAGGGTACAGACACAGATGCCCTATCCGATGATGGATCTTCGACTTCAAACAACTCGGGACAATCGGCTTACAGCAACTCGAGGCGACAGAAGTTGGGGGAGGAACCAGAACAAACCCGGGCTACTCCCCCCCCCGATACCACCACCTATGTATGGATTCCATCACCCACCATATCCGCCACAGGGACCCATGTGGTACCCAGCTTTCCAAGGACCACAACCAGGCTACCCACAACCTGGCTATCCACATACCTTTTTTCAAAACCCACCACCTCCTTTTCAGAACAGAGGCAGGGGGCGAGGCAGAGGAAAAAGAAGAGGTCAGAAGCAAGTACATTGGCAGGACGCAGGACAACAGCAGAGACAGACCAGGAGTATGACACACCAAAGACCCTAATCGTCAACCTTTCTAAAAAGGTACTGAGTGAAGACGAGACATCTGTCCTGGAACTAGGATTAGGCTTCGTCCCCACGCCTAACGAGGATATCTTCAGGATGAACCAGGAACTCCACCATCTATTTAGGAAGATACGGCTCCAAGCATTTTTTCTAGGGAGACCCACACCAGAACAACATGACTCAGGACTCAGACATCCGTCCAAGTTCACACCAACTGCTGCGATGGTCCCCAGTGAGATCATAACATTCGAGAAGGCAGTACTGAAGGAGGCCAATCGTTTGGAACAGGGTACACCCTTCAACAATCTACCAAACAGAACACGTCGGGCATTGGACTCACTGAAGGAGGACGCAACCGTCATTATTAAACCGACGGACAAAGGGGGTGCCACAGTTCTCTTGGACATCAATGACTATGAGGCCGAATGTGACAAACAACTCAACAACATCAAGTACTATCGAAAACTGAATGAGGACCCTACGGAACGACTTTCCAAGCAGATTCGCATTTTGGTGAACGAGGCCAGCACAGAGGGCTGGATTTCCCCTCAGGAGGCGGCTTTCCTGCTGAATGAGAACCCCAAGTTGCCGTACTTCTACGTCCTCCCAAAAATCCATAAAGGGATAACCCCACCGCCAGGACGACCCATAGTATCCGGGATAAATTCACTCCTGGAACCCCTGAGTCAATTCAGTGACCATTTCCTCCGCCCTTTGGTTCAGGCAACCCCGGCATACCTCAAAGACACGCGAGATGTGCTCAACTTAATAGAAGTTATCAATGAGGAGAATACAGAACCTATCGACCTACTTCTAACCCTGGATGTGGAAGCATTGTATACTAATATCCCCCAGGATGCCACCATTGAGGTAGTGGGACACCTACTTCAGGAATCAGACCTACCATCCAACACTCCGGCGGAATTCATCAACGACATGATCACCATTGCGTTGAAACAAAACTTCTTTATGTACAAAACATCGATCTTCCATCAGATACAAGGGACCAGCATGGGCAGCACGTTTGCGCCGAGCCTGGCGGGCCTGTATATGGCATCTTTCGAGGCCACGAATATATTCTCTGATGAAAATCCCTACAAAGATAACCTCATTACATGGAAGAGGTACATAGATGATATACTGATACTGTGGAGAGGATCCAGGACCATCTGTAACTCATTCCTGGAATGGATCAATGGACTTAATCCACACCTCCGGTTTACCGGTACGATTAGCGAAACAACTATTCCATTCCTGGACCTGAAGATCATCCTTGATGAAGGCGAACTCAAGACAACGATCTATAGGAAGGCCACCGACTGCAACAGTCTGTTAAACTTCAAGAGTCATCATCCCAAGGCCTTACGTGAGAATCTTCCGTACGGCCAGTTCCTGCGGATACGACGTAACTGTACCACTACCCAGGATTTTGACACTGAGGCCAACCGCCTTGAAAAAAACCTCCGGGACAGACACTACCCGAAAAGGGCAGTGGAAAAAGCGAGAAAACGAGCAAGGAATAATAACCGACAGGCCCTCCTCGAAACTAAAGAGAAGGAATCAAAAGAAACTGTCACATGCGTCATCACCTTTACACCCCTGTCCAATAAACTAAGAAACATCATTAGACGAAACTGGAGGACCCTGAACGTTGATTCACTTAACATGGAGCAACCACGCTTCGCGTTCAAACGGACATCTAACCTACGCGATACCTTGGTTAACACACGTCCATTGGCCAAGAAGAAGAACCAACAGAATGCCACGCTCTGGAACCGACCACCAGTCTCAGGGCACTACCCGTGTGGAAACTGTAACGCCTGCTCCACCACTACCCAGACTAAAACACTGACCCTAGACGATTTGGTCTGGGAACAACGCGGACATTCCAATTGCAATACTAAGAACTGTATATACCTTATCACATGCCCATGTGGTCTCAGGTATATCGGAATGACATCACGCCCCATCAAGATACGGATAAGCGAACACAAAAGTACCATCCGGCGGGGCAGGTTAGCCACCAAGATGACTAACCACTACCTCGAGGTAGGTCACAACTGTGACCAGATTGCATGGACAGTCCTAGAATTTAGACCCACATGGAGCATGCACGCCCTTCTACGACAGGAACAACGTTGGGTCTTCCGCTTACGCACGAATGTCAGAGGGCTAAACGATGAAATACCTTGGGTGGAACTGTAACTTTCCACACAACACATATCATAGAACCTATGTGCTGTACCCATGTGCACCTGACTGCTACCATCAACAGCCTGTCCACCTCTGAGCCTGTCCTTAATTTACCCCAAGTCTTTCTCGAATCTAAGCAGACCGTCATCTCTCCTTCTGCTTTATCCCCGTGGCTATATACCATCGCCAGGGACCACAAGGAGCCCTAGCGAGCTCATGGGATGTGAGTGAACCAGCAACACTCACGGTGGGAATACAGTCAGGGTTATTCGCAGGTTTTTACCTTTATTGTACTGGCCCACCTTAAGTATACACTACATCTACATTAGGGGCTACTGCTCCCCGAGGTGAAGACTGCCTTGACCCCAGGTTCCGGAGATTCTTGGTCCCCATAATCAGACGGACCACTCCTGGCGCATGCGCACCTATGAATTTAGCACACTTCTTATGCACCAATGTTGACTCTCAAGTCCGGGGAGCCAACAGTCTACTACATGCGCATGCGCACTAACGAGCCATCCTCACCTCATTAGTATGCGCGCTCTTTCTCAGACACTACCGACCTGAGCATGCGCATCAAGACCTGGCCATGACTACACACAACACGTACACCAACAGGAAGGAGGAAACGCCTCTACTAACCATCCCGAAAACTATGAATACTACACGGCTGCCACACACATTTCATGCAGGCAGTCGCTGGGAGAGGGTAGGTGCTAATGAGCCGGCACCCGACACAACCGTGAGTAGGAACCACCGCTACGGTGAAGGACTAAACTTAACCAATTTTATGCAATAGGTTTTTACTATTTTGTACCGTCATTCCGCATTTGACTGTTCCCGTTTTGTCGTCTTTTCTTGGACTTTCCCCCTCCTCTTTAGCCAATAGGGTGCGGGCATCCAGCGTACACTAGCCTTGGGAGATTGTTCCCCTAGATCTGAGGGTAAGCCGGGCTCTGCATTTTTTAATTGGGCATTACGAGTGCGATCGAGAGAGTGAATGGCTACGATCCACATATGTAGCAATCACGGTTGAAGTAATGCATTGATGTGGTAGGAAGGGGTGCTTGGCACACCGACAGTGGGGACTCGAATTCCGAAGCTCCCGGGTGTAGCCCGCACCATACACCACACCTATGAGAAACGTAAGAGACTTCTTCATGTTTTTAGATCTCAGCAACAGCGACCATCCTCAGGGGGCAAGCGGGGGGGCATCGAGCGCAGTGGCCATGTTTTCTGACATTGCGCCTCTGAGGGATCCCCCCTCTCTGTCCACGGGGAGGTGGCTGATGACTGTTACAAGATACGCCGTAGTCATTTTGAGTCACTATAAGTCTGTGTCATGATGTTTTATGTATGTTGGTGCAATATGTCTTTTTGGTGCTACGGTTTACCGAGCACCTATGCCTTGGGACATTTTGACACAGGAACTTTTTGTTTTTGTTTTTCTCTTTCTTTGATTTGTCATCCCCCCTAGGTACTTCTTTGTTTTGAGCATATCTACAGTCGAGATTTTAACCACACAGTAGGGAACTAAGTTCTGTGGTTAGCTCCAAGACACCTCTCACTTATGTGGGTTACCATCCTCACTACGGAACCCGATTTTTACGTGCACTATCATCTTAACTGTTAGGTCCTGAAGAAACGCCACTGATCACTTAGACAAACCAGGCGTGAAACATGTCGACCTTGTAATAGTTACTTTGGCACATTAAGCCTTATAGTAACTTATTAACCTTCGGGTTTTTTAGTCTACCAGGGGTACCACGCAATTAAAAATTCTTCCTGTGGATACTCCTAGGCAGATTTAATTTTGAGCATTTTTTACTGCACGCACTTCACCACTTCCACTACTGGATCCACCCCACACTCCCGCACTCACCTGACGGCTTTTCTCTTAAAAGATCTCCGTGAAAGTGACCCTTCGGGGGACCCGTCGGGCATTGCAGCGCCGGCCCGACGAGGAGCAAAGGCCCAGTAATGAAGCATGACATCCTTCGGGGTGTGTGAGCGCTACTAAGAGGCAAGACTCGGCCTTCCCCTTCGGGACTGGATCCTTGATACTGCGGATGTACCTCTGCCTCTCTCTTTTTCCTCTCCCTCTCTATTCTACTCTTAATCTTTCCTCTTGATGAGTGGGTGACATTTTGCATCCCGAACTCTGAACAGTGTCCCCTGTGATTTAACATTCATTTGTGGAGCTTGGACACTGGACCTTAACAGGCTCCTGGTCCCCCCTCTCTCTCTTTGACTAGGCATAAAGTAGTGACAGAGTGTCACCACAGGGTGCCCTGCCGACAAATCTTTGGCAACCACTTTTTCTCCAAAGACCTTTAGAAGTCAGAAGGTCAACTTTACACTGGGATGAACCTGGTCCCTATATCAGACCAGCTATCCATCGCGGTCAGCCTTAACTTTTGACATTGACCCGATCTAGTGCAACTAGGTACTTGCAGTTGGTGCTTTATGCTTTTTGGAGCTATTTTGAATTTAAACTTTAAAATATCATATCTCCGGTAAAATTTGTTGGAATTTTGTCTTTTAGATGTCATTTTATTTATTAAAATTACTCTATTTTCTAAATTGGTTTGGGATTTTTATTGTGTTCTATTTTGACTTCATTACTGTTTGAGTACTGAATACTTTACACATTGCCTTTAAGTTAAGCCTGCCTGCTCTGTGCCACAGCTAGAAGGGGGGTTAAGCTAAGGTTAATTTAGTGACTTTAGTGGTTCACCTTGACAAGAATTGTGGTTATTATTTGAGGTGGGTACACAAACCTCAACTAATATCCCAATTTCTTACAACAGTGTTTTGTCATTTTTTTCTAGAAACTCTTTTTTGGGTGAATTCTACTAATGCTAAGTTAGGAAGTGTGACAAGTGTGTGTTAGAAATGGGTATAAGAAAAGCAAACAAGGCCTCCTGTAATCTACTGTGGGTGTGAGTCACAAACATTATTCATAGACCAGAAAGGTGGGTGCCACTAACCCTTACACTTATTCACCAATGGGGCTCTCCTCAATCCTTCAGGTTAGTCAAAACCCAGAACAGCCAGACTTCTACCAATGGGTGCTGCTACCTATAGAATGGCATTAGGAATGGGGCATCAAGCATGCCCTTGGATTTTAGCGCAGGAGTATCTCTCCATATTTCCTAAAACACATGTCCAGTCAGGAACCTAGTGTAATCTTCATCATCTCTACCCAGTGTAGTGGTAGGTAAAGGACAGACAGCACATGATGTTGCTCAATTGGGGGCTCAAATTGGGCACCTAGAAGTGGGAAATGTGGAGTTACAGAGAGGATACGCATCATTAGTACTGAGCTCCAGACATTATGATTGGCAGAAAATGTGAGACAAGTATGATTTCAGGTGCAAATGCTCAACGAACGCAGTCTACTAGCAAGGAGCAGGACAGTTGGTGTGCCAATTATGCAAGTGAGTTGAAGAAAAGATTTGCAAGAGTCTTTTTATGGATGTTTAGGCCTAATTGATAAAGGTCTTTATGGTGTAATTTTAAAAGAAGAAAGGGAATGAAAGGTGAGGCTAGGTAGTTACACATCAAAAGAAATCCAGAAATGGGCACAAAACTATTTACATGCAATCTGTCATAATAGGTCCTCAAAATAAATATGTTAGAAATTGATGGCTGTTACGTGATACTAGGTTTTGGACACTGAAGGCAGCATGACCACCATGCAGTGGGATAAGTGCTCAGTGGAAGGACAGGGATTTTATGATATCTCATTCTTGTGACCCTATCAATTTTAATTTTATTGCATTCAGTCAACAATGGACCTCTGCAGATGTAGAGTAAGTTGGATTAGGAGGGAGGGCTGAGGCATATGGGAAGTGGTCAAAGCATGGGAAAACTGTGCCAGAATCAGAAATGTGTGGTTAGCGGTAGTAGAAATAAAACTAGCACTTTGTTCCACGACTGTGACCATTTGTTGTCACGCTTTCATCATAAAATTTAGGTAGAAAACTACTGTAGCTGGTGTTTTATTCGATACATTCACTATTAGGTATAGCAGTATCTCTGTACAGTTTTGGATGCCTGAATCCTTGTAGGCCTTTCATAAAATCCTCTTCTGCAAGGTCTTGTCCATTTGAACAAGAAATTACACTGAATTTATTCTGTGCCTGTTCACTATTGCATCTACATTGATCTGTCTCTTCAAATAATGAAGTCACCTATCTTCATTGTTTGTGATTTTGATTATATGCAATCGGTTTGAGGAGAGTGAAACGAGGATTCTGACAGGTAGTTCTAGATATATTAGGTCATTATTCCTCCTATAGGTGTGGCTATGAATGATGTGAAAATTAGACGTTTCTCTACATTGGTGGATGGACTTGCCTTAAGCACGGCTGGAGCGTTAACTCAAATTAATTCAAAACTGGTTGCAATTAGAGTATGGTGATGTACAGCCACTTAGATTTAGATATCCTTCTTGCGAAGGAAGGCAGCATTTATAAGGTACTGAAAGCCAAAAGATGCTCCACTTTTATTTGTGAAAACAGTCCTAATATTAACTCTTGTATCATGAACATGACTAGTGTCTCTTGTGAACTTCATTCTTTAGACTTATGGGAAACAATAGGTTCCTGGGTTAGTGAGATAGGGAAGGGTTTTAGCAAGGTTGGTGAATGGATCAATAATTTGGTTGGGGGGGCTTTATGCATTATAATAACCCCTGCAATAATTATAATGATTGGTGCAATAATTATATTTCTCTTGCTAAAATGTTCAGGGTGTCTGATTAGAAATTGTGAGCATAAAAATGAGGTGAGACCATTAAAGAAGAAATGGTCTGAAGATTATGAAATGAGAATATCAGGGATCGTATCTTCAACCAGTTAAAGAAGATGGAGGAGAATTCCAGAAAGAATCAGAAAGCGATGTAGCCTGAATGAATTCCTGAATAATAAAGTTTTATTCATTGTTTTAGTAATTATAAAATAATTATTGGGGATATTTTGTGCATCATTAATGATGACTAATATGCCTCTTTACATATGTTTTTATATATTTAGATTAAATTAACATAATTGCAATTTAAACAAATGTCCTATTATGTGTGTTTATTAATGTGTTTTAATTATGCACATTTTCATATAAAATGCCATTTTAGACAGGATGGATGCCATCTCTGTCCCTCACTCCTGCTTCCCCCCTGCACACATCCTCTACCCAAAGGCTTTGCAGAGCACACACCTAAGCGGATTGCATAATGGTTTATTTCCACTGCAGTAGTTTCCTTGCTTGCGTTGAACTTTCTATGGTGCAGATGTAAGATTGCAACAAGTGTCTATCTAGTTTGTTCTTTCACAGGATCTATTCACTGAGAGATAGATTTATTGTTAAATTATTCATATATGTTCAAATATCTCCGTATGACATTAGCATAGAGGGTGTTGAATAATTTTAGAAGAATTGGGATGGTGCTCAGGTGCTAAGGTAATGACATGTATTATTCTTTTGTTCTGATTTGCTAAAGAAATGATATGTTTGCTCACACCACGATAAGCTTGCACTATTACTAATTTTCCATACAAGAATTATGTGTTAAGAACCCCTTTTTGGGGGGGGTGAGCAAGAAGACTTTTTTATTTATTCTACTAGGGGCGCTGTCTATTTACTGATGTTACTGCCCACTGAGACTTAGGGCCTGATTTAGAGTTTGGCGGACCGGGCTACTCTATCACAAACGTTACAGATACCCCATCCTCCATATTACAAGTACATTATATCCTATGGCACTTGTAATACGGCAGACCTTTGTGACAGAGAAACCCATCCGCCAAACTCTAAATCAGGCCCATAGAATATTTTCTGATTTCACATACTCTGTATAACTTTGCATCTGAGAGCCTTCTTGGCATTTAACTCAGTACTGCTTATAGTTTTTAAATTTTGCAATAAGACCCTTTAACTTTCCATTGATCTAGAACTCAGATAGTGAGTGGACCCCATTACTTAATGAGCTGTTTTACTCTGCTAATTTGATGTTTTTCAGGAGGTGCTTTAATGCAGGGACACATTGCCTCATGAAACTGAGGTTTAACACCGTCACCAATCCAGTAAACTGTGGGAGAACCGAATGAAGTAAATTGTGGGGTGTCCCAATTTTGGGGTACAGTTTTGCTCCCATGCCTACGTGGGGCTTGGGATCCAGTCTGTCACACTGGCACTGGTGCCATTGGTACTGGCCAGTGGTCTGCAGAGGCAGGAAGAGTGAGTTCCAGCTGGAATGCCTATTTTTTGAGGGCTTAGAACATTTCTCCATGGGTGCAAATGGTACCTTGAGGGGCAGTGTTGCATAATTTTACTGTATTGTTTTAATGTTGGGACACAAAATTATGGGCGTGAATTCATCCAAATTATATATTTTTTGCTTTCTTTTTTAGGCTGTGACAAATGTGGGCATGGATTTTCCAGGCTATGGAACCTGTGCAGGAGTTCAAGTGGTGATGTCACCTCTGGGGCCTAATTCTCTGCATGACAGCTCTAGAACTGATGGTGATCTAAGACATACAGTGTTCTACATAACCATGGATGTCATTTAGGGGTCGCCAGGGATAACAGCTGCAACCCCTGGCTTGCCCCTTGCGACCCGTGGCACTGCCTTTGCGACCCTTACCATCAGAGCTGGCAGACTCAGTGCCAGGAACATGGGGCTTGTCCTTATTGACGCTGGTTGGGACTCCAGTTTCCTTGTTTTGTCTCAATTTTTTTTATTTTACTAGTAGTGAATAATGTACTATTATTCACTATTGGCGTAATAAAGAATGGAGTACAATTAGCTGGAATGTGACCCTCCCTGGCAGCTGAGGTAAGTATATAATGCTCTTAAATGTGTGTTGTTTGTGTGCTTGTGGGTGAGACTGCGTGTATGTGAGAGAGTGTGTGTATGTGTGAATGTATGTGTATGTGTAATCATGTGTGTATGAGTGAAAGTAAAGGTCAAATAGCATGTAATATCACTTCCCCTACCCCTGGCATTTTGATGAATTGCCGTTCATGTACATAACATTGTGTTCAAGCCTTGACTATTAATTTTATCAACAACCCACAGGCCAGTCTCTGCTTGCCAATGGGCGGTTGTTTATCACTATATCTTGCTCCAAATAACCTACAAAAACATCACATCCACTGTAGTGACTATCATTGTATCATTAAGGTAAACTTATATTACCCATGACGAACTGTTAGCGATGAAGTGGAGAAGTGACTGATATATTTGAGGTCTGATGCATCACCATTCAGTACAGTTCTGTCAGCAAGTCCTCCTTTGCAGTGCACTCCAACATGGCCACCGTTCAGAATTTAACACACCGCTGGCAGCAGGCCAGCTTTCTTGCCTTATCTACAGCAGCCTCAAATCTGAATATTCTAAATAGGCGGAAATTACTCTATATTATACAAATGGGACTGACAGAATTTTTCTCTCTATGGTCTATGCCATGTATAAAAGCAGTTGATTTTGGTTGGGCTGAGCAAATATTCATCAACCCAGTTTCATATCAATCACTACTATAAATTGAACCATTCTGGTTACAACGACGACATAAGCTCATTAGAAAAGTGTGCTTTCCCTTGTATACGTATGTCATAGAGATATCTTTTCATGCCTGACGGATGAGAATTAATATACAGCAATCTCTATTAATCAGAATGTGATCGAAAGGAGTTGAACCTTCACTAGTCAGAAATCCTTACGTATCCTAGCAGGTCTAGAATAAGTTGAGAAGCGGAGTTGTAACACAGAGAAGATGGCGACTTGCGACAATATGGTGCAGCATTTCACTCACTCAAAATAGACTGAAGAGAATGTACAAGACTCCATTGGCCTCTTTCTAAGTGCTGTGATAATTTTAAAATTTGTGTGTAGACATTGTTTGCACTTGGCTTTATAGTCACAGGTTTAGAGCAAACTTCACACTGTTCCACTGTTATTGTGCTAATAATTTCCTTCAGGTGGTACCTGGTCGAATTTGTGCAGGCACCACAGTGCTGTAATGGGGATATTGTGTGAAACAGCCTCCAAGCCCTGCAAGTTATTCCCCATTTGTATTGGGAAAATTTCAGCAGCAAAAAGCTACCTGACACCATGCACAAACAGTAGTTTTCAGGGTTTTTTGCACCCAACTCAAGCGTGGCACTCAGAATGAGGCAATGCTTCTTTTGTTTTTTTAGAGAGGGTGTAAAGCGATGGCATTTGCTAGGGAGGAGAGAGGTGGGAGTTCAACCCTGGATAGCATTCTTTTCATTTTTCAATGAACCGTAGTAGGAGAGAAAACAATGTTTTTTTGTTTTTTTTTCAATTTATTGCATTAAAAAATATTCCATAGGAAGTAGCATAACTGAACTGATTCTCAAACACAACACAAAGAATCATGTAGGCAAATAGTGGAATGCCAAGAATATAATTAGAAAAACACGTGTAGTTACATATATTGATTTATTTCTTTAAGAAGCAATATATACAGTTGATACCATTGCACAACACTGCATCTGAGAGTGTTTGTGGAGGTCACATTTTGAAAATCTTGTAGCCATTTTACTAGTATTCAGTGCTCAAAGACACACCAGAACACTGTGGTACTAAACTGCTCTCAAGACAAGAAGCTAAAAGTAGTCCACTCCCTGGTGCCCAGGCACATGTGAGTCACTTGCTGTCCGGCACATCTGTGTCTAGGTTTGCCTGGAAGACAGCTGGCTTTGTGTGCTTTCCCTGCTGGACCTCGCACTGGCATTCTTCTACTATCATGACCACCTTCACCAGGGTGGTGAAACCAGTGCAATTCATCTGCAAACGGTGCATGGTGAACTTGGTCGGCAAACAGTGGGAGCAGAAGGTGTAAAGATGGTCTTCCGGGCCGGGAACATGGAAAGAGCTGCACTTCCCAAAGCACAGGTTGTTCTCCACCACCACCTTCTCGCAGTTTTCATGGACAATGCTCTGAAAATTTTAAAACATTCCTGGTTACTGTAGTTTACTTCGGTTTCAGCAATTTACTCATCATTTTACATGTTTTGGTTCACATACATGAAGAGCCTCGGATGTATGGACTACACTTGTAAGCGGAAAAAAAACCTCACGGCCTGGTGGCCTCGCAGATATCCAATGAGTACAATAACAAAATGTTTACTGTCTTTATGATCTTTTCTTTAACTATATAGAGAGACATGCTCATAAAATATTTTAAGAGAGCTAATTACATGTGTGGTTTGCCCACAAACATCCTCATTTATTTATTTATTGGTGTTTACGCAAACGTTATTGGATTTACTCACCACACGGCCACAAACAGCATTATATCAGGGGCTACAATGGCTAGTGGACAACTCATAACGGGGAAAGGTAAATTGAGATATGTTCCGAAAGTGGATAGAAAGAGTCACATATAAAAGGTTCTCCAGGCATCTAGTAGGAGGCCGCCACGTATCGATGCACCTCTATAACAAATCAATGGACTGTATGAAGGAACATCTAGCAATGATCGGGTTGTCTGCCATTACTGCCCACTGAGTCCTACCCATGGACAGAGGCCTCCACTTCTGGAGGCCGCTAAGCAGTGGTCGAAGTACATTAAAAAAAGTATGAGAACTGTGATGCTGCGCAAAGGGGGCAGGGTGAGTGAGTGTGGGAGCGGGCTCAAAGGCGTGGCTAAAACACAATATTATGAACATTTTTTCGGTCTTTCACCTTCAGGTAACTAACTAAAAAATAAGGCCGAGCTAAAATGAGAAATAAATACAAATTAATTTAACCAGTGGGAAATGCTCTATTGTAAATTATGAAACTTCTATTAGTTAATGCACTGCAGAGGTCTGTGTCTGTAACCTGAGAGCCACAGAATTGAATCCAGGTTGGTGCAGTGGAGAATAGTGACTTGTGTATGTTTAGTGCTATGATGTCCAAGTCTGTGACAGAAAGCACTGTGAATACGTAAGTCATTATTTTAAACTTGCATTACACACAGTATAAAATAGGCTGCTACAGAATGCACAAAAGATTTAAAATAAAAAGTGCTTCCAAAATATACATTTTAGCAATACCCAGATTGTATGTGTACATGGTGCATTTTTTTATAACAATATTTAAAAGCACACACCTCACAGCTCAGTTTACAATACCACTCAAAAAGAATAAATCTGTGCCATCAGGAAGCTTCAAGCGATTCCATCTTTAAAGCCAATACCGACTTACAAGCATGTTTTACATTTGCAGATTAACCAGTTGTGCACATTTACATTTCTTTCAGGGAAGCAGGCACCCTGGCAAGAAGGCTTGTTTAGCTGCCTGCCCCTCCTAGGGTTCACAGTACAGGAGACCCCCTGCCTTACACTTCAGTTGAAGCATTTCAACTTGGAAATTAACCGTCTCAGGAGGGTTGTCTTTTCCCAAAAAGTAAGGGAACTGTTTTTCTTAAATTAAAAAAGGATGGGTAGTCGTGCCCCTCAGATCCCACCCACTACGACCACTGCCTCTAATCTAAAGATTTAAAGGCATTTTAGAGGATATAGATTTAGCTCCAAGAAATAGATCTCCTCCGGGACAGCGGAGGGGCATATTATCAAGAACGGCGTTAAAATTATCGCCAGTTTAGCGGCAGAAAAGCCCATGTTCTCACCAGAACATGGACTTCTATTGGAATTCTCAAGGGCATATTCTCAAGCCCATTATCGCCACTTTAGCGGCCGTTTTCTGCCGCTAAACCGGCGATAATTGTAACGCCGTTCTTGATAATATGCCCCTCAGTCTCTTCTGAGCATCACTGAAAGGCCACCACCGCTGAAACTGCTCTTTTTAACGTCTGTTCACATTTTTTGATCCGGAGCATTGCATTTTTTTTCAAGACTTTTGTGGGTCAGGGGTTGTGAGAGCAGTGTGATGTGGTGAGGTTTCCACCTTCCTTTGTTTAACGCCCAGAAACGTTTGACACCTTTGCTTTGTGTGTGCATATATAGAAACAGTAATTCTAGGAAACAGATGTTATTGACTAACAAACTTCTGGGTCATGGGGACACGACCAATAAATAGCGGTTTAAAAAAAATCCTGGTGCATCTATTATTTTTACCGGGTGTTCCTGGTGTTGTTGAATCTCATTTATAAACAGGGGCTAAAAATGCAGCCTGAAGTGTGAAGATGGAATCATGTTTGTTAATACTACTGCGTTGTGTTTGTATGTGCGAGTACCACCTCACAGTGGTACCTGGCTGCACAGAGCACGGTGGGTGTAATTTGCCCTCAACTGTTCATAGGTCACTTAAACAGGTGTTACTTGCATTTGCGCCCGTGTATGCAGCACGAATGGGTCTTAATGAGTATGCTACTGGTTGCATTTGCTTTGCACCGTCACTGGCACGTGACTGGTGGTCGCGCCCTGAGCAGCTGCCATAATATTTGCCTGTGAGCGTCTTCCAGGGACTCTCCCCCTCAGAGTCATCCGAGTGATTGCGCCGCTCGCGGTAGAGCTGCTGCTTGGCGCTCGTTGGTGCTAAAGTGATGAAAAACAGGACCAAGGCACGAGAGCTGTGGAGCTGAAAAGCCCTTTGCAAAAACTAGAAACCCAAATTAGGGGACAACTCCTGACCGTCACCTGTGTCCCTCAAGCAGGTAATGCATATCTGAAGGCAGCCAAAACTGTCAACAGTAGCGTGTTGTCGCACGTTTTTCTTCTTAAGACTCGAACTCAGGCTGACATGGAAGGTTGAACCAATCCCGTTTTGAGCATCTAATTTTGGTTAAGTGGGAAAAGCAGGCCATGTGCACTCTTTGTACATTCTTTGCATTAGATTTTAAATATTTGCAGGCTATGAAAAGAATAGGACTCGAAGGCTTTGCCTGGAAAACCAAATATGTCGAAAACTCAAGGCCCAATGTATGGATGCAGTGAGCTAGGGACGGCTCATTCTGCACTCTGCCTCCTAACATCTCATCTTCCCATTGGGGAAGTGATGCTTTACCAGCAGGGAGTGGTGGGTCTTGGCGCTGTGTCTGTGGTTATCGACCACTCTGTCATTGTCAGTAAGAGCTGTTTCCAGTGTCGGACTGGCTATAGGGCAACCAGGCAGTACCTGATGGGCTGCTCTAACAGATAGGTGCGCAGCCCTATATTTTTGCAGTTTGTGGGCCTGTTTTGTGACCAGGTGGGCCGCTTTTTACTGTTGTTTTCCCTGATATTAAAACAAACATTGCCTGCAGCAAACACAAATGTATGCAATCTCCCCTACTTTGCAAAATACCCATATTGCATGTCCTTAAAAGTTCAATACTAGACTGATTTGCAAACGCGGGCCACCTTTTATCTATCTAGTTCCCTGATCGGGGGGCACCATTATTTTGGTGGCCAGACATATGTTTTGTCCCAATCTGACCCTTGCTGTTTCCAGGGAGAGGCCAAATATACCGTGCATTGCCCCATGCACACACAAGCCGCACCAGGCCTCAAAAAGTCAAATAGTCATATAGTTCTTTCTTAGCCCACCCGGCCTAGACACATTTCAGTACAATCAGTCCTACATAACATAGCATGTGTATTTGTAAAGCGCAGTTCACCCAAGGGTATCTTGGCGCTGAATAACAGATGTTGATTGTTACTCAACTCAATGGTACTCATTTTATCGACCTCGAAAGGATGAAATACTGAGTGGACCTACTGGGATTTGAACCTGTGACTCTACACACACTTCCAATCAACTGCTGCGTCCCTACCCCTCAGAAAACGAATTGCTTTACACAATTCTGAGGCTTTTGGGTTGCGTTGATGATATGCAATTACGTAAGTGTAAATTCCATTTTTGATTGTGCTAAAATGTAAGGAAATCTGGCCTCGCGTCTGTCAGAAACGGCCCGTAAATAACCATAGCGTGTAGCGCACATTTTGGTGAAACACGCGGTAACTGTACTTCGTGTTTTTGTAAAGTGCCCACACTGCCCTGTTGCTGCTTCACAGCGCTGGTAACAGAGGGCGGTTTACAGAGGGCACGAATGTAAAGCAAGACGTTGGCTGTAGTCCCCAGTTCGGTCACTACTAGCCGGGCCCACTATTTGAACGCATGCCTCTGACCGGCCGTATTTTGAAGTTGCACCTTTGTTGCTTTCAGAACGAGGCGGGGTATAGGAACATTGTATGGCAACAGTGTGTATTTGAAGAACTCGAATACGTTAAATGTCTTTGATCCTGTTGTTTCAAATAGAAGGTTAGATTCCACGTAAAAGTTTGGGAGCAACATTATAAGAATATGAACTTATTGTAAGAATCGGGCCACTTTGTTAGAGCCGCCATAATGGAACGTACAACTTTGTTTACACCACAAACGCGACATGTATGTTGAGTTACAGTCTGATGCTGAATGGAATTGCGTGCTATGTTATGCTACTCTGCACTATAGTGTGGCAAGTGTTTCTATGTGTTATGTGGCTGTGTTCTGCTTTTGTATCGTGTTTTATTGTTGTGCTGTGGTGCCACTGTTGATTCATAGATTGGTACGGGCAGTTCGAAGTCTGCTTCAGTGCGCTAAGACACCAAGGAGAGAAGTGTTAAAAGAAGGTTATACAGCCATCACCAGAAGATGCCTCTTACCTGAGAGAAGGGCAGCGTGCGGCAGTTTTCCTGCTGCATCCCCTCACTCTTCATGGGCAGAGCCAGCTCCCCCGAGGCCGAGTTCCTCCTGAGCAGGAAGAGGTTCCAAAACTTCTTGGCGTTCTTCATGTCGGTGGGCTCCTTGTTTCTCCTCTCGGGGGGAGGCGGCGGAAAAGCGTTGCTCAGAGCCTCCAATGGAATGTTCTCGGTGTCTGGCAGCCCCCAGCTGCCCAAGCTGCCTCCCAGATGAAGCTCGATGGGGGGTAGGCTCAACCTGGCCTTCTTCCTCTCTCCCGCCATCTTGCTTCCTGCTGGGTCTGACTCAGCAGCCAGGCCAGGCCCACCGTGCTTGCTTCCTGCTGGGTCTGGCTCAGCAGCCAGGCCAGGCCATCCGTGCTGCAGCATGTCTTTGAAGGCGTTGGGCTCGACCTCCAACATCTCTACGCCTTGGCCCTCCCTCCCGAGTCGGACCTGGTCCTGGTAGGACAGCAGTCGCGCTTGCCGCCTCTTTTTGGCCTGCAGCTCTCTCCCTAGCCTGCCCTCTGCGAGCCAGGTCATCACCAAAAGATGTAACAGCAGCAGAAGCATCCTGGTTCTCCTGTCTCTTCAAGGCCTCGGGCTATGTGTGCAGTGGCGCCCTCGGGCCCTGTCTCTTTATACCGGAAGCAGCGTCATGGCTGCTGCAGGGGGTCCCTAGGGCAGCAGCTTTGGCACATTTACAGGAGGCCTTAATTATAATAGGGGCATCTGTGCTAATTGAACCGCCAGCTCGTCATCTAGGCGTGTGGGTATGTTAGGGGGGCGCTTTCAAGCCTCGGCCCGGGGGTCATTACTTGGCGGGGCAGCTCGCAGAAGTTGTTGATTCGCCGTCTGGGAAAGAGGCTGCCCAACCTCGGGTGTGTATTACCTAAATCAACAAAGCATTTGCGGGACCCACGAGTGCGTATTTCAAAGAAGAAGTGCTGACCCGCCATGTGCTCGGCACTGGATAAACACATATTATGCGCAGCGGCCCTCCCCAGCAGTTGCTCATCAGTCAACGCGTATTTACTAAAAGTAATTGTGGAACTGGGACCACACTCCTTCCTCGCCTGGTCAGATCGAGTGTATCTTTTGCTAATGTTATTTTTTTGCAGTTTTATATAGAGAGAACTAGGCCCAAGGATGCTGAGCTGACGTCGGGATTCGAACCTTGTTCTCCAGTTCCAAAGTTGCTGTTTCGATGTATATTACTTATTGATGGTAAAGCGCCCCCCACCCACAAGCACACACTCCGTACATTAGGATAAAGGCACACGTTTAGTTTGTTTTCACAAATGTCTGCATGTCTTTCAAATATGCTGGAAAGCTAACATTTAATAAAATAAAAAAAACATAGCTTAGAATCATAAAATATACAACCTAGAGAGATATCCAGCCCTGTTGAACAGTATAATCCAGGCGCCATTCATTTTGTGAAAGGACAGTTCGCATAGTTCTGAAGTGACCCTTATGTGGAGGGCCGGGCCCTCTTCGTAGCCTGATTTTGATCACTTTCCTGCTCTGACCTTCCGCCACATTCACGTAGCCCACTGCATTTAATTGGAAAGTTGGCATTGGACCAGCATTACATCTTCTTTGCATCCTCATCATGGGAGGGAACCCGTCGAGGGGAGAGCCTTAGAGCAAGGACCATCAATGATATGACCAGAAACTGGACTTTGAGGTTCGAGGATGTATCTTGGCCGTATTTATTTTAACAACATCTCTATCACAATCATTAACTCCAAGGCAGACAAGGACAACTTAAGAACAACATTTTCACTGCTAAATCATATTTTTTGACTCCTAAATTAAAACAGTCATTTGAGTTAGTTGGGCACACTCATGGTTGATCCATCACAGAATGTTTCCCACACTGCATAACTCAGCATTTTATGCAAAATAAAGGCTGTCGGAAAATTCTGTAATCTCTCTGCTTCCCTACTGTGGAGCTAGGCTAGATCTGACGCGGACCTGATAAGGCTAGTTCTGATGTGGATTCTTTTTGGGATGTCCTGAGACCCTTCTGAGAGATGTACCTGGGCATTGGTTCCCTTGTACAAGGCAAACACAAGGAGATGATGGACGGAGCGCCGACATTTTTCAGACGCTCACCCCCCAGTCACAGATCTGGGTTGAATCCATCATCGTTGAATCCAGTGGCAAAGAACGATGATGGATTCAACTCAAATCTGTGACTGGGGGTGAGTGTCTGAAAAGTTTCAGCGCTCCGTCCATCGTCTGTTTGTGTTTGCTTTGTTTGCCCTAAGTTGGCAGGGTATGCCCAGACGTGGGTCCCTTGCTCACTTTGCCACTGGATTCAAGCTAGCCTGGCTGGTGAGGGGTGAAACCCTGAAACCGGTCCCAGGATGCTTGTTTCCGGTCCAGGTAAGACCTGGCTTGGCAGTTCAGGGTGGACTGTTCCCATGAGGAACAGGGTCAAGACTGGTTTGTATATGGCTGGGTCTGAACTAGGGTGGCAAAGTGAGCTAAAGAACGATGATGGATTCAACCCAGTTCTGTGACTGGGGGTGTGTCTGAAAAGTTTCGGCACTCCGTCCATCATCTCCTTGTGTTTGCTTTGTTCTCCCTTGAACAAGCCCATCTCTTGTGCCCCCGTAAGCAGCAGGTGGAGTACAGAGGCAAAAGTTTTACAGTCACAGAAGCATCCCACCAGCCCCCAGGCACTGAGAGAGCTCCAATACCCACATGTGGCATAAATACCACCACATTTTAAAGGTGCAATTTGATATGGGATGCAAAAATGTCTACTCTTATACATGCCAATCATGAGCCTACCTGCATAACAAGAACACAAAATACGACACTGTAAGTTAAAAGCACAAAAAAACCACACACCCATCCTTGCCAAACTGAGAGTGGGGTGGGAAGGGAGAAAATACTGTGTGGTTTGGCATAGACAGGAGGCAGTTGCGGGCAGAAGAAAACAAAAATGTCAAACGATTTATGCCCTGGGAATTTAAACTGCTTGCGAAGGCCGGCCACATTCGCCTACAGCCCTCACTGCCTACATGTCTGGTTCTGGTGGAAGCCTATTTTTGCAGGTCTCCCCTCACTCAGCCCGCAAAAACACTAACCGCCATTGCTGGGAACCCTTCCCCACTGCTGGGGCTAACTCCTAAATATGGCACCCCCACGATGGGGCACACTTTCCAGGATATTTTTGACAGGTTGCGCTATGAATTCTCCACGCTCCCAGGAAGTCTCCCAAATCGAACCACGACACTGGGGCTGGTCACATGGAGTCATTCTGCACCACGCCGCTCCAGTCTAAAGTAAGTAAGTAAGTAAATTGAAGAGAGAACTAGGACTCTTGTGCCTTCTCTGGATGCATGAGGTATAAGCTTGCCCATTAACCAACAGATCAGATTTTCGGAATGATGCGCTTATTTGTGCTATGAGATCTGCAAATACAAGCAGCACCCTCTCTGGCTGCTAGGTTTAAGAACACTCACATTGTTCCCAGAAAGGATCCATCAACTAATGAGCCACAAATATTCCAGGACATAATCAAGGAATGTTTTTATTTCCCATCAACCTCACTACTTGCTTTTCTTTTTAACCCATAAAAAATAAAAACAAATGATCTATGTACTATCTGATCTTGGAAAGGCACTCACAAAGCTCAGCTAAATCTGAGCAGATTAATAATAATAGCACACCTGTGGGTGTTACCATCCCGCTGCTGGGTGAACCCATCACAGCCAGGGCTGGACTGGCTGTAGCGGGCACCGGGCGTTTCCCCGGTGGGCCGCCGGGGTGGGGGCCGGTTTTGGGCCCCTGGGGGGACGTTTTTGTTACCCCCAGGGGAGCAAACTGCTCGGCCGCACCCCCACCACACCCCCAGGGGAGCCGGCCGAGCAGTTTGCCAGGGCCGGTTTCGGTTTACAGTCCGGCCCTGATCACAGCAAACATAATTCTTGATTGCTCTTTCATAAACTTTAGAGGGAACTGTTACTGGTTGACAAGCAGTTGGAATACCACAATTCTTGGGCAGGTACATTACCTGGGAAACTTGAACACCCTCAAAAGTGCACTGTCAACTTTAGATAAATGGCAACTTGTGTGAAACACTTATCAAGCGATGACCTGCACTGATAGCGCTCATATTCAATGGTAAAAACTAGGGGTGGTGGGAACACGCGGAGTTTCACTCATTGGAATTCTGCAGAGTTATATAAAAACTCCACGCGGAGTTCAGTGAGTGGGCGATATTTGGCACGTCGCACTATTTGCGCTAATTTTCAGCATCTGCAGCTTGTTCTGTGCTGTAAAATCAGCGCAAACGGCACCACACCAGAGGGCACTGCTTCTTTTTGCCGCTTGAGTAGATTTTCTACTAGAGCGGCATCTTTCTCACTATGAACAGTCACAACCTGCTGGGAGGCGCTCTAGTGCCTGAAAATTGTGTTGGGGGCACAAATACTCACTCACTCTCGCCAACTTACCGTTGGTGAGCCGTGTGTGAGAAAAAACTTTGCCACACCGCATTCCAAGTGGAACAAGGAGTGGTCAAAACTCAGCGAATCCTGTTTGACGGGAAGGAATTATTCACCCACCACTAGTGAAAACATAAGAACTGTGAGTACAAATACTTATGTGAACTGCATATACTATAATGTATTAACATGCCAGCAGTGTGCTCCCATCTTTGAGATGGTTCATTGCATAATGGTCATTCCTAACATCAACCTGGCCCTGGGTGGGTCCATTAGGGCATGTGTTTATTTGCATAATACCCTTTCTTTAATGAAGTACACCCCTACCATGGGGACATTTAATGTAGGAGTGGGCCTTGCAGTGGGTACAGTGGGAGGAGCAGCTAAGCAATGGCTGAAGAGTCACTTCCCGGGAGCCAGCTATTCGCCTCCAATCTGGGGCAGAGGTTAGTGGGCCTCTTCATGCTCCTTGACCCTACTGTCACCTCCTGCTCTCAGCATCCCTCTCCATGAAGCTGCTTTTTCTACCCACCCCCATATTATGGGGTAGATGTAGGAAGTGTGGTTTCCTTTAGATGTCTAGATTTTTTGTTTTTCTATTTTGTAACGCAGTTTAAGCACTGGGTAGGCTCACGGTTCGCATGGATACAGGTAGACAGCTTTTGCATCCCACATCGAATTCCATAGTCAAATTGTTGTCTCTCCCCCAGGTGTGGGCTTTTTGAGGGATCTCGGGTCCAGAGGTCGGGGGGAGTACTTATGCAGCTGGTTCGGCCCTTTGCTGGGTACTCCATCCGATTGCCTGCAAGGAGGGTGAAGATGGGCCTGCACCAGAGGTCAAAGTTATAACTTGGTTGCCGGGCACCTCCCAGAAGGGCATTAGAGGGGTCCCGATAGAGACACCTCTCCCATGGTTTTCAGGTCTGCATAAGAGCTCACCTTGATCCTTGGTAGGGGAGCAGAGTGTTTAATTATTTGGCTTGTTTCTTGATTTGCTCAAGGTGCATTGATATGCGCTGCAGAAAGACTAGTCAAGAAGCCATCCTCGAGTTTACTAAATGTTTTTGATTACAGTTCAGAAATGCTAATGTCTGAATATTGCACTGTATATATTTCATGGACATTCATTTTCTTATTTTGTACCTAATAACTGTAAAGTCCAATAAATACATCTGAAGATGTTTTTTCTCAAAATACAAAAAGTATTTTATTATTTTGACCTTAATCTGAGGACTTTCCCACCCTTCAACTCCCCCTCCTACTATCGGTTGCTTCTTTACCACTACTGGGTAGACTCTTGGCACATACCCATCATTAGCTGCCTAATGCCAGTTTCTGTGAATTGCTCTTATGCCAGTCCATTGCCAACTTCAGAGCATATACTATATTCAAGGGAAAACTGCACCTCGAAATGGCGGAACCCTTGATGTCTGGGTACTCCCTAAGCTCATATTCATTGACTTTTAAACTGTAGGGTAGAGAGAGACCACTGAGTAGTGCAAGGTATCTGTATTTGTGACCACGCCTATTTCTTCCACACCCACGAGCATGTGCAGGTACGTGTGCTGAAGCATGCTTTGAAGTCTCTGCCACACATACACTCCACTAAAATACTTCTCACATATACTACACAGACTCACACGCTTTCTAACATACAGTAGTATTTAATGACTAAGCATCTTCTGACACACTCATTTTTGCTTCAGCTCATACCAAGGCGCAGTGCAGTGGCAAGACATGATAGAAGCACAACACTGGTCCACATGCATGACATCAAATCATGACCCATATAGGCCATGCAGTTTTCCATCCAAAGCACTCACATGGAACAATGTGCGAGCCATCCACAAATGCACTTCTGTGCCATACCAGGGGCACGAAGTGCTATATAACAGTAACTATGGAACAATATATGTGGATAAATTACACAATTTTCACCGAGCGCGCTATACAATAATGAAATCACACATTGCAAATAACAAGAGTGAATCAGGTTAAAGCAGTTCTTAACCCGTGGCCCATGCAACGCCGACTCAAGGGGTCCGCGACTCTTTAAAAAACTGAAATATTATAAGCAGATTAATAAAATACATACACATAATGCGAAATGTAAAACTGAAAATTTTAAAATGCTCTGTAGATGTGAAGGAATTAGAACGTTGGTATCCTTACCTTGATTCGTGGGAGCAGCACTAGTACAGCAACTATTGGTGGCTTCAGTTGAAAGGCCAATGTGTGTCGAAACAAATATGATGCATTAGGAGCGAAAAAGACAACGTGATATGCTAAAGTCTAGCATTTCGCTTTGTCCCTTTAAATAAAATCATATTTTAAAAAGTTCCAACCTTTCCATTCTAATTAAAATGTCTGTTTTTGAGTATATTTTTGGGTTGTAAATTAAAGAAAATATTTCATAATTTGAGTATTTGTGAGATGTATACTTGTTTCTCTAGTTTTGTGTATGTTTTTCAGGCTCAAATCTTAGACATTGCTCAAACTGGGATAGTGATTCGGTTGGGGTACACAGAAGTGAAAAGGTTAAGCACCACCATATTAGCCAATAGAAACACTGTTTCATTTCCTTATGGCTTCTAGCAGTATTCAGTACTGAATCCCCAGCTGTGGCACAAGTTGCCAGAGAATGTGCGAGGGGAAGCCACTCTCCTTCCATTCAGGAAAAAATTGAAAACTTTTCTATTTATACAGGCGTTTGGAAAAGATCAGCTCTAACGAAGCGGTACTGTGCAGATAACATTTGGGTTTGTTTGTAATTTTCTCACAAGCGCTAAGAGACCATTGGTGATTATGCGCTATATAAATTACACATAACATAACATTAACATAACATATTCCTTAAGCAAACTCCATTTGAGCACTTGCAAATAGTTTCACTTGATGCCCAGGCTTTTCGGGTATATTACTCCATATGTAAAGCACAAAAACGTGAAATCAGTAGACACCAATAACCAGTTGTGAAATACTGATCAGCTAGAATTTTCTTCATGGCAGTAGTTCAGTAGATATCAAAGAAACCGTCGGATCCAGCAGAACCCATTTGTAACTGATGAACTAGAATTTGCACCAGAGGCCTCATTGTTACAGCTTGTAACGGAGAAAGGCAAATGTTCCTTCCCTCCCCCTCTGGCTTGTGCTGTCTCGCCTCTTCCCTGGTGACCAAGGATGTCAAAAGTGACATCCCCTGCAGAAAGACAGCTGGCGATGTGAAGTGGCTCTAAGGGCCTGACAGTGTTGATAGGTAAAAAACGAAATGTAAGCCGATCTGAGAAACAGAATAATTTAAAAGCATTAAACTTTAGAAAATCAATGCCTAAATCATGAGAAGAAATCACTCTTCCGAGCGCGACTGCATCTTAAACGGGTACTTTTGTAACCAGGGCAGCCATTTCTAAAAACAGCGTGGGCAGAACAGGTGTTTATATATATCAGACAAAGCATCAGTGGCGAAATAAGTGTCGCACACGCTATAATTACGCCGCTTGCCACTCATTGTGTCACTGATTGCTGTGAGTGATGTACTCAGGGCTCAAGTCCTAAAAAACAAGAAGTGCGGGGACTCACCAAGTTAGGCAGAATGGGTGTGACATCACTGTGCGTCACATCACTGAGCTTGACATCACAGGAAGTGACATCACTGTGTGTGACACCACAGTAAGTGACATCACGACATGTGACATCGCAGGTGGCATCACAGGAAGTGACCTCACAACGCATGACCTCACAGGAAGTGACATTAGACCTCACATATATGTTTAGCAGGTCTATCATAAGTACATTTGAGTGCATTACATACAATATTTGACAAATTAGATTTTGCATTGGAGTTGTGCCAAAATATTGACGCAACCCCTACGCAAAATCTGGGCCTTAACTTATACATTTTTTTTTTAAACCCTGCCACAAAGAAATTGGCAACAAGGAGAAACATGGCAGTAAGGGCCAGATGTACTACCATAGCATTTTGCGACTCGCAAATTGCGACAAATTGAGAGTAGCAATTTGCGAGTCGCAAAATGCTATGTACAACAGTGTCTGAGACACTGTTTGCGATTCCCAATGGGGTCACAAATTGCATGCCTCATGAATATTAATGAGGCTGTTGCAATTTGCGACCCCTTGGGAATGGCTAGCACTCCCAGGGATGGTGGCCTGCTGGGGTCAGCAGACCACCATGTCTGGGACTGCTTTGTCAATAAAGCAGTTTTTTTTTTTTAAATACAGCCCGTTTTCCATAAAGGAAAACGGGATGCATTTAAAAAATAAAAATGAAACTTTTCAGTTTCATTTTTTAAGGGAAGGCAAAAAATATTTGCGCAGGCATTCCCAAAGGGGAAGGGGTCCCCTGTTGACCCTTTCTCGTTTGCGAGTGCCTTACCACCCTTCTGAGAAGGGTGGTAAACTGCGAGTGTTTTGCGATCGCAATTGCGGTTGCAAAACATTCATACATGGGTTATGGACTCGCTATTAGGAAGGGACGCCCTTGGCACGCTCCTTCCTAATAGCGAGTCGCTAACCCTATTTTGCGAGTCGGTAATTGATTAGCAACTCGCAAAATAGGGTTTGTAAATTGGGCTGACCTTTTTTGCGGTCGCAAAGGGGCCGAAATCCCCTTTTGTGACCGCAAAAAACAGCCGTACATCTGGCCCTAAATCTGTTCTGCTTAATTGGTTGCATTGTCTGTATTTTAAAATATCTTATAGGGTTTAGGCTCCTTCTGCAGAGATTTTTGTGTGCCAGCTAAATCTCAGGGAATAATAATGATGGTAAGATAACTCTGGATGTTAACGTATTTGCTGGAGAGAGCTGTGTTTTGCCTAGTCCTGGTTTTGAATCAAAGTAGCATAGAAAGTTACTATGTCTCCTGCAAAGAACATTTTTTAACACCCAGATTACAGATTTTTATTTTATGTAAATAGGTAGGTGGGTCACTGCTGAGGGGCGTAACACAGGCCCCCACAGCGCCCGCGGTGCGGGGGCACCCAAGCTCCAGGGGGCCCCCTCAGCACAGTACTCCGGCCCGGGAGCTCCTGGTTGAGCCCGGAGGGGGCCCCTCCACATACCTTGCAGGGGGGCCCCCTCAAGTTTCATTACGCCACTGTCACTGCTTTTAAGACAGAGATCCTTTTGTTACCTGCAGTTCATAAATTGTAATCCTTCTAACAGCACAGTGAGGTATGAAGGACATGTGGCTTCCACACTTTATAACCCGTCCTGTCTTAAGTAACACATCCTTTATATTGATGTACACACATATGATTTATTATCAATATATAATCTGTACCTGGGATTGTAAAGTGCTCTGCGACCCTGCATTGGGATGAGTAGTGCTAAAGCGCTATAAAAGAAATAAAACAACATAGTGGTATTTAAATAGTTATTTGTGTAAATACTAGGGCGATCTACAATTCTGACATTCTTACAGTGTATGCATATCTCTTATATATAAGGACTGAACAAAGTCAAAAGCATAGCTGTGACGTAATAAGATGTGAGCCTTTGTTAACCCTCCATTGCATCTAGGTGTGAGGCTCCCAATAGCTCCCAGCCAGAATACTCCAACAAAAAGAGGCCTAATGGCCCCTTAACTCCAACTTTTGCTATGGACAAAGCTGGAATCTGATAAGTCCCTTCCCTGCCTGCAGGTTGCTGCTTGGAACAAAAGCAGACAACATGCAGGCACTGCTGAAAGTGTCCTAGTGTCAGAAAATTACACCCAGACAAGTTCAGCATATTTCTGTGAATACCAGGAAAAGTAGGAAAGGAATGTGGCTCTCTGCTAAAAGTGGCCAGCTTTGCAGCAGGGTAGATGGCTTCTACCTTCTGAAAATAATGGGTAGATGGCTTCTACCCGAGTCTACCCTCGACTCAATAGGATCTATCTATTTACATCACAATTCTACTCTGCAGGTAATGGACTTTAGGCCCTGTGTGCCTTGCATGGATGCCCCTCTCCGTTTCACAGGGAGCCAGAGAAGGCAAGTGGATAGATGTACCTGGATCATGCCGCAATATGATGACCCGTGCAGTCCTAATTGCAACTTTTTTTTTTTTTTGCATTGCTCGTTACTTTGCCTTTTGCACTCAGGAGATGCACTGAAGTGGTCACTGCTAGTATTTCTGCATGTATTGAAGTGGTCAGTTTTGTAAAACTGAAAATTTTGGTTACTAGCTCGAGATGATTTTCATTGAAGATAAGTAAATAAAATGTAATTCGAAATATTACAAATGCTTTATTGTAAAATATAAATATAAAATAATTTAAAATAATAATTTTTAACCTATAACTAATAAAATAAAATTTTACAGCACATTAAGGGGCCGATTCCGATTCGTGTCGGTAATTTCTCCGACCGAGCCGGCCTCGGAGAGATTTCCGACCGAATCGGACCCGTGCAGTCCGACCGAACGAGTCCGATGCATTCGTATGCCACCGGACACGAGTCGGTCGGACTCCCATTGAACTCAATGGGAGCCGGTCGTACAACGCGTACGCGGGCTCCCATTGCCTCAATGGGTGCGAGGCAGACAAGGGCGCCCCTACAGCGAGTACGCCGCGAAGCGCTTCACGGCGTACACGCACAGGTAGGGGGGACCCATGGGTCCCCCCTGTGTGCGCCTCGCACGGGTACGCGTACAGGGGGGATTGACACGGACCCCCAAAGTACGGCTCCGACAGCGAGTTCGAGTCGGACAGCGCGAGTCGGTCGGAGCGGTCGAGGTGCGCATCGTACTTACCCAGCCGGAAAACGTCTCCATTGCGCGGTGCGAATCGGGTCCGAGCGAGTCGGTCGGAGCGGTACGATCCGGGAACCAGTCGGTCGGAGCGGTCGGGTCGCCCGGACGAGTCGGTCGGCGAATACGCATCGTACTCGCTCGCCCGGACGCGCGTATGACTCGGTCGGAAAATAGGGCTCCGGATCGGATCCGGTAAAACCGAATCCGATTCGGAGCACTACCGGCCGAGATCGGAATCGGCCCCTAAGTCTTCAAAATACATGTTTAATAAATAATTAAATGCTTAATTTATTTTATAAATATAATTTCGAAATAAAGTAACAAAAATCCAGCCCTTCTCAGCATTTTAATCAATATTTAGTGAATTGAATTAAGTTATGTACTCAATTAATGTACATTTTTTAATTTTTTAATATAATTTAAAATATAATTTAATGTTTTACATGTTGTATAAAATGCTTTACTTTCTTTTGAAGTACATATCTTCTGAACTTTTTTAATAAATAGTTTTACATCCATCAAACAAGTCTGCTCCTGTGTTGTTGTGCCCAGAGCATTTTGCCCATAACCGGGACTTTGGTTACAGCGGAGGAGGAGGTGGTGACTATGGGGGGAGGAGACTAAAGCCCCCAGGTTCCCTGGCCTGGCGGTGACGCAGCTCAAGGTGCCGGAGCACCATAAATCCATCAGAGGCGTCCCGCAGCATGGGATCCTCGTCTGCTTCTGTTTTGTTGTGCCCAGAGCATTTCGCCCGTAACCGGGACTTTGGTTACAGCGGAGGAGGAAGTCGTGACTATGGGGGGAGGAGACTACATCCCCCAGCTTCCCCGGCCCGGTGGTGACACAGCCCAAAGTGCTTGAGTGCCATAAATCCATCAGAGGCGTCCCGCAGAGTGGGACCCTCATCTGCTCCTGTGTTGTTGTGCCCAGAGCATTTTGCCTGTAACCAGAACTTTGGTTACAGCGGAGGAGGTGGTTATGTTATGTTATGTTATTAATACTTCTAAAGCGCAAACTGTTACCCGAGGGTGTCCTGGCGCTGAACCGGATGTCCTACGGAGGCCTAAACACGGGTTGAAAAAGGAAGTAGTTAGGCAGTAAACAGCCACGTCTTCAGGGCCTTCCTGAAGTCCAGATGGTTTGTCTTGCACCTGAGATGCATCGGGAGTTCATTCCATGCCTTAGCTGCACCAACCACAAAACTTCTGCCTCCCCAGTTGGACTTTTTTACAAAGGGCACTGATACCCGTTTTGCTTCTGAAGAGTGCAGAGGTCTTCCGGGTACATACCACTGGAACTGCCGTTTTAGGTGGAGGGGTCCATTTCCTTGAAGGGATTTGTGGACCACACAAAGAGCTTTAAACAGAACGCGTTTTTTGACGGGCAACCAGTGGAGCTTTTTAATCTCAGCCGAGATTGAAGCATATTTTGATATGCCGGTGAGTAATCTGGCCGCTGCGTTCTGCAGTAGTTGCAATTTTTTCATAAGACCTTCCTGGATATTGAAATAAAGACTATTACAGTAATCCAGTCTGGACATAGCTAAAGCAGTGATGACAGTTTGTTGGCTTTCTTTAGGTAGGAAAGGCATAATTATTTTGCAGGATCTAAGAGTGTACGAAGTAGCTGAGACCACTGCATTCACTTGATCCTTGAAATTAAGTTTGTTATCTATGTATACTCCTAGATTTTTCACCCTCCTAATAGGAGTCGGAAGAGGACCCAGTGTGTCCGGCCACCATGCCGGGGTCCAAAAATTTGGTTCATTGCCAAACAAAACCACCTCCGTTTTACTGGAGTTTAGTTTAAGGCAGTTTTGGGCCATCCAGTTCCCCACTGCTGTCAAGCAATCATGGAAACGGGACGCCGTTTCCTGTACCTCATCCGGTAGCAGTGACACTACAATTTGGGTGTCATCTGCATATGAGGTCAAGTTAAAACCAAAGGATTCAATCAGTGGAGCCAGCTGAGATACATAAATGTTAAAAAGTGTCGGACTCATGGACGACCCCTGCGAGACTCCACAGGACAATGAAAAAGGTTTTGCAGTGAAATCTCCAAGGGAAACAGTCTGTACTCTATTAGATAGGAAGGATTTGAGTAGCTTCCAGGCAGTGCCCTTGACTCCAATCTCTTGCAGCCGGTCCATCAATAAAACATGATGGACCGTATCAAATGCTGCAGAGAGATCTAGCATAATCATTGCAGCTTTTCCTCCCTGGTCCAGTATAGTCCTGATTTCTTCAGTGGACTTAAGAAGCACGGACTCCGTGCTATGCCCCCCTCGAAAGCCATACTGGGTGGGATCTAGCACCTGGGCTTCTTCCAAGAATGAACTGAGTTGTGTATTCATAATTTTTTCGGTGATTTTTGCAGGGAGTGGGAGTCTGGAGATTGGTCTAAAATTATTAGAGTCTTTGGGATCCAGACTTGTTTTTTTTAGCAAGGGTAGTATGGAAGCACTTTTCCATGTTTTGGGGAAATACCCTTCGGCAAACATAGCATTGATAATGGAAGTCAGCGTTAGTGTGATTGGCTCGGGTGCTAGTTTTAGTATAGAGAGTGGGCATGGATCAGATGGTGAGCCTGATTTTGTTGTCATTAGAAGTTTAAAAGTATCTGTGACCGTAACTGGAGCAAATTTGTCAAGCTGTGGCAAGGAGCTTTGTAGCGGCTTAGTGTCGATCAGGGGTATCTTCGTTGTTGAGCCTGTAAGAGTAGAGAAGATCACCTCAACTTTTTCAAAGAAGAATTTTGCTATCTTGTCACACAGTTCTTGGCTGGCCGTAATAGGAGGGGGGTTTGGATGCGCTAAGGCGGTGACCGTTTGAAAAAGTTCCCTAGTAGAATTTTTTACCGAATTAATTTTATTTGTGAAAAATTCTTGTTTTGTTTTTTGAAGCAACTGCTTATACTGAGTTAGGCATAGTTTGTATTTGTTTTTGTCTGTCTCATTGTACTCCCTTCTCCAAGTTCTTTCAATATGCTTGCAGGCTAGTTTTTTATCTCTAAGCTCTTGAGTGTACCACAGCGCGGAGGGTCGTGCCCTATTGGGGCGTATGAATTTTTTAGGAGCTAGCTTGTTGCCTGCTGCTTCCAGCCAGTTAGTATAGGCAGAAGTGGCATCATCTAGATCACAGGGTATGGCAAACGAAGTAGAAATTAACAATTCCTGTAATTCATCAGCGTTTACCTTATTCCATGCTCTGCTGATCAATTGTTTATTTACTAATTTCTTGATACATCGGTCAGGCAGAAGCACTTCAAACAAAACCGCCCTGTGGTCTGACCAAACCACTGGGAGAAGGTCAGTAAATGCCAACTGCGTGTTGTTTGAGAAAATGCCATCCAATGTATGACCTGCCTTGTGTGTGGCGCCAAGGACCATTTGCTTTAGGTCCGCACTATTCATCAGATCAAGCAAGCTAGAAGTATCTGGATCCATGTGAACTTCCAAATGGAAGTTAAAGTCCCCTAATATTGTGTATGCGCAAGCACTTAACTCATTCTCCAACATACTACCAGCTTGAGTTATAAACCGATTTCTGGGGCCAGGTGGCCTGTAAATGAGGGTGCCTTTAAAGGTGTGGTGGTGTGAAAGATAAAAGCAAAAATCCAACGCTTCGCATTCAGTGTTAGATGCGCAGTTAAAAGATGCGTTTAGTGAGTTTCGGTATATCACTGCTAAGCCACCTCCTTTCTTAAGAGGCCTATTTAAGGTATGGCAGAGGTAACCCGGTGGTGTGGCTTTGACCAAGTCTGGACCTGATGCATAATCCGTCCATGACTCAGTGATAAAGGCAATGCTGATTTCCTCTTCCTCAATTAGGGAGGCACAGTCTATACTATGTTTAACGAAGGATCTTGCATTAAGAAGGACACACTTACAAACTTTTTTACCTGTGTGTCTTTTCTGGGCTCTATGCATGTAATGTGTATCTTTAAACTGCTGGCTCATAAAATCCGGTAGTTTAGTGTTACAGCCAGGGCAGATTATATCACCATGTGGGAGCTCGATATCGGGTTGGATACATATACAATTAGGGTAACTCTTAATATCATTTAGGCTATGCACCATGCTGCTAGAGTAGGATTGAAGCCTAGGGTGCCCTGCATCCAAACGGGCAGGGGGGCTGGCGCTGTGCGTGGGCCGTGTGCGGACAGGCGCAGACGGGCTTGCCTTCGGCGCGCCTTTGCGCGCCAGCGGCACGCCCGATGCGCACGACCGCTGGGCGCTCGCGCCAGCCTCTCCTTAAGTAGAGAGGTGGGAGAACGACTAGCCCGCTAACCCTGCCTCCTCCCAAAATGGCGGTCTCACACTGCCTATGTGGACCCCGGGAGTGAGGCAATCGGATAATGTGCAAAACACACAAATTCAGTTTTTAAAACAACAGCGTCAAGTTAGTAGTGCAGGTATCAGTTAAAAAAAGAATTAAAACCAGAACAAATGTATTACCCCCACGTTGGTCTCTCCCGGCTCAAAACTCAGGAGGACATCGGTCGTGCGCTCGCGCCAGCCTCTCCTTAAGTAGAGAGGTGGGAGAACGACTAGCCCGCTAACCCTGCCTCCTCCCAAAATGGCGGTCTCACACTGCCTATGTGGACCCCGGGAGTGAGGCAATCGGATAATGTGCAAAACACGCAAATTGAGTTTTTAAAACAACAGCGTCAAGTTAGTAGCGCAGGTATCAGTTAAAAAAGAATTAAAACCAGAACAAATGGATTACCCCCACGTTGGTCTCTCCCGGCTCAAAACTCAGGAGGACATCGGTCGTGCGCTCGCGCCAGCCTCTCCTTAAGTAGAGAGGTGGGAGAACGACTAGCCCGCTAACCCTGCCTCCTCCCAAAATGGCGGTCTCACACTGCCTATGTGGACCCCGGGAGTGAGGCAATCGGATAATGTGCAAAACACGCAAATTGAGTTTTTAAAACAACAGCGTCAAGTTAGTAGCGCAGGTATCAGTTAAAAAAAGAATTAAAACCAGAACAAATGGATTACCCCCACGTTGGTCTCTCCCGGCTCAAAACTCAGGAGGACATCGGTCGTGCGCTCCCGCCAGCCTCTCCTTAAGTAGAGAGGTGGGAGAACGACTAGCCCGCTAACCCTGCCTCCTCCCAAAATGGCGGTCTCACACTGCCTATGTGGACCCCGGGAGTGAGGCAATTGGATAATGTGCAAAACACGCAAATTCAGTTTTTAAAACAACAGCGTCAAGTTAGTAGCGCAGGTATCAGTTAAAAAAAGAATTAAAACCAGAACAAATGGATTACCCCCACGTTGGTTTCTCCCGGCTCAAAACTCAGGAGGACTACTGGGGGAGGAGACTACAGCCCCCAGCTTCTCCAGCCTGGCGGTGATGCAGCCCAAGGCGCTGGGGAACCATAAATCCTTCAGAGGCGTCCCACAGCGCGGATCTTGCCCAGGCATGGCCCGGGCAAAGACCGGGCCTGTCTGTGCCTGTCAGAGCCTAGAGGAGGCTGGGCTGGGCCACCACCTTTGGCCTTGTTTTGAGGTACGTTTATGTAATCTGTTGTAACCTGGTTTGTACTATCTCCCAGCCACCTTCCATTTTTGGTACCCTTTCCACTTGTCCTTATAATATAATGGGGAAGAAAAAGGCAGGAGGTTCTTTGAACTTACCTACCGCTTCTACAATTTTAACGTCAATTGATAGAATGTCGGCATGGAGGAGTTGCGGTACTGAAGGGGGGGGAGAAGTTCCGGTTCTCCGTACCGGCCAGTGTTTTCCAAAGTCAATCCTGGAGGGCCGGATCCACGCCAGATTTTAAGATAACTACGCCTGGAAGCTGTTTCTGACTGGGGACTTCGTGTCCCAGGATTCCACTTTGCTGAGGAGGGCAGGGCTGGTTGCCCGTCATCGCGCTCAAAAGCGCTGCTCTACACCCCCTGCTCTACACCCGCTGTGCAGGATGCGCACTGGCCGCGCCCGGGCAGGTCCTTTCCTGTCATTGCCCGGAAGAGGCTGGGCCACCCCCCTGACATCTGCCTCTGAAGATCAGCTCGTGGAGCCACAAGGGCTGGACAAGATCACCCAAGGTACAGCATTTTGTCCTGCGTTATTTTTCGCGACACTAACTGAAGTGAACATCAAGTGTCAAGGATCTTGCCCAGCTCTATTAGCATGGGTGGGTGTTAGTGTGGGTTGTGTCTCCGCGGAATAGCATTGTGCAGATATAGTGGTCACTGTAACTCCTAGCACCTTGTAACAATGGGGAAATGGACACGTCAGGATAAACAGCAAACTCTGCCCCAGCAACACCCCTCATCATTGCCTCCAACTTCAATTGATAGGATGTTACAGAGGGCTATAGGCGTAGTGGCAACCGAAATGGAACTTACTGAAAGGCGGTTGTCTTTAACCCCTGACCTTCATCTTTCTTTGACAGGCTCGGACTCCCCCCAAACCACCCTCGTTTTGGAAACCATCCCCCCCATGCCACAGCTTGCTGACCACGTAAAGGCGAGTGATGCACCAAAAGTCTACTAGCGCAAAGGGGGAGCTGTGCTAGGCCCTGCTAAAAACAGGAAATCCAAGCAAGCGACCAGGGCAGGGGCAAAACGGAAGAAGCTCAACGATGGAACTCTCAATACTGGAGAGTACCGGGGCGATACAGACTCGATCGTGGACTACACTGGCAGTGCACGAGCGGCATTGGACTACACAGTTTGGGTGACGAACATGGTGGTGGACTTACAGGTCCAGTTTAGATCCATTGTAAAAGATGAGCTTAGCTCCCTGGTAGCACGGGTAGACAAGCTGGCAGAATTGGTCAAACATAGGGTGGGTAAGCCAGACCATATGGGGGGGGGGTTGACGCTAGCTGTCAGGCAGACATCCATACCTCAACATCTGGAATAAGGCCTGAACCCCCACATGCTTAAAACTCCATTCCCACCACCGGTATCAACAACGCTAATCATGAGGCCAAGAGGGGAGATATGGTACATCCCAATTTGGCAAATAAGCAAGACACTGTGCACCTGCAGGGGCCCAGACACAGAAGGGAGGGGGCTGGGTATGAATCCAGAATAGAGACCAGGGAAGAGTGGAGTGCTTTGCCCTCCATCAACCTAACCCCTGCCTCATCCCCGTATGTCACTGTCCTAGTAGGTGTACACAAGCTTAAACAATGGCAGAGGGAAACCCATTTCGATCTTAACCCTTTGGGTGCTCATGACGGAACCATTCCGTCATGAGTACAGACCTACAAATTCCCTCTGATGCAGACAGCAGAGGGATTTCCTTTTTTTTTTGTTGGCCTCAGGAGGTGGGGAAGAGCTTCCCCAACTTCCCGAGGCCGTTTTTTTATTTTCAATGCAGTGACGATCGCGCGCATGGCGTGCTGATGTCATTGCATTGAAAATGAGACTGAAACTAAGTTTCAGTTTCATTGTTTTGTTGGTCGTGGGGCTATCTCAGCCCCCTGAGCATCGAAACACTTGGGAGAGGTATCGTTATAGAGGGGAGAATCTCCCCTTTCCAATGGTACCCCTCCCTAGTGGATCCCTGCTTGGGGATCGCCCCAAGAGGGTGATCCCCAAGCAGGGATCCACCCACTAGCCACCAGGGAGGGGGGAGCGGCCCCTTGGGCAAGGGCCTTTGCTCCCCCATTTAATTTTTCCACAGCCAGTCTTTCTGCCCCCGGGGGGCAGATGGGGGCAGTAGCCCCGGATATGCCCCCCGGGGGGCAGAAAGCCCACTAGGCACCAGGGATTTTCTTTTTCTATACGTCGGGGTGGAGGCTGCCCAGAATGGGCATGCCAATCCCCACCGCAAATAAAAATACTAGTCTTTCTGCCCCCCCCCGGGAGGCAGATGGGGCCATAGCCCCTTATCTGCCCCCCCCGGGGGGGCAGAAAGCCCACTAGGTACCAGGGATAAATGTTTTTCAAAATTCAGGGGTGGGGGCTGCCCAGAATGGGTATGCCAATGCCCCCACCCCCAAAAAAAGATGCCACAGTCTTTCTACCCCCCCAGGAGGCAGATGGGGGCAGTAGCCCCTGATATGACTCCCGGGGGGCAGAAAGCCCACTAGGCACCAGGGATTATTATTATTTTTTAATACGTAGGGGGTGGGGGCTGCCAAGAATGGGTATGCCAATGCCCCCACCCTCTCAAAAAAAGATGCCACAGTCTTTCTTCCTCCCCAGGAGGCGGATGGGGGCAGTAGCCCCTGATATGAACCCGGGGGGGAGGGGGGAGAAAGCCCACTAGGCACCAGGGATTATTATTTATTTAATACGTCGGGGTGGAGGCTGCCCAGAATGGGCATGCCAATGCCCCACCACATAAAAAATGCTACAGTCTTTCTGCCCCCCGGGAGGCAGATGGGGCAGGGGTGGGGCAGAAAGCCCACTAGGCACTAGGGATTAGTTTTTTTCAAAGTTCAGGGGTGGGGGCTGCCCAGGATGGGCATGCCAATTATCCCAACCCCCCAAAAAAATTGCCTCAGCCTTTCTGCCCTCCTTGGGGGCATACCGGGGCAATAGCCCCTGATCTGCCCCCCTCACAGGGCTGCAAAAAGCCCACTAGGCACTGGCCTTTATTTTCGCAATGTGCCTAGCTGTGGATTTTTGGCCCCTAGTGCAGCCTGCACCTAGGGAAACCTAGCAAACCTGTATATTTTTGAAAACTAGACACCAAGGGGAATCCAGGATGGGGTGCCTTGTGTGGCTCTCACCAGGATCGGTTACCCAGAATCCCTTGCAAACCTCAAACTTAGTAAAAAAAAAAAACACATTTTCCTCAAGTTTCTGTGATAGATAGTTCTGGAATCTAAGGGGAGCAACAAACTTTCACCTGCCCATCATTCCCCAAAGTCTCCCGATTAAAATGGTACCTCACTTGTGAGGGTAGGCCTAGTGCCAACGACAGGAAATAGCCCAAAACACAACCTGGACACATCCCATTTTTCCAGTGAAAACTGACCCTTTCTTGGCAATGTGCCTAGCTGTGGATTTTGGACCCTAGCTCAATTGGCACCTAAGGAAACCTAGCAAATCTATACATTTTTGAAAACTAGACACCCAGGGGAATCCAGGATGTGGTGATTTGTGTGGCTCTCACCAGGTTCTGTTACCCAGAAGCCCTTGCAAAACCCAAACTTTGTCAAACAAAACACAGTTTCCTCACATTTCTGTGATGGAAAGTTCTGGAATCTGCGCGGATCCACAAGCTTCTACCCACCCAGCATTCCCCAAGGTCTCCCGATTAAAATTGCACTTCACTTGTGTAGATAGGCCTAGTACCCGCAACAGTAAACGGCCCAAAACGCAACGTGGACACATCACATTTTCCCAGTGAAAACTAACCTTTTTTTGCATTGTGCCTAGTTGTGGATTTTGGACTCTACCTCTGCCGGCACCTAAGGAAACCTAGCAAACCTATACATTTTTGAAAACTAGACACCCAGGGGAATCCAGGATGTGGTGAGTTATGTGGCTCTCACCAGGTTCTGTTACCCAGAATCCCTTGCAAACCTCAAATATTGTAAAAAACACATTTTCCTCACATTTCTCTGATGGAAAGTTCTCAAATCTGCGTGGATCCACAAACTTCTACACACCCAGCATTCCCCAAAGCCTCCTGATAAAAATGGTACCTCGCTTGTGTGAGTAGGCCTAGTACCCGCGGCAGGGAAGGGCCCAAAATGTATTGTGGAGACATCAAAATTATCTATCACAAAATGACCTGGTTTTGCAAGGGGGGCACCTGCGTTTTTGGCCCCAGGCTCGGCAGTCATCTAGGGAAACCTATCAAACCCACACATGTCTGAAAACTAGACACCCAGAGGAGTCCAGGGAGGTATGGCTTGCTTAGATCCCCCAAAGCTTTCCTACCCAGAATCCCCTGCAAACCCCAAATTTAGCTGAAAAAATCACATTTTTCTCCTGTTTCTTTGTGGGAAAGTTGTGGGATCACTGGGCTGACACAAATTTCCAGCGTTCCCCCAGGTCTCCCTATAAAAATGGCACCTCACTCGCGTGGATGGGCCAAGTGCCCGTGACAGGCAAGGGCCCAAAACGTAAATTGGAGACATCAAAATACCTATCACAAAATGACCTTGTTTTGCAAGGGGGGCACCTGGGTTTTTGGCACAAGGGGAACACTGGTTGGTAGGACATTTGTGCCGGCATGGTGATCCCACACAAAAATGTGTGGAAAAAGTGATTTTTTTCAGCTAAATTTGAGGTTTGCAGGGGAATCAGGATAGGAAAAAGTTGGGGGATCCACGCAAGCCATACCTCCCTGGACCCCCCCCCCCGGGTCTCTAGTTTCCAGAAATGTATGGGTTTGGTAGATTTCCCTAGATGGCCGACAAGCGCAGGGCCAAAAACCCAGGTGATCCCCCTTGCAGAACCAGATCATTTTGTGATAGGTAATTTTGATGTCTCCACAGTACGATTTGGGACCTTCCCTGCCGCGGGCACTTGGCCCACCCACACAGGTGAGGTACCATTTTTATCAGGAGAACTGGGGGAACGCTGGGTGGTAGGAAATTTGTGTCAGCCCAGTGATCCCACAACTTTACCACACAGAAATGTGAGAAAAATGTGATTTTTCAGCTAAATGTGATGTTTGCAGCAGATTCTGGGTAGGAAAACATTGGGGGGGGGGTCCACACAAGCCATACCTCCCTGGACTCCCCCGGGTGTCTAGTTTTCAAAGATGTCTGAGTTTGGTAAGTTTCCCTAGATGGACACCAAGCGTGGGGCCAAAAACCCAGATGAGCCCCTTTGCAAAACCAGGTCGTTTTGTGATAAGTAATTTTGATGTCTCCACAATACGTTTTGGGCCCTTCCCTGCCACGGGCACTTGGCCCACCCACACAAGTGAGATACCATTTTTATAGGAAGACCTTGGGAACGCTGGGTGGTAGGAAATTTGTGTCAGCCCAGTGAGCCCACAACTTTCCCACACAGAAATGTGAGAACAATTAGATTTTTTCCAGCTAAATTTGAGGTTTGCATGGGATTCTGGGTAGGAAAATGTTGGGAGAGCAACGCAAGCCACACTTCCCTGGACTCCTACGGGTGTCTAGTTTTCAGAAATGTCTGGGTTTTTTAGGTTCCCCTAGATATCTGCAAACCCGGGACCAAAACTACAGGTGCTCACCTATCTATCACAATACAACCCAGTTTTTCTAGGGAGTCACCTGGGTTTTTGGCCCTGTGCTTGGCGGCCATCTAGGGAAACCTACCAAACCCTCACATTTCTGAAAACTATACACCCTGGGGAGTCCAGTGAGGTATGGCTTGCGTGGATCCCCCAAAGCTTTCCTACCCAGAATCCCCTGCAAACCTCAAATTTAGCTGAAGCAAATGACATTTTCCTCACTTTTCTGTGTGGGAATGTTGTGGGATCACCGGGCTGACACAAATTTCCTATCACCCAGCGTTCCCCCAGGTCTCCTGATACAAATGGTACCTCATTTGTGTGGGTAGGCATACTGGCCGCAACAGGAAATGTCCCAAATCGTACTGTGGAGACTTCAAAATTACCTATCATAAAATGACCTGGTTTTGCACGGGGGCACCATGAGGCAGATTTACAAGCCCCTTGTGACACATTTGCGCCACCGTTGCGTCACTTCTGTGACTCAGCGGCGGCATAAACCATGCGCCATGTTGCGACTTATTTACAATGTGACGCATCTAGGCAGATGCGTCACGTTGTAAAGGACTGCGCCACATGAAACCTGCATCAGGTTTCATGTGGGCGTTCCGTCGCAGGGTGGGCGTTCCGTCGCAGGAAAGCCTCGTAAAAGTGACGCAGTGAAATCTACAAGATTTCACTGAGTCAGTTTTACGACGCCGCTGCGTCAAACCCTTACGCCTGCTTGAAGCAGGCGTAAGGAGTGACGCACCACGTTAAGTATGGGCGGCCCTGAGCACTGCTGGAGTTGCGTCGCGCTTGTGACACGACTCCAGCAATGCGCCGCCCTTATGCCACAAGATGCGACACGCATCTGCCTATCCTTGCGCCACGGTGCGCCGCATTGTAAATGCGACGCATCCGTGGTGGCGCAAGGGGGGAATTGCGTGTCGCATCTATTCTGGCGCATCCCTGCTGATTTGCGGAGATGTGCCAGTCCTTGTAAATATGCTCCCATGTTTTTTGGCCCCAGGCTCGCGGCCATCTTGTGAAACCTACCAAACACACACATTTCTGAAAACTAGACACCCTGGGGAGTCCAGTAAGGTATGGCTTGTGTGGATCCCCCAACGTTTTCCTACCCAGAATCCCCTGCAAACCTCAAATTTAGCTGAAAAAAGCACTTTTTCTACACATTTTTGTGTGGGATCACTGTGCTGGCACAAATGTCCTACCACCTAGCATTCCCCTTGGTCTCCCGAGTAAAATGATACCTCACTTGTGTGGCTGTCCAATGCAGAATCGACTAAAAACTTTTTTTTTTTTTAAATGTAGAGCTTAGAATTCGTTGTGCTATACCCTTAGTCCCTATGATTTTGGCCCTTCCCAGTCACAGGCCCTTGACCCAGACACACAAGTGAGGTATCATTTTACTCGGGAGAACAAGGGGATCGCTGGGTGGTAGGACATTTGTGCCGGCACGGTGATCACACACAAAAATGTGTGGAAAAAGTGATTTTTTTCAGCTAAATTTGAGGTTTGCAGGGGATTCTGGGTAGGGAAATGTTAGGGGATCCACGCAAGCCATACCTCCCTGGACTCCCCAGGGTATCTAGTTTTCAGAAATGTATGAGTTTGGTAGGTTTCCCTAGAAGGCCGTGAGCCTGGGGCCAAAAACCCAGGTGCCCCCCCTGCAAAACCAGGTTGTTTTATGATGGGTAATTTTGATGTCTCCTCAATACGTTTTGGGCCCTTGCCTGTCGCGGGTACCTTGCCCACCCATGCGAGTGAGGTACCATTGTTATTGGGAGACCTGTTGGAATGCTGGGTGGTAGGAAATTTGTGTCAGCCCAGTGATTCTACAACTTTCCCACACAAAAATTTGAGAAAAATTAGATTTTTTCTGCTAAATATAAGGTGTGCAGGGGATTCTGGGTAGGGAAACGATGGGGATCCACGTATGCCATACCTTCCTGGACTCCCTAGCGTGTCTAGTTTTCAGAAATGTATGGGTTTGGTAGGCTTCCCTAGATGGCCGCTGAGACCGGGGCAAAAACCCCAGGTGCCCCCCCTTGCAAAACCAGGTCGTTTTGTGATAGGCAATTTTGATGTCTCCTCAATATGTTTTGGGCCCTTGCCTGTCACGGGTACTTGACCCACCCACACGAGTGAGGTACCATTTTTATCGGGAGACTTTGGAGAATGCAGGGTGGGTGGAAGTTTGTGGACCCACGCAGATTCCAGAAATTTCCATCACAGAAATGTGGGGAAAATGTGTTTTTTTGACAAAGTTTGAGGTTTGCAAGGGATTCTGGGTAACAGAATCTGGTGAGAGCCACACAAGGCACCCCATCCTGGATTCCCCTGGATGTCTAGTTTTCAAAAATGTATAGGTTTTTTAGGTTTCCCTAGGTGCCGACAGAGCTAGGGTTCAAAATCCACAGCTAGGCACTTTGCAAAAAAAGGGTCAATTTTCACTGTAAAAATGTGGTTTGTCCACGTTGCGTTTTGGGCTATTTCCTGTTGCTGGCACTATGCCTACCCACACAAGTGAGGTACCATTTTTATCAGAAGACTTTGGGAAATGCGGGGTGGGTGGAGTTTTGTGGACCAATGCATATTCCTGAACTTTCCATCACAGAAATGTGAGGAAAATGTTTGTTTTTTTACAAAGTTTGAGGTTTGCAAGGGATTCTGGGTAACAACCTGGTGAGAGCCACACAAGTCACCACATCCTGGATTCCCCTGGGTGTCTCGTTTTCAAAAATTTATAGGTTTGCTAGGTTTCCTTAGGTGCCGGCAGAGGTAGAGTCCATAATCCACAACTAGGCACAATACAAAAAAGGGTCAGTTTTCACTGGGAAAATGTGTTGTGTCCATGTTGTGTTTTGGGCCGTTTCCTGTTGCGGGTACTAGGCCTACCTACACAAGTGAGGTACCATTTTAATCAGGAGACCTTGGGGAATGCTGGGTGGTGGAATTTTTGGGATCCACGCAGATTCTAGAACTTTCCATCTCAGAAATGTGAGGAAAATGTGTTGTTTTTTTTACAACGTTAGAGGTTTGCAAGGGATTCTGGGTAACAGAACCTGGTGATAGCCACACAAGTCACCCCATCCCCGATTCCCCTAGGTGTCTAGTTTTCAAAAATGTATAGGTTTGATAGGTTTCCCTCGGTGCCGGCAGAGCTAGGGTTCAAAATCCACAGCTAGGCACTTTGCAAAAATAGGGTCAGTTTTCACTGTAAAAATGTGTGGTGTCCACGTTGCGTTTTGGGCCGTTTCCTGTCACGGGCACTAAGCCTACTCACATAAGTGATGTACCATTTATATCGGAAGACGTTGGGGAATGTGAAGTGAGTGGAATTTCGTGGATCCACGCAGATTCCATAGCTTTCCATCACAGAAACGTGAGGATTTTGTTTTTTGGCAAAGTTTGAGGTTTGCAAGGGATTCTGGGTAACAGAACCTGGTGAGAGCCACACAAGTCACCCCATCCTGGATTCCCCTGGGTGTCTAGTTTTCAAAAATGTATAGTTTTGCTTGGTTTGTCCACGTTGCATTTTGGGCCGTTTCCTGTCGTGGGCACTAGGCCTACCCACACAAGTGAGGTACCATTTTTATCGGAAGCCTTTGGGGAATGTGGAGTGAGTGGAATTTCGTGGATCCACGCAGATTCCATAGCTTTCCATCACAGAAACGTGAGGATTTAGTTTTTTGGCAAAGTTTGAGGTTTGCAAGGGATTCTGGGTAATAGAACCTGGTGAGAGCCACACAGGTCACCCGATTCTGGATTCCCCTGGGTGTCTAGTCTTCAAAAATGTATAGGTTTGCTAGGTTTCCCTGGGTGCCGGCAGAGGTAGGGTTCAAAATCCCCAGCTAGGCACTTTGGAAAAAAAGGGTCTGTTTTCACTGTAAAAATGTGGTGTGTCCACGTTGCGGTTTGGGCTGTTTCCTGTTGCGGGCACTAGGCCTACCCACATAAGTGAGGTACCATTTTTATTGGAAGACTTTGGGGAATGCGGGGTGGGTGGAATTTGGTGGATCCACGCAGATTGCAGAACTTTCCATCCCAGAAATGTGAGGAAAATGTGGTTTTTTTGACAAAGCGTGAGTTTTGCAAGGGATTTTGGGTAACAGAACCTGGTGGGAGCCACACAAGTCACTCCATCCTGGATACCCCTGGGTGTCTAGTTTTAGAAAATGTATACGGACGCAAATTTGGCGTGGATACCTTATGTGATCAAAAAGTTACAGGGGCCTAAGCGCAAACTAACGCAAATAACCAAAAAAAGGCTTAGCACAGGGGGGGGAAAAGGCCTAGCAGCGAAGAGGTTAAGAATAAGTGTTTGTTTTGGCTGGCTAGACAGAGAAAATTTGCCTACGAAGATGCAGGCAAGATCCTTATGACTCACAGGGTCAGATGGCTAGGCACAAGACCGAAAGAAGTGCAAGCGAATTGTATAGTGATCAACTTCAAAAATCCAATGACCATCCAAAACCTTCTATGCTTGAACCATCATAGGCAGGATGCAGGAATAAGGTCCCTACCGTTAGGCTAGTTCTACACCCCCTGTCAAGTACCAGCAACTAGAGCGCAAACGAGTCATGGGCAGGGGCTGTGGAACCAGAATCATCAGAGACAGTGGTACCAACCCCCCCAGACCCCTGATATACAACATACCCACAGTGAATAGATTTGGGGTCTTAGAAGAGGTTGATTGACACTTAGGGCCTGATTCTGATGCGGTTAGGAAGGCCTCCTAACGGCATTTGCTCCTTCCAAATCAGATCGGGAACGTGTCTTCCCGACCGAGGGCCCAATTATGATGCGGTTAGGAACATTTGCTCCCATTGAAGTCAATGGGAGTCCAACCAAATCGTATCTGGAAGCATCCATATCCATCGTACTCCGTCGGTCGGACTCTCCCGATCTGAGTGGGTCGGAAACCATTTCCCAACCGATTCGGTCGGGAAGCTTTTCCAACCCGCATCAGAATCGGGCCCAAAGTATTGCATCATCCAGAACAGTCAACCAATTATCAGGAGGAACCCCTTGAGAGGGATATCTCAATCAGGGAGTTTTTCTACTCAAGTACTACATCTGGCTTGGGGGCTGGTGGAGCAAAGGAGCACCCTGACACAACACAACCGGTCTGGGACAAGCGTGTAAGTTGTGCAGGGTGCACCCCTGTGGGGCAGCCTTTTAATGATACTTTAATAAGCCCACCCATGGAATCGCCGCAAACTACGGCGCAGGCTAATGTTTTAGTAATTTCTAGGGACCCAATCCACCTAGCGCCCACAGCAGCCAGTAGTGATGTCCTTATTAGACCCGGATCACTGACATAATATCGACAGACATAATATCGACCTACCATAATATTGGGACAAAAATATTGATTACACTAATAGCGACATACTATACTTATTTAAAAAAATACACAAATATCGACAACAAAATATCGTTAAACATTTACATTGATATCAGTATTATCAAACCAAAAAATATCGTGATAACTAATATCGAACATATTAAGAAAGCATACAAAGTGACAATAATATTGATAACAAAAATATAGACAATATTACCGTCAAAAAAAATATATTGACATGTTAAAATTATTTATAATAACACCATACATACCCCTAAAAATATAAAAATGTTAATTAACACACACAGCATACAAAATAAATCGATTAACACATATTTTAATGACTTTTAAAAATAATATCATGAAAATGATTAAATACACAAAATTATTTACTACTTCAAACATTATATCTAAATTAAATAAATATTTAACATTTAAAAGAATATAAATTACATATAATATACTATGCCACTTTTAAATTAAAAAAAACAGTAACTGAACCTTAATTAGCATTTTCCATATATGGAAAACAACTGCCAAATTAATTAAAACAATAAGTAACAACCAATGAAATACACATACAATTAAAATAACCCAATAAAATTAAACCACAATTAATGAAACACTATATAAACACACGAAAATTAAACATTATTTTACACTGCAACCAAAAAAGCAAGAATAAGGAGAAACTCTGCCGGATTGCTGCCACAACATTGGACTGCATTATAGAAAACTCTGATTCCAGCTCCACAAAATAAGTTAAATAGAATTTTAAAACTACTGCTACTGAAAATGTTCTCAAAGCACTTTTTATATAAACAAAATAATTAATATATATTTTTTAAATTATATCTCCTCTACAGATAATTCTGAAGACACTCAAAGAACTTCAGAACAGTGTGAAATATCAACTTGCAAATAAAGTAAGTATTAAACTCAAATAAACTAACACAATTTTCAAAAATGCCAAACAGAAGTGCAATCTAAGCACAACCCCCCTCCCCACTAAAAACACAGTTAAACAAATTTATTAAAATTACTCTTTTTTTCAGCAGGAATTTCTAAAAAAATACTAAAGACAAACAGCAAAAAAACCATCAGCATTGAAAAAATTCTTAAAATTCAACATTGTAAGTATTAAATTGACAATGTACATGTTTTAGATAATAAAACAGCACGGGAATATTTTTAATAATTTTTATATACATTTCTCTTAGCATTTGAAACATCACCATGACTGAAGGGGCCCAATTCATTACTTCCCAAAAAGGCAAATTTTTGTTATGTTATATGGGGTATGTGTACACCCAAGAAAAGCAAACAGGCGACAAAGTGAACTGGAAATGTAGTAAATATTATTCTAACAAATGTTATGGGAGGGCTGCAACAAAGGAAACAATTGTACTATATGTTAGAGAGCATAACCACCCCCCAACATAGCTGAAATTGAAGTTCGAAATGCTTTAGAAAATATAAAAGAAGCTAGCACTAGATCTGAAAAGGCTACAACAGAAATACTTAAGGACATGCTTCCCAGAGTCCCACAACATGCAACTGGCCAAATGCCCTCAATATCGTCACTAAAAAGAACAATAGCTAGAACTAAAAAAGCTACTGCTACCACCACACCTGTCCCCAAAACCTTTGCTGAAGTAGAAATGCCACCTGAACTCACAGTTACTCATAATGACGAACAATTTCTTCTTTATGACAATAAAGCAGCTGACAAAAGAATAATAATATTTGGAACTCCCACAAATTTACTGAAACTACAGAACTGTGAGACATGGATGATGGATGGGACTTTTAAAATATGTCCCAAACCATTTTACCAGTTATATACAATACATGGACTTTATCAAAATACAAACATCCCCTTTATATATGCTCTATTACCAAACAAGCAAACCACCACCTATGTTGAACTTTTAACCAAAGTAAAACAAGAAACCAATAATTACTTTCCCCAAAAAATGATCATTGACTTTGAACAGTCAATGATACAAGCCATACTAAAAAACTACCCTCACACAGCAATTCAAGGTTGCTATTATCACTTTAACCAATGCATTTAGAGACACCTCCAAAAATTCACACTAAGGGGGTCATTACGATGGCGGATGGAAGTGCATCCGCAGTGGTGGCGGAAAACGTCGATTTTCCCACTCCTGATGCGGTCATTGCGACCGCCATATTACAATGGGCTAACATAGGCCATTTTCTGACTGCCGCGGTGTTTCAGGCTCCGCATGTTTTTTCCTTACGCAAGGGCGGCGGACGGAGCCTATAGAGCAAGAACTGCGTGCGGAATCACGTCCCGTCCACCAACAAGATTACGATGTATCAAACAGCCAATCCCATCGCGGCGGTAAAACCACCTCATGGCGGATGGCGGAAGCACAACTACGGAGCTGAAAAGTCGAACCAGAACACCTGCATACGACCAGAGCCGCCATGGATCCTGCTCTACAGGCCTTTCCGCTGCTCTACCTGATGCATCACCAGCAGATAAGATGCCGCCGCGCTCTACAGCAGAGGTATGTCCAAAACATCTCCACGCTTGCAACCCTGGTACAACAACAACTCCCAGCAAGCGTGAAGGCAGGGCTGGCTCTATGATGTTTGGGGAAACCTGCGAAATGCAATGTGTGAGGCTCCCTCAATTTACATGAGTGACACCCTCAGGGCTCCCGAAGGCTGCCTTGTGCTGTCTCCTCCTGGCACGCTGCTCCCCTCACCCCCACCTACAAGCACCACTCACACAGCTCCGATCGGGCTCAAGGTGGCAGACTTGCTTGGGGGCTGGGAGTGTATACACTGCAGGCTGCAAAGTGAGGAAGATGCGTGCCCAGGATGGGTAGCAGTATCGCAGCAAACAGCTACACACTTTTGCTATCACCTACTGCAACACAACCCAGGCAAACAGCCATGCTGGAACAAGACAAGAGGACTGTGCTGGAAATCCATCTGTACTGTATCTCAGCAACCATGACTGAAATCCAGTAGGCTCAAATAGCACATATCACATTCTGAAACAGTGCTGAGGGCCACAATGCTTCTGGATACAAATCCTTTGCACACAGTACAGTGTCACACCATGGAGTGGTGGGGAGGGTCAAACACGTGCATGGCATGCAGTGGCACATGTGTTGACTGAAGTGGTGTATACACGAGAATTGTACAGTTGAGGAGTGTACAGAGCAAAAAGCCATAGTGGAGTATCTCACATTGTGTAGGCCTCAATTGTATGACTGTGACTGCCATGAATCAGACCAACACATATTGGAGCCCATAAAGTGGAAAGTGACAGCAATGCATGTGAAAACTCACGTATCATGTTTGTATCCCAGAGATATGCAGCACAGTGAGAACAAAGGTAAGCAAGAGCCAGGCCGGATCCCAAGACTCACAACACAGACATTGCAGTGACACACTCTGCATACTCACAAATGATGTGGATAAGATGTAGGTGTACCCTAGGACTGCGAGGTTACAATGACACACTGCACACTGCTCCCGCAACAACCCCAACATGTCCACAAACACTACACAAGGTGTCTGACCATGGAAACAAACAGGCACTCATCAACTGGATCATACATGTGTGAAAGGGCAATGCTCAAGGGCACATACACATGACACCTCTGCTAATGACAGTACACTCATACTGTCTGATGACTCCAGTAAGCACATGTACATCTATCCATTTGGCTATGAAGCCATACCTATCCAAGATGACAACACACCTACACTGGTGTGTATACATCAAGATAGATCACACAGATATGTTGTACCCTTTCCACCCCTCAAATCATCATGTAAATTGGAATAGATTCTCATGATGGAGATCAAACAAATCTGACATGTGTGAAGAAGTAGAGCTCAGCCAACATAATCAACAGGACCAGAGTGGACCATCACAGACAAGCAGCTCGCCCCCATCAATCCTCAGAGTCAAAAGTGGACATTAGTTGCCAGAACCTCCGGTAACACCTGCAATATCAACTTAAGTACATGCGAATGGGAAAGTGTGAATTCAGAGCATGGAACCGATGAACATATACACATATATTGTACAGCATCATTAGTAAGGCCAGCGACAACGCTCAGAACATAAATATATTTTTTATTACATAAACTCAGTATCAGCATGTAAAGTGCAAAACATTAAGGGCAACGGCCAGTCCAAACTCAAGTCCGCACATGTGTGCTTTGAAATTCCACACAGATGATTGAGACACAGTCCACCGCCATGGGAATATCACCAGGATAGGGCCAGCAAATGGGCAGCTCAGGCACCGCTCAGGGAGGAATGGGGTGGGAAGGGGGACTCTGCTTCAAATTTGTGGAGAACTGGAACTGGGTGGGGGATGACTGTCTGGGGTAGTCGGAGGACTGGACCTGGGAGGGGGAGAGCTGGTTGAGGCAGAGGGATCCCTGGATGTGGGAGCCTGAGGGCTGGCTGGACCTGGTGGAGTCGTCGCACAGGGAGGTGGTGAAATGCAGTGGGGAGGCTCAGTGGCTGATGTTGTATGTGGAGGGCTGGGCCTCATTTGCTTGGGGATACGATAGCCCCCAAGTGTCTTGGGCCAAGGGATAGGTGAGGTGGCCACAACAGCTTCCTTCTTCCCAGAAAGTGGAGCAGGTGCTCGTGAATCCTTCCTGGAAAAACCTTCGGATCTGGTTGTACGCTTGGGAGGGGGTGGGCTTTTACCCTGCCTCCCCTGTTTTGGAGCTACCACTACCTCACTGCTTCTCTGTCCATGCTTTCTAGGGGGTGGGTGGGTGGGAGTGGAAGTCCTGGGCCCAACAGCCCTCTGAACTTGGGGTGGGCTGTTGTGGCAGGCAACAGGCCCACAGCAGCCAGGGCAACTTCCTGTGCTGATTCAGGATCAGCTTTGGATCTTGGAGGGCTCTTGGAGGGCTCTTGGAGGGCGAGGAATGTGAGGTCTGCAATGTGGATGCATGTTTTTTGTGTTTCGGCTTCTCTGTGTCCTGTGATGTGCTTGTGGTGGGGCTGGCATGTGTGCTCCTTGTGTGCCTTGGGGATGATGTCTCATGTCTTGGTCGCTTGGACTGCTGTTGTCGTGTGCTGCGTGGGGATGACTTGGTGCCTGAGTGCTCTGGTGTGTGTGTTCTCTGGTCAGGTGGAGTCACTGGCAGGTTGGTTGCGGAAGGGACAGGAGCCGGACTGTGAGCCTGTGACTGCAGAATGGCTGCCGTCAGTGTGGAGGCCAAAGACTGGACAGTTCTGTGCAGGCCACCGACGTCAGAATGAATGCCCTCCATGAACGCAACAACATTTGACAACTTGTTGCCATGATCCTGGAGGGCATTCAGGAGCAAAGTCTGCCCCACAGACACCTGCCGCAAGATGTCAATGGCCTCCACACTGAGGGCAGCAGGGCACACAGGGGCTGGGGCAGCGGTGCTTGGGGGGAAAGATACCCTACCCTTCTTAGGGCAGCGGGCCCGGATACCAGTTAAGGGAGCATCAGGGAGGGTGGACACAGGACGGGGTATGGTGGACGATGAAGCAGAGGTGGATCCGCCTTTGCCCGACAACACCGAGGAGTCACCGCTGGAGTGTGAGGAAGTGGAGGTAGGCGTTTCTGGAGCGGACTCCTCAAGGGCACTCCTGTCCCCCTCCGATGCGCTGGTCCCCTCAGTGTCGCTGTACTCCCGGGGAGCATGATGCCAGTAGCTTCACCAACGGTTTCAGACCCCTCTCCTTCTCTGACCTCGGTAGATTCTGTAGGAGACAGAGACACTGTTCAGTGACCTGGAACTCCCTCCCCACTCACCTTCGGCGAACCCAGGACCATCTCTCCTTCAGGAAGCAGCTCAAGACCTGGCTGTTCGAGCAGTAACTTACCCCCTCCCCCAGCGCCTTGAGACCCTCCCGGGTGAGTAGCGCGCTCTATAAATGCCGTGATTGATTGATTGAAGTGGCCAGATCACAAACATGTTAGACAATACTAACCGAAATGCTTGAACTCAAGGCACACATTTGACTCTCCATGTACTGTCTGCATAAGTCAAATTATTTCTATGATCAGCTGATGCATGTTAACATGCTTATTGGACAGTCATGCTCCATGTTGCCTACATACTGACAATTTGCTAGGCATGTGTTGGCATCTCAACATCACATCCTATTGTCTGTAGGCACACCTACATGCCTTCAGCTAAGAGAGCTACACATCTGAATTCACTGTGTGTGTCACACTGGAAGTTTGAGGTGATAGAACCCCACACATAGTAAGTTAAAGGAAACTATTGTTAAGTGACATGACATCCTTCCATCCACTAATTTTGGTACTGCAACACAACTAGTGTTGAACATTGGTAAGCAATCTGTAGATGTATCAATTACATGTAAATGCACAAGATCAATCTCGAAAATCACCCTGACATGATGCTCACTGATGTTCATTTCCAGTTGATGCCACAGAGACTGACACTTATGCTGATGTTACCTGCCCACATGACAATCCAGACATTGTACAGGCGCAGAATATCTGCACTCATCACTGAGTCAACTGAGAGGCAATTACACCACACTAGAGACAACTCATAAGTTACTGCCTTGCTCTGGGCTGGGATTCGTGCAGTGTTTCATGCGCAACATCACACTTTGTACTATACTCACCCCCAACTTGCTGCTGCTGGGCCCTCAGGCGTCCATCCAGCTCTGGATGTGTCACTGCTAGGATGTGGGTCAATAGTGCGGTCATGCTCCGGCGCGCCAACCGACCAGTCCGAGGAACCAGGCCCAGCGTCATTTCGGCAACGTTTTTGCTAAGGTGGCAGATGTCATCCCACCTCTTGTGGCAGTGGTTGTGTCAATGGTTAGAGACCCCTAGGGCCCGCACCTTCCGGGCGATGGGCCTCCATATTGCCTTCCGCTGATGGACCTTGAGCTGTAGGTATGGGAGACAAGAGGAGACATTTGTAACACTTTGTAGTGGTACATTGTGTGTCAGTACACAGTGCATACACATGAACGAGTCTACACATAATGACACCAAAAGAAGGATGGCATGTGCACTGTACATTTATCAGATCGGAGAGGTAATTTCACACTAATATAGACAGTAACAGGCCCTGTACTATTGTGCATACTGGGCTCATCTCCATAGTATCCCTGTAGAATGAGCACACCCCATAATCACTAACCTCTGCCCAATCGGCACTTACCATCTCACTAATGTACATATGTACACGTAATGAACTCATAGAGGACATGGCACAGGGAATGTGTGTCCAAAAAGAGATTTCATGAAGTCATCATTGTAACTGTACTACTGATAAACCACGTTCTGGCAAAATCGTCATTGCAAGTGCTCAGGGGGAACAAGGCTCAACATCATGCACTTAAACTCGTTTGGCTACACAGACTCCAACACGTATACATCATCCTTTCTGAGATTCACATGTGTGATGTTTTGCACCTATGGAGCTGCAACATTGACAAGTGTGCCATCATCCCCACATACTCAAGTGCATCAAGTAGTACGTCATGTATGGGAAATGCAGACGACAAAATCAGAAAGCACCAATATTGGCTTGCAGTCTGAGGCACAGAGCACTGTAGAGTAACATGTTGTGAGCCTTCTGAGCATTCTAAGTAAGTTTAGCATTCACTTACCAGTACCTCTGGAGCACCATAGAGCCAGCTGTACTGTCCAAGGACCTCATCCACCAGGACCTCCAGCTCCTCTGTGGTGACAGCCCTTAGGTTCTCAGTACGAGCCATGACTGGTTCCAGAGATGAGGTACAGCAGCAGTTCGTGGTGAGGAATGGCAGGCAGCAGTGTCTCTAGGCAAGTGACAGGTGTGGACATTTCACAGGCATATATAGGGCCCTAGGCTCATTCCAGTGTTGCTCTGCTGATAGCATTGGGCAGCCTGGTTCGCATCATTTAATTGGGGCCAATGCCGGGCCCTGCAGTGGCGGAGCACACCTACCGCGAGTTTCAAAAATGTAAGCCGCTGGCAGTTCCCATTGGCTGATGGCTATTTCTCATAGGCGGTGACGCACCGTGGAGGTCAGGAAGCTGCAACCGCAATCCTGCATCATTCAATTGGGGCCAATGCTGGGCCCCGCAGTGGCGGAGCATGCCTACCGCGAGTTTTAAAAATGTAAGCCGCTGGCAGTTCCCATTGGCTGATGGCTATTTCTCATAGGCGGTGACACACCGCGGAGGTCAGGAAGCTGCGCCCGCAATCCTGCATCATTCAATTGGGGCCAATGCGTGTTAACGCTGAGGATGCCAGCTACTGAGCCTGTAAACACATTTTGCAATTCCATTCTTGCTTTGCTAATTGCATCACTCATCCCAACACATTTGCCTAAAGTGATTTGTGCACCCTGTTAAGGTATTATAGAGTGTGACCTTTGAGTTAAGTCTTCACACACATGGTATGTCCAAGAAAAGGAGAGTGAAATAACATTCATTGTCATGTCTTGTGGCCAGCATGGAATGAAATGAGTTAAGGAGCCAAAAAGGACAAAGGCCTCTCGCACTGTACTAATGTTGTGTATTGAAACATTCAACCTGTGAACACTGTTTGAACATCCCTTGCTATTTGACTGTCGATTTCTCGGCCATGGGTTGTCTTATGAAGGGCCAGTGATGTTGGCTGACATTTAGAGGTGTCCATTGTACGGAAATCAGACATACTTGTAAGCTCTAGCACTTTCAACACACGTACTGCTGTGGCATACATTGTGCCTAGCTGCCATTGCCTGCATATGTTTTCACACACGTCAGAGGAGTGCACATGTGTTACAAACAAACATCGCTCTGGCCCACATCATCGGTCAAATTCAGCCATGTGTGCATGTATACTCAATCCATGTGTAATTGTGTATCATTTTGGTGAACATGGCAATGTCTGTCACGCAAAATCCTCACACAGTCACGATGGACTGACCCCATAATGTTCATATTTGTCTGTCCACTGTGCTGCATTTTCATGTATTGTTGTCCAGCTGACACTCACTGGCCTCATTTCGTAATGTTGTTGTGTATTGTGGGACTGAAGCTTGAGGTCGTGCAGTGACAGCAGATACATGCAACTCAGCATTGATGCTGTTAACCACATGTGCTGTGCCATCTACCCACAGGGCTGCTCACATTTTGATGTAGCAGTGTACCATATGTCATACACATCGACTTATTTTGATGTTGTAGTAGTTAGTATGTCGATTGAGTGAAGAAAATCAAGGTCTTTATGCATGTCACGTTTCCATTTCACGTGTTCAAGAGTCCTGTCAATGTTGTGGTTGTGTGAGTCTTTGGTTAAGCTGTTTCCCACATCTCATCTTTTACTCATCTTTTGCATGTGTCCCCTGCAAGAGTACGTAGGAGGAAACCACCTATCTATCGCCCTGTCCCAGACCTGGCGAAGATGGAGGACATAGAAATCATAAAGAAATTCCGTCTGGATCGCCTTACACTGCTAGAGCTATGTGCTCAGTTGGAGCCTCATTAGAAGCCCAACAGAACTTATCCGACTACATTGTCTGCTACAGTAAAAGTGATGGCTGCACTGTATTACTTTTCCCCTGGATCTTTCCAGTACACATTGGCCAGCGCCGGTGGGATGTCACAGCCTATGTTCAGCATGGTGTTGCGTGATGTCCTGTCTGCATTGATGACCTACAAGGACAGCTATATACACTTTCCAAGGAGAAATGAATTGGCAGCTGTGAAGGGGGATTTTTATGATCTTGGACGCATCCCAAATGTTGTGGGAGCCATTGACGGTACCCACATTGGCCTAGTTCCACCACAGGCACGTGAACACATCTATCGTAACCGCAAATATCACCATTCCATTAATGTGCAAGTGGTAGGCCAAGCTGATCAGATCATATCACACGTGTGTGCAAAGTATCCAGGTTCGGCACATGACTCATACATTCTGCGGAACAGCAGCATACCACAATTGATGGCAATTCTTCACCCAGAGCGTGCCTGGCTTGTTGGTGAGTGGGCTGTGTCAATGAGTGTGATGTATGTGTGACATGCTGCTTTCCTCACATATTACCATTACACGGTTTGTCTGTGTTTCTCACAACTAGGTGACTCAGGGTATCCCAATCGTCCGTGGTTGCTGACCCCACTGAGGAATCCAACTACGCCCGGGGAAGTCCACTTCAATGATGCCCATGGGAGGACACGTCGTGTGGTGGAGCGCACTTTTGGACTTCTAAAGTCTAGATTCAGGTGCCTGGACAAGAGTGGTGGTGCACTTCTTTACTCACCCCAGAAGGTGTGTCAGATCATAGTCGCCTGCTGCATGGTACACAACCTGGCCTTGCGCAAAGAGATACCCCTGATTCAGGACGATGATGAGCAGCAGGAGCCTCCCGCTACACACCCACACATGCCCAGTGGCGATGATAGTGGTGAGGAAGAAGGTCTTGACCTGCGTGAACAGCTCATCGCCAACTACTTCCATTGAGTGTAAGTTAGCATTGAGCAACTATGACTGTGTCTGTGCGCTTTGCTGTTGTCTCCCAAACTTGGAGGATTGTTGCAGGGATTCTGCCCACAGACAGAACTATGCGCAGGATTATAGGACTTGGGCAGGCAGGGACTGAGTCATCCTACCACCTGAGTACCCATAAGCACAGGACCGAATAGCTATAGTGCCTCACTAGCTCTCCTACTCACTGACAGTGAAACAAGCGCTTATACACCCCAGGACACAACACTCTCAGATCTCTCAGGAATCGCGGTAACAAGACATACCCTGTCGCCCTCACTCTTATACTTGTCCACAATAAGCTCAGTTGAAGACAAGAAACGTTTTCAAATGTTTATTTCAACTAACGTGTCCTAACATGCATTATACGTGCCACAACAAGCACAATAATGCATAATACAAAAACAGTCAGCATAGAAACATGTCCATATATCATGAAGGGAGATGTCATATTAATAAGCCCTCAGGAGGAAGACCTACGAGCCTATCCCCCCTCCCCTTGCTAGAAGAAGTCTTAATATGTATCCCAAGATCTCTGGGCTTTGTCAGCAGACCCCATTCCTCAGCCTATACATGGTGAAATGTACATCACATGTGCTGGGTCACTCTTCTCTCTGGAAGAATCCCTCTCCAGGTGTGGGGCACCTAGCCCGCCTCCCCATAATATCAAAAAGTCACCCGTGGGCTCTAGCAGCTGCGAGAGTTTGTTGAGTCTGGGTGCTAGGGCCTGACCAGAACAGAATAACAAGGGAGATTGTTTTTTGACCTTGGACATGATGTTCAGACTGTACTCCACGACCGCGCAGAGAACAAGCTCTGCGGCCAGTTCTCATGTGAAAGAAATATACGAAGCTACTTGCAAAACAACAAAGCCATGTATTAACGTGCGCTAAAGCTGCATAATGGAAGCCGGGCTCATACTAGGCAACAATGTCCACAACGGCCATTTAACAGCCTCCCCTTGCTCAGGTCTGTGGCACCAAGCGAAACAGACCGCAAAGGTAAGCAGAGTCAAAGCGAATGCATACAGGGCCAAAGTTTGAGATAAATCAAAGGAAATTTCTGAAGGAGGCGAGAAAAGGTAAAACAATATTGAATTAGTTCCAAACAGTTGCGGATGCTGGTAAGTAGTTACAAATCCAAGAAAGCACTTGCAGCTTCGAAGGCAAGCAGTTCCAAAAGACAATCAGAATCAGCTTCAGCAAAAAGGACCGCCATCCAGTCCAGTAGTATGAAGGAACAGATGTGCTCCTTGCACCCCATAGACGAAAGGAGCATTTCAGGGCAACCTGGAAGAGGTTCGATGTATCCATGGCACAGGAGACGTTGCGCAAACGCACAGGCGCAGCTGGCAGCCCGTCTGCCAAGTTGTAAGGCATCCCATAAACGGCTATCACCGGAACAGTCCTGGTCGTGGGCCAACAAAGGACTCACCCACAGGTCATAATCCAGATCAGCAAGAGATGTGTTAGAAAGGCAGACATCCATGGCCCATTGAAAGGGGCATCAGCGACAGTAGAACACAGGTTGCACGCAGGTGAAATAGGCATAGCGGAAGTTTAGCCTATAACTGATGCGAAGCACAGCTAATGGCAAACATCCAAAAATAAGCTGCATTCGTTCACGTTACAGTTGCAACTGACCGGGGTCGGCCTGGATCACAGGATGGGCAGCCATTGCGTAAGAGCAGTAGGAGAACCAGCACTCTGCAGAACAGCCAAAGGAGTGATGGTAAACCGCCAAATGCACTTGAAAAACTGAATGAATGACACCCGGTAGTACTCCAAAAATAGTCTGAAACGAAATAACAAGGCCATAGCCCACAAGTTAATAAAATATGTGCAAGGCCTTCAGTATCAGACGCTTTTAATATTTGGTGTATCAGTTCCCCAAAATGAAGTGGGAGAGTCATGTTTAGCAGTGACTGAATCTCACTGGACGTTCGAGCCACCTGCAATTCGAAGGTCTCACGGGCTGATGTAAGAGCGACTTCTTGTTGAAACAAAAGCGCTTTGAGCTTGCTTAACTCATTGAAGTCTGCTTTCATAGTGGGAACGTGAGGCCACAACTAACTATCTACAATCCCATATGGGGGAGTACACAGAACATTGCTACAGCAAGTTACACGTTGTGAAACTGTTACTATATACGGGACGCCTGCCCGTAAACCGCAGCAGTTCTGGTTATTCAGGATAAGATAACTTCCGTTAAAAAGGAGATTTAGCGTGGGAATGTTGGCAGTGACTGGTGTTCCTTTTTTAAAACATGCAAAAATCTTGCATGATACATTACAAGCCCCGTGTAACTGTACTTGACTTAGTGAAGGCGACAATGTCCCCAACGGCCATTTAACAGGATGTGTTTGGATGCTGGCTCTTATTGGCTGTTAGACCTGGTACCATTGGAGTGGGTCTCCCTTCCATTTTTCGCTGTTGCCTCCCGTGTTTTTGCTACATGTTTTGCTGGTCTAGATGCTTTGGGCACTTTGCCACGGCTAATCAGTGCCAAAGTGCAAGTGCTCCCTATTGTAAAGTGATGTAATGGATTAGTGACTCCATGATTGGCTTATTTGGTTTACTTGTGAGACCCTAGTACAGTGCACCGTGTGTGCCCAGGGCCTGTAAATCAAATGCTGCTGGTGGGCTTGCAGCGCTGATTGTGCCACCCACCGGAGCAGCTTGTAAACTACGGCTCAGGCCTGCCATTGCAGAGCCTGTGTGCAGTCTGGGACTGCCATGTCGACTTGGCAAGTGCACACACTTGCCAGTCCTCAAACCTTCCCTTTTCTACATGTTAGCCACCCCTAAGGTAGGCCCAAGGGCAGGGTGCATTGTATGTGAAAGGTAGGACATGCCCTGATGTGTGTGGCATGTCCTGTTAGTGAATTACAGCCATTTTCGTTTTTCACTATTGCAAGGCTACTTGCTACCATAGGCCAGAATGGGCAGTTTGATTATAACATCTTATAATCCTAACTGACCCAGGGAACAAGGTAGAAATTCGAGTTTAGTATGCCTGAACTCAGAATGTTAAAATACATCTTTTAGTGTGGGTGATTTTTACATTCTGTGTTTGAAAATACCACTTTTAGAAAGTAGGTATTTTCTTACCTAACCATCCAGCCTGTCTCTGCTAGGTTGTGTATTGCATGTCTGGTTTGTGAGTGACAGGGGCTGGGGTGGCTCCAGGAGACAGGGTGAGTCAGCACTAGGCTGAATAGACCTCTCTGCATTGGGAGTGGTGGGAGGAGTAGCACCTTGGCCTGAATAGGGCTGTGCCTGCCTTCCACAATGCTGGCTCCACCTCCTGTGGTGCGTCTGATGACCCTGGCCCACACTGACAAAGGAAGAAGTTGTGCACTGGCAGAATGCACCCAGAACTGGTTTGGACTAGGTACAGACACTCTCTGCCTTCAGAGACAAAGGATTTGTGTGTATAAAAAGGGGGACCCAGACCCCAGAACTTTAGATCACTTCTGGGAATCAAGACGAACCTTTGCTGAGGAGAAGAACCAGGAAACTGAAGGAGGAGACTACCCCTGTGCTGTGTGCTGTTTGGGGGTTGGCCTGCAGTGGTTGCTTCATTGCCAAAGAAAGGGGAAAAGGACTGAGTGTGCTTTCATCATCTTGAAGAAGATCTCCAAGGGCTTGAACATTGAGCTTGCCTCCTGCCTGAAGTCTCAGGGATACAAGACTTCACTACCAGCTCCCCCCTGAATTCCCTTGCTGGGAATTGAAGTACCTGCTGTTGTGTTGGGCCTTCTGAGAGACTGCGTGTCGCTGGGAGCTGGAAGCGCGACGCAACAAGGAGAAGCGTGTCGCCGCCGCAGCAGTTGCTGTCGCATCACCGAAGAAGCGTGCCGCCGCAGCTGTTCACCGTCGCATCACCAACGAAGCGCGTCGCATCCCCGGAGAAGCGTGTCGCCGCCGCAGAGGTTGCCGGTGCATCACCGGAGAAGCGTGTCGCAGGGCCTGTCGCGGCTCAGAAGTTACCGAGTTCGCCGCACGGCCGTCGGGTGTGCACGCATCGCATCCAACGTTGTCGCATCGCATCAAAGACGCCATTTTGTCGCATCGCACCAGATCGTCGCATCGCATCGAGGCGCCATCTTGTCGCATCGTAACCGGAGTGCAGTAAGAACCCGACGCATCACCTCCCCACATGGTAAAGAACCCGACGCATCACCTCCTCTCCGGTAAGGAACCGACGCATCACCTCCCCTGCGCTGCAGTAAGGAACCGACGCATTACCTCCCCCGAAGCAAGGAACCGACGCATCACCGTTCTTGCGTATAAGGAACCGACGCATCACCTTCCCTGCGACCCTTTTGTTTGTTTTGCATTTCGCATCCAAGGTACATTGAGAGTAAAGTGTCGCATTTACAATCTAAAGTGAACTAAGCTATTTCTACCATTCTAAAGTCTTATTTTTGAATACTGTATTGTGGATTTTTGTCGTTTGGGTCTTGTGTTAAGCCTATATAAAGAATACTTATTTTTCTAAACCTGTGTGGTGTCCATCTGTAGCGTTTTCACTATATTACTGTATGTGTTCACAAATGCTTTACACACTGCCTCTGAGATAAGCCTGCCTGCTCGTGCCAAGCTACCAAGGGGGTGAGCAGGGGTTATTTTAGGAGTGTAGCCCCTTACCCTGACTAGACGCAAGGGTCCCTATTTGGTCAAAGGTACCTACCTCTGCCAACTAGAGACCCCCAAATCTAACATTGGCACACTGACAAGAGTTACAATGTGCAGTGCTGTGTGAGTTTTACAACTTATGTCATGTCCATGTTGATGGTAGTAGGGGGATGGGAGGACACTGCTTCACCTCCCAGCACAGTTCACCCCTTAGCATCCTGGTAAATGAAGTTCAGTTCAAATGCTTACTTGAAATGTAGCTGAAGTGTTTCACCAAAGTTGGTCAGGGAGAGGTACAGAGACCTGAGAGGATTGTGGCAGCTTTCTCAGCAAACACAGAATTTCATTTTTTAGCTCTACTGATGAAGGATAATATCCAGGAACACATGTGACTAGAGATTCACAGCACTAACCTGCAACAACCTTGGTGAAACACTTCAATGGAAATTTAAGTAAGCATTTAAACTGAAGTGCTTTTACCAGGATGCTAAGGGGTGAACTGTGCTGGGAGGTGAAGTAGTGTCCTCCCATCCCCCTTCTGTCCATGTTGATGGTGTTGGCCAGTGTTATCTGGAATGCATCTTGTACAGTGTTGCCTAGTGGTGTGCTTTAGCTGTCATGCCATCATATGTCAACTCACTGTTATTTTCTTGTGTCGTTCTAGGTTCCTCCGCTCTCTCAATGGATTGTCGCATTCAAATCTTGTGATACATTGCAATGTGAGTTAACATGCTACTTACTATGATAAACATGTTACTGACACAAAGGCATAGGGGTGTGAATTGTGTTTATTTTGACATGAGTGACAGGTGAGTGGTGAAGTTGAAAGTGCTGGTACAGGGATACTTAGGGTAGTACACACAATGGTGGAATTCCACAGTCCAACAGAACACTCCCATCATTGTGCCTATGTGGGATCGGATCTACAACAAAGTCAATGCTCGGTGTGACACTGGTGATATCAACGGTGGCTACTAGAACTGGTACGACACGGTGCTTTGCCACGTGATCATCCCGGGGTCTTTTTCGGACGTCCCCTCTGCCGTTTGGCAGGGGGGTGACCTGCTGCATGCTCAGAGGTGTCCGAGGATTCGCTGTGTTGTGACTCACCCCTCCCTGTGGCCGCTGCTGAGGTGTTGTGACTAGCATCCGGCTGGCCACGGGGTTGCGTGCATCTATTTGAGCTGCATGCATGTCCCTCAGAACACCCACAAGCTGGCCCATGTACTCAGCAATTTGATCCAAGCGTGTGTCCATGGACCTCTGCAGCAGGCGGAGTTCACACATTTCTTCAAGGACCTGGCCCATCTGTCCCTGGTTCTGCTGGTATGCACCAAGGACAGTTTCCACGGTGGCCAGGGCCTCAGTCTCATTGTCCTGCTGTGACTGTCCCCCAGTTTGCCTCCCACCTGCCATGCAGACACAGACCTGTGGCGTTGCCTGTCGCCGCACACTGTCCCCAGCGTTCCCAGGCTGGCTGGTGGTATTGGCAACAACTTGTAAAAGCACACACCCGAGCTCGGTAGATAACGATTAAAGCAGGCAAAGTAGTATCCTGTAGGTGGGTACATATCTTTACCATTTATTTGAGTATCTATCATGTTACAATATCCCTACATCGATTTCGGTATTTAGCAGACCCACAATATATTATGGTATAGATGTAGCGATCTATAAATGTTAACTTGACATCTATATTATACGCACCATCTAATGACACATATCAGGAGCCATTTCAATATGGCGCTTAAAAAACACCGCCATTCTAACTATGTGCAACTGCCAAAACAGGAAGTAGCCAATGTAGGTAAGCACATATCCTTACATTTCTATTTGAGTATTTATGAAGTTAAAATATTTAAACATCGTTTTTTAGGTTTTTTGTAGATCTACAATACAACAGATATAGCATTTTATATTTGTGAACTTCACATTTATAGTACACGCACTTATTAGCGACATACATCAGGAACCATTCTAAGATGGCGCCTAATAAACACTGCCATTCTAACCAAGTGTAACCACCTAAACAGGAAGTAGTTAATATGTAACCACCCCGGAAGAGCACCAGTATAAAATGTCAGAGATCAGGCATGGACGCGAACTGGCGTTTCCCAAGGGCGGCGTGTAGGTCGACACGGACGGTGAGTACCACATCTTTAATAATAAATAACGAGGCAGCGTACTTGATCCGGGTCATACAAGCTGGAAAGTCCTTTTTATTGATTTTAGAACCACAAGTTGTTTGTAAGGGGCCAGCGCTATTCCAACTTAAAAACATCGGGATGGTGCACTAGATAAAGTATGAATAGGTTCTTTAAGAATTATTTTAGAACCATGTGCTGTCCGAAAGGGGATATGAATTCAAGACCTATTTATCTACATAGAACATCAACGCGGTGAGTCAGGATGACTTAAAAAGAGTGGTTATACATTCTTTTAAAAAGGGATAAACATACATTCTTTTTTTTAAAAGGATCCGATTTGGATGTAGGGTCACTTGAAACATTAATAACAATATAACTTGCCATTAGATAATGGCTACTGATGTCCATAATAGTCAGGAAACAACTAATAAACACATGACAAAATAGCGATACTATAACCTTAAGGATGGAGGGTACTGTTAGCAAATCAGTATACATCTATCTATATGGCCTCATTCTACCTTGCCATAGATGGCTTGAGTCAGGGTCCATCTATTTAATGTATGGGGCCACAGCAGTCAATGCTATATAAAATAGAAAACTAATAGCTCCTTTCTCATTAATTTGATTTCTCACGGACAACTGTTTTATTTTAGCCAATTGGCGGTGTAGGACCCGTGCAGGAGACTATCTTTAACAATATATGTACCTGAAGCTAACGGTGTACTCATTAACAACCACCAATATAAAGAAAAGTGTCCATATAAACGGTTAGTATTTAGATATATTTTGTACTGATATATAGGAGAATAGATTTAAGAATAGATTTATCTCAACTTTCCCATCCATCTCTAGGACACGGCTATCCAGTACACATACCTTTTAGGACAAGAACAAGCCATCCACCCTAGAATATCAACATCTTTCGCTGTGTGATCGGGCTTATAAATGAAAGGTAAAAGATGACACTACTTACCCAGTTGACTTCACATTTAGCACTTAGTTTGACAAGGGAGAAGAATTATGTTTAATAATTATCTTTTCCTTGCTTCTATCTCCATCTAAAAGAGAAGTGCCTACACCCACCAATCAACGCCATCCTATCCTTAGACCTGAAATAAAGAATAGGTGAATGCCCATTCCATTAAAAGATTGAGATTTGAAAGGTAATATACATCTCATAGTTGCCATTTGCCCACTATTTATGGGGGTCATAAACTGTAAATATCACTGTGTTTACAACTTTCTCCCCCCTTCCTTCCTTCCTTTCTTATGTATATAGGTAAAAGTGACCCTGCAGTAAGATCTATTCATGGGAATCAGCATCTGTATATCCCCTTGTTGTTGATCCCTTGACCATTGCACAAACAATAGGTATGACCTCCAAAATTAACATACCAGGAGCAATGGACAAATTAAGTTGGCCATAACAAGGGTTATAAGGTGTACGTCATTTACTCGCTGAGAATGCACATCTTTTCTTTGTATATTTTTCCCTGTGTTGTGCAGCATGTATAGAATAATCTCTAAACCACCTAAAGATCTTTGTGCATGGATGCATAGGTACTCTTTACAGTTAAACTTTTCTTTCGGTGGATTTGGTTCTTTCTTGTATTTTCATTGATACAACTACAATAAGAGTCACAATGTTTTTATTCAGAAATCATTTAGGGGTCGATTCCGATCTCGGTCGGAGGCGCACCCAATACCATTCGGTCGGGAAAAAAGCCATGCGAAAGCCAGTTTCCCGACCGATCCGTACAGCACACCGAACGAGCAAGTACGATGCGCACAACAGCAAAAATTCCGGCCGAGCCGTACTCACCCAAACCAGGTCCTGTTCTCCGACCGAGGCGAATCCGGAAACGCCGAATCGAGTCGCACGGAAGGGAAAATGCAGCCCCGTCCGGCCGGACAAGTACGATGCGCTTTCCGTACGCGCCGAACCCGTCGCTACGCACGGCACGTCAAAGCATCCGGGAGAGGCGCACATAAGCTCCGAATCGCGCCACAACACGATCCACGGCTACGAGACGAACACAGCACAGACGAGGACGACGCGAAGCGACGAGGACGAAGCGAAGCGACGAGGACGAAGCCAAGCGACGAGGACGACGCGAAGCAACGAGAAGGACGAACGACACGAACCAACCATGAATCCCTTCGTCCCGATCATACCAATATTCTACATCTACTACCGGAACAGGCACGGACGCGTACGGCGCAGAAGGTAAGTCAGACACCAACCACAAAACACATACAACACGTACACGACACATCACACACATACACTGGGAATCTGAATATACTTGCAACAGCAGCACCATAGGGGCGGGATGCCCATCACCAATGCCACATATGCACACAGGGGCCTGAATGCGCGCCACCACCCCAACCCAGGGGGGCTGGATGCCTACCACTACTACCACCCTTAGCCAGGGGGCAGGATGCCTACCACTACTACCACCCTTAGCCAGGGGGCAGGATGCCCACCACTACTACCACCCTCACCCAGGGGGGCAGGATGCCCACCACTACTACCACCCTTAGCCAGGGGGCTGGATGCCTACCACTACTACCACCCTTAGCCAGGGGGCAGGATGCCTACCACTACTACCACCCTCACCCACGGGGGCAGGATGCCTACCACTACTACCACCCTCACCCAGGGGGGCAGGATGCCTACCACTACTACCACCCTCACCCAGGGGGGCAGGAAGCCTACCACTACTACCACCCTCACCCAGGGGGGCAGGAAGCCTACCACTACTACCACCCTTAGCCAGGGGGCAGGATGCCCACCACTACTACCACCCTCACCCAGGGGGGCAGGATGCCCACCACTACTACCACCCTCACCCAGGGGGGCAGGAAGCCTACCACTACTACCACCCTTAGCCAGGGGGGCAGGATGCCTACCACCACTACCACCCTCACCCAGGGGGGCAGGATGCCTACCACTACTACCACCCTCACCCAGGGGGGCAGGATGACCACCACTACTACCACCCTTAGCCAGGGGGCAGGATGCCCACCACTACTACCACCCTTAGCCAGGGGGCAGGATGCCCACCACTACTACCACCCTCACCCAGGGGGGCAGGATGCCTACCACTACTACCACCCTTAGCCAGGGGGCAGGATGCCTACCACTACTACCACCCTCACCCAGGGGGGCTGGATGCCTACCACTACTACCACCCTCACCCAGGGGGGCTGGATGCCTACCACTACTACCACCCTCACCCAGGGCGGGCTGGATGCCTCACCACCACCCTTAGCCAGGGGGGCTGGATGCCTACCACTACTACCACCCTCACCCAGGGGGGCAGGATGCCTACCACTACTACCACCCTCACCCAGGGGGGCAGGATGCCTACCACTACTACCACCCTCACCCAGGGGGGCAGGATGCCCACCACTACTACCACCCTCACCCAGGGGGGCAGGATGCCCACCACTACTACCACCCTTAGCCAGGGGGCAGGATGCCTACCACTACTACCACCCTCACCCACGGGGGGCAGGATGCCTACCACTACTACCACCCTCACCCAGGGGGGCAGGATGCCTACCACTACTACCACCCTCACCCAGGGGGGCAGGAAGCCTACCACTACTACCACCCTTAGCCAGGGGGCAGGATGCCCACCACTACTACCACCCTCACCCAGGGGGGCAGGATGCCCACCACTACTACCACCCTCACCCAGGGGGGCAGGATGCCCACCACTACTACCACCCTTAGCCAGGGGGCAGGATGCCTACCACTACTACCACCCTCACCCACGGGGGGCAGGATGCCCACCACTACTACCACCCTCACCCAGGGGGGCAGGATGCCCACCACTACTACCACCCTTAGCCAGGGGGCAGGATGCCTACCACTACTACCACCCTCACCCAGGGGGGCTGGATGCCTACCACTACTACCACCCTCACCCAGGGGGGCTGGATGCCTACCACTACTACCACCCCCACTCATAGGATGGACAATGCATGACACAACAAGCACACCACAACCTAGGGAATGCAAGATTAAGACATCCCCCCACCACCATGACAAGCGTGTGAGCAGGCTGTGTCAAATGCCTACAACACCGAACATGACATTGAACATACAATGTGACCCCCTAGCACATGTGCCACACATATATGTGTGTGGCACCCACAATGCAAGCAGCCCATGACCATTGTGGCAATGGGGCCTAAACCCCCATCATCACAGTGACCAAAAGGCAAGTGTGGGGTCCATAGCTGAAGCACATTTTGACCATTGTGGCAATGGGGTCTAAACCCCCATCATCACAGTGACCAAAAGGCAAGTGTGGGGTCCATAGCTGAAGCACATTTTGACCATTGTGGCAATGGGGTCTAAACCCCCATCATCACAGTGACCAAAAGGTAAGTGTGGGGTCCATAGCTGAAGCACAGTTTGACCATTGTGGCAATGGGGTCTAAACCCCCATCATCACAGTGACCAAAAGGCAAGTGTGGGGTCCATAGCTGAAGCACATTTTGACCATTGTGGCAATGGGGTCTACACCCTCATCATCACAGTGACCAAAAGGTAAGTGTGGGGTCCATAGCTGAAGCACAGTTTGACCATTGTGGCAATGGGGTCTAAACCCCCATCATCACAGTGACCAAAAGGCAAGTGTGGGGTCCATAGCTGAAGCACATTTTGACCATTGTGGCAATGGGGTCTACACCCTCATCATCACAGTGACCAAAAGGTAATTGTTGACAAAGAAAGAGCTGCAACTGCCAAACTGCATGGATCATTCCTGGTCACAGAACCAAAAACTCATCTGTGGCAAAGTAGTGTATGTGTCCCATTGCAACATACATTGGGGGAGCCAAATACTGCAGTGCAAATGAAACATTCCTTTGGCCATGTGCAGACAAACAACACCCATGGGGGCTGAGACCGTCAACAGTCATCAATGACACAATGACAGAAGTGACCATCAGAATGCAGAACCACATATTTGCACCAATGGGCACACAAATGCAGATACCCTGTGGAGACAGCAGATGTGAGGTGAACAGATACCATACCATGGCAGCAATGGGACACACAAACCATGATCACTGTGCTGACCGATGACCTAGGAGTCCCAGGGACAGCAGGGGAAACACACCAAACAACATACAGCCAATGGCACACCCAAGATATGCCAATGCAGTGGTGCAGATGCACAAACACAAACAGGCAGACCAACACTGTCATCATACACAGCAGGTGAGGGGTGGGGGTGCCATTGTCCCCAGGCAACAACACAACACATGAGGAGAGCTGAATACCAATCATACAGATGTGCATACACTGCCACACTAAGGTAACTCATGGATCCAAATCCCCTATGTGGGCAAGCAGGCATTGACAGGTGAGAGGGAGCACAAAACACACATGTCACACAGGCACGTAGGAACAACAACTGACACAGCAAGTCACAGACACACCACAGCACCACCCCCAGGGCCCCCACAATGTGGTGACCCTGGGCTGAAGAAAAATACCACTGTGATGACAAAGCTAAATGTCGTTCACACTGTGAACCACAGTCAGGTGTCCTGAGCAACTAACTACCATCACACCTACACAAGCACAAATCAATCAGCATGGCCAGTAAGCCAAGGCCAACATGGAGGCAGGGGACTAGCCGGGCAACAACTCTCATCTGCACACACTCAACACCACACCCCTCGACCTCCAACAATGTGCAGCAGTGAAGTACACATGCACTGGTGACATTGCACATGCACCCATTACTATTCCAGGGTGGTGGGTGGGAACCAAGGTGTAGAAACACATCACACATGGACACTCAACAAGACTCCTGAATGTCTGACACACTGCACACTACGCTGTACATGGACATGACGGCAATACCACACCGACCAATGGGATCCCAGCCACAGTCACACACCAATGAAGAAGCCAAGGTCACCCACAAAGAACACACATAGACAACAACCAACATTGCAGCCCGGACCCTAAGGAGTGCCAGCAGTCACACACACAACGTGTCACAATCACTGAAAGATAACACAAACTGGAAATCACATGACAGGGGCAAACAACAAGTGCCAAAGGGAAACCTGACTGTGACCCATCTGCGTCAGCACACAAACTCTGCCCTGACAGCAAACACACCTATGGGTGACACCCTGATGACCAGTAATGTGCCATGCACCCACATCACAGAGAACACAGGGAGAAGACTTTGGGGGAACATAGCTCAAGTCAGCAAGCATCACAAACAGGTACAACACTAGGGATCACAGCATGCGCAGATGAATGGAAGTGAACACACAGACATGCACATACAACACACACCTTGGGCGCAGGCAATGTCACACGTGTACACACTGCCATGAGGGGACTCCACTCCTGTGTGAGGAAAGCTGTGCCATATGTTGCCTCAGTAGGGCCCCATCATGTCAGCTGAGCACTTGGTCACACAATCAACAATTAGCACCAAATGAGGGCTCCCATCACATCAGCCTGGTCATGGATGTGCCAACGGAATCATCAGCACAGATCCAACACACTTGTATAGCAATGTTGCACTGACTACACGGATGAGTCCCTCCCCATTGATGCCCAAACCTGCATGTCCACTGGAGATGGCAACACGGTCAGGGAAGTAGACAAATGCAACGATGGCAGGCACAACAGATGTGCAGGGGTGGAAGCCACAGATATGAAATTGCCAATGTAAGTAGGAAACCCATTGCCAAATACTGAACACATGACACCCTCAGATGCTGCTATTGATGACATGGATACACCACATGATAGGACACATTCCCCCTGGACCACATGGGTTCCTGCACAGTAACACTTCATAATCATGAGACCAGATATCACCATCACTGCAGCAAGGGCATGGTTAGCTGCACCAACAACATGTACATCTGAAGCATGAGCACTAGAGAAAAGAAAGTTGCTTTATTCAGCATATGTGTTGAGGCCAAACGAAGTCCTGAAAAAAGAGCAAAGGCCAATGGCCAGTCCATTGTCAAAGTTCAAACAGGGTGACACTGGCAGATGTCACCCTACGCATGCCTGCACAATACCAGGGACAATCCACTAGGAGGGGCAACCGGGGGCAGGCCAGGCACCGCAGGGACAGGATCAGGGCTCACCAGGGGGAGTCAGGGAAGGGGTGGTGGGTGCTGGAGAGCCACTGACAACTGCAGTGGAGGTGTCTGACATGGTGTGTGCCGGCACAACTGGGGGGCATGACACAGATGTCGTGGGTGCCGGCACAACTGCAGTGGACCCTGCAGATGGGGTGGACAGGTCCGCCACTGCAGTGCCCAAGTCAGACAGGGCGGTAGTGGACTCCACTGCAGTGCCTACCTCCAGGGGAGGAGAATGGGGAACAGGCAAGGTGGGTTGGACAGAGGGGGGGACACCCTCACCACATCAGTGGCACAGACAAGCGCAGCGGGGGTGTGGTGCTGGGAGAGCAAGTGGCAGGGGAGAAGGCCGGAGCATCTTGGGGATGGTATATCTGTGGGTGGGGGAACCTGGGGCAGGGTGTGGTGGGGGCACCTGTGCAGTGGGGGCCTGAGGGATGGAGGACGGAGACCTTGTGCCTGAGCTGCAGGGCGGTGGCGGGGTCTTGCTCTTAGCACTCCGGGGGACTTGCGGGTGGGGGCCTCAGTCCGTCTGCGCCTGGGGGAGGGTGTCCGGGGGCGAGGGGCACTCTGCTCCGTGTGGGTGGGCTTCCTCTTCCCCCGGGATGCTGGAGCAGCTTCATCGGTGGGGAAGAGGCCGAGGTCACAGAGGAAGAGCTGCTGTGACTTTGGGGTTGCAGGTGAGGCAAGGGAGGGTGCTTTGGAGGGAGAGGGAACTGAGGACTGCGCAGTGCATGTGGATGCGTGTGTGTGTTCCAGGGCCCCATCCCCTGTGAGTCTGGCTTCAGTCCCCTGAATGTGCGTGCGTGTGCGTTTTGTCATTGGCGTGTGTGTCAGTGTGCTGGATGTGTGTGTGCTGGTGTGTGCCAGTGTGTGTGTGCCTGGGATGGGTAAGGTGCTGGGGAGTGTGGATGGAGCAGAGGCAGGAGGGGTGAGGGACCGTTTGAGGAGGGACACTGCTGCCGTCAGGGAGGAGTCCATGGACCTATTGCCCCTCTGTAGGTCAGACATGCCCGATGAGATGCCCTCCATGAACGACACCAGCTGAGTCAACAGCGCGGTGTGCGCATGGAAGACACTCAGCATGGCTGTCTGCCCTACATGGAGCTGGCGAAGGAGGTACACAGACTCCTCACTCAGGGCAGCAGGGGACACAGGGGCAGGGGGTGCGGTGCCTGGCCCAAAGGAGACACGCTCCCGGACATGGGAGCCTCCACGGACCTGGGGAATGGGAGCCGATGGGAGGGCGGTGGTGGTGCTGGTGGTGGCGGGGACAGCAACACTAGCTGGGGTGTGGTGGCTGCTGACACCCGCCTCCACAAGGGAGTCATCCTCCGAGTTGCTCTGGTCCTCAGCTGAGGTGGATGCTGCTGAGGACTCCTCGGTGTGGCTCCCCTCGCCCTCCGTGCCACTGGGTCCCTCCGACCACTCCTCGGCTGCTGACCCAGTCTGGCTCTCCGGCTCCTCCTGGTCCGTGGAGCTGTCCCCTTCCGTGGCCGTGGATGTATCTGCAAACAATGGGGAAACAGACAGACATCAGTCACCTGCACATAACGCACACACCACTGTGAGCACAGCACATCACAGAGCAAGCCCTGGCATCATTAGTTGTACATTGCTAAAAGTGCACTAATTGAACAGGAGAAGTCAATTGTCAGTCTGATGCCAAGCATGGCACTCACATCCCACATGGCCTTGCACCCATCTGTCTGGTGTCTGTTGGATTGCAACACCCCAGTGTTGACACATGCACCAAGTACACAGTAGTTGGACAGTGCAGAGGACACGGTGTGGACACATCACAGCTCTTGCCACTGAGTCAGTACAGGTTTACGGATGTAAGGGATGCCCAGAGTCAAATAGGAAATGCATGTGATGCATACCAGCGACAGACACCATGATGCACCCATGTCCTGATAGCCAGCGCCACTATGGTGTGCATGTAGCACATGTCACTCCCCTGCAGGATCACCAATCAGTAGACACATGCCATGGCGGAGGCATGACTGCAAAGTCATACATCACTGTCTCAGTGATGTATGACTTTGCAGCCAGACAACAACACTCTGCACTGTGTCACAATAGTAGGTCATGGGGAATGCAAGTCCTGGAGCTGCACAAGTGCACATGTACATCCCCCCCACAACACATCCTCTTAACCCTCATCTGTCCAGGTCATACCTATTGGACATATGGGAGACCTGTGACACTACCCTCTGAACCTGAGCCCCTCACACTCTGCTGTGCATGGGGAACAGCTACCTGAACTTCACATTTACATGCCCCAGTCTGCATGGGCAGCTGATCAGACACCTATGTGTCACACAAGTATCGTCTCCTATGGTCACATCTCCAGTGGCATGCTGAGCCCCTACCAAGAAACTCCACAGCAGTCCTGGCGACTAATCCACAGCACACTGACACAGAGGCAGACACCTGAGGGGCAAATCACTGTGCACAATGTCTCCACTGATACACGGGAGTGGGAGTACAGAGTGTATTGTATGGCCTGGAGTAGGCATGACTGTCCAGCCCCACATTAATGAGGGATGAGCCCTGGACTGTAGGCAGCTGGCTAAGTATGTGTGACACACGTCATATACATACTCCTGGGGCCCAAACATTGTTCCCACCCGCAGCATGGGTGTGTGCCAGGTACCCCAGCCACATGTTGTGGATCAGCTCAGCAATTGGACCACAGATCAAAGTAACACGCTGAATACATGTCAGAATACAGGCATTGTGTAAGCAATGGACCCACCCATGATGCCCACCACAGAGTCAGGGAAACAGATGCTGTCTCCCACCTTGAGTCAAGCAAACTGCAAGGACACAGTCCTAAGTGACAGGATTCCCTGCATGTAAGGGCCACACCTGGGTATCAGATGAGGAGTGGGCAGTGCACAATAGAGGGACATGGCTCCTGGACAACATGACTGCTGTACTGTGGCAGTTCAACCTGGCCCGAGGAGGGCACATAACATGTTAGACAGAGTACACAGTGCAGTCTTTGACTCACCCCCTCCTTGCTGCTCTCTGGCCTTCAGCTGCCCATCCAGGTCTGGAAAGACCACCGCCAGGATCCTGAGCATGTGGGGGTCAGGGTCCGTGTTCCGCCCCTCCTGCGAGGAGGCGACAGCTTCAGCTGGACCCGTGCAATCCTCCGGGTCCAGCCCCGAAGGTCCTGCCACCTCTTTTGGCAGTTGCGGATCCGGCGCTTGTAGACCCCCACGGACCGGACAGCCCGGACGATGTCCTTCCAGATCTCATGCTTCCGATGGGCAGAAGCCTGTCAGGATGACAAAGTGATAAGGACATTACTACACATGCAACATATCCGTGCATGACACAGTTGCATATACATGTCGCAATCACAGGGGCACATGGTGTACCCAGGCAGTGCACGGCTGCCCATGGACAGTTTTCCAGAAGTCACTACATGGTATCATAGCATGGGGAGTAAAACCCTGTTCAGAAGCACTGTCACTGCACCATACCTGTCCAGTGCAAGTCACTACACACTATGGGGGGTGACAACTACTCAGTGAGCCTGCTAGCCAGTGGTGTGCTGACTCTCAGCCTTGCTAGTCAGACAAAATGCACATTCAGAAAGGCAGTGCACAGAACACTCACCTGCTCCCCTGGTGTCCCATACAGCTTGCTGTACTGTGGAAGTAGGCTGTCCAGCAGGGCCTGGTTCTCTTCAAGGCTGAAGGCTGGGGCTCTCTCCACAGTACGTGCCATTGCAGGGTCCAGAGGGGCAGAGACAGCAGCAGTGCAGTGGCAGATGTCGTCCTGGAGCATGTAGTGCAGGCAAGTGGGCTCTCAGGGGAACATGCAGCAATATATATGTGCTGGAGAGGCAGATACTGTCCCTTGTGTCCAAAGTGATAGGTCCAAGTCGTTTGCATCTTCTGAATCTGGCCAATCCATGGAATAGCAGCACCAAAACACGCCCACAGCATCCTTCAAAATTTCAACTTCATGACATACATGATTTTGCAACATTGTTGTGGGTGACCAACTGATTTTCCAGCAACCGACTCGTTCGAATTTCGAAAACGCGTCCGTTGCCAGGCAAGCCCATTGTCAATGGGTGCGCACCGATCGGTCCATTGAGGTACAACGCGCACAGGGGTACAACGCGTACCCGCACACATTGAAAGCAATGGGCCGGCCGGAGGCACCGATCGGTCCATTGCAGTACAACGCGCACAGGGGTACAACGCGTACCCGCACACATTGAAAGCAATGGGCCGGCCGGAGGCACCGATCGGTCCATTGCAGTACAACGCGCACAGGGGTACAACGCGTACCCGCACACATTGAAAGCAATGGGCCGGCCGGAGGCACCGATCGGTCCATTGCTGTTCAACGCGCACAGGGGTACAACGCGTACCCGCACACATTGAGAGCAATGGGCCGGCCGGAGGCACCGATCGGTCCATTGCTGTTCAACGCGCACAGGGGTACAACGCGTACCCGCACACATTGAATGCAATGGGCCGGCCGGAGGCACCGATCGGTCCATTGCAGTACAACGCGCACAGGGGTACAACGCGTACCCGCACACATTGAAAGCAATGGGCCGGCCGGAGGCACCGATCGGTCCATTGCTGTTCAACGCATCACTGTACATGTGACTGGCATATGTCAGCATGCCTGTCTCAGATGGACATATGCCAGCCACAGATAGCTCCCAGGGAGTGAGGGGCACACCTACATCACGACAGCCTGTCCACACCTTATCATGAAGGCATGTAAGGCTGCATTTCCTATTGTGTGTATGTTGGTGTACATGTTGTCCTGTGGGTGTCACCTGTGGGCAGCCACCCCCAGGCTGTGCACGTGTTAATGGGGACAGGATCCTGGGTGTTACGTGTACGAGACCACTGTGATGTGCAACTGTTCATATCTGTGCATGTGCCATGGTCACATTTCACAGTGGTGTTTGTGTATGTCATGTCACATACCCCGTGAGTCCCATGTGGGACGGTATGTTTGAGCCAGGGTGTCCCAGTGGCACAATAGTGATGGCCCTCCACAGTCTTTGTGCATGTAGTGTTTACAATGTCTCTGATTTCATGTGCACAATGGGAGACAGTCTCCACATCCACGTTGTGTGTGCATGGACTCTGATGTTGTGCGTGTGTGTCACAGACGTCCATGGCTCTCCTGCCATGGCAAGTGTGGCCACTACCTGTGGGGGTCATGTTTGTTTTGTTGTGGTGTACACATGATACTCCAGGTGATGCCAGTGTCCATGTGGCATTACAGGGTCCCTGGGAATGTGCCTGTCGTTGAGCTGTGGTGCCTGGGGCACATCTGTCCTCACATGTCACTGGGGGGTGACTGTGACACAGCATCATGATATCCAATGGGCCAACCTGGGCCAAATTGATGCCACCTGTAGGACCGTGTTGACAGATGTTGGCCATGTATGTACCATACATGTCGTTCCGGTACTGCACACTTCATGTAGTTGTGCCTCATGATGATGTATGTTGGGATCTTGAGTGTGTTCAATGCCGCATATGTGGGGTGACTGACGATCTTGCTTACTTCTCCTCTGCACTGCAGGGCTCCTGCTGTCCATCGGCCATTCCCAGACCTGGCAACGATGGTGGAACGGGACAGCATCCGACGGTACCGCTTCACCAGGCAGCTGATTGAGGATTTGGCAGTGCAGTTGTCCCCACATTTGCAGCCTGGCCGGCCGTATCCTACAGCGCTGACCCCCAAGGTGAAGGTGATGGCAGCCCTACACTTCTTTGCCACCGGTACCTTCCAACATACTGTGGCGTCTGCTGGTGGGATGTCACAGACCATGTTCAGCCGTGTGCTCCGCGATTTCTTGGCGGCAATGTTGCTCTTCCTGAACCGGTACATATATTTCCCTAGACTGCGACGACTCACTGACGTGAAGAGTGACTTTTATGCCCTGGGGAGGATGCCGCATGTCATTGGCTCCATTGATGGGACACATGTGGCTTTGGTACCACCACAGGCCCAGGAGCAGGCCTACAGGAACCGCAAGCACTACCACTCGGTCAATGCACTGGTGGTGTGTCTTGCAGACATGACCATCACACACGTGTGTGCCCGTTTCCCTGGTTCAGCACACGATGCCTTTGTGATGAGGAGTAGTCGCATCCCCAGGTTGATGGCACAGATGCAGAACCAGCGTGCCTGGCTTGTCGGTGTGTACTGACTTTGTGCCATTGTGTGTGATCTGATCTGTAGTATTCCGCCCACTTTTCCAAGTCAGCTGATGTGCACTTGTCTGTCCGTAGGTGACTCGGGATACCCCAACATGCCGTGGTTGCTGACACCCCTCAGGAACCCTGTGACACCTGCCCAGATGCGCTACAATGAGGCACATGGTCGGACCAGGAGAGTGATTGAGCGGACCTTTGGTCTCCTGAAGAGCTGCTTCCGCTGCCTGGACAAGACCGGAGGGTCCCTCCCATATGCCCCTGCGAAAGTGTGCAAGATTATCATCGTCTGCTGCATGCTCCACAACCTGGCAGTGCGGAAGGAGTTGCCTCTCATCCAGGATGACAATGACCAACATCCGCCACCTGTGGAGGATCCTGGCCTGGACCACGATGCCAGTGATGATGATGATGATGATGGTGATGTCCGCACACAGCTCATCACCAACTTCTTTAGCTGAATGTGAGTATCCTGAGGTGTCATGTGAATGATGTGAGTTGGCATGATGTGTGGGTGGTGCTCTGGTGCTGTTGGAGTGTGTCCATGGGCTACTTGACAGGATGTGTGTTGCGATGTGTGGTGACAGGTGGGCTGTACTCCCCAACAGTGTTGACATGCTAACTTGGTTCTGGGTGGGTATCTTGTAACATGTATTGTGCATGAGTTTTGCTGTTCTGTCCTGTACTGCATTGCTTTTGACTGTGTGTCATTTCTGTCCTTCACAGGGTACTTTCAGATTCGTTTGGTCAACTGTGTCCACCGACGACGTGATTGCACATCCAGGCTGGTAGCTGTTGTGTCCCTACAGGTGATGTGCGCCACACCCATGGACTTCCTTCTGTCTACAGTTGTTGACTGTGTGCCCGCTACCAGGTGGGGTTACCTTGCATCTGTAGTGGTTACGGCATGTTGCTACTGTGTAATAAACCTGTGCTTCACTTAGTGATGTGCGTTGTCTGTGGTCACACATTTGACTGCCATTTGCTTACTGCACCTGTGGGCTACTTGACTACAACTGGGAATGGGTGTGGTGTCTGTGCATTGCACCGTCTTCCCTGGCAACATCAGTGTAGGCAATGAGTCAGATGGCCTAGGTGTGTATGTGTTGTGTAGCCCTGGTGGTGTGTCTCCCTCATATGTGTCACGTTGCCTGTACTCACATGCCTGTGTTGTCCTTGCTGTTGCAGTTCGCATACACTGTGTAATTTTGCAGTTCATCATCCCCATAACAGCACCCACGTTGGAATCACGACAGAGGCAAGTATGGTGTATTAGTGTGTTTATTGTGATAATAGTGCATAGGATGGATTGTGCTGTACATGAATCTTGCAATCCCAAGTTCCTAGATGAATAGAAAGTCCAGGTAGACAGGATCCCCAGTATCGGGGCCACAGTTGTCTGACACATTGTTCCAACTTGTACTCCCCATGCAATGTGTGGGAGTAGTGTTGCCATCAACAGGGTGAACAGTCTGTGCACAAAGGCGAAAATCCAGAACAGGTTCAGGCTTCCTGGGAGTTGCGCTTGGCCATCAGCCTCTCACTGTCCCCTCCTCGGACGACCCCTCTTCTTGGGGGGGCCCTCTAGTGCAGGCTGCTGCGGTGCAGGGGACTCTCCGCCAGAGTCCTCCTCCCTCCCTGTGGCAGTTGCAGTTTGTTCGGTACCAGATGTTGTTGGCACACAGGGAGGTGTGGACTGGTTGCTGTTCATCTGGCGGAGGCATTGTAAAATGTCCCTGTGCACCGCCGTCATCTCATGTAGTACATCCCACTTGGACTCCACGCGGGTCATGTGGGAGTCCACACGTGACATGTGGGAGTCCACACGTGACATGTGTGACTCCACGTGGGACATGTGGGAGTCCAAGCGGGCATGATGGGCAGCCTGCTGCTGTTTGATGTCTCTGAGGAGCCCCACTACCTGGCTGAGCTCTCCGGTGCTGGACTGGTACGCATCAGCTATGCGTACCAGTTGTGGGTCTTCATGCACACCAGCAACGTCTGCAAGCAGCGACCTCTGTCTCCCACCCCTCCCACCACCCCTGCTGACATGTGCAGTGTGTGCAGTTGCACGCACAGATAACCCTGGTCCACCTTGGGGGTTGGTGGTGGTGGTGGTGTCCATGGCCCCAGGTTGGTCCAGGGTCACTGCGCTGGTGTTGTTCCTTATTCTGTCCATGTCGGCAGGGATGGTATTCGTGGTGACAGTCGTTGGAGGGGTGGGTGCAGGGGGTGCAGCTGGTGGACCTGCTGGTGCTGCAGCTGGTGGTCCTGCTGGTGCAGCATGTTGACTTGCACCGGATGTGCCAGGTTGTTCTTCATCGTCCGAGGAGGACAGAGGCTGTACGACGCCAGTGAGCTCGGCATCCTCTTGAGCCTGGGACTGGGACTCCTCAGCGTCTGCTGCTGTGTCCCTATCATCACCTGTTTTTGGGAGACACAAACAATGTATGTCATGTTTCTGCAGGCATCAGTGGTTGACACACCTGACAGTTGTGACTGTGCCTCGGGGTGCGGGCCTGTACATTGTATTGTCCTAAGTCGTCACAGTCAGGGGTTGATATTGGTGTGGCACATTGTCCTGCATTATTTGGGCATTTCTATGTATTCTCTGGGGGTGAACATGGTCTGCATTGATTGTGTTTGGTTGACAGCCAGACCTCCTTCCCACCCACCCACCCACCCACCCAGTCAGTTATCCCACCATGGAACGTGCTTGCATTGCAGGGAGTGTAAGTTGTCTCTCAGGATGTCAGTCAGTGGTGTCCTGCTGTTTGTTGGTGCACAGTTGGCAGCAGGGCCTTGTGCTCCCCACAGCAGTAGCCAGTGTCAGCCATCTTGTGAGTCCTTCTCCACTCCCTGTGATGTGAGCATGGTTCAGGGTGGTGTTGATGGGACAGTTGTGGGGGTGAGCTATGTCTGTGACTGTGACTCCCATCATGCTATTGCCTCCACCCCACTTCCCAGCATTCCCATACTTACTTGCTTTTGTGGGGAGTTCAGTGTGTGTGGGTGTGAGGGCAATGGCAAGATGGCTGACAGTGGTGTCCTGCTGTTGGTTGGTGTGCAGTTCCCAGCATGCCCTTGTGCTCCCCACAGCAGTAGCCAGTGTCAGCCATCTTGTGAGTCCTTCTCCACTCCCTGTGATGTGCGCATGGTTCATGGTGGTGTTGATGGGACAGTTGGGGGGGGGCAATATGTGTGACTGCGACTCCCATGATGCTATTGGCTACACTGACTTGGCCAGCATACACAGAATTCCTTCCTTTGAGTGGTCTTCACTGTGTGTTGGTGTTGTTGTGGTGGCTACATGTGTGGATGTGTGTGTTAGTTCTATTTGTGCCACTGCCTAGCTGTAGTTGTGGTTGTGTTTGTACATGTGTTGGCACAGTTGGATGTGACTTTTTTGATGGCATGTGTTGTGTTTATCTGACTGACATACACATTTTGGGATGATTCTGTTCTAGTTGCTGTGTAATTGCTATGAGTGCATGGTTTGACTCTCCCCTTGACAGTGATGTGTGTGTTTTGTGGCAGTATATTGTGTACATTTGTTGTGTACTCACCAGGCTCTGGGATGTCCTCTAGTCCATATATGCTCACTGGCGGTAGGATGGCCCGCACCTTCTCCTCCCAGGGCCTGAGGTATATTGGCTTGGCAGGAGGGCCACTGCCGGTGTGTTGGCTGTTGATGTAATCTTGCTTCAGCAGTTTCCGTACCCTCCTGCGCACGTCATACCACCTGTTCTGGATGTCGGTCTTTGTGCGCCGACATGGTGATTGGGCGTTCACCCTGTTGATGATCCTCTCCCACATCTTGGTTTTCTGCGACATGGGGGTCTGTTGGACCAATGTGCCAAACAGCTGTGGCTCTACCCTGAGGATCTCGTCTACCAGGACTTCCAATTCACAATCTAGGAACTTGTGATTCTTCTTGGGGGCATGGTGATGGGTGGTGATGGTGGGTGATGTGTGTGTTGGTGTGCAGGTGAGGGTGTGTGAGTGTGTGTTTTGCTGGGTGTCTGTGAGGTAGGTATTTGTTGGTGTGCTGATGGTGTGTGGCTTGTGTGAGGGGTGAGCTGTGGGTGTGTGGTTGCTTTCTCTTGGGTGCTGGTAGTGGAATGGCATTTGCAAAGGCTCATGGTAGTGATTTGTGTCCTTTATATAGGTGGAGTTGTGGGTGTGTCTTTGTTCTCTGTCCCCACCCCCCAGTATTTATTGGCTTGGTAATTGCTTGTTTGGCCTTTTTTGGTTGATTTTTCCTTTGTGTTGTTTGTGTATGTTGGAAACGTTCTTGTGACCGAGTCGGACCGTGCATTGGTCTCGTACGGTGTTTTCCGTTTCGTTCACGCTGTGTTTGTGCAGTTTTGTATGCTGCGTACGCGTCGGTCGCGGTGTATTGTGTTGCTTCGGCTCGGTTTTGTATGCGTGTCGGTCGTACGGCTTGTCCTCCGTCCGACTCGGTCGTGTTTTTCGCGCCTTGCATCGTACTTTGCGGGTTGGAGTTGGCGGGTACGATTCGGTCGGATTTGTTCCGGGTGCGTGTCGGTCGGTTGGATTCGCGTGTTTTTCCGGCCGGATTGCTATTTTCCGAGCGGCTCGGTCGGTCGGCTTGGTTTCCTGACGTGTCGGTCGGATTTATCGCGGCTTGCATCGTACTTGGCGTGTCGGGCGCCACTGGTACGTGTCGGTCGGTATTTTTACCGGATCCGAGTCGGTCGGTGCTTTTTCCGGCCCGAATCGGAATCGGCCCCTAAGTGTTACCTGTTGATCTAGTGCAAGATTTTTATCACAATTATAATAGCGGGCACATTAATTCTGGACATTGATGTTGTCTATTACTTCATTTAGTGATACTGTGATGGAGTCCTGACGAAGGCCATGCCGAAACGCGCGTAGTTTGACAACATACCGCTAGTCTCTGCACATCATCACAAAATTGTTCTCTTTTTTCCTTTTCTTGAAAACTAATTATGCAAAGTCTAGTAACAAAGGAAGATTATGTTTGTACATATGTCCACATTGCTGATATGTGTAAATGATATGAAGAATGACAACAGAAAATGATGTTTTGATAATATTTTATAAGAAATCAATCATGTTTATCAAAAAAACATATTTATTTATATATTGAAAACAAGAATTATGGATTGACACTTTGATAAAAAAGAGAGAGAAAAAAATAAATGAAATAAATATACACTGGCTGGATATTTGTTTTATTAATCAATGCCAGGAAGCATGTTAGAATTCTAGAATTTCTTTACCTGCTTTAATCGTTATCTACCGAGCCCAGGTATGTGCTTTTACATGTTATTGATTGTTCCCTGTCAGGGCGTGTTTATCCTAGACACAGGGGCCCCAGCTCTTTACAAGGTATTGGCAACAACTGTCAAAGGGACAGTGTTGGAGGCAGCGGTGGTGATGGTGGAGGTGGCTGCCACACAGGTCGTTGTTGCAGGGGTCAGCGTTGTTGTTGCAGTTGTTGTGGGAGTCGTGGTGGTGGTAATGAGGGGGGGGACAGTGAGGTCCTGGGACTGAACTTGCCTGGCCACGCCGGAGGGGCCAGGTCGGTCCTCCTCATCCGAAAAAACCAGGGAATCTGCATTCGCGAGTTCACCTTCCTGGGGGGGGGAGACTGGCTTGGCTCATTCATGTCACGGTCGCCTGCTGTTGCTAGCGAGTCACCTGTTGAACAGAGGTTAGATTGTCAGCATGTTCAGTACACAGCACAACTTTGATGATCATGTTTTGCACATTTCATTTGAGATGACCTGACTTTTGACATTGGCATTACTTGGCATTCGTTACAGTTTGTCAGCAGTCGAACATGATGTAGAGGTACATACATTGCTCGTTAGCGATGTGACATGGCTGAAGCAACAATTTCATATGTACAGATATTGTATTTCCAGGGACATGTCCTCTGGTACCAACTAGTTGCTCATCCACTTCAGTTGATGCTAGGATATTTGTGACTTTTCTATGAGTATCTGTCTACTATGCCGCAACTTCATGATTTCTGTTGTTCTTTTTGTACTGACCTCCTGTGGTTTGTGATGTTTGACTGAGTCTCCATGCATGTGTTGTGTTGATGTGAGCCTTTATGCTTTGAGACAATGGGACTTGCACATTGGATTTTGGCAATGGCGTTCTTGGCTTTTGCTTTGCCGTTACATGTGACTTCATCAATGACACTGTGATTAATGTGACCTCTCAATGGGATTAGCTGTGTGTGCACTGGCTACAACGGTAAACAGTCTAAATATCGAGTTGTTAATGTCGACTTGCACTAATATCTAGTGCAGAATATCGTTTGTCAAAAATATCGACTGTCAGAATATCGTGGACAAGAATATCAAGTCTAAGGTAAGTAATATCGTTTTTAAAAATATCAAAGTAATTAATATCGTTTGCAAAAATATAGGGGTTGATTAGGATGGAGGTCGGAAAACCTCCCCGACCGCCATGGTAGCGGGAAAAGACCGCCCGCATGGACCGCGACATAACCGCCGGTCGAATTACGATGGCCCGCGGTCGAAATCGGACCGCGGCGGTCTGATCGCGGGTTTTAACATTGCGGCGGTTGCTGCTGCACGCAGCACCGCCGGGATGTCCAAAGGAGCATGTCCTGCATTTCCCTGCACTGCGTGGCAGGCACTGCACAGTGCCTGCCACCTGGTACAGGGAAATGTAGGGGGGGACCATGGGTACCCCCCCAGTGTACCCGCACCCCCCCAACACATTGGGGGCCCGCAACGGGCCCCCGGAAGACAATCTCCGCCTGCCTTTCCATGGCGGTTTGACCGCTGAGGAAAGGCTGGCTACCGCCGGCATCATAATCGTGCCGGCGGAGCCTGCTCGGCACCGCCACCATTAACCCAGTCCTGCTCCGTCCGCCAGGCAGGAGTGCGGATGGCAACCGGCGGAAAAGCGGTGGTCGGACTTTCCCACCGCCGCGGTCACCACCGCCATCCTAATCTGACCAGCGGTTTTCTGGCTTGCGATCGCGGGCGGATGTCCACCGCCGGCCCAGCGGTCGCCACCGCCGGCCTGGCGGTGGACATCCGCCCGCCATCCTAATCAGCCCCATAGTTGTTAAAAATATCATTTTTTTAGCTAGTGTTATGTATTTTAGTATGTATTTTAAATATATGTGTTCTATTTTTTTGTCTAAGTATTGCATTTGTTTTTTAATATGTGTGTTAAATTTTTAGAAGTTATTAATTTTATTTTAAGTACATTTTGCATTTTAGTTCCGTATCAGGTTGTGGGTTTATAGGGGAATAGGATGGGAAGTAATTTAATTATAATACATTTATTAATAATTTTTAGAAGTTATTAATTTTATTTTAATTAAATTTTGCATTTTAGTTCCATAGCGGGTTGTTGGTTTATAGGGGAATAGGGTGGGAAGTAATTTAATTATAATTAATTTATTAATATTTTTTATTAATTAACATCTACGTATTTAATATTTTATATTGTTAATTGTGGGAATTAATTTATTATGAATTTTTTATTAATTGGTTGTTAATTATTATTAATTAATTGGTAATTATGTTAATTGTGTCATTTGTTTAGGAGCGGGTTGTGGGTTTATAGGGGAATTGGGTGGGAAGTAATTTAATTATAAGTAATTTATTAATAATTTTTAGAAGTTATTACATTTATTTTACATAAATTTTGCGTTTTAGTTCCGTAGCGGGTTGTGGGTTTATAGGGGAATAGGGGGAAGTAATTTAATTATAATTAATTTATTAATATTTTGTTATTAATTAATATTTACGCATTTAATATTTTATATTGTTAATTGTGGGAATTAATTTATTATTGATTATTTAATTGGTTGTTAATTATTATTTATTAATTGATAATTATGTTAATTGTGTCATTTTTTTAGGAGCGGGTTGTGGGTTGAAAGGGGAGTAGGGCGGGAAGTAATTTAATTCTAATTAATTAATTAACGTTTTTAAATATTTTATATTTATGTATTTAATATTTTATATTGTTAATTGTGGTAATTAATTTATTAATAAATATTTATTAATTTGTCGTTAATTATTATTAATTAATTGGTAATTATTGTAATTGTGTCATTTTTTTAGGAGTGCGTTGTGGGTTGATCGGGAAGTAGGGTGGGAAGTAATTTATTTTTAATATATTTTGTAATATTTATAATATAATATTTATTTAATGTTATTTTATAGTGTCAATTGTGTGAATTAATTTATTATTAATTTTTTTAATTTTGTTTGTTAATTGTTATTAAATAATTAATTATTTGTTAATAAATTATGTTAATTGTGTCATGTTTTACGACATTGATGGTGTCAATTATAGGGGAATATGGTGGGAGGTAAAATATTTATAATTAAATAATTAATTGTTAATTAATGCTAATTAATTAATTAAATATTAAATATGCTAATTGTGGAATAAATTTCATGTGTGAGTTGTGGCGTTTATAGCTGTAAATGTTGTGAATAAATTAAAAAAATTAATTAATGATTTGTTGTTTATTATTAATTTATTAATGTAAAATTAGTTATGGAAATTGTGTAAATATTTTTAGGTGTGTGTTTTTGTGTTTATTGGGGTAGAGGGTTGAAAGTAATATACTTTAAATAAAATAATCATTAGTTGATCATTAATATTCATTTATTAATTGATAAATATTGTTAGTAATTGTTTTGTTTTTATTTTGTTTGGGGATTTAGGTGCAATAGCTGTAATGTTTTGTTTTATCCCCTCCACTATCCAACACTTTCCCTACTGTTGCACTCATTGGAGTGGGAATAGTAAATTATTCCCCTCCGCAATCCAACACTTTCCCTACTGTTGCACTCGCTGGAGTGGGAATAGTAATTTTTACCCCTACGCTATCCAACACTTTCTCTACTGTTGCACTCATTGCAGTGGGAATAGTAAATTATTCCCCTCCGCTTTCCAACACTTTCCCTACTGTTGCACTCATTGCAGTGGGAGTAGTAAATTATTCCCCTCCGCCATCCAACACTTTCCCTACTGTTGCATTAATTGGAGTGGGAATAGTAAATTATTCCCCTCCGCTATCCAACACTTTCCCTACTGTTTCACTCGCTGCAGTGGGAATAGTTATTTTTACCCCTACGCTATCCAACACTTTCCCTACTGTTGCACTAGCTGGAGTGGGAATAGTAATTTTTACCCCTCCGCTATCCAACACTTTCCCTACTGGTGCACTCCCTGGAGTGGGAATAGTAATTTTATCCCCTACACTATCCAACACTTTCCCTACTGTTGCACTTATTGGAGTGGGAATAGTAATTTTTACCCCTACGCTATCCAACATTTTCCCTACTGTTGCACTCGCTGGAGTGGGAATTGTAATTTTTTCCTGTTCGCTATCCTACACTTTCCCTACTGTTGCACTCATTGGAGTGGGAATAGTAAATTATTCCCCTCCGCTATCCAACACTTTCCCTACTATTGCATTTATTGGAGTGGAAATAGTAAATTATTCCCCTCCGCTATCCAACACTTTCCCTACTGTTGCACTCGCTGGAGTGAGAATAGTAATTTTTACCCCTCCGTTATCCAACACTTTCCCTACTGTTGCACTCGCTGGAATGGGAATAGTAAATTATTCCCCTCCGCTATCCAACACTTTCCCTACTGTTGCACTTGCTGCAGTGGGAATAGTAATTTATTCACCCCCGCTATATAACACTTTCCCTACTGTTGTACTCAATGTAGTGTAAAATGTAGTTTTTAAAAATAATAAATATTTTAATATTTTAATTTATAATATATATATATTTATTTTTATTTTATTTTACAGGTGTATGTATATAGATATGTATTTAAATTAAAAAAATATTTCTAACATTTTATAATTTATTAAAATAATTATTTCTTAATTATTATTAAGTAAATATATATATATTACATTTTATATATGTATGTTTAATTTATTTTTACATTACATTTATTACTTATAATTGTTAACATTTTCTAATAATTCTAAATATTTTTTTAAGTTATATGTATTATTTAATTTATTTTAAATTATTTTTTATACATTTAAAAAAAACGATATTTTGTACTTCGATATCTTTAACAACTAAGGGGCCCATTACGATACCCGGCGTAAATAAATCCGCCAGGCATGGAAGCGGCAAAAATCCGCCCGCACACACCGTCTGAACACCGACCACGCCATTACGATTACACAAACCAAAAACCGCCATCGGCGGAAAAATCACACAAAATACCGCCCGCCATCGTCCGAGTCTGAGTCAAACCGCCCGCCACGGACGGAAACACGCACGACAACACAAAACCGCCCGCCCACACGGCCGATACACCGCACGTGAAATTACGATCGCACCGCCATGAGCGCGGAAAACCACAAATATACCGCCCGCCAGCGCAAACAACGCCGATGAGAATCGACACGGCAGAAGCCATGGCGCCAACGTACCTGCACAGAAACCATCCGCACACAAAACCAATAGCACACAACATGGCCAACAAGTCCACACAGCAAGGCACGCACAAATACAGAAGCACAGTACACATCCCGAAAACACCCCCCGGACAAACAAAAAATACAAAGGCCAGAACCCCAGACACAACACACCTGAAAACAACAGACCATGAGGACACACCCACATAGGTGAGTACAAAAGCAGCACTCCCACAGACTACAACCCCTTGCTACATTGCAAACCAGAGAGGAGAGGAGAGGACACAGTGACACAGCAAGGACAGCAGCACACCACAGAAACGCACACATCACAACCACCACCACCACCACCACCACCAAACACCGGCACCACAAACCCCCTGCACATTACACAACACACACCGCACCAGCACCACAAACACCATGGCACCACAAAGGATGCCCAAGTTCACGCCCATGGAGCTGACGGTCATGGTCGACGAGATCATCAAGGTGTACCCACAAATCTATGGGAACATGGTCCAGCACACACCACTAGCCACCAGAAACAGAATGTGGAACCGGATCGTAGACCAGGTCAATGCAGTCGGGACCCTGCCCAGAAACAGAGTCGAGATTAACAAACGTTGGAATGACGTAAAGAGCCTGGTCAAGAAGAAGGAGGGCAAAAACAGAGAGCTGGCTGCCGTCACTGGCGGAGGGAATCCCGCGCTCTTTAAGACCTTCAAAGCGTGGGAGGAGAAGGTGCGAGTCGTAATCCATCCGGAGATCCTTACCGGATTAGCAGGGGGAGTGGAGGCTGGTAAGTACAAACTAATGTATACCAGCACACCGCTATGTACTCACATGCGCAACTACCATGCCACAGCTCCCAGGGACAAACACCCCCATGTCCAGCACACAATATACAACACATCACACACACATGCAACAGACACTACCACACACAGCCCAAACCGAACAACTGTAAGATGCGTGGGGACATGTGTACACTAAGCCAGCCACGTAACCACCAACAGGTCCCCAAATATGCCAGAAGCGCCACAACGAGCACCCACCACACCCATGTGTCCGCCACAGCTGCACTAACCGACAAGTAACAGGTAAGTGGCAGGAACACAAAGTGCAGTGGGTGGGACGGTGGACAGCCCAAGTACAACACACACCAGGCCCCAGTCCCACAGCACAGCAAGGAGGAGCATCCCCCACACCCCACAGCCACGTGTCAGCCACCGCAGTGCACAACGACAGCCGAAAGGCAGACATCACGGTCCACAGCAATCGGTGTCAGTGGGTGTACAGCCACCCCCACGACCCACAACACCCCCCCACCCCCACAGACCTGCAACATGGAGCACCCCCGCTTAGAGCCATGTGGCATCCAGTACAGTGCACGCACGAACAACTTGCAGGTGGGAAACTGGACAGGGCTGGATTACTGGAGGCATGAGGACCATAACACCACCAACACATGGGACATGTCACGTAGCAGACGAACACGCAGCACCGCCCACCGTCACGAACAAGTGAACAATGTGCACACGGACATGAACAACAGACTCACACCCCACATGACCCATCACAGACATAGCAACACCCAAGGAGCCACGTCTGCATGCACAAGCCACACTGAATATAGTCCCACACGGCAGCCACTGTGCAACTCATCACACACAACCGAAACACCATTGAAGTCCTGTCCATGTAGCCCCCACTGCCTGTCAACCCCACACCCCACAACTACGCCTATGTAAGACAAACAACACTAGACGCAACAGAGCGGAACAACATAAATGCACACGAACACCACTGAACCCATCAAACTCACAGACACACCATGCACATACAACATACCATCCATCCCATCCGTCAGCCCCAGTCTCATGAAAGGCATGTCATCCGCACAGCTGCCACACAGACAGCAGTCACGCTAAGACACATGCCCATGACCAACCATGTGCCAGAAGTCAATTAAGCGCACGACACACTGTGAGCAACAACACACAACATGGGCCACACCCCCCCGAGCACTGCAGTGATGCACATGGCACAGGGCAGCACGCACACCAAGGAGATGGGACAACTGCAATACGTTGGCTGGCACACAACTATCACTCACTCATAACGATGCGTCCAATGCCATGTCCAGTAATCACAACAGACAGCAAATATGCAGGGCATGTCAGGCATGCACACACCTCAGACCATGCACTGTCATGCTGCCACAACACATGTCACGTTCGGCACCCATGGCTCACAGCATGTACCCCAAAAGCATATCCCCTCCCAAATGCGAATCTGGGGCATGGCCCCCATGTTGCCATATGCGTTCCTAAGCGTTCCATTTGAACCCCAAAAGCATATCCCCTCCCAAATGCGAATCTGGGGCATGGCCCCCATGTTGCCATATGCGTTCCTAAGCGTTCCATTTGAACCCCAAAAGCATATCCCCTCCCAAATGCGAATCTGGGGCATGGCCCCCATGTTGCCATATGCGTTCCTAAGCGTTCCATTTGAACCCCAAAAGCATATCCCCTCCCAAATGCGAATCTGGGGCATGGCCCCCATGTTGCCATATGCGTTCCTAAGCGTTCCATTTGAACCCCAAAAGCATATCCCCTCCCAAATGCGAATCTGGGGCATGGCCCCCATGTTGCCATATGCGTTCCTAAGCGTTCCATTTGAACCCCAAAAGCATATCCCCTCCCAAATGCGAATCTGGGGCATGGCCCCCATGTTGCCATATGCGTTCCTAAGCGTTCCATATGAACTCCAAAAGCAAAGTACAAACCAGACCCAGGATGGGCCAGGAGCCCGCATACACCAGAGTCACAATGAGTAGGGGCACAGCAACACACCCATCGGCATGGCCAATCCGTCCCATGCCACATGTGCACAGCACACAGTCCCATTGCCTAGCACACACAACTACAGATGCCACAGCCACACACTCGCCTCCGGGAAACCCATGTACGAGATTGCACGAACTGCCAATGTCAGACGACTAATACATACTTCGCCAGGTGCAACACAATAACAAATCTCATTTCCTCCACAGGTGACGAACTGCTGGACGCTGGGGATGGAGACAGCAGCCAGCACAGCCAGCCTACAAGCCCCCAACGAGGACACACGGATCTGGAGGATCTGTCCACCTCTTCGGACACGGACCACCAAGCTGGCCCATCTGGCGTGGCAGGGCCCAGCCGCTCCCCAGGACCCCTCCTACCCACCAACCCATCATCCAGGGATGCTGAACAGTCCCAGTCCCCTGCTGCCACTGCGTTGCGGCCACACCCACGGTCATTGCGGCCACTACCACTGCCGCAACCGCCACCATCGCCGCACCGACCACCACCGCCTCCACCACCACCACGTCTTCGCTGGCACCAGCCCCAGCGCAGGTGGTGGCCCGGCCGACTGGATCCACCCTGGGAGCCACAGCGAGGACCGTGGTGTGCAATGTGGCTAGTGGGCAGGCCGGTGGCAGCAGGACTGGTAGGAGGAGCAGGGTCAGGGAAACGCCAGCCTCCCCTGGGAGCCATGCCCTGCCTCAAATGGCCAGAGTCCTTGGGGCCTATGAAGAGGCCCAAGGACAATGGGCCAGGTCTGCTACTGACACGCGGGAGGTGCTGGGGGTGCTGAGGTCCATGGACGCCCATATGGGCCAATTCGTGTCCCGTATGGACCAACTCGTGGACCTCATGGGCCAGCTGGTGGTGGCGGTGGGGTCACAGGCAAGGCCAGCAACACCACCTCCGCCACCACCTGCTAGGGCGCAGGGTCGGCCAGCAGTGTCCACTTCCCCTGCGTCCACAGCCAGTGAGCACACCTCACCCACCACCAGCAGGTCGCCACCACACACCCCCCTCCCAAACGTGGAAGGGGCCGTCCGAAGAGGAAACAGATCTCCCGGGAGGACTTCGCACGCTCCAGTCGCAAGTGAGGCAGCCAGCCAGCCTTCCGCCAGCCTTCCTTGACCAGCCACTGCATTGACTTGCTCTACGATCCCACTCCACACAGCCAGCTGGATGGCATGTGTGTGTTGGACTATGGACATAGAACCAGTGGGTACACCCTGATCATCACGCAGCGATGACCGACAGCTCATTGTCACTGCACGCACCACTTTTGTTATCACCTTACACACAATCACATGTCACAGTTCGTAATAAATGCACCTTATTCACTAACTGCTGTTTGTGCCCTGTGTTTTATTTGTACGGAATACAACGGCCACCTTGGGCGGAAGGGCACCTGATGCGTGGCATGGCAATGGAATCCGGAGGGCCTGTAGGGACCTAGGGGTGGGAGACAGAACAGGAGCACATTCAATGAGTGTGTCACACACCCATCACACAGTACATGTCAACAACTACAAGCAATGTACACACATCGCACAGAGCAATAGGGCACAATGCCACAGTCACCAACAGTGGCATACTACCCTGGCCATGGAGCGTTGACACACTGCACGCAGTGAACATACGGCCACCCTGACACAGCACACACACACCTGCACAGATACAGACACATCATCCGTCGTACATGGACACTCACCGTCAAGTGAAGTAGCGGGCGATGAGCTGCTGGCGCACATTCCCAGCTTCCTCCTCTCCGCTGTCCACCTCACTCGAGCTGTCCTGGTCTGCGGGCTGGGGCCCTGGTTGATCTCCGTCATCCACGATGAGGGGGATCTGCTTCCGAATGGCCAGATTGTGCAGCATGCAGCACGCCACCACTATCTGGCACACCTTCTGTGGGGAGTACGCCAGTGCACCCCCGGTGCGGTCCAGCCACCTGAACCTGGACTTGAGGAGGCCAAAGGTACGCTCGACCACACGTCTGGTCCTCCCATGTGCCTCATTGTATCGATCGTCTGCTGGGGTGCGAGGATTCCTCAATGGACTGAGCAGCCATGCCCCATTCGGGTACGCAGAGTCACCTGGGTGTGAGGGACACAGAGAACCGTAACTATTCCAACTGGACAGGGGACAGCATCGCACAACCAGCACGCTACACCACTCCACATACTCACCGACAATACAGGCACGATCCTGTTGCAGATTGGCCATCAGTCGTGGCAAGATGCTGTTGCGCATTATGTGTGCGTCATGGGCCGAGCCTGGAAACTTTGCACACACGTGGGTGATCACCATGTCCGCAAGGCACACCACTTGCACATTCAGGGAGTGCGTGTGCTTCCTGTTGCGGTACAGGTGCTCAGTGGCCTGTGGTGGAACAAGGCCAACATGAGTGCAGTCAATGGCTCCCACGACGTGTGGGATTCTGCCAAGGGCATAGAATGCACCCTTCACTGCCGCCAATTCACGAGCCCTGGGGAAGCGGATGTACCTGTTCCGGTACAGCATCATGGCTGCCAGTACATCCCTCAGCACCTTGCTGAACATGGGCTGGGACATCCCTCCTCCACTGCCCACTGTGTGCTGGAATGACCCAGTGGCGAAGAAATGCATGGCGGCCATCACCTTAGCCGTGGGGGTGACAGCAGTCGGATACACCCTGCGGGGACGGAGATGGGGCTCTAACATGGCACACAGTCGATGCAGAGTTGGCCTGTCCAGCCGAAACTTCCTGATTACCTCTGTATCGTCCATGTCCGCCAGCAATTGGTATGGGCGGTCAATGTTCGGTCTCCGCCTGGGTTAAATGGCAGAGGACACATGTCAAAGCAACACGGCACATAGCAATTTCGCATACACATCACTGACATGACTGAGCAAGCACATGAGCCACAGCCCAGCTGTCAAGCTGGGACGGCACGGCCACAATACACTTACACAGGTCTCCCAACAATGGCAATGGCAAGTGAGACATACCACTGCCATGTGCATGCACATGGGGATCTAGGCCCCAATGACTTGCGGGGCGTGCTGATGGGGACTGACTGCATATTCGTCAAGCGGCAACGCCACGGCAACATGAGTGTCTGCTGAGCATGGAACTGCTTCCGAGGCTGGATGAGTATGGCACACGACGACGACGATGTGGGCACGGGCTGAGCGGCCAATACAAGTGGGACCTGTGGCACGAGGGGATATGAGACAGTAGTAGGTGTCAGCACTGCACCATATGTACAGCACTGTACGGATCACAGCTCCCGAAACATTGACTGGTGTCCACATTGACAGCCCCATGCCAAGACGGCTGTGTGCTTGCAGTCACAGGTGAGAGGTTACATTGCACGTGCCAGGTGGCAGACGTACATAGTGGGAGCTGGCATGTGTGTGCATGTGTCTCCTGTTCAGGATCCACCAGATGGGCGCTGACTCTGTACTGACCATTGGACACAGCATGTTCCGTGGAAGGCTTGTGTGTGTGGGATGGTGGCACTGGATGTGCCTCCGTTGGGTGGGGGGCCATGCACAGGGCGGGTACGTCGATGATTGCGCATTGTTGGTCACGGTGGGTGCACCAACTAAGATGTGTTGCCCTGTGTTAAATTCCTATGTCCGCATGATGATGGACTGTGGATGTGGGCAGACTACACATTGGTCGATGTGCTGTCTATATGCATGTGCCTTCACACCAGTCACAGCTGCCCCTGCACATGTGACCCCTGCTGGACTCGCTGCTGGGTCTGTGGAGCTGATGCACCTTCTGCGCGTGGGGCGGGCAGCTCTCCTCACTTCCCTCATTGCGCATGTCATGACTTTGCCGCAGGTGACATGGATCATGGAGGGCCCACATGTACGCGTGGGTAGGCTACACATGATTGTACACTGGTCGCCACCCCCAGTCAGTGTTTCGAATGGGAAGGTTGTCGTGCTGGTGGTATGTTCGATGTGGCGGATGGGCGGGCCTAGGTGCGGGCTTACATTCCGGACATGGGGGGTAGTTGGATTGGCGACTAGTTGCAGTACACACGGGACACGTCTCTTCCTTTCCACATCTGGGTCATCCCTTGTACTAACTGACAGTGATACAGTCATCTTCGCCCCAGCCCTCATGTCCTCCCCTCGCCCCCAATATGCATGCTCACCTGCGAGGCTAGCGCTTGCACAGGCAGCCCCAAGCTCGCACCAGAGAGGGCAAGGAGTGAATGTGTGGGTCCAGTTGCACGAGTGGGCTGTCTCAGGGTATGATGTGTGGCGGGACGCCGTCCACCTGCGTGGTGCCCCAAATGGAGACCCGGCCTGCATGGACTATGCATCACAGTCTTCGCCTTCCGGATCCGCCACCTGCGACACCCAGTGGCTGTGGCTGCCCTTGCGGCCAGGCCGCGTCCGTCTGTGGCTGTTGGCCCACACATTCACTCTTTGGCCTCTCTGGGGAGGGCTCGGGGGTGGTGGCGCACGCGCTTGCACTTAGTCGCAATGGCATGTGTCGTGGTTGGTATGATGGGCAATGGATGGGATGGTGCGAGCCACCTCCCGTGACGTCAGTGCTGCTCGTGCTGTGGTGCGTCCCCCTACACTTCCATGTGACTTGTGCCATGCTAGACGTTGAGGTTCTATTGCCTGCGTGATATGACCAGGAGGAGCGCGAGGAGACCTCTCACACACCATGCTCCACTGCCATCCCGTGCCCTGTATCGCCTGTGCGGATTGACTATGTTGGGGTTACACCTGGTCGACTGGGGCTGTGTGTGCCTTGTCAAGGGGCATGGCGGGCGCACAACAGGATCCAGCTTGTCCACAGAGGGTGGGCTGAGGTGCGCCTGGTACCGCCTTGTACGTGTGCCCGGCTGCTGTGCACACACGTGTTCACTCCCCCCGACAGGTGTCCTCTCACAATGCCCAGGGAAGCGGTGGTGTACTGTTCATGACCCCTCCCAACACGGCGTGCTCCAACTTGGCATGTGCGCATCTACCCGTCGCACCCACCCACCTGAGCACTGCGTCCATACGACTTCACACGACACATGTGTGTCTTCCACAGTAGTGCTACTCATTTGCGTTGACATCCAATACCAGTGGACTACATGGTCATGTCACGACTGCCGTGTACTTCACATACTCTCATCCTCTCTCATTCGTACTTGTGAAATGAGTCAGCGAAAACAGTTTTGGTTTCAAACATTATATTGAGTCTTCTGTCCTCTGTGATGCAGTATAGTGGACACTACTGGCAGCGGAATACATGTTGAGGATATACTGAGCATGATAACAAATGGGATAGGGTGTGGGGTTACATCTGCTTGGCCAAGGCTGTGCTAATGTACATTTATGTATAGCTGCGGAGCTGCGGACTTTGACACAGACGGTATACATGTAGCCTACCAGACCGCTCGGCATCATGGGCACAGTCCATCTCAGTTCCATGTGACAGGTTTGCTGCGGTTGTTCCTCATGCACGCGTGCATGTGAGATGACATCAGGGCATGTGCTTGCGTGCATGTAGCGGCGTGCCACTTGTTGTTGCACTGTGGTGGTTACTGGACATGTCACAGTCACTGGGGTCGTGTTGTTGTTGTATGCACTTGTCGTCCATGCAAAGGTCCTGGTATGGGATTCCCGGGCGGGGGTGGGAGGGGTGCAGCACCCACAGACTCCAGGCGACCTATTCATGTCCACTGAGCGGTGTGTGTGTCCATGGGCGCTGGATCCATGTCGTGTCCTGGTTGTTCGTGCAGTTCCGTCCATGTGGGTGCGATGCACAGAGCCCATGCCACTGCCTCCCACGATGCATGCGGTGTTCCTGGATGTGATGGGGAACAGTGTGCATGTCCCGGTCATATCCGATGTCATGGCGATGTCGTTGATGGTGTGGTTACAGTTGCCGGTCGTTTGGTATGGCTGTTGTGGTGGTGACTGGCCAGTCCGTGCGGAAGCTGAGCATGGGTGCGGGGTTGGACTTCATAGGTCACTCGGGGAACCTGCGTTGTGGTCCGACGTATTTACAGGTTGTCAGGTATGCGATGCCGTCCAGCAGGGCTTCCATATCATTGGTGGTGTACATGTTTGCCAGCCAATGAAGCGGATGGTGGCTGTCAAGGTGTTGTTCGTAGGTTGTCCCTTGGAGGACCATGATGGGGCATGCTGGGTGACATTCGATGTAGCTGTTCTCGATGATCCGTCGTGTGGAGGCACAGTGGTTCCATTTCAGTGCGCGTGCGATGTTGGCCACATACGCCATGCCCCCATAGGCAGAGCAGGCCCTGTCGTGTGCGTCCAGAGGGAGGAGTAGTGGTAGCAGGTCCGCCTTCAGACATGCCGGGTTGGAGAGGCATATCTCGACGGGATGCTGGTAGGGACACCTCCGACAGTAGAAGACGGGCATGACGCAGCTGAACAATGTGATGCGGTAAGTCAGTCGGTAACTTACGTTCAGCAGGGACAGGAGATCGCATCCCAATGTATGTATCGTGTTGGTTTGGTACAGCTTGAGCTGTTCGGCGTAGTTGGGTAGGTGTGTTGCGGTTGCCATTTCGCAGCGGTTCGTAGAGGTGGCGTGCTCCGGCTGTGTGTGCAGTCTGCAATGTGCACGCTCCGGGGTTGCTGTGAGCTCTGTGTAGTCGTGGGGAGACAGGACTTGTGTTCTGTTGGCTTGTTTGGAGGACACGGGCCCTCTTCCCACATGCTTCTCAGACAGTTCAAGGTCAGTGCTGTGTGACTCCTTCCAATTAACTTGCATGTGGCCGACATGGGGGAGTGTTTTCTTCTTTCTTCCCCGTCCGTTGTGTGCTTCTGTGATATGCGCTATCTGCCCTGTGGTCGGTCTCCTCGGCATGCCTGTGTTGGTCTATTCTTGGACAATGGCTGTATTCACCGGCTTCTGTCGTAGGGCTGTGGTTTCGGTGTTGGAATGGAAGGTCATTCAGTGCTGTCTGCTCTCCCTTGTGTGGGCGGCAGGCTGCCTTTCCGCTCTGCGTTGGGCCTTGTGTGTGGATGTAATTCTTGGGCCACCTGTTGTCGGTCCCCGGGCTCTTTGGTGTTCCGTTTCATGTGTCTTGTTCATATGTGCAGGGTGGTATGGGTTTTTCAGTGTGGTACTGGCGTTCCTCTTCCCGAAGGGGCCCTGCTTCTCCTAGTTGGTGTTGCCGCCGCTGTGTGCTTCGCCATGTTTGTTACACTGGGGTGTGTCCTGCTGTTGCGTGACTTCACTGACATGTGTGCGTCGGTTGTGTGGCGTTGGGTGTTGTCCGTGAATTGGGCGTTGGGGACATGTCTGTGGCCGGCCTGTCACGTGTCATGTGCGTTCGGGGTGGGGCTGATGTGTGTGCTGCTTGGTTGTGTCCCTGTGTCTGTGTGCGACGCATGCATGGCGCTGCGGTTGGCCTCTGCGTTGTGCGCACGTGTGGCGGCGTCATCGGCGCTTTGGGGCCGTGACGGGGTGGTTGGTTCCTAGTCCCAGGTGGTGTGTACACATGTGTTCTGCGATGTTAGGATTTGGCCTGTGTGTCATATGTGGATGCAATGGTGGATGTGTAGTGTGCACGCGCTGGTGGGGGGTTGTCCGCTTTTTCCGCCCTTGCACTGTGTGCGCTGTTTGCGTGCACTTGTTGTGTGTGTGCCTACCTGCGTCTCCGCGGTACGTTGCGTCCTTGGTGGTGCATCAGCAGAAGCATGGGAAGGGCCTGCAGTGCTGGATTCATGCCCGGGGTGCCGCTTCTTCGTTGTCCGTGCTCTGCGTCCGTGTTTCCGCCTCTCTTTCACGTGCGGTGTCTCTTGCCGTGGGAGCCGTTTGTTTGCGGCATCGTAATTTATGCGCCGGGCGGGACGTGTTTCGTCGGACGGTGTGTGTCAGTTGTGCTGCGCCGCTACGTGTGCGGGCGCACTTTGATGGCGGACGGTGTTGCTGGCTTGCCGGCGGTGTTTGGCCTGCTTTTCGCATCATAATTGGGCGGGCGTGTGGACTGCTGCGTGCCGGCGGTAACTGGTGGTTTTTGCATCCGCCAGCACGGCGGTTGTGCTTCCGCCCGCCATCGTAATGGGCCCCTAAATTTCTATAAAAGTGTACCTCCATAATTAATATAATTAATTATCAAATAAACAATTATTATTAATTAAAAATCAATTTAAAACATATAGAAATTAATTTACTCACCAAACACTATGCCTATACATTCAAAATCCCCACAAAAAATAAAAGTAAACATTTACCATAAAAAATTAGCAATTAATAAATCAATAATAATTAGCAAATATTTATTAATTAATAAAACTTTAAATAATTTCCACCCTTTACCCCAACAAACACCACAACACACACATAAAATTAATTACACAATTTCCATAACTATTTTAACATTATTAAATTATCAATTAACAACTTATTAATTAATTGAAATTAATTTACTTCCAACCCTTTACCACTATAAACCCCACAACTCACATCTCTAATTAATTACACAATTTCCATATATAGGTGTCCATTACGATGTCGGGCGGATAAAAATCCGCCATCAACCACAGTGGCGAAAATCCGGCCGCCTACACCGTCTGAATACCGACCGAGCAATTACGATGGCGCGAACCAAAAACCGCCGGAGGCGGAAAATAAACAGAAAATACCGCCCGCCCATGTCCGAGTCTAAGTCCATCCGCCCGCCACGGACGGAAAGACGCACGACAAGCCAAAACCGCCCGCCCTGACGACCGAGACACCGCCCGTGAAATTAGGATCGTACCGACATGAGCGCGGAAAATCCACAAAAAAACCGCCCGCCAGCGCAAACAACAGTGACGAAAATGGACACGGCGGAAGCCCTGGCGGCCACGTCCATGCACAGAAACCATCCGCTGACGAAAACAAACACACACAACATGGCTAACAAGTCCACACAGCAACCCACGCACAAATACCCAAACACAGTACACATCCCGGAAACACACCCCCCCCTGGACAAAAAAATCAACAACAAATCCCAGAACACCAGCCACAACACACCTGAAAACAACAGACCATCATGACACACCCACATAGGTAAGTACAAAACCAGCCCCTTCACAGACCACAACCCCTGCAACATTACAAACTGAGGACAAAAGCACACAACACAGCGAGACAGAAAGGACAGCAGCACACCACAGACACGCACCTATCACACCCATCACCACCACCACCAAACACCTGACCCACAAACCCCCTGCACATCACACACCACACACCGCACCAGCACCACAAACACCAAAACACACACCATGGCATCACACAGAATGCCCAAGTTCACTTCCACCGAGCTAACGGTCATGGTCGACGAGATCGTCAAGGTGCACCCACAAATCTATGGCAACCAGGTCCAACAGACACCACTATCCACCAGAAACCGGTTGTGGAGCAGGATCGAAGACCAGGTCAATGCAGTCGGGAACGTTCCACGCAACAGAGGAGAAATTAACAAAAGGTGGAACGACCTCAAAAGCGTGGTCAAGAAGAAGGAGAGCAAAAATCGAGAGCTGGCTGCCAGGACTGGCGGAGGGAATCCCGCGCTATTCAAGACCTTCAAGGTGTGGGAGGAGAAGGTGCGAGTCATCATACATCCGGAGATCCTCACCGGATTACCAGGGGGAGTGGAGGCTGGTAAGTACAAACAAACGTATACCAGCACACCGCTATGTAATCACATGCACTACCACCATGCCATAGCTCCTAGGGACAAACACCCCCATGTCCAGTACACAATACACAAGACATCACCCACACATGCAACAGACACTCACACACACTCAGCCCAAAGCCACCAACTAACAAAACCATGGGGGCATGTGTACAGTCAGCCAGCACCGCAACTTCCACCAGGTCCCCTTGTACTCCAGATGCGCCAGAATGAGCACTCCCCACACCCACATCCATGTGTCCGCCATAGCTGCACTGACCGACAAGTAACAGGCAAGTAGCCGGAACACAAAGACAGTGGGTCGGAGGGGGGCAGCTGAAGTAAAACACCCACCAGGCCCCCACTACCACAGACCAGCAAGGTGGAGCACACCCCACATCCATGTGTCCGCCATAGCTGCACTGACCGACAAGTAACAGGTAAGTAGCCGGAACACAAAGACAGTGGGTCGGAGGGGGACAGCTGAAGTAAAACACCCACCAGGCCCCCACTACCACAGACCAGCAAGGTGGAGCACACCCCACATCCATGTGTCCGCCATAGCTGCACTGACCGACAAGTAACAGGTAAGTAGCCGGAACACAAAGACAGTGTGTCGGAGGGGGACAGCTGAAGTAAAACACCCACCAGGCCCCCACTACCACAGACCAGCAAGGTGGAGCACACCCCACATCCATGTGTCCGCCATAGCTGCACTGACCGACAAGTAACAGGTAAGTAGCCGGAACACAAAGACAGTGGGTCGGAGGGGGGACAGCTGAAGTAAAACACCCACCAGGCCCCCACTACCACAGACCAGCAAGGTGGAGCACCCCTCCCTCCCAGTACCATGTGGCATCCATTGCATTGCGCACTGAGAAACAACCTGTAGGTGGGAAAATGTACAGGGCGGGGCGTCTGTAGGCATGAGGACTGTACTACGACTGACACATGGGACATGTCACGTAGCACAGGAACACGCAGCACTGCTCCCAGTCACAATCATGAGACCAATGTGCACACGGACATGTTCAACAGAGTCAAACCCCACATGACCCATCACAGATACAGCAACACCTAAGGAGCCACGTCTGCATGCACAAGTCCCACTGGAGCACAGACCCACATGGCAGGCACTGTGCCACCCATCACACACATCAGCAACACCATCGAAGTTCTGTCCATGTAGTCCTCACTGCCTGTCACCCACACATCGTACAACAACGCCCACGTAAGACAGACCGTACTAGAAGTAACAGCTTGGAACCACAATATTGCACACAAAGACAACTGGACCCATGAAACACACAGGCACACAATGCACATTCAACATATCATCCATCTCATCTCTCAGCCACAGTGTCATGAAAGGTATGTCATCCGAACACAGCTGGCCCTCATACAGTAGTCATGCAAAGATACCTGCCCATGACAAATCAAGTGCCTGCAGTGTCTGAAGCGCACGTCACACTGCGAGTAACAACACACATAATATAGTCAACACCCCAAGAGCACAGCACTGATGCACATGTACCAGGGCAGCACGCACACAAAGGATTTGGCCCATCTGCAATACGTCGTGTGGCACACAACAAGCACGAACTCACAACAATGCTACCAATGTGATGTCCATGAATGATAACAGTCAGCAGATATTCCGGGCATGTGAGACAGACACACACCTTTGTCTATGCACTGTCATGTTGCCAGAACACATGTCACGCTCTGCACCCATTACCCACAGTATGTACCCCAAAAGCATATTTCAACCCAAGAGCGTTTAGGGGGCTGTACCCCCTTTTGGCATCAGCGTACCTAAGCGTTCCATCCTTCCCCCTAAACCATTGTTCAACCCAACATCGTCTATGGTCCTGGAGCACGCATACACCCGAGCCACAAAATGTAGGAGCATAGCAACACACACCCATCGGCATTGCTAATCCGTCCCATGCCACTTGTCCACATCACACAGTCCCATTGCCTAGCCCACGCATACACACATCGTACATCCACACACACGCCACTGGGAAACCTGTGCACGACAGTGCACGAACTGTGAATGTCAGACAACCAATACATACTTTGCTAGGTGCAACACAATGACCCATCTCATTCTCCCCACAGGTGCTGAACTGCTGGATGCTGGAGAGGGTGACAGCAGCCAGCACAGCCAGTCCGCAAGCCCCCGACCCGGACTCACGGATGTAGAGGAGCTGGACACCTCTCCGGACACGGACCACCCAGCAAGGCCATCTGGAGTGGCAGGGCACAACCGCTCCCCAGGGCCCCTCCTGCCCACCAACCCATCACCCAGGGCTGCTGACCAGTCACAGACCCCTGCTGCCACGGCCGTTGCGGCCACCACCACCGCTGCAACCACCACCACCGCCGGAACCACCACCACCACGCCATCCCTGGCCACAGCCCCTGCGCAAGCGGTGGCACGGCCGTCGGGCTCCACCCTGAGAGCCAGAGCGAGGACCGTGGTGAGCAATGTGGCTAGTGGGCAGGTCGGTGGCAGCAGTACTGGTAGGAGGAGCAGGGCCAGGCCAACGCCATCTGAGCCTGGGAGCCAAGCCCTGCCGCAAATCACCAGAGTCCTTGGGGCCTATGAAGAGGCCCAAGGACAATGGGCCAGGTCGGCTACCGACACGCGGGAGGTCCTTGGGGTGGTGAGGTCCATGGACGCCCATATGGGACAATTCGTGACCCGTATGGACCAACTTGTGGACCTAATGGGCCAGCTGGTGGTGGTGGTGAGGGCACAAGCAAGGCCAGCAACACCACCTCCGCCACCACCTGCTGTGGCGCAGGCTCGTGCAGCATCGCGTTCCCCTGCGTCCACAGTGAGTGAGCACTCCTCAGCCACCACCAGCGGCACATCAACACACACCCCCCCTACCAAACGTGGAAGGGGCCGTCCGAAGAGGAAACAGGTGTCCAGAGAGGACTTTGCACGCACCAAACGCCAGTGAGTCAGCCAGCCACCTTGACCACCTACTGCATTGACTTGGAATACGATCCTACCCCACACTGCCATGTGAATGGCATGTGTCTGTTGGACTGTGGACATGGAACTTCATGGGTACACCCTGACCATCACGCAGCCATGACCGTCAACTCATTGTCACAGCATGCACCACGTTTGTCATCACCTTGCACACAATCACATGTCACCGCTGTAAATAAATACACCTTGAACACAATCTGCTTCATGTGTCCTGGGTTTATTCAACGATGTGCAATCGCCACCATGAGCAGAAATGCATCTGCTGTGTGGTATGTCGATGGGACAGGAGAGGCTGTAGGGACCTAGGGGTGAAAAACAGAACAAGAGTACATTCAATGAGTGTGTCACACACTCATGACACAGTACTTGTCACCAACTACAAGCAATGTACACACATCACACAGAGCAACAGGGCACACTGCTACAGCCGCTGCCAGTGGCATACCAACCTGGACATGGACCATTGACACACAGCACTCAGTGAACAAAAGGCCCCCGTGACAGAGCACACATACACCTGCACAACTACAGCTACATCAGCCGTCGTACATGGACACTCACCGTCAAGTGAAGTAGCGGGCGATGAGCTGCTGACGCACATTCACAGCTTCCTCCTCTCCACTGTCCTCTTCACTCGAGCTGTCCTGGTCTGCAGGCTGGGGCCCTGGCTGATCTCCGTCATCCACAATTAGGGGGATCTGCTTGTGAATAGCCAGATTGTGCAGCATGCAGCAAGCCACTATTATCTGGCACACCTTCTGTGGGGAGTACGCCAGTGCACCCCCAGTGCGGTCCAGGCATCTGAACCTGGACTTGAGGAGGCCAAAGGTACGCTCAACCACACGTCTGGTCCTCCCATGTGCCTCATTGTAGCGGACATCAGCTGGGCCCCCAGGACGTCGCAATGGGCTGAGCAGCCAGGGCCCATTCGGGTAAGCAGAGTCACCTGGGTGTGAGGGACACAGAGAACCATTGCAATTCCAACTGGACACAAGACAGCATCGCACAGCCAGCACGCTACACTACTCCACATACTCACCGACAATCCAGCCATGGTCCGGTTGCAGATTGGCCATCAGTCGTGGTAGGATGCTGTTGCGCATGATGTGCGCGTCATGTGCCGATCCTGGGAACTTGGCACACACGTGGGAAATCACCATGTCCGCAAGGCACACCACTTGCACATTCAGGGAGTGCGTGTGCTTCCGGTTGCGGTAGAGCTGCTCAGTGGCCTGTGGTGGAACAAGGCCAACATGGGTGCAATCTATAGCACCAACGACGTGGGGGATCCGTCCAAGGGCATAGAAAGCACCCTTCACTGCCGCCAATTCACGAGCCCTGGGGAATCGGACGTATCTGTTCCTGTACAGCATCATAGCTGACAGTACATCCCTCAGCACCATGCTGAACATGGGCTGGGACATCCCACCTCCACTGCCCACTGTGTGTTGGAATGACCCAGTGGCGAAGAAATGCAGTGCAGCCATCACCTTAGCCGTGGGGGTGAATGCTGTTGGATACACCCTGCCAGGACGGAGGTGGGGTTCCAACATGGCACATAGACGATGCAGGGTGGGTCGGTCCAGACGATATTTGCGGATGACCTCTGCATCCTCCATGTCTGACAGCAATTGGTAGGGGCGATGAATGTTTGGTCTCCGCCTAGGAAGGATGGAAGTGGACACATGTCAAAGCAACACGCCATATGGCATATTCACATACACAAAACATAAATGACTGAGCAGGCAATTGAATAACAGAACAGCTGACAAGTAGGGACAGCACAGCCACAATACACTTACACAGGTCCCCTACCAATAGCAATGGGCAGTGACACACCCCATTGCTATGAGCATGCACATGGGGATCTAGGCCTCAATAACTTGTAAGGCATGCTGATGGTAACAGACTGCATATTCGGCAAGCGGCAACACCACGGCAACATGACTAGCTGCTGTGCATCACACTGCTTCCGAGGCTGGGTGTGTAGGGCACACACCAACAACGCTATGGACACAGGCTGAGCATCCAAAACAAGTGGGACCTGTGGCACGAGGGGATATGAGACAGTCATTGATGTCACTACTGCACCCTATGTACAGCACTGTACGGATCACACCTCCAGAAACATTGACAGGTGTACACATTGACAGCCCCATGCCAACACGGCTGTGTGCTTGCAATTACACATCACAAGTGACACGTATCATTGCACGTGCCAAGTGGCAGATGTACATAGTGAAAGATGGCATGTGTGTGCATATGCATATCCCATGCTCCCATGCCAATGTGTACATGATGAGGTGCCAACAGACCTGTGCAAGCTGAGCACTGGCCGTCCCTGCCTATGCACACAGCATGTTGTGGCCCTGTCCATTGTGGACCTGCACCCACACGCAAATCATGGCCACACCTGCAGATGCATTGCGCACATTATACTGTGTGGTGCACATGGCATCAGCGGACTGTACCTGCCATGGGCCAGGCCCTTACGGCCAATTCCAATGACCCTCGCGGCTGCACTCTGCGTGTTCCACTGTGGAGGTAGGCGTCCATGGCCAGCTGGGAGCAGGCCAACGTCTGCAATTGAAGCTGCCAGACATGGTACACGAATTGCAGCAGCTTGTACCCACTGAAACTGCCCCAGGGGGTTATATGTGTGTGTGAGTGGGACAGGCATAACCACAGCTACCTGGCACTGCAGCCTGGCACCCCTCGACAACACCTGCTGCTGCCACCACTCCACCTACACGTGGATGACGCTGAGGACATGTCCAGGTCCACTCACCAGCGAGGAGCTGGAGAACCTGGATTCCGAGCTCCACGCACACTGCACATGGCTATTCCTTGCGAAAGTTGTGTTTGAGAGACAACTGCAGTGTGTGTGGGTGTGCATGTGGGGGACACACATGTCGTTGCTCCGCAGCACTGTGAGTCAGAGCCTGTGGTGTTCAAACATGCACTGCTCACCATGCTGACTGCAGGTGGCATGGGTATGTGAGCTCTCGGGCGCTTTGACCTGTCTGTCCCTCCCGAGTGGTGGTACATGGCAACTTCATGTCAGACATCCAGTGACACAGACAATTGGCAATGCAGGTCTCAGTCCACTTGTTGGTCGTGTGGAAGTCAGGCTGGGGCCATGCTGCCCTTCTCAGTCCCAGCAGGCCTGGCCTGCACATTGACTGCACAATGCCAGTAGGTGCCGACACAGACTGCCTAGTGGGTTACATGTGTCTCCTGTTCAGGACCCTCCGGATGAGCGCTTACTCTGCACTGTCGATCCATGCAGTTTGGCAGTTGCAGCTCTTTCTTTGTCAACACTTACCTTTTGGTCACTGTGATGATGGGGGTGTAGACCCCATTGCCACAATGTTCAAAATGTGCTTCAGCTATGGACCCCACACTTACCTTTTGGTCACTGTGATGATGGGGGGTTAGACCCCATTGCCACAGTGGTCATGGTCTGCTTGCATTGTGGAGGCCACACACATTTATGTGTGACACATGTGATAGGGGGTCACATTGTATGTTCAATGTCATGTTCAGTGTTGTAGGCATTTGACACAGACTACACACGCTTGTCATGGTGTTGGGGGATGTCTTTTTCTGTCATTCCTTATGTTGGAGTATGCTGGTTGTGTCATGCATTACCCGCCCTATGAGTAGGGGTGGTGGTAGTGGTAGGCATCCAGGCCCCTATGGGTGGGGATGGTAGTAGTGGTAGGCATCCAGCCCCCCTGAGTAGGGGTGGTGGTAGTGGTAGGCATCCAGCCCCCCATGAGTAGGGGTGGTGGTAGTGGTAGGCATCCAGCCCCCCATGAGTAGGGGTGGTGGTAGTGGTAGGCATCCAGCCCCCCCTGAGTAGGGGTGGTGGTAGTGGTAGGCATCCAGCACCCATGAGTAGGGGTGGTGGTAGTGGTAGTCATCCAGCCCCCCCTGAGTAGGGGTGGTGGTAGTGGTAGGCATCCAGCCCCCCATGAGTAGGGGTGGTGGTGGTGGTAGGCATCCATCCCCCTATGAGTGGGGATGGTAGTAGTGACAGGCATCCAGGCCCCCCTGAGTAGGGGTGGTGGTAGTGGTAGGCATCCAGCACCCATGAGTAGGGGTGGTGGTAGTGGTAGGCATCCAGCCCCCATGAGTAGGGGTGGTGGTAGTGGTAGGCATCCAGCCCCCCCCCGAGTAGGGGTGGTGGTAGTGGTAGGCATCCAGCCCTCCATGAGTAGGGGTGGTGGTAGTGGTAGGCATCCAGGCCCCTATGGGTGTGTATGGCATTGGTGATAGCCATCCCGCACCTATGGTTCTGCTGTTGCTAGTGTACGTCATTTCTGCATCCCTATGTGTGTGTGACATATGTCGGGTACGTGTCGTTTGTTTGTGTAGTGGGTGTTTGACTTACCGTCTGCGCCGTACGCGTCCGTACCTGTTCCGGTAATAGATGTAGAGTATTGGTAGGACCTGCACGATGGGATTCATGGTTGGTTCGTCTCGTTCGGGTTTCTCGTTGCTTCGACTCGTACTCGTCGCTGGCTTGTTCGTCTCGTAGCCGTCGATCGTCTTGTGGCGCGAATCGGAGCTTATGTGCGGCTCTCCCGGATGCTCTAACGTGCCGGACGTAGCGACGGGTTCGGCGCGTACGGAGTGCGCATCGTACTGGTCCGGCCGGAAGCTGCTGTATATTTGCTTCCGTGCGACTCGATTCTGCGTTTACAGATCCGGCTCGGGCGGGGAACAGGAGCTGGAATGGGTAGGTACGGCTGGGTCGGGATCTGGGCAGTTATGCGCATCGTACTTGGTCGTTCGAATGAATGTTCGAATCGGTCGGGAAACACGCGTTCGGCTTGTTTTTTTTCCGGACAAATAGTGTTAGGTGCGCTTCCGGCCGAGATCGGAATCGACTCCTAAGTGTATACTGACATTTTATATAGGAATTTTTGGAAACATCGCACAACCAAAACATTAGTGGTATGGGGGTAACTGGGTTGTCCCTTTGTTTTTAGAACCAAATCACAAAAGTAAATGTTTACTTTGATGGAGATGCATATAGCGTGACCTCAACAGGAAGGAATTTAAGCACTTTACATAAACACAAAGTACATTACCTACTGGCAACAATCACCTTTTTAACCTTTTTTAACCATCTGAATTTGTTTTAATATTGCGTCTTTGCACTATACGTTTTAAACTTTGCACTTGGCACCATATTCAGACCTTAAAATCCCAACTCTACCTGACTCTCGGCACTGCTCACTGTCATCGTTCGTTGCCCTGGTCCACCGCGGCTGAGTGCCGTTTGAGTGGAGGGCGTGTTGGGAAGCAGCGGGGCCATTCGCAAGGCACTTCCGGACTTTGAGAGGGTGGAGCAACGTTCCCGCGCACTCCCCTACATTAGACCAATGTGCCAGCGTACGCGCAGCGTACACGCGCACGCCGAAGGCGCGCCTAAGGCAAGCCCGTCTGCGCCCATCCGCGCCCGGACAGGACCAGGGGCCAGGACCCCTGCCTCTTGTACACCAGCCCCGAGTACTGCTAACCGCTACACAAGAGACGCACTTCTAGCCATCTCTCAAAATGTAGCTAATAATAATACACTGTGCTCAAAAGCTCACCCAGGGCATACGGAGGGCCCGTTTTCCTGCCTTGGCTGCCAATGGAGCAGTATAATACAACGAGACCGGTCTCATAAAGAAGCGGACCTGTGTAAACTGACATGCATTTACTTTAATGCCAGGTCGGTCCCAAAACACTCCCTCGACATCTGGGACACCCTCAGTGAGAGGAACCGCGACCTTGTTTTCATAACTGAAACCTGGCTGGACGAAAACAACTCCCCTGACATTTCAAATGCCCTACCGGCCAACTATAAAATAATAAAACAAGACAGACAGGGACGGAAGGGAGGAGGGTTGGCTATCTTGTTTAAAGATTACCTGACCTGCCTGCATGCCCAAGTGGCACAACTGGGAGAGCACGAAATACTATCATTCCAGCTATCCAAAGACGGCCACACGATACTTGCCGGAGCAGTGATTTATAATCCTCCCGGACACCAAACTGAACTCAGTACTAGGCTACTCACCCAACTTTTCCCTGCATGTTTGAAATACAAGAACTACATAGTAATAGGGGACTTTAATGTTCACTTTGAAAAGGCAAACATCCCTGCTGTAACACAAGCAACTGGAAAGTGATATGCAGATTCTCCAACTTAAGCAGTGGATCAAGGGGCCTACACATACGGCAGGGCATACACTAGATTTACTATTTTCCAACATTGAATCCACACTCATCCAGGAGATAAAACCTTTATCATGGACAGATCATTCACTTATATCCTTTTCACTTGGTCTGCCGGCAAAACCAACAAAACCCTGTAAGCCCCAGCAGGTGGCCAATAGAGCCTGGAGGCTAGTTACTCAAGGCTCTTTCCAGTCCCACTTCACCCCCGATAACACGCAGATCCTGAGTGCTCTCCTAGTGAACATGGGAGCAGTAAACCTCGAAACGGAAATTACAAAAACGTTGGACCTATACGCACCTAAGATAAAACATAAGCAGACACTCGAGAAGTGGTATACACTCGAACTCAGAGCACTCAAAAGAAAGTGTAAAACAACTGAACACCAATGGAGACTGTCCAAGCAGGAAATAGACAGATTACGGTACAAGTCTGAACTCAGGACCTACAACTACGCCATTAGAAAGGCAAAGAAGACCTACTTTGCGCAACGAATCAACGAAAACTGCAATTCAGCAAAAGATCTGTATAAAATAGTAAGGGAACTCAGTAAACCTGTGAGTATGTCCCAAACACTGCCCCCCTCAGAAGAAGCCTGCGAAAAAATCAGCAATTTCTTCTCGGATAAAATAAGCAAAATATATTCTTCCTTCAGTCCGGATACCATGACAGACCCAACTAACTGGGAACACCGGACTCATCACCCAGAGGCTCCATCTAGGATGAGCAACTTCTCCCCTCTTACAGATGCTGAGGTCTTAAAAGCGATGGGGGAAGTTAAATCAGGATCTCCCCTAGACCCCTGCCCCCATTTCATCTTTGCACGGATCGCAGCAGTCTAAAGCCCCCGCGTCACGCAGCTACTCAACAACTCTCTTAACACTGCCGCCTTTCCCGATACCTGGAAACAGGCGGTAGTGACCCCCCTGCTGAAGAAAGCAGGAACAGACGTCCACAACCCTGAAAACTACTGGCCGATTTCTCAACTCCCATACATCTCCAAAGTCTTGGAGAGGCTGGTAAATAGACAACTATAGAACTATTTAGAGTCTAACGAACTGTTAGACCCCTCACAAACCGGCTTCAGGGCCACTAACAGCACAGAGGCAACGCTTCTGGCAGTCCTGGACAACATTAGATCTCAGACCGATCAGGGGGGAGCTGTAGCCCTGATATTGTTGGACCTGTCGGCAGCGTTCGACACGGTCTCACACAACAGATTGCTGGAAATCCTGTATGAAAAAGGAATCCATTCCAAAGCCCTAGAGTGGCTCAGCTCATTCCTGAGCAATAGAACACAAACGGTACAATTGGGTAATTTTTTATCCAAACCCAGCACCATCGGCTGTGGTGTCCCACAGGGAGCATCTCTGAGCCCCACATTATTTAACGCCTATGTGTCATCTTTAGCGAAAATCAGCAAAAAATGGGGTCTCAGTATTTGCTCCTATGCGGACGACACACAGCTGATGGTAGCCCTCGAGGAAAGGCCTGATGCTACTAAAGTAAAACTGCATAACTGCCTTTCAGAGATGGCACAATGGATGTCAGAACATTGTTTGAAACTAAATGCAGGGAAATCAGAAATCCTGCTCTTCGGAGGAGCCAACTTAATCTGGGATGCTACCTGGTGGCCACAAACCCTGGGAGATGCCCCAGCACCCAAGCAATGTGCAAAAAATCTAGGCATCCTCATTGACAACACCCTTTCCATGAAGGACCATGTGCGGGCCCTGTGTGGAAGGGGCTTTGCAACTCTGAAACTACTAACCAGACTCTTTCCTTGGATCCCATTGGATTGTAGAAGAACAGTTACACAGGCCCTGCTTATCAGTAAGCTCGATTATGGAAACGCCTTATTCGTAGGCATGGCTGAGTACCTTTTTACACGCCTGCAGGTGCTTCAAAATGCTGCAGCCAAACTGGTGTGCAATAAAAGCAGACTGAGCTCAGCATCAATGTGCATGAAAGATCTTCACTGGCTACCCATGCGACAAAGAGCAGTGTTTAAGCTACTCAGTCATGCACACAAAGCACTGCATCAATGTGGCCCCAGAATACGACAGAATAAAATTGAATTCTACGTCCCCACAAGGAGTTTACGGTCACTCCATCAAGCGCTGGCCAGGACAAAGCGTATAAGGAAAGTGAAGGCAGGAGGACGTTCATTCTCATATCTGGCAGCTAAGAAGTGGAACGAACTCCCCAAGACCTACGCCTCACGACTGACTACTTAGCTTTTAGGAAAAAACTTAAAACTTATCTGTTTCCCAAGGCCTAATATCCGACAGATCTTCTATCCCACCAGCAGCCCTTCCACGATTTCTCGTGATATCCCTTGGGATGAATGCCGCGCTCTATAAATAAATAAATAAATTACCCACAAACACAATAATTGTGCCAAAATTAATGTTAATGGATAATACACACTTTGCAAAACGTATTATAGAGGGGCGTCCAATATTATGTGCTCAGCTTTACATTGCCACTGAAAAAGTGTCACAGGAGCAATTCCTGTTATGTGCATCTCCCCCAAACCTGCTAGATAAAGAAATAACTTGGCCACAACGTAGGTAAGTTGGTCACAACATAAGAAATGTAGCACCCCGCTAAAAATATATTAATACTGTATCCAAATTTATTACAAATAATATTACTGTATGCTCGCTAAAGCTTATTTATTTATTAATGAAGCATGTGTGCTGGTGTCAAATATATTATAGCGCTCAGGCCCCAAAAGAAGCACAGATATATTTCCAACGTTTTTCTTAAAGGTAATAAGTATGTGTTCCAACAATTTACACAACGTATCCAATTTAGTAACAATACAGCGTGTACTAATGTGTACCAACTGGTTTTGGGCACAAAAAAGAGAACTAAAGTAAATTTAACGGGAATAATGCTGCTGGCAGAATTAGAGAAAACCTAATATTAAGCTAAATTTAGCTGCTCCTTCACATGCCGCACAACATCTGCTCTGTACAACAAAGTAATAAAAAAGCAACCATCCCCCCCTAGTGCTAAATAAACTCTGTCTGCCTTTTCTGTGGGAAGAGATGTTATCTTTTAGTTTTACAGTCCCTGAAGTCTTGACAGTGAGGGTGGCTTAAATCGTGTAAATAGTCCAAAATCACCGTATGTTAAAGTGATGCCAGGACTTAAATGACAATTTCAGATAGAAAGTAACCAGAGCGCTTCCTAATGGAAACAGGAACTGGAGCGCTGAGGAGGAGGAAAAAGCTGGGAGGGCTAGTGTACAAAAAACACAAACCACAGGTTCATAAACAAAATTACCGCAGTTCAGCTCCTGCAGCCTCTCTGACTTTATTTAAATCACAGCAGTTCCTATAAGGCTCCCAGGACCCCTCCATGCTCGTTGTTGCTGAGGCATGAAATAAAGGAAACAATTAATCAAACACATGTTGTTATTTTTACTCACATTATAAGTTGACCCCAAAGATACAGCATTGTTCGAAAGAAGTTGAATACCCCGGCAACCGAGGCAGGTCGGGTCCTTTTCAGTCTGTCGCTGGGTGTAGCGCATATGGCTTGATATTGTTGTTAATTGCTCCCAAGGACATTCCTAGGTGCAGTGGAGAGGCTAGGGGAAGACATGAGGCTGGGAGGTCTGAATGTAGCATAATTTAGCTCCTGCAGCCTGAAGGTTTGCGCTCTAATCACCGCAGTTCGTATAAGCATACCAAAAACAAGCACTGACAAATGAATTGGCCTGGAACCTTTCAGCCTGCGCGAAGTAAAGAAAACAAGCACAAGCTGAGTCAGGTCAACAAAAAGAAAAGAGTGCTCTCCAAGTATGAAATAAAACATACAGTGTAAGATCACAAGTAAAAGGGGCTGTCCTCATGGGAGGTAACATTGGAAAAGAGGGAGGTACTAAATAGGGATCAACGAGTGACCACTACAAAAATAAACCAATGAAATAGAAAGAATTCCTAAAGACACTAAAAGGAGCCAATAAAAGACATGGACAGAACATAGGTGGAGCTTAAAGCCCATATCCTCAATACAGCATGTCTCGAAGAGACAGCGCAAGCGCTGCCTAGGCGAGACCTGAAAAGGATTGTGCCCTCTTTGTACTTTTACTAACAAGGACATGGACGTTTCAGGGTCAATTCACAAAGACAAGTAAAATAATACTTTAGTACAACATTCCTTACTCATAAATGATTTTGCGAATGGCCTCAAAGGCTTCATTTGAAATGTATGTTGTATTTTACCCACTCAAATTATAAATAAAATGACCTAATAGCCCACAGGTGAGCACTTATATCCATCAATGTTGTTGTATAATATTTGCACATGCATTGGTGTCAAAGTCACCATAGTGACAAGATGACAGCTGCTGGACAGAGATTCATACAGTCCACAAAAGGTTATGTTGTATGACATGTCATTGAAGATACACATTCTCTATAGTAAGATATCAGTGTTGTAGGGGGGGGTTGTTACCATACATACTAGGGAGTCAAGTCATGCGTTGTTGATGTTTCCCCACAGTGCCTGGTATGCAGCTGTTTTGTAGGTAGGTCACACAATTATTTGAAGCAGGAAACCTGTCAGAACAATGGGTCACACTGGGAAATATACTCCATTTTTCTTTTTCTGTATACCTTTTGAACAGCTAGTATTTGAGGGTATAGCCAATGTTTTCTATCACATTTGGAAACCACGCAGTTGCATAAAAATTTGACTTGCCTGCCTGCGGGTTCTTTGGGACTATTTTGAGCTGGATTGCCTTATTCAGGTGAGTGTTTTTGAAATGGGCCAGTATTTTTTAAAAGATGGACTGCTGAGTTAACCGGTGTTTCATTTGAGCCAGTGGTGGCAGGTGGTACCCACTGGCACAAATTTTTGGGGACTGAAACAGAATTCTCCTCATCAGACTTTGACCCAAAGCAAGAAAGAGAAAACACTCAAGGGAGAAGGGAGAAGAAAGAAAATTATAGACAAGCATTTGCAAAGCAATAGGTCTCGCATTTACGAGAGTTTTGTAAATGCGACACCTATTGCATTACAGATGCTAGTTTGTAAAAACGAACATGCGGCACTTTAACTTTAATGTCGGTGGCGCCAATTCTTTAGACGAGCCATGTCTAAAGAAAGGGGCATGGCCGCCATTAAAGTGAAAGCGTGGTATGGGGCGCTTTTACAAAAAAAAGGATTTGTTTGCCAAGTTGACAAACAAATGCTTTTTTTTGTAAAAGCGCCCCATACCACGCTTTCACTTTAATGGCGGCCACGCCCCTTTCTTTAGACACGGCTCGTCTAAGGAAAGGGGCGCGGCTGACATTAAAGTGTAAGTGCGGCATGGGGAAATTTAAAAAAAAAGAATTAAATAGTTAAAAAAAACATGCGGCCGTGTTTGGCGCAGCAAGTAAAGCAAAGGCATGGCCGCCACTATTAGCGTGGAGTGGCGTGTCGTGCTATGTAAAAAAAATAATAAAGCGTTGCAAGAGAGCTTCCTGCCTGCTGCAGGCAGGAGAAAACCATTAAACGAAATAGTGCTCGGAGGGTGTAATTAAAGCCTACCGAGCAACAACACATGTAAAAGGGAGTGTCCTCATGGGAGATTACAAATGAAGACAAGGCAGTACTAAGGAGGGACTAACAAGCCTATTAACGAAACAGAAGCCAGCGTTTACGAAGGACAATGACACAAGCCAATGAAAAATATGGGGGGAGAGTGGGCGGGGCTTCAAGTCCATACTCTAATACAGCATGCCTCGCAGAGCAGCGCATGCGCTGCCCAGACTCAACGTAAAAAACTGTGACAAAGGCAGAAAGTGGGTACCTTCAAGAGTGAGATAATGGAGATGGGAGTGTCTGGTGGTGGATTAAAGAGGCATGAGGTGGAATCAAGATAATGCAGCCCTTACATTCTACACGCTGACATTTAGTAGTGCTGGTCGCAGGCTTCTGAGCAAAACTTTGGGCCCTGGCACTTATACTTTTAAAAATTAAGGACTGGTACTAACCTGTGTGTTGTTGCCACTGTATTTTAGAATGAGCTGTGGCACAGAAATGCAGTACTGTATGAAAAGTGACTCCTGGTGGTATGGCAGCATATATCTTTATGCTGGGCTTTGGTACTCAACAATGGCAGACATGTTATGATATGTGGTCTCCGCACTTAGACGAAATGAAATCTGGGATTCTGGGATGTTAAATGTGTATTGCCTCAGTGTGAGCACACTGAAGATAAAGGTGTTATAGTGGTACAGCGTCAGGATGCCAATCAGTAACAGCCGCACTCCAGAAATCTAGTTACATTCTTTCATTGTGGGAACATTTGAATCCCTCGAGAAAATAGTGCAAAATGCAAGGCCTTTCAGCAGAAGAACGCTTTCACAAGCTAAAGGATGCAAAGTCGGAAAGGCTCAGAAGGAATTTTACATATGTTTCATAAAAATGTTAATGAATACAAGAAGAATAACCTCATCGTAAGTGGGCAGGTTAACTCGAAATATGAAATCAAAGGGGCATTCGACAGACACGGGGAGTAATAGCGCTGTGTAAGTAAACTTGGAGGCCATGCAGGGCGTAGGTGTGAAGAGCAGGCAGGAAATGGAGAGACATGATGGGCGTGGCGTCCATTTTGTGTTGGCGAATTGAGATACTGGAATTGAAGACTTTACAAAAACGTATAGCACAATGCACAGAGAACGTGCAGACCTCCCATGCCCCTCTTTAAGAATAAGAGCAAAGAGCTTGCACTGTTACTGTACTTTCTCCATCTGTTGATTGACTGTGCAGTAGCAGTAAAAAGAGCTGTCTGGGGCTGTAATTAGGTTTTGCCTACACGGCCGTTTTAGACGCATCTTGTAACAGGATTGCGGATGCCAGTGAGAGCGGTGTGTGTATTATTGCGCGACCAATTCAATTAAAGGGACAGGGACACTCAACGCACATCCTCTCCCTGTCCCCAGCCGACCAGGAATCCTGTTACTAGACGCTTTTGGGTGAGTTGTCCGTGATCCCTGGAGAACTTATGGTACACACAGAAATACGAACCCTCCCCGAGAATTAAAACTGGAGGGAAGCATCCTTCCGCGGCCCTGTCAGAGTTAATCTCTGAAGTGGAGACTTGATGTGAGACCCAGGAACTAGTTAGGTGCACATTTCTTCCACTTCCCCCATGATGATCTGCGACTCGCCCCTTTTTTGAGTTTTTATATCCGCCGGGCCTAGAAAGATTCACGTTTTGTAAGGATGCTTGACAGCTGTTTTTGCATCTGTGTGCTGCTCTTTTATGTCATTTCTGCTTGACTTTAATTGTACTTCTTTTTTTTTATATAGTGTTGTTTTCAACTGCCAGTGTCACTGCTCTGCGCAAGATAATGAATAGGATTGCGAGAAGCTACACAGTTGGCTTTTGATGTAGTGCACAGTAGAAGCCGCTTAGCCTTTGGTTAGTGGCAGGGCCCTTTGGCAGGATTAGTGCGAGGGATTTCGGTGGACCAGGCATAATAACATTTTGCTTTGGAGTGCTCCCCCGTAGGGTGAAAAGGTCCATCCTCGAGCCCTTTGTAGGAATTAGGAGCATCTACTAGGTGGCCCTCTAAGGCTGTTACCTTACCTTGTATTATTCAATCACTGGCCCTGCCCATAGGCCAACTTAACAGTGGGCCTCAGGTGTGGGTGAGGACTGGGGAGTAGATATCGTTCTTCGACTGGGCAGAGTTTGTGGTGGTCCTGTTTATGGGCAGAAATGATGCATTTTAAGAGTGAATGTTTCAATGTCTTGACTTTTAAAATGTTATCTTTTTAAGGTAGGGACCACCTTATTTAGAGCTCCCACTTTCATTGTAGCGATAGAAATGAGCTATCTAACAAGGAATTGAGCCTATGACATGCAGTATTTTTCCGTTGTTCTCTTTTTATTACTTTACCCGAGCATTTTTGTTTGACCCACTTTTCATGCTCAACACCTCTCTACCAGAATTGTCCATTTCTATCTGTTCCCTGCTGTTTTTTATTTTCTCCCAAATTGTCTCTTTTTTCCATTTTCTCCATGTTTTACTTTCTTTTGTGAAGGCCTTTTTGTTTTCTACAGGATGACTTAGTCTAGTTGCAAAGGCTCCTACACAAACTCCAGACCATCCAGAACACTGCTGCAAGACTCATACTCAACTTCCCATGCCGCACCCACATCACACGACACCTCAGGAAGCTTCACTGGCTCCCCATTCACAAGCGCAGCCAATTCAAACTTCATGCGGACACATGGAAAGCCCTACACAACACAGGACCAGAATACCTGAACAGTTGCATACACTTTCACCAACCCCCCGGGCACCTATGCTCTCCCTCACTCTCATACATTCCCCGCATTCGCAAAAGCAAAACTGGAGGTCGCTCATTCTCCTACATCACACCCAAGACATGGAACAACCTCCCTCAACACATCAGAGCCTCCTCCTCACTTCTTGAGTTCCGCAAGAAGCTGAGGACCTGGCTCTCCATATAAGCACCTTAGGGACTACAATCCTACGCACCTGCCCAAGCACCTGGATACCCTCTCGGGTGATTAGTGCGCTATACAAACCAATATAACATAACAGAGGCTTAGCACATCTGAGGTGGTGTGAATGATGATGCAGATACAGTTTTTTAAAAACTTTATTTATCATTATTCAATCATATACAATAAATGGTATCTTGACAGTTGTTCCTGTTAATAGCGATATGAACAGTTCCATGCACAAGGTGCTATCATAAACCATGGCACACAGAAATAAAGGGAAGCCACAATATTACAATGTCTAACCATCACAAGTAGAATTGTCACTTTGACACATCGACCCATAGCCAGCAAACTCCCACCCACCTATGTACATAGTGTCTCGTGAATAATATTAACACCCATGCAATCTGTTCAGCCCACGCCAGTCAGGACTATACCAACAGGGGTTTGAGAGAGGGCACTGGGGTCCAGACTCTGTAAATATGACTTGAGCGGGCTCCATATATCTTTCGGACGGGACTTGGGTGGAAGTAATGTGGCTTACAATCCACAATTGGTGTTGCAGAAAGTAAGACTAGCAAGCCATGCACTCTTGGTAGGAGCTAATTTGCTGCCCCATCGAAGCGCTATTTCGCGTTTAGCCAAAAGCAGCGTGAGAGCAATAAATTTCCGTGTTTTCTTGGGTATGTTGTGGACGTACCCTAAGAGCACAACCTCCGGGAGGGGGGCTATTTCTAGCTGTGTCATGTGCGACAGTGTCTCGAAGACGACCACCCAAAAATCCACTACCTTGGGGCAGGTCCATGTCAAATGGGGGAAATCGGCGTAAGGGCTGTTACACCCCCTACAACTGTGCGATCTGGAAGGATCAATCATGTGAAGTTTAGCCGGGGTCATGTATGCCCTCCATAGGTATTTGAAATGTATTAATTTATGCCTGCTGTTGAAGGAGATTCCCCTAGTTTGTGCACAGCAAAAGGCCCATTGGTCGTCCAGTATCGGATGTCCTAAGTCCGCCTTCCAGGCAGCCCGGATCTTCGTATCATGGCACAGGATTAAAGTCATACAGGCCTTATATAATTTAGATATCAATCGAGCCCCGTCCGGGTTAGTAATGACGAGAGATAAAGGTCCAAAGGACTTCGGCTCAAGCGGGTATTCCGATATTTTAGCACGCAGAGCCCTGCGTACCCTGATAAAAATAAACTGTTCCATAAAGATCAGTTTGGTCACCCGATCTCTGCTTGCATTATCAAACACATATCCATCCGGAAACAAATCGCCAAACTTTACCATGGAGTGGGACTTAAGTACCCGCAGAACCAAATTCTCTTCCGTGATGGGGAGCCATGGATTGTGAGCTATAGGGATGTCAGAGGAATACAGGGTGCCGTGTCCTGTGATCCGTGAAAGTTTACACCATGCCCAGCTTGTGGTAGATACCGTCTGGATATCCCTAGGATCACGAGGAAAACCCTGGGGCAGAAGGGCGGATAGCGAAAGCAGAAGTACCAGGTCAGATTCAGGTCTCCCATATGGGATACGCGCGTCTGGATGGTACCAAGAGTGGGCAAAACTGGCCTGCGCAACCTGATAGTACAATCTGAAGTCCGGGGCTCCCAAACCCCCCCTCTCGTATGGCAAAGTCATAGTGTCCCAGCGTATTCTGGGTCGTTTGCCCCCCCAGGCTAGCCGGATCAGTTGTGTTCAGAGGGTCTTGAAAAAGCTATCTGGAAGCGGGATGGGAATGTTATGGAACATGTATAAAACTTTAGGGAGAACTACCATCTTCATAAGTGCAATTCTGCTGGACATAGAGAGTGGAAGCTTCAACCAGCGTTCTATCTGCGCTTCAAGGTTATGTATAGCTGAACCATAATTCAGTCGCAGCATCTGATCCGCTTCTCTGTGTATTTGTATACCTAAGTACCTGACTGAGTCGCGACACCATGTCAACGGGAATTCGCATTTCCATTCGATGGTGCCCGTGGTCAAAGGGAACAGTACAGACTTATTCCAGTTGACACCCAGCCCCGAGAACCCACCAAAACGAAGAACCTCCCTGATCAATGGATCCAAATTAGTCTGAGGGCAGCGGACATATAAAACAATGTCGTCAGCATAGAGTGACAAGAGGAGGGGGCCTGTATTAAACTGTATACCTCTGTGGAGATGCTTCTCTTGATAGTGGCGAACCAGGGGATCTAATGCCAATATAAAAAGTAGTGGGGAGAGCGGGCAACCTTGCCTGGTGCCACGTGTAAGAGTAAAGGGGGAGGATAAGGTACCATTCATACGGAGCCTGGCGGTGAGAGAGGCATACAGCAACGCCGTGAGGTCTATGAAATCTTTGGGGATGCCAAGTTTCCTCATCACGGTCCATATGAAAGGCCATTCCAGCGAATCAAATGCCTTTTCGGAGTCCAACAGGACCGCCGCAGCTGGGATGTCAGGAGTAATTCTATGTATTTCTGCAAACAATGTACGCAAATTCAGCGCAGTGGACCTATGGGGAACAAAACCGGATTGTACTGGCGATATGATGCGGTCCAAGAGTAACGCGAGCCTCAACGCAATCATTTTGGCAAGGATTTTGTAGTCCAAGTTTAGCAGCGACAGCGGCCTATAGGAACCGCAACTCAATGGATCTTTGCCCGGCTTGGGTAATAACACAATTACGGCTTCGCGCAAAGTTGGCGGCATTAATTTATTCTCCAGGGCTTCATTGTATACCTCAAGGAGATAAGGTGCCAGTATATCTTTATAATGTTTGTAAAAAATGCCGGTGAAGCCATCTAGTCCGGGCGCTGTATTGCCGCTTAAGGCATCTATGGCGCTAACAATTTCCTCCTTAGAGAATGGCTCAGCTAGGAACTTTTCCATATAATCCTCAAGCCATACCATTGCAATCTCATCTAAATAGGCCCTGCAGTCGTCCTCGCCCTGCTGCGCTCACGTAGTGTATAAAGTTGTGTAATATTGCAAAAACTCGTTTCTGATTTCCACCGTGTCTGTGAGGAGCCGTCCGTCTTCTGACTGAATAGATGCAATGTAAGTCTTCCCCACACAAGGTCGCAGCAACTGAGCCAGTGTGCGACCTGGCCTGTCCCTCTCTCTGTATCGCCTGGCAGTGGCATATTTCCCCAGGAAGTTTGTTTCGCTCTCTGCCGTCTCCCAAAATTCAGCCAGCAACAACAGACGATTGGCCAGCTTAGTCGGGTCTGAGTGTACAAGCAGGTCCGCGTCTAATATTTTCAACCGGTCCTCTAAACGAGTCAGTGTGCCTCTCAAGGACTTCAAAATCCCAGAGTGTTTTGCGATACATTCCCCCCGTATCTAAGCCTTAAATGCCTCCCAAACAGTCGCCCATGTGCCAACAGAGCCTACATTTAGATCAAAATAAGTCATTATGGACTCTCGGATTTCCGCCGAGAATACCGCGTCGTTATGATGCAGATACAGTTTAATATAAATATTACAAACACAACAAATTGAATGTTGAGCTACAACTCATAATTTTAGAGTAGTAAATATTAAGAACATTTGTATTATTCTTAAGATTCCAGATCAAACCTGAAAAATGTAATTGATAAAAATGTTTGCAGTTTGTAGACAGGGTCTGATTTTGATCACAGGTCTATCTCATTAGGGTTTGCGACTCCATAAATATAGGGGGTCATTGGAGTTGTGGTGCAGTATCTGCTAGCCCCATGGTACCAATCCAGGGTCCTTAAGAAGTCTTTCTCATTGGTGAAGATGGATGGAAGTCTGTCTAATCCTAAAAGCGGGTATTAATAGAGGATCCAATGGGCCACAGAGCCAAAAACAGACCTTGTAGGTTTTTGTTCCGGAGTTTTATATAGCGCGAACTCGACCCAAAGGTATCAGGTATCAGAGCGCTTTACATGACCACCAGTTGTGTTACAGATGAACACATTCATTTTTGTTAGGTACAGGAAGATTAAGTGTGTTCCCCAGAATCATAGGATGTTGAGCGTCGCTGCTGAGACTCGAACCCGGTTCCCCAGATTTGAGGTCGACCGCCCTAGCCGTTTGGCCACACCCTCTCCCAAGTTCAGTCCCCAAGCTGAGTGTCTGGGACATGGAAGCTGGCCAGTTTCTGAACTTTCAGGGAAAACCAACAGGGTGCCTTGGGGACATTTTCTGATACGTAAACTAAAGGGGCATGATGACCCATGCAGTGTACACTCCAGTAGGAGCATATGGAGAATCAAAGATGGTGTGTGTTAAAGGGTTTTCTCAGGGTCAATTTAAAGGTTTCCCCATGGCTCATGGAAACTGTAAGAAATTGGGTTGTTGGTTGGCTATGGTGTGAGCACTTGTCAAGAAGCAATGACAACCCTTGTCAGGGTGAGGCACAACCCAACCCTAAATTAACCTGTACTCAACCCTTTGGTAGCTTGGCACAGAGCAGTCAGGCTTAAATTAGAGGCAATGTCTAACGTATGTGTGTAATACTTCAAGCAGTAATAAAGTGAAAACACCACACAAAAAGGGTCCTCAAATCAAGTTAGAAAAATAGAACTTTCTTTAATAAATAAAACTAGACCAGAAGGACAAAAATCCAATAGTAGAACCGGAGATATTCAAGTTTAAAGATTTTAGAGAAAATAGCCCCAAAACCACAAAGCGCCAACTGTAGATATCTGGTCGTGCCGGACTGGGACAAAGTCACAACTTCAGGGCGACAGTGATGGAGAGTGGGCTGGCTACAGGGATCCAGTTAGACCTGCTGAACAAACTACCTTAAATCCTGGTTTGCAGAGCGTTGCAAGGATTCGCATCAAATGTGCATTGTGCAGCCAAAGCGATGCGGTGAAGCTGCGATGCGAGGGCCTGCATCGGCGTCGAGGATCCCGTTGACAGGGCTTGCAATGTGAATGGTACTCATTTTATAAACCTCAGAAGTATAAAAGGCTGTGTAGACCCAGGGGGATTCAAACCTGTGACCATGAGGTAAGGGACAGATCCCTGCAGTGGGAGCATTAGTACAATGACCCAGCTTCATGCTCTCCATCTCTTAGAACACAGCCGTGGAAACCAGTCTACACTCTTAAAGCACACTCTTTGGATCATTTTCAGCTCACTGGTCAGGAATCCTTGACCTGGCAAATACCACCATGCTGAGCTTCATCTTGCCCTGTGGGATCCACTGAGTCAGCCTGAGTGGCAGCTGTGTGAGCTGTGTGAGTAGCTCAGGCCATGGGCAAGACAGCTTTCAGCTTTATAAGCTTTTGCAGCAGTTTGTTCCTGAACACAGATGATTCACAAGCTGTGATGATTTCCACATGAGTGCTTCCTTGAAGCTGTCCTTTACAGAGTCACAGTCTGTCATTCATGCTGTCAGGTGTGTGACAAATGTACTCACCCAGTGTCTGCCTTGTGGAAATGAAAATGTACGTTCATTTGCCTATGTTGTGATGCAGGCAATCTTTCAGGCATGCATATGTGCTGTACCTGTTTCTGATATTTCAAAGATAAAATCCCGAGAGGTATACTTATTAAAAAAATCACAAAGCAAGTTACCTTGCTGTGCTGCTTGATAGGGAAAGGGCAGGAATGCACCGGACCTAACATGATACAGCAAATTCCTGTCTTTTCCCTGTTCTGGTGCACAATGTACTATCTAGCGCTAATGCAGGCACCCTGGCACTATGGTGGGACATCTTCCTGCGCAAAAACAATCGTCTGAGGCATTTTTCTCTTTCCATGTGTGCTGCAGAATGCAGCACACATAGAAAGAGGAAAAAACAAGGAGAAATAAAGATATTTCTCCTTGTTACGTCTCCCCTGGAGATGCGTATCTTTTGGCGCATTCCCAGATCTACCATTAATGGAAAATCTGGGAATGTGCCAAAATCCATGGGTGGATGCGTGGAAACACCCACGCGCCACCCATGGAATGCCTCCATGTGGCAGAGTAATGCAAAGCACCGACTTGGGCTGCTTTACATCATTCTAGATTGATAGAAGCCATAAATCTTGCGTGGCTTGGTAAATCCAACGTATGACTTGCGTCACTCTTGCGCCCTGTTGCGTGGTGCGAGGGCGATGCAACTCTTTGATAAATTTGCCCCTGAGTGTTTATTCCTTGGATGTACATCAGTAATCCCAAATCCCACTTCTCTTCATTCACATGAAAGAGCTTGATACAAGAGGATTACCAAGCGGGCGCATAGCGAGGTTGCCATGGACCCTAAAGGGAGGCCCCCTCTCTGAAGCTCTCAGCTGCCCCATTTATGATTTGTGACTGTTTTGTTTTTTCTATGAACTGTTTTTATTTATATTTAGGGCAATTTCTGAGACGAGATTGACTTTTAAGCACACTGGGTCAGTGACATTGCTCATAACTGAATAGAATTTCGATAGACCTTGTCAGGGAGTTTGTGGAAATGTTATCAATGGTCCATTCTAAATACACTAGCCAGGAGGCTTTTCAAAACTGGATACCATTTAGAAGAAGCTTGATATGGGGGTTGTTTGTCCTCTCTCCACAGATTCTTTGAGCATGTTTTACTATTCGAGTTTACAGTGACATATCTATGCAGGTGCAAATCTACACACAGGAGCAGTATTTCAAAACAATCAAAATTCTTATGGATTGTACAGTTAAAAACAGACAACATACAATATTTACCCAAGGAAGGATGAGGATTGTTTTGGATCTTTGTTAGCTTCACAGGTGGCAACAGCACAAAAATGACACCCTATGAAGGTATTTACATAGGATTCTAGAGATATTTATGCAGCAACTTCACACCCACTGCTGGCACATTCCATGACATAAGTCAGCACTCAAGTTCTATTTAAATTCGAAATCAGTGGCTCACCCACCACCATAAACATTTTACCAACTTCATGATTGGTTAGCAGGAGGTTCGTAGCCTTACAATGTAAAGATCTATTTATTGTGATGGGGAGTAAGATAGTGGAATGGATGCCAGAATGTTGCACAGCACATCTGTTCTTAGTTCAGGCGTACCAGAATGTGCAAGCTGTCTGGCTGCGAAATACTAATTGTAGGCTTACCAAGAACTTACAGAGTCTTACAGCCAGCATGTCGCTGACCATTGGTCGCTGTATTGCCACTCTTATTTGCTTGCTTTTTACTCAATGTCTTTCCTTGTCCCAGCTTGTCCTTCTTGTGTTTGTCTCTTCTCTGGAGCATAACCTATTTACCATCTCTTTGATTGGCTGACTTATATCTTACCACTGCTCACTTTTATGGAACCCTTTTTCTTTTTTGTTAAGCCCTCCAAAAGAGTGCATATGTTTCTAGATCTCTTCCTCGTGTGCTCTCTCCAAATGTCCCCATGCTCTGTATTGCTGTCACACGTGTGCTGCTCTCTCCTGTATTTCTCTCCTTCCCCTGCACTCTGTGTTGCTCTCTCCCTTATGTGCTTCTCATCCTCATTGCTCTTACCTTTGTTTGCTTCTTTCATTCTCACTTCTGCTTCTCTCTCACCCACATTCTTCTTTCCATCATGTGCATCTACTCCCACCCTCGTGTTGCCATCTCCCTCATGCTCTGCTTTTTGCCTCCTCCCTCACCTGGCCCCCCACCCGCTCCTCTGTTCCCTCCAACCCTACAGTCCTTTTTTAAACATTTTTCTGCTTCTCTGCTAACATTTTTTAATTGTTTTCTATTGACCAATTCAAATCCATCCACTGTATTGGATTGGTAAATGAAAAACCAGAGCAAATGGCGGTCATGTCATTTTTTTCTTTTTTTTATTGATTCTGTACAGCAATCAAAAAGCTTTAAGGGGCTTATTTATGAGAGGCTTACGCCACTTGAGCGTCACTTTTTTTGACACTCTGGTGGGGTACGCCTCTCAATCATATCTATGAGGCTACGCAAAGCCCCTCTGCGTGGCTTTGCACTGCCTCATAGATATGGAGTAAGACAAAGCAGCGCACGTCGCTGCCGTGCCTTACTCTGTGTCAAATAGGTGTTCCATGGTCGGTGCAGTGGGTTTTCTCACACATAGAAAGAGGAAACGCCTCTCGGATTGTTTTTGTGCAGGAAGGTGCCCTTCTTAGGCGCTAGGCAGCAAATTGTGCACCAGCGCAGGGGGAAAGCACAGGAATGCACAGTATTTCATAAATACCGTGCATTCCTGCCCTTTCACATTGGTGTAGTGCAGCAGGAAGACTTGTGGCGCTGCCCTCCTCCAATCCCTCATAAATGAGGCCCTGTGCAGTATTGCCTAAGAGCATTGGCAAGGCCAATAGGCCCCAAAATCTAGACCTATTTGCTTTGCCAGTGCATGTTATTTTTTTGTAAAGTAGTGAGGACAGAGTAGAATAAGAGTACACTACAGTCCTCCTTGTATTTTATGTTTTTAAATGGGGAGAATGGGGAGATAGGGAGCACGCTCTGAAACCTCCAACCTGTTTTTAAGTGTGGCATTAGCCAATGCCTTTTAATTATACTAAGATTATGTGTAGAATATTCTTACTTAAAGGGGCTTTCAGACATCTCTCTTCATTGGTCTGTTGTTGTGTCAGTCACATTTTGCTTCTCCCTAGCACAGCATGCAGTATGGGGCAGTGGGTTAGCCTACTTCAGCCATTGGCTAACTACTCTGAGTGACTGTATTTTGCATTTTAACAAGGAGCACATCTGCATACAAGGTCATTCCCTTCAGTGCCAGTGTTCTTATTTTTACTTTATTATTACTTTAGTGTTGCCTCTGTGCTTAGAGCATAATGTAAAAGCAGGACCTTTCTAGCACTTTCTACTTGTTTTTGGTGTGACCACGGGCAAATTTCAGATTTATCAGTTCCTGTCCCCTATTAACGCTGTTGTAAATTCCTTTTGGAGTGGCCGCTGTTTTTCTGAATGCTACTGTTTAACAGTATACCAGAATGTGTCCATTTGAAACTGTTCTTTATAAAGTTATCCTCTTTTTAGTATGCACGCGATGAAGGGCATTTATAACTGTTCTCCTCTATGTCATGCTAGTATGTATTTTAATTGAGGAATACTCTTATACTTATAAACAAATTTAGTCTGTAAGTCTTGTTTGCATGGCATTCTAATTTGCTTTCTGGTGCTCCCCTTATGTTGTGCTTAATATAGATATTTAACTATTATAAAAGGGATAAAGTACCCCATGCCGTACATTATAAGGATATTACAAGTCACTAAGGAGTTCCATAACATATAGAGAAATGAGACCTCTATAAGGTCATGGAACTCCAAGGTGACTTGCAATATCCTTATAAGGTTATGGAACTCTGAGGTGACTTGCAATATCCTTATAAGGTTATGGAACTCTGAGGTGACTTGCAATATCCTTATCGTGTTCTCCAGGGGGCACTTTATTCCATAAAATAGATGGTCACACCATCACCTTTCCCACAAACCACTTAAAATCTTGGTGCGTAACCCTTTCATATGAAAGAGCAAGCATATTTGCAAATATGAAGAATAAAAATAAATCCTCTAGTGCAAAATTATACACATCAAAAACCTGTTAGATATTTGTTACAAACAGATATTAGAAACAGTTCAATACGAGTCCGTTAAAAAAAAAAAAAAAGCTACAGTGGCATGGAATGTGTAGAAAGATGCAGAAAATTCTAGCTTTTCTCAAACTAGCTGAGGAGTGCAAACCTAAACATGTTCTCTCTGCTTGTCATTGCAAGCACGAAAAATAGAGCAGAAGAAAGAAAAGCAATGTTCAATTTTCCTTGCCTTAAACAGCTGCCTCAATTATGCTCCATGACCTGACCTGCCTTTCACCTCGGCTCCTGACTCTGGCTGCAGGCATTGTGACTTCGGAACTGGACTGTTCTAACTTATAATAGTCGAGTTCAGACGCCTTTTCTTTATATTCGGTGACTGGATGTGTCACAAGTCACAGATTATAAATAAATTAGAGACTGGCATTTATACAGGGATTATCAAGTCAAGGAAATCTCCCCTTGAGCACTCAATCAAAAACATATAAAGCCATTCAATCACTCAACCCTCTTGTCTTCATGCGTTACTCAATTAAACCCCCATTACAACAAAACTTAAATACCACAGACATATTACTAAGATCTTTAATACCACATCTTTCGCAATCACATCTGATATAAATAGAAATTTACATAAATTCTTATCTGACCATCACATAAATGAATCAAACTTTTTTTTAGCATCAATTAAACTCACAATACAAAATGTATTTAAAACAAGCAAATGATCAAAAAGCAAAAAATCGCGCAAAGGGAGAACATACAAGACAACCACATATGTCTTTATACATTACTAATCTGTATCAATCGTTATTCAGGACATACGATTTTCCCAAATGATCATCATCTAATGCATCCAGATGTTCATCAGATTTACCTCAAACTGTACTGATTACAGAATCCCATGTATTACATTGCTAATAGAAGCTATGCCGTTTATTCTAATTTCCTGGTCTGTCTATCTATCTATCTATCTATCTATCTATCTATCTATCTATCTATCTATCTATCTATCTATCTATCTATCTATCCAACCCACTTTATTGATACAGCCTTCTCTATGTATGCAACCCTTTTTATCTAGCTATTCAGTGGTGTAATATTAGCCCCCGTGGTGTGGGGGGCTGGAGCTCCAGGGGCCCCCTCTAGCATTGTGCACGGGTAGCAGGCCCCTGGCCTGAGAGCTCCTGGCTGGGCCCGGAGCATGGGGGGCCCCCTCCATGTACTTTGCAGTGGGGGTGCCTCAAGTTTTGTTACGCCACTGTAGCTACTGATCTATACAACCGCAAGCTACAGAACATCCAGAACGCCGCCGCCGCAAGACTGGTCCTCAACCTGCCAAAACACTGCCACATCTCCCAGCACCTGCGCACACTCCACTGGCTCCCCGTCGAGGCGAGAATCACCTTCAAGATGCTCACCCACGCACCCAAGGCCCTCCACGGCACCGGACCAGCGTACCTGAACAGCCGACTCAAATTCCACGCACCCCAAAGGACCCTGCGATCAGCCCAGCTCTTCTACGCCGTGGTCCCCCGCACCAGAAAGACCAGATCGGGAGGCCGCTCCTTCTCCTTCCTCGCGGCCAAAGCATGGAACGCCCTTCCGCTCCACCTCAGACAGACAACATCGCTCCCCATCTTCGCAAGAAACCTCAAAACCTGGCTCTTCGACAGACCCCCTCCTTGATGGAATGGAACCTGCACCTCCCCCCCAACCCTAGCGCCTTGAGACCCTTACGGGTGAGTAGTCGCGCTTTAACAAACCCCTGATTGATTGATTATGCAACTATCTACCACGCTATCTATCTATCTAGCTTTCTATTTAGCTATGCAAGCCGATCTATCTTTACAACTCTCCCTATCTTTGCAAGCCTCTCTATTTATTTATCTTTTCAACACTTCATCTAATTGTAATATAGATTTACAAAAACATTACAAAAAAATTCATTAGCAAAGGCAAGAGTCTGACTGCCAGTGCCAGACTGATGGAACTTTTTAGGTCTGTTGTTAGCTATGACATTTATGGCCTCATTTACAAAGAATTGGCATAGGGGAGCGCCACAAGTCATTTTGCTGTGCTGGCCTACGCCAATTCGAAAGGGCAGGAATGCACCATATTTACAAGATCGGTGCATTCTGGCCCTTTCAGCCAGCGCCGGTGCACAATTTGCAGACGAGCGCCAATGCAGGCACCCTTGCACCATGGTGCAAGGGTGTCTGTGTTGCTGGCATGATTGTTTTTGTGCAGGAAGGAGAACCTTCCTGCACAAAAACAATCACGAGAGGCATTTTCCTCGTTCTATGTGTGCTGCAGAAGCAGCACACGTGGAAAGAGGAAAAAACTAGGAGAAATGTAAACTTGTCTCCTTGTTACACCTGCTCTGGGGAGGCGTAACTTTTTGGCGCTGCCCCAGACTTAGGTGATGTTGTGAATCTGGGACAGTGTCAAAATCCACGGGTGTTGAGTGGGAACACCCCCAGCAACGCCCATTGAACCCCTCCTTGATGTGCAGTACGGCAAGGCAGTGGTTTGTGCTGCCTTGTCTTACTCCATATCTATCAGGCCATGCAAAGCCATTCAGGGTGGCTTTGCGTCGCCTCATAGATATTGTTAGATTTGGGGGTCTCTAGTTGGCAGAGGTAGGTACCTTTGTCCAAATAGGGACCCTTGCGTCTAGTCAGGGAAAGTAGGTACACTCCCGAAATAACCCCTGCTCACCCTCTTGGTAGCTTGGCACGAGCAGACAGGCTTAGTTCAGAGGCAGTGTGTAAAGCATTTGTGAACACATACAGTAATCAAGTGACAACACTACAAATGGACACCACACAGGTTATATATTTATAAAAATAGGTATACTTTATATAGATTTATCACAAGACCATAAACGACAAAAATAATCCACAATACTGTTAAGAATACTTAGTTCTGATCAAAAAGGCTTAATTCAAGGTTCTGTGCGAGTCGGTAGCCTCCTCCGGCTACGGCGATGTCGAGAACAAACAGAGTCTAACAAATCCAGCTGACCGCGGCGAGACGGGCCAACACAGCGTAGACAGACTCGGTCACAGTACCTTTTACTTGAAGCGGCAGGCACGGGCGTGCGAGCCGGATGGCTGTTCGTCGCGGTCGCGATGCAAAAAATGGAAGCGTTGCAGGACGCGTTGTCCCTCGATGCGGTGCAGGCAGCGGCTCGTTGACGTCGTCGAGACGGAGTCGGTGAGACCAGGGCCGTGCGTTGCAGGGCGAGACGGTGCTTCGATGCGGTGCTGGCAGGTTGCGGTGCGGCGACGGAGCCGGATTCAGGAGCTGGCGTCGATCAGTCCGGACAGCGGTGCGAGTCGGGCGGTGCGTCGCAAAGCGTGCGAGCGGTGCCCAACTCCGGTGCGGTCACAGGACTCGAACTCAGCAGCAGTGACCGTGTCGGTCGGACCAGTTCGATTCGGCGTAGCGAAGCGTTGCAGGACGCGTTGTCCCTCGATGCGGTGCAGGCAGCGGCTCGTTGACGGAGTCGGTGAGACCAGGGCCGTGCGTTGCAGGGCGAGACGGCGCTTCGAGGCGGTGCTTACAGGACACCGAGTCGGTCGTGAGAGTCGGTCACAGCTCCCTACCTCTGTAGCCACTGAAACAGAGTTTCCAGCAGCAATTCACAAAGGGGGTGAAGTCCAATGGTCCTGGGACTTCGGTCAGGGGGCAAGCTCTCTTCCAAGCCCTTGGAGATCCTTCACAAGTTGATGAAAGTCACAGCAAAGCAAAAGTTCCTTTCTCCTCTCTTTGGCAGTCAGGCAAACCACTGCAGGCCAATCCCCCAAGCAGCACTTCAGCTTGGGGATAGTCTCTCCTCAGTTTCTTCTTGGTTCCGCTCCTCAGCAAAGGTTTCTTCTTGTTCCCAAAAGTGATCTAATTTTCCTGGGGTCTGGGTGCCCCTCTTATACCCTGATTCTCTTTGTTCTCTGGAGGCAGAGAGGCCTCTGCCTAGTCCAAAACCAGTTCTGGTCAGTCCTGGAGCACTTTGTTTTTCTGACTCCTTCTTTCCTTTCAGAATGTGGGGCAGAGTGCTCAGCCGCCCGGCAGGAGGTGGAGCCAGCATTGTGGAAGGCAGGCACAGCCCTATTCAGACCCAGGTGCAACTCCTCCCTCCACTCTGGATGCAGATCTTTCTATTCAGCCCTGCGCTGACTCACCCTGTCTCCGGTAGCCACCCCCAGCCCCTGTCACTCAATCTCCAGACAAGGAATACACAACCTAGCAGAGGCAGGCTTGGATAGTTAGGCAAGAAAATACCCACTTTCTAAAAGTGGTATTTTCGAACACAGAATGTTAAAACCAACTTCACTAAAAGATGTATTTTATCATCCTGAGTTCAGGCATACTAAATTCGTTTTTCTACCATGTTCCCTGGGTCAGTTCTGACTATAAGGTGTAATAGTCAGTCTGCCCATTCTGGCCTATGGGGAGCAGGTAGCCTTGCAATAGTGAAAAACGAAAATGGCTGTAATTCACTATTAGGACATGCCACACACACCAGGGCATGTCCTACCTTATACTTACAATGCACCCTGCCCTAGGGCCTACTTTAGGGGTGACCAACATGCAGTAAAGGGAAGGTTTTAGGGACTGGTAAGTGGGTGTACTCACCAAGTCGACATGGCAGCCCTAGGCTGCACACAGGCTCTGCGATGGCAGGCCTGAGACACATTTTACCGGCCGCTCCTGTGGGTGGCACAACCAGTGCTGCAAGCCCACCAGCGGCATTGGATTTACAAGCCCTGGGCACACTGAGTGCACTGTACTAGGGACTGACAAGTAAACCAATCATCCAATCATGGAGTCACTAATACATATATCAATTAACGATAGGGAGCACTTGCACTTTGGCACTGATTAGCAGCGGCAAAGTGCCCATGAGCATCTAGTCCAGCAAAAACATATCGGCAACAGTGGAGGCATTACGAAAAAATGGAAGGGAGACCCACGCCAAGGATGCCAGGTCTAACACGTGTCCCCTCCAGCTGAAATGTGGGGAGAACTATCCTACCCCTAGGGAGTTCTCATCGCTAAGGCGGAAAAATCTGGACAGTCCATCAGCATTGGCGTGTTCTGTACCAGGGCGGTGTTCCACCGTAAAGTCCATCCCCTGTAGGGAAATGGACCACCTCAACAGCTTTGGATTCTCACCCCTCATCTGCATCAACCATCTGAGGGGCCTGTGGTCTGTCTGAACCCGGAAGTGAGTCCCAAACAGGTATGGTCTCAGCTTCTTCAGTGCCCAGACCACAGCAAATGCCTCACGCTCGATAGCACTCCATCTCTGTTCCCGGGGAAGTAACCTCCTACTGATGAAGGCTACAGGTTGGTCTAGGCCCTCCTCATTGATCTGTGATAGAACAGCCCCTACACCATGCTCTGAAGCGTCGGTTTGAACAATGAACTCATTGGAGAAGTTGGGTGCCTGGAGCACAGGCGCCGTGCACATGGCAGTCTTCAAGGTGTCAAAAGCTTTTTGACAGGCGTCAGTCCAAATCACTTTCCTGGGCTGCTTCTTGGAAGTCAGCTCGGTCAAGGGGGCAACAATGCTGCCATACCCCTTGACGAATCTCCGGTAATACCCGATGAGTCCTAGGAAGGCTCTCACCTCTGTCTGGGTTTTGGGGGGCTCCCAAGCCAGAATGTTATCAATTTTCGGTTGGAGGGGCGCCACCTGGCCGCTCCCAACCTGGTGTCCCAAGTACACCACAGAACCCTGCCCAATCTGGCACTTACTCACCTTGATTGTGAGGCCTGCCCTCCGCAGCGCCATCAACACTTCCCAGAGGTGGCGCAGATGCTCTTCCCAACGGGCACTGAACACTGCGATGTCATCCAGGTAGGCGGCACTGAAATCCTCCAGTCCAACCAACACCTGGTTGACCAACCTCTGAAAGGTGGCAGGGGCATTCTTCATCCCAAAGGGCATCACCCGGAACTGGTAGTGCCCATCTGGTGTGGAGAATGCTGACCTCTCTTTGCCCCATCAGTCAAGGCGATCTGCCAGTATCCAGACGTTAAGTCAAACGTGCTGAGGTACCGCGCAGCCCCTAACCGATCTATGAGCTCATCAGCTCTGGGGATGGGGTGGGCGTCAGTCCTGGTGACGGAATTGAGTCCCCTGTAGTCCACACAGAACCGGAGTTCTGGTGTGGCACCAGGCGCGGCAGCTTTTGGAACCAAGACCACGGGGCTGGCCCAAGGGCTGTTAGAGGACTCAATCACCCCTAGCGCAAACATCTTGGAGACCTCCTCCTTGATGCAGGCTCTGACCCTGTCAGTCACCCTGTAAGCCTTGTGCTTCACAGGAAGACTGTCCCCAGTGTCCACATCATGGACGCACCAATGAGTGACACTGGGAACCAGGGAGAACAGGTCAGGGAACTGTCCCAACAAGTGGCGACAGTCACCCTGCTGCTCAGGTGTCAGGGAGGTAGAGAGGTTTACTCCCTCCACTGATCCATCTTGCTCTCGGGCTGACAGGAGGTCAGGAAGAGGCTCGGTCTCCTCCTCCATTCCATCATCTGTCGCTAAGAGCATGCCCACTTGGGACCTCTCCAAGTGGGGCTTCAGGCGGTTCACATGCAGGACCCGCAAGGGGTTCCTGGGAGACTGCAAGTCCACCAAATAGGTAACTGGACTCTTGCGCTCCACCACCGTAAAAGGGCCGGTCCACCTGTCCTGGAGCGCACAGGGCTCCACAGGGGCCATGACCCACACTTTCTGACCAGGCTGAAGCTCTACCAGAGTGGCATTCTGGTCGTACCACCGCTTCATCTCCTCCTGGCTGGCTTCCAGATTTGCCTCAGCGAGTTCTCTGAAACGCCTAGTCTGGTTCCTGAAGGCCAGCATGTAACTGTATACATCCTGGGGAGGTTTCCTGGGAGATTGCTCCCAGCCTTCCTTGACCAAACTCAGAGGTCCTCGCACCGGGTGTCCATAGAGGAGCTCAAAGGGACTGAACCCTAGAGACTTCTGTGGCACCTCCCGGTATGCAAACAACAGGCATGGTAAGAGGACGTCCCATTTACGCCTCATGGGTTCTTCCAGACCCATAATCATGCCCTTGAGGGTCCGGTTGAATCTCTCAACCAGCCCATTTCCTTGAGGGTGGTAAGGAGTGGTGAACTTGTAAGTTACACCGCACTCCTGCCACAGGGACTTCATGTACTTGGACACGAAGTTGGTACCTCTGTCAGACACCACCTCTTGAGGGAATCCCACACGTGAGAAAATTCCCATCAGTGCCCGTCCCACCACGGGGGCCGTCACTGTCCTCAGAGGGATGGCTTCAGGGTACCGGGTGGCATGGTCCACCAAGACCAGGATAAACCTGTTGCCCATGGCTGTCTTGGGGTCCAGTGGCCCCACAATGTCAATACCCACCCGTTCAAAGGGGTGCTGACCACAGGGAATGGCTGGAGAGGAGCCTTGTGCTTCCTCCCACTCTTTCCACTTGCCTGGCAAGTCTGGCATGTTCTGCAGTGAGTGGCGGCACTCCTGCGCATCTGGGGCCAATAGAAATGGGTAACAAGCCTGTCAAAGGTCTTGTCCTGCCCCAGATGTCCCGCTAACGGTACATCATGAGCCAACACCAGTAGGAAGGCTCTGAAGCGCTGGGGTACCACCAGCACACGGGCTGACCCAGGCTCAGCAACCTTAGGCTCTGAATACAGGAGACCATTCTCCCAGTAAACCCAATGTGATCCAGACTGATCACCTGCTGCCTGGTCTGTGGCCTGTTGCCTCAGACCCACGAGAGAAGGGCATGTGTTCTGCTCCTTGCAGAACTCTTCCCTGGAGGGTCCTCCTTCTTGCTGCCAATGGGTCAGCTCAGGTAGGTCCCCCAGTTCAGCTACCTGTTCCCCTGTAGGCTCCAGGGCATCCCCCTCAGGGTCTGCCTCCTCCTGGACCGTGGGAACCTCGGGGGCCGGTTTCCCGCGCCCCTGCCTCCTCTCTCTCCGGCAGGCACCTGGGCCTCCCTCTCAGGCTCCAGGTCCTCTTGAACACCTTTAGCTGCCATTGACCGGGTGGTCACACATGCCCAATCAGGCAAGCCCAACATTTCTAAATGCGCACTCCGCTCCACCTTAGCCCAAGGTGAGCTCTCCAAATCGTTCCCTAACAAACAGTCAACAGGCATGGCTGGCCTCACAGCTACTTGAAGAGTACCCGAGACCCCCCCACTCAAAGGGAACCTGAGCCACCTTGCAGTGACTCTCTGTGTTGTCAGCGGCAACAACCGGATAGAATGCATCAGGGATAACCTGCTCTTTAGACACCAGGTGACACTTGACAGCTGTCACACTGGCTCCTGTGTCTCTCAGAGCCTCCACCCTATGGCCATTGATGGTCACCCACTGCCTGTATTTCTTAGTGTTCTCAGGCAGCGGGGTCCTAGGGACCATCTCAGAGTCTCCTAATGAGACAAGGGAAAACACTGTGGGATCCCCCCACCTTGGGCACCCAACTCCTCCCCCAGGGCTACACTAGCCAACTGCCGGGGGACTGCACTGGTGGGTGCTGGTTTTCCATGCAAAGGGCAACGCGGATCGTTTGCCTTGTGGCCAGGGGCGCCACACTTGTAACACACCAGTGGTCCCTGGTGAACAGGGGGCCTGTCAGGGCCACTGGCTTCTTCTCAGGGGAGGCTGGGAACCTTTCCCTTGGTTCCCTTGGGGTCTACTTTGGGGCCCTTTATGGAACTCCTTCTGTTTACCCTTGTCCCCCCACTCTTCTGCTGGGGACCCTGCCCACTCTTGGCGGAGTCTCCCACGTGACCCTTGTGGACCCGGGTACTCACCCAGCGGTCCGCCTCCTCAGCAAGCTGCCTAGGGTTAGTCAGCTTACTATCAATCAGGTGCTGGCGTAGCTCAGGAAAACAATTACCGGACAAGTGCTCCCAGGCAATTAAATCAAAGAGCGCCTGAAAATCAGTCGCTTTGCTACCCTTTACCCAACCATCCAAGGCTCTGCAAAAGAAGGTCACATATTCAACCCAGGTACTGCTTTCAATCTTACTACAGTTCCTGAACCTTTGCCTATAAAGCTCAGGGGTCAAACCATATCTAGTCATTAAGGCATCCTTCATGTGGCTGTACGAATTATAGACTTCAGAGGGCAAATCCAACAAGGTATCCCGCCCTTCACTGAGGAACCGTCCCCACAACCCCGCTCCCCAATCCTTCTCAGGGACCCGGTGGGAAGACATGGCTACCTCATAGGCTTTGAACCACTGCCCTATGTCGTCATTTTTAAAAACTCCTTCACCACATCTTTGGGAATATACACCCTAGCTTCAACAGGCACAGGCGGTACACTGCCACCAGAGGGAGTAATCTCTAAGCTCTTGGCCTTCAATTCCAACTCCCTCAAAACTTTCTCATGTTCAAACTGCATTTTCTTTTCCTCTAGGGCTAATTTCCTTGTTTGCATTTCGAATTCTAACTGCTTATTCAGCTTGAGTTTGGTCAGCTCCATTTCGTGCATCCTACTCTCTTTCCTGTCCTCCAACTCCTCTGGAGACAGTCCTCTGGCAGAAACACTGCTACCTACTGGGGAAGGTGGTCTTCTAGCCCCTAGACCCAATAGCCCCTCCAGCTGCCCTTCTGCATTCTCAGCCCCCTCCACAGGGGCACTCCTTGATTCGACCCAGGCCCTCAGCGCCTTTTGGAGGTCCTCCTTCCTGGAGATCCCGGTCATGGACACTTTAAACTTTTTGCAGAATTGCTTGAGCTGCTTAAGGGTGTAGCATTCTAGCCTCTCTTCTTCCCAATCACATTCAACAGAGGCTACTGATGCTGGTTTCTCCATAGTGACTGAACTTGGCATTTGCAAAAATAGGAAATCCCAGAAAAAATGCTATTAAAGTATGTGGTTGCGTTTTGGTCTGCACTCACTAAGTAGTGTTCACCAATCACTGTACATGAGTCACAAATGCCAGTCCAGAATCCTCACCGCTGACCACCAATGTTAGATTTGGGGGTCTCTAGTTGGCAGAGGTAGGTACCTTTGTCCAAATAGGGACCCTTGCGTCTAGTCAGGGAAAGTAGGTACACTCCCGAAATAACCCCTGCTCACCCTCTTGGTAGCTTGGCACGAGCAGACAGGCTTAGTTCAGAGGCAGTGTGTAAAGCATTTGTGAACACATACAGTAATCAAGTGACAACACTACAAATGGACACCACACAGGTTATATATTTATAAAAATAGGTATACTTTATATAGATTTATCACAAGACCATAAACGACAAAAATAATCCACAATACTGTTAAGAATACTTAGTTCTGATCAAAAAGGCTTAATTCAAGGTTCTGTGCGAGTCGGTAGCCTCCTCCGGCTACGGCGATGTCGAGAACAAACAGAGTCTAACAAATCCAGCTGACCGCGGCGAGACGGGCCAACACAGCGTAGACAGACTCGGTCACAGTACCTTTTACTTGAAGCGGCAGGCACGGGCGTGCGAGCCGGATGGCTGTTCGTCGCGGTCGCGATGCAAAAAATGGAAGCGTTGCAGGACGCGTTGTCCCTCGATGCGGTGCAGGCAGCGGCTCGTTGACGTCGTCGAGACGGAGTCGGTGAGACCAGGGCCGTGCGTTGCAGGGCGAGACGGTGCTTCGATGCGGTGCTGGCAGGTTGCGGTGCGGCGACGGAGCCGGATTCAGGAGCTGGCGTCGATCAGTCCGGACAGCGGTGCGAGTCGGGCGGTGCGTCGCAAAGCGTGCGAGCGGTGCCCAACTCCGGTGCGGTCACAGGACTCGAACTCAGCAGCAGTGACCGTGTCGGTCGGACCAGTTCGATTCGGCGTAGCGAAGCGTTGCAGGACGCGTTGTCCCTCGATGCGGTGCAGGCAGCGGCTCGTTGACGGAGTCGGTGAGACCAGGGCCGTGCGTTGCAGGGCGAGACGGCGCTTCGAGGCGGTGCTTACAGGACACCGAGTCGGTCGTGAGAGTCGGTCACAGCTCCCTACCTCTGTAGCCACTGAAACAGAGTTTCCAGCAGCAATTCACAAAGGGGGTGAAGTCCAATGGTCCTGGGACTTCGGTCAGGGGGCAAGCTCTCTTCCAAGCCCTTGGAGATCCTTCACAAGTTGATGAAAGTCACAGCAAAGCAAAAGTTCCTTTCTCCTCTCTTTGGCAGTCAGGCAAACCACTGCAGGCCAATCCCCCAAGCAGCACTTCAGCTTGGGGATAGTCTCTCCTCAGTTTCTTCTTGGTTCCGCTCCTCAGCAAAGGTTTCTTCTTGTTCCCAAAAGTGATCTAATTTTCCTGGGGTCTGGGTGCCCCTCTTATACCCTGATTCTCTTTGTTCTCTGGAGGCAGAGAGGCCTCTGCCTAGTCCAAAACCAGTTCTGGTCAGTCCTGGAGCACTTTGTTTTTCTGACTCCTTCTTTCCTTTCAGAATGTGGGGCAGAGTGCTCAGCCGCCCGGCAGGAGGTGGAGCCAGCATTGTGGAAGGCAGGCACAGCCCTATTCAGACCCAGGTGCAACTCCTCCCTCCACTCTGGATGCAGATCTTTCTATTCAGCCCTGCGCTGACTCACCCTGTCTCCGGTAGCCACCCCCAGCCCCTGTCACTCAATCTCCAGACAAGGAATACACAACCTAGCAGAGGCAGGCTTGGATAGTTAGGCAAGAAAATACCCACTTTCTAAAAGTGGTATTTTCGAACACAGAATGTTAAAACCAACTTCACTAAAAGATGTATTTTATCATCCTGAGTTCAGGCATACTAAATTCGTTTTTCTACCATGTTCCCTGGGTCAGTTCTGACTATAAGGTGTAATAGTCAGTCTGCCCATTCTGGCCTATGGGGAGCAGGTAGCCTTGCAATAGTGAAAAACGAAAATGGCTGTAATTCACTATTAGGACATGCCACACACACCAGGGCATGTCCTACCTTATACTTACAATGCACCCTGCCCTAGGGCCTACTTTAGGGGTGACCAACATGCAGTAAAGGGAAGGTTTTAGGGACTGGTAAGTGGGTGTACTCACCAAGTCGACATGGCAGCCCTAGGCTGCACACAGGCTCTGCGATGGCAGGCCTGAGACACATTTTACCGGCCGCTCCTGTGGGTGGCACAACCAGTGCTGCAAGCCCACCAGCGGCATTGGATTTACAAGCCCTGGGCACACTGAGTGCACTGTACTAGGGACTGACAAGTAAACCAATCATCCAATCATGGAGTCACTAATACATATATCAATTAACGATAGGGAGCACTTGCACTTTGGCACTGATTAGCAGCGGCAAAGTGCCCATGAGCATCTAGTCCAGCAAAAACATATCGGCAACAGTGGAGGCATTACGAAAAAATGGAAGGGAGACCCACGCCAAGGATGCCAGGTCTAACAGATATGATTGAGAGGCTGGTGCCACCGGATCATCATTAAAAGTGATGCTCCGGCAGCGCAGGCCTCTTGTAAATGAGGGTCTCAGATTTTAGTAAAATGATGTGAATAACATCGTTAGTTCCAATAGTTTTCAGCCAGACTTCACCTATTAATCTGTTGTGGTGCCATTCACATTTTTATATCACCCATTTATTTCAGCATGCATCATGAGGCAGTGGGTTAGCCCACTTGAGCCATTGGCTGACTTCACTGTGAGTTACGGCTTGCTGCACTTTCACAAGGAGCACATCCACACACAAGGTTGTTCTCTTCAGTGACCACTGTGGTAATGTGTGCTTTTTCGACCTACAAATATTTTTGCCGCTAGCCAATGGTTTTTTTCCATTTTTTTCAATTGATGAAAGCCCATCAGATTTTACTAGGAATAAAGTTTTGCAAAACCCATGAGAAAACAAAACAAGAATTGTCAAAGCCAAAAGGCTGGGGGGCAATGCCAGACCAATTGGTTATGTTAATGCTTGTTTAAACATTGCAGGGGTCCATATTTAGCATTACGGACTGAATTTGCAGACCTATATTCAGCAGATTTGCATACAATTTCTTATTTTTCTTCTTCATAAATATGTGCTCTGCTGAATGGTTCATGTGACAGGTCAGAATAAGGGGCAGTGTGTGAACGTTTCATGTCAGTATGAGGGTAACATATGTGGTAACAGATGTATATTAATGTGTCAGAGTGTAACACTCTTCCGTTTGCATGCACACCATCAAAAATATTACTGTTAGATCAGGTTATACGGATCTTTAAAAATACAAAATAGATACTCTTCCGTCCTTGGTTTATGTATGTTGTGGCCTATGTTTATAGATATTAGTATTGCAAGGAATATTGTTTACGTTTCCGAACACATCTTCCCACCCCTCCCACTGGTACCCTAACCCAACCTCTTCCTCCCAGAATGTCATGAAGCTTAGCCAGATGTCTATATTGAGGATATATCAAACCGTAGTACGAAGCAAAGACCCCAAGGCTGTTCAGGAATCTAAACACATAAGCAGACGAGTGCTGAAAAACAGATGAGGGAACTCAGATAAAAGACAGGTTTTCACGAAAACAATTCCAGATTTCTTAGGAATTAATTTTCTGAACATATATATCCTGCAGCCCTGTACTGACTCCTTGGTTAGCCATTATCTAGCACAGCTGGTAACCAGTTCAGTGGGCTGAGCACTAGCTGCAAAAACATCTTCTTAGGTCGACCAAAGACCTAGTAAGTGTCATTTGGCAATCACCGGCTAATAAGTACTATAAAATACTCAATATAGTTCATCAACCCATAGAAGTGAAGATAATTACGTGTAGTTCAGAGACAGGCCATGCAGGGAGAATCAACTGGTGTGTAACTTCTCATCGCTGCCTTCAGAAGTCCCAGCATGTTGGAAAATGCCCACTTTCCTTATGAGTCTGTTTGCATATGACCGACCCAAATGACATGAAGCCGTGATGTCAGGTTCCAAATTAAAATATGTGTGCAACCTGGCTGTATCCAGGTGTTATCAGCTACCTTTCATCTCTTCCTGGCTCAGGAAATGCCTTGCGGACATACAGTTTGAAACTCGTCGATGCAAGCAAAGATTTTATTGCAAGTGAACGCCGTAGCAGTGAGTTGTGTAGACCCTATGGGGCACATTTATAAAAAAATCGCGCAGCGCAGCAAGCCCCTTGCTGTGCTGCGTGATAGGGAAAGGGCAGGAATGTGACATATTTAACATTATACAGCGCATTCATGTCCTTTTCTTGCACCATGGTGCAAGGGTGCCTGCACTGTAAGCAGGATTGTTTTTGTGCAGGAAGGGGCATTTTGTGCAGCAAGAACCCATTTTTCTATCTCAGAAAAAGGGATAGTTGGTTCGGTATAGTCCAGAATGGAGCCTGCAAGTTATATCTGAGGCCATTGGAATTATGCGATTGTGCGGCTGTGGCATTGTTTACATATAGATATGCCACATTTGCCACATAGTCCATCATCTGCTGCATAATCCACAGATATTAACAAAAACAAATGTTGATTTCTAGCTCAAACGATTCAAAAGTTGTTAAGACACAGCAACATGTGTTGCAGCGCAGTAAAAGGCCTTTGCAATGCCTTGCTGGTCAACTTTATGTTGCTTATTTCTATATTTGAGTGCTAAACTGGTACTAATGAGGTACAACCAATGCCCAGACAGTGTTAGCAAGTGCAACAAGCATTGGTAAATGCAGTAGGTTTCTACTAAGTGATTAATAATAATTTTCTTTTTGTTGTAAGTTTTAGCTTGGTGAGCAGTTGTACAATATAACATACTGAAACTCCATAAAAGGGTTATGACAGCCTCCAACGGAGCGGTCGAGCAGAGGGAAAAGGAGGAAATTACCCCCTAGTTGCTGACCCATATTCACATTAGAGGAGTTAGTGACCTTAAAAAAGCAAGGGGAGGGATACCTGAACGGAAGCGGAGCGCTAATGGAGAAAGGCCCGCTGTACTTACGTGGTGTGGCATAAAGTACTTCATATTTGTCATGTCATCTACTTATGGGTACGCCGTAGTGCCTCTGGTGGGCGGGGCCAGTGTGCTCTCCTGAAGCAAGGTGGGGAGAACAAAATATATATCGACTCTTAGTCAAAGAGCATGTTAATGCACCGTGTGGGGAAGCGCCTAAGTTGCCATGTACTAGTGATTTCCAAGAGTTCAAGGGTGACTGCACAGTTGAATAGGCGAGGAAGAACAAAGTACTTGTTTCGCGGAATGCAGAAGTGAGCACTGGAACTGCTAATATGCTGAGACTGGGCCTACCAGGTCACGTGGGGGGCGAAGAAAAGGATTGGCCATGATGGAAAGTGCAAGGAAGCTCAATTCCAAAGACTAAATGTCTCTCTTTAACATGCTGGTGAATTATACAGAAGAACCAATATGGCTGGGGGCATAGAAGTTGACAACCTCAAGTCCTAACGTAGATGTGGCAGTGAAGTTTATTGCAGGTAAAAATAATAATAAACACGTTACAATTCGGCTGGAGTCCGAGGTTTACCATGTACATAATGTAAATGACATTAACATATATGATTAATGATAACACAAGAAGTGACAGATACAACAGCGTATCTAGTGACAGCAAAATACACTGTAGGGCTAAGCAATACCCAATAACAACAGAATCTAATTAACATAGTGGAGGCTGTGTGAATGAGACTGCTCGCGGTGTTGGAGAGCGTGTGATCCAGCGCTAATAATAAAAATCCTTCTCCTATATAACTCGGTCATCCAGGTACAACTATCTCTCCAATACACAGACTATATCCATATGACGGTGGGGCCCATTGACACCGCATATACATTCACTTACTCATTTATTCCTTGGATTACCTCCGTCCTTAACCTAGGAGAAAAACAACAGTAAAACGATTCGCTGGAAGGAGACGGGATACCTCTTTTTAACACGACATAATGTTTCTCATTGCTTTTAAGGTATTCCGCTCATTGGTCGATGGACCAACTAGTAGGAATCATTTGATGGTGATTAAGACCAGCTCAATCACAATAAACTCTTAACATTTTACCTTAATTATTGAGCTAAAGAATCACTGAGTCATTTGTTTAAAGATAATAAAGTTTATATAAAGTTTTAGAAACAATGCATAAGTTTAAGTTTATCACTCAGATTATTACATTTTTCATTTTTATAAGAATAAATTGAAATTACAATGCATACCTATTTGATGGAAGATAAAGTTTGTTACAGCAAGAACTTCAAAAAGATCTATCTATCTGTCTTGGAAAAATCTAATAGCCCTAAATAATAAATCTATCATGAATAAAAAGGTTCTTAAAAAGCAGCATCTTATACCTAGGGAAAATAGCAGCAGCAGCTTCGATCATCCGCAACAGCAGCTCAGCACCCGCAACTCATCTATCAGCAATCTCAGCTCTCTCCTCTCCTAACAGTACGCTCGCTCATCATCAATAATAATAACTAACAGCAACCAACCCCTCCCGGAGTAGGTCTTCTTATACCCTAATTCTCGCTTACTAAATAAAATGTTGCCTCTTTATGGCGTGATTCTCTCTCATTGGTTCATTCAAGTCCATAAACATTTTGATCAAACTTCCTTGTCTTAACCAGTTCTTTGTGGAATGTCCATGCTTGCATCGTTTCCCACAGTTCATGACATTACTCATCAGTTTCAATCAGTCCAATTTGTATCAATTTCTGTTACTTCTTAGATTTAATAGTTCAGTTTGTCCATTTATTCATTTTGACTTCTCACGCTTCTTGCTGATCATCTTGGCACACATTTGCTCTGTAAGGTCACAATAGCCTTGACCATACTTCCATCCTAGGCTTTCAGCACGAACACGTGGTCATTCTTTTTCACAGCCTTTCTCCTTTTTCCACACGGCTTCTTGCACATGCATACTCTAGCTTATGGCGGCCATTTTATATCGCTGCTCAACAGGCCAAAGCGCACTATTTTCAAAGATAAATAAAATATTGTTAAAATAAAGAATATAAACCTTTTCGTTTCCCTCCCGTCTTTCTACGTACCCCAATTAGGTATTACCTATCAAAAAGCAACATATAAAGCCGTCCCTTACTTACCATCGCTTTATTTTGCCACCACACGTTTTGTTTTCAAAGCACAAATCATGTGTTTATTATTTTATTAGTACGCAAATATTAGATTATGTTAGACACGTCAACAATTATAAGTAGATTAATTTTGCACATAAAATAGCGTGTTACCTTTAACCCTTTACATGTAACATACTTTGTTGGTTATTTACTTAAACGAACATGTTTATTAATTAATTTACGAAAATTATTAGGAGTTTAAAATTTTTCATTTATCCTGCTCTATCAACTCCCCCTTTGGTGATTTTTAATATCACCACAAAACCCAAGTTATACAATTCGCTCAGACAGCATATTTCTTTTATCCGTTTGCTTTTGTTAGTTTACACAACTGTATCCCTTTCAACTTGTCTCTTGGTCTTCTTGTACATGTTCTCTTTTATCTCTTCTAGCTCTATTTCACCCATTTCTCTCTCTCTCTCCTTGTTTATCATGTTTTCTTTTTCTATTTTATTCTGTCTTCTTCTTTTCTTTATACATGTAATTACAAGCTTCAGCACTAAAATTATTATTATTATCATGGTTGCTATTATTATAACTTTCCCTATTATTAATCCACTCATTCTTGTTAACCAATTTATTACTGAAGAAACCCCTTTACCAAGTTTTCGAAATGCACTTTCAACCTCCAGTGGAACAAGTTCTTTGTGCAAACTTGTAATATTCTTTATATACTTTTGTATATTTTCACTTTTATCTGGAATGTAAGTGCAACAATGTTGGACTTTCAGCATTCCACAGACTCCACCCTCTTTTGCCAAAAGAATGTCAAGGGCAAGTCGATTTTGCATCACCATAGCTCTCATGGCAACCATCTCTGTATTTACCATCAAGAACCCTCCAGCAGTATCTGTAGATAAACGATCTACCACTGTGGATAATTTCCGAATTTTAAATGCATTCAAAGATATTCCCACTGCTGGTATCAATGCACCAAAAATATCACCTACTATTTCTGAAAAACTTTCCCTTTTTCTACGTGTAAAGGTATTTATCATTTTGTGTGTTCCTTTTTCTTTTCTATCCATATGAAAAATCTTTGGAAAAACCAGGCCTAAATAACATGACCCATACCAATGGTCCGGCAACCTGTAATAAGCCCTATTACCGCAAACATAATAGATCCCGGGAAACACCGGATCCTTTCCCCCTTTGAATCCCCATCTGCCTAAAATTTGATAATTGTCATGGCAAATACTGGAACCCACAAAATAATTGTCATATCTTGTTTTATTTCTTCTAATGCACAACCTTCCCTGTTGGGGCCAATCCAGAGTCATAGCTGCATTTGTCTTTTTCTTGTCATGATTGTCTTCCTCAAACGCCCAAAGAGGTGTTTTTGTCTCTTCTATCACTTTTCTTTGAAATTTCACTCTTTTTCTTCAACCATCTCTAAAAATACTTTTTCTTCCTTCTTTAACTCACAGGTAAGGTTGTATTTAACTATATTATCCAATGTTAACATCTTATCTTCTATAAAATATTCACCAAACGTTTTTCCCTCTTTTATTTTGTTTAGCTCGGGAACTACAGAAACGTTCGCAAAAATCTTATCTATGTCAGTGTAATAATATTCTAATCTACCTGTTTTTTAAAATAAACTTGCTGAAACACTACATGTTATTCCATACGTCAAAGGAAGGTGATGATAAGTCACACCCTCTGCTACAGACGCAGGCAATTGCATACAAACATAGCAATCTCTTACATCCATTGTTTCTACATACTCATATAATAATTTAGTAAAAACATTCTTAGAAAAATCTGTTATTGATTTGTCTTTATGTAATTCTGCACTACTTTTTAATATAACTGGTTCTTGATTGTTAGCTCCTTTTTCCTTCTCTGTGTTATTAGAAGTTTCTACTACAGCTAAACTAATTGGAATAGTGATTGCTAAAACCACCCATACTGTCATTAATAATCCTGTACAAAAGAAGCACATCTTACACCATCTACTTAAAAACTCACATTTACATTTTCTATCTCTAGTATCCTCCATTTTGTTTTATAACCTTATTTATTTATTTTCAAGAAAATTGTGTCACTACACCTCAGAAATGACTTATTAGCCACTCTTCACTCCAATGTTTTTGTTTTTGCTTGGTACTTTCTTTTAATTCTTTTTCAGAATTCCTTCTTTGTCAAATCCAGTATTTTGTCAAGTCCGGTAGAATTATTTTTTTTTTTTAAATTTCTTCAAGTTTGTTGCACTTCACCTTCACCCATTAGGTTTCTTTGTTCTGGGTTCTCGTGAGTGTTCTTTTCTTCTTTGATATCAGTCAAAGCAAGATACAACCATTCAGGCGATCTATACTTCGGATTTACCTTCTTTACTCTTTTCGTTTTCCACCTTGTTTTTCTTGCTCTTTCTGACTTGTTATTTCATTCACTTGTTCAGCACTTTTTCCATCTAACCTTATGATTCTGTATCTTAATTTTCTTACTTCGTTGGGCCAATTGTCTCCTTTTCTTGACCTTTTTGCCTCACTTCCTTTTTCCTCTCTTTCTGTTTTCCAATTCCTTTTTCTTGACTCTAGTTTTTGGTTTCTTTCTTCTCCACTTTCTTCAGACTCTGTTTCAATTTTCTCTTTATTGTCTCTTATTTTGAATCTTATAATTTCATTTTCTTCCTCTACTTGTGGTTCTTTTCTTATCTTCCTTCGTTCACCTACTTCTGTCCCTCCTCGAGGTTCTTCCGAATTTGTGTCAATCTCTCTATCTGCTTCTAAATTTCCCTGTTCTTTTGTTTGGCTATCTGTCCCTATTGCTCCTCGGGGATCTTCCGATTTTTCTAACTTTCTGTTTGAAACTCTCCCTTCTTCATCTATTAATATTATCTCCGAAGGATTTTTACCACAACTTGTACTTGGTTGCTCACTGTTACTATCTTCTTGCTCAGTTTCTTCTCTTATGCTTTCAAATTTACAATTTCTTTTCAGAATTTCCTCACAATCCGAATGATCTGTATCAGATTCTGAACTGGTATCTGATATTTCCAGATGTCGACTCACATGTCGATCTTCAGGTTCTGGAACTTCAGCTATTTCCTCTACTTCTTCTGTTGTTGCACTTGTAGTTGGGTCTTCCAGATGTCGACTTACAGGTCGATCTTCAGATTCTGGCACCCTATTCGGTTCTTCTTCCGTTTCTGATGCTGAACTCTTATCCAACACTTCCAGATGTCGACTCACATGTCGATCTCCAGGTTCTGGAACTCTGATGGTGTGACTGGCATGCACCCAGTGGTTCACTCCTGCACATTTGACTGCAGTGGTTGTCACCAGGATCACTTGTCGTGGTTCGTCCCAACGAGGAACCAAACAGTTTCTTCTCCTGTGGACTTTTATGCGGACCCAATCTCCTGGATTCAAGTCGTGAGCTGGTTTTCTTTCAAGAGTAGTAGCATCCGGTCCAACCTGATGAAACACAGAACGTACCACATCAGCCAATCCTTTGCAATAATCCAGCACTAGATCATCAGTTATAGTCAGTAGTTTGTTGACAGGTACTTGTGCTTGTCTCATTGCTCGTCCCATAATTATCTCATGGGGACTGAGTCCAGTTTTCCTTTCCGTAATACTTCTGATTGTCATTAAATCTAATGGCAAGGCATCTGGCCATTTGAGTCCTGTAGCTTGACACATTTTTCCTAACCTGTTCTTAATTGTTCCATTCACTTGCTCTACTATTCCAGAAGCCTCTGGTCTGTATGCACAATGCAGTTTCTGTTTAATACTAAGTGCTTCACAAATCAGTTTAACTAATTCATTTTGGAAATGTGTTCCTCTATCTGTTTCAATCGTGACTGGAAAACCATACCTCGGAATGAATTCTCGCAGCAAAGTTTTGCTACCGTGATTCCATCTTTCCTTCTGGTCGGGTATGCTTCCACCCAACGGGAAAACAAACAGACGACTACGAGGACATACCTTAGTCTGTTGCTCGGGGGCATTTCTATAAAGTCCATTTGCATTCTAGTGAACGGACCTCCTTCTCGTCCTATTGTTCCTAGACTCACTACTGTCTTCCTTCCTGGATTTAATTGTTGACAAATAAGACATCTTTGACAAAGACTCTCAGCTATGGCTCTGAATTTTGGATTATACAATGTTTGTCTAAAAAGTCTGATCATTGAATCTCTCCCAATATGGGCTTGCCCATGGTACATCCGTGCCATGTCAGAAATCATGCTATCAGGCATAACTGGTCTTTCATCTCTGTAAACCCAAACATCATTTTCCTCATGTTTTCTACATCCTGCTTTTATCCATGTATCTTTTTCCTCATCATCTGCTGCTTCCTGTAACTGTCTCACCTCATCCCATGTCTCAACAGGGTTAGTAAAAAGCAAAGGACAAGAAATATGCTCTCTTTCTCGGCTCTTGTTCAAAGAGACCACATTCTTTGCACAGTACTGTGCAATCTCGTCAGCATACTTATTGCCGACAGTTATGTAGTCTTCCCCATTTTTATGTGAATTGCACTTTACAACAGCAATCTGTTTAGGCAGCTGTATCGCCTCAAGCAACTTTTTCACAAAATCTCCATTTCTAATTGGCGTTCCTGCAGACGTCAAGAAACCTCTTTGTGACCAAATCTGACCAAAATCATGCACCACTCCAAAACCGTATTGGCTATCTGTCACAATCGTAACCCGTACATTTCTTCCCAACTTGCAGGCTTGAATCAGAGCTATCAGTTCTGCGACTTGGGCAGACCGTATCCCTTTCAGACAAGATGCTTCCATTACAGTTGCTACTGTGCAAACTGCATAAGCTGCACTTAGAACTCCATCATTCGTTCTCAAACATGAGCCATCCACGAATAAAATATAATCTGATTCCTTTAAGGGCTCATCTCGTATGTCTGATCTCGGTTTTGTACAATATTCAAGCACATTCAGACAATCGTGATCTACTTCATCCATTTCAATCACACTCTCTTCATCTGGCAATGATGTCGAAGGATTCACATTCATACATCTGTCAATGGTCACATTATCTGCACTCAAAATTACTTTCTCATACCTAGTCAGCCGACTATGTGTCATCTATTGGGTTTTCGTTCTGGTCAAAAGAATTTCCACAGAATGGGGAACATATACTCTCAGTGGATATCCCATCACTATGCCTTCACTCTGTTCCAGACTCACACAAGTAGCATCAACTGCTTTCAAACATCCAGGCAACGCTTTTGCTACAGGGTCTAAAACAGCTGAAAAATATGCAATGGGTCTTTTCATGGTTCCATGTCTCTGTACCAAGACTGAAAATGCACATCCATCTCTTTCACTGCAATACAACTCAAAGTCCTTCTCATAGTCAGGCATTCCCAATGCTGGAGCTTCACACAATTTCTTTTTCAGCTCTCTGAATGCTTTCATTTCCTCATCATTCATTTCAAAAGGATCTTTAACATCCTTCTTTGTCAATTTTTGCAACGGTTTGGCGATCAACGAAAAACCGCTTATCCATTGTCGACAATATCCAACCATTCCCAGAAACATTCTTACCTCTCTTTGCGTCATTGGAGCTCTCATTCCTTGAATCATCTTTATTCTTTCAGTCGTTACCTTTCGCACTCCTTTCTCAATTTTATGCCCTAAATATTGGACTTCTTGTTGACAAAACTGCAATTTTGATGGGGACACTTTATGTCCTCTTTTGGCTAAATGATTCAGCAAAGCAATTGTATCATTGACACATGCTTCCTTCGTTTTTGATGCCACCAGTAGGTCATAAATATACTGAACCACCACTGACTTTTCTGGCATTTTTAAGTCTTCCAATGATTTCTTTAGAATCTGATTAAAGATTGAAGGGCTTTCTGTGTACCCTTGAGGAATTCGGCACCATGCCAAAATACGCTCTCCAAACCTAAACGCAAATAATGGCTGGCTATCTGGATGCAATGGAATAGAGAAAAATGCATGACATAAATCAATTACTGTGTACCATTCTGCTTCACGTGGAATCTGGTATAGAATCACAGCAGGGTTCGGTACTATTGGGCAACAAGGCACTACAATTTTGTTTACCTTCCTCAAATCCTGTACAATTCTACATGTTCCGTTTGGCTTTTTCAGTCCCATTATTGGCGAATTACATGGACTGCTCATGATTTCTTTTAGAATCCCTTGTTCAACCATTTTATTTATTACTGGCGTTATTCCTTCAATTATTTCTGGTGTCAATTTATACTGGGGCGTATTTGGGTAACTCGTTCCCTCTTTTACGGAGATTTTAACGTGATCTACTTCTTTCATTAATCCTATATCTTCTCCTGTAAAGTCCCACACTTCTTCCTTCACTGTCTTTTTCAGTTCAATTGGGATTTTCTCTGCATCAAATACAGGAAACAAATCATTTACTTCTGGTTCTAAATTCACCAGGGTCATTTTATACAATACATCTTCATCTGGGGTCTGAAATGCAATTCCATCTGGAGTACAATAGATAGTGCAATTCATTTTGCACAATAGATCGCGTCCTAACAGGTTCACGGGACTACAATCGCATACCACAAATCGGTGCATTTCACTAAATGGACCAATCTTTACCTCCACTAATTTAGTAAGAGGCGTTTTAATTTGCTGATTTGATACTCCAACTACTTGGATATGTTCACCTGAGAGAGGAAGGTTTGGAATTTCCACTGACCTAATAGTAGAACGGGTAGCTCCAGTGTCCACAAGGAATGTTACATTTGCACCATTCACTTCTCCATCCACAAATGGACCAGACTGATCTACCTCTAGAGTTGCGCCAAGCACGCACTCTTCCCCCTCTCCTAGGCAACGTCAGAAGCTTTCATCCGTTTCATCCTCATCCTGTCATAACCAATATTGAGAAATGGCAGCTGCACGCGGCAACTGTGTTACCTGCTCTCCTCCGTAGAATCCTGTTTCGGCACTGAATATCTGTTGGTTAACACTCTTGGGAAGTGGTGGTTGTGGCACCTGACTCTGCTGAGTAACTACCTCACTCTGCACCTGTGAATTTAATGATTGATTTTCCACATTAAGTTTTGGAGGAAATTTACACTCGTTTCTCCAATGCCCTAGCTTTCCGCAGTTGTGGCATGGCCACTTTTTCTTTGCCTCATCTATGCTCATTTGTCCTTTTCCTTTACCTACATTTGGTCGAAATCTAGCCTGTCCTGCTTCATTACCTGTATTACTCAATTGAGCTTCTTGTTTCTCTGCAACTTTCACCTGTGCCCACATGGCTTTTTCTTTCAATTTACGCTGTCTACTCTCAATATCATCACTGCAATACTTAGCATATCTCAAAACTTCGTCGACTGTGCTATTCTGCCAACACATCATATGCTGTTTAATCATCTCACTTATCTCTGGTTTCAACCCATAAACAAATCTATATACAAAATGACTCATATCCTTCTCATTTAGTGTCTCATAACCCCTATACTGTTTGAAAACTAACAACAGTCTTTCATAGTAAGCATGCACTGATTCTTTACTTTCCTGCGTTGTTCTGTCTATTTTTACCCAATCTGTTTCTTTAGGTGGAATCTTATTCTTCAAAAAGGTAATTACTTGTTCGTACTTTCTCATCACTTCTGGTCCTGGCGCTCCTGTTTTAGCATCCCTTGGATATTCTACAGTTGGCCAATCAATAGTAATCTTACATTCTGTCCATAAATCAGCTGGCACTACTATATCAAACAATCCATCCAAGTCTATCCACAACACCTTTGAAACTTTAACAAATCTCTCCACTTGTCTGTACCATTCTACTGGCTTCTCTCTCAACTTTGGGAAATCATTTGTAAATGACAGTATATCCTGTCTAGTCCATGGAACATGCACATAACTACCTCCTGGAGTTTCTCTCATCGGGTACTCCCTTACAACTGGTTCCTTATCTGTCACTGCAAAAGCCAAAGATGCTTTATCTGTTACTTTCTCGTTCTTTTTATCCATCTACTTCTCCATCTATCCACATCACCCCATTTTCTCAGTAAAACAATTAATTCTTTTATTTGGGTCAATCTTCCTGATGTGTTCAGATTCTCTATATCTTTCTCACAAAAATCTACTCTATATGGTTTCTGCAACGTTCTCACTTTTGCAAATTCCACTCCCAGTTCACTTGCTGTCTCTTCTAATTTGTCATGTAAATTTCTAGCTCTCCATGTAAGACTTTTGCACAAAAACATAATCTCATCATCCTGATAATTTTTTAATTTTTCTGTACCAATCGTTCCTAAAATCAATTCTTCCATGTCGATTTTTAACCTAATTACATCTAATGGTTTTACTTCTGTTTCTTTCGTTTTTAGCGTTTTCATCCATTCATTTAACTCATCTGGAGTCGGACCTACAGGCGTGCTATTTAATTCTATCCAATTGTTACTTCTTTCTGGTGTCCCTGATGCAGACTCCGTTACCATGGGTATTCTCCTGAACTCATTCTCATTTATTGTCAAATTAGTAGGTGGGCTTGGTCTATAGGTACTAACCAAATGGTGTGCACCTTCATTGTTCAGTTCCATCCCTTCTCTTTTTCTTTGCAAATGTGAATTCATGGGAATCATTAAAGAACGTTCATCAATTTTCTGATTCTCAAAATTGGCATTACTGTACCTATCGTTACTGGTACAGTTACAGCTTCCATATTCTTTGTCAATTCTCTTATTTTCTCAGTCAATTCTCTTGTGGTTTTTGCTAATTCAGTTGCATTGTCACTTTCTATCTCTTCATTCTGTGAAGTTTTTAATTGATCTTGTGACCTATTTATCTCGTCTCTTCGTTCGTGAATTTTATTCCTCCCAGTTTCCATTAGTGGTGCATTAGGTGTCACCACCGCAGAAGTCTGTTGGTATGGAGGCGGGTTTCTGTTTAAAATATCTTCCAGCAATTCATCATCCGTTTCACTACCACCATACCCATACTTTTCTATAACTACATGTTTCTTTTTCTCTGTACACTTTCTCTTTGCTTCTTCCTCTACTGTAAAAGCTGGACACAAACCTCCTGTCATATTAGCACATCTCCAACGCTTTATTCTGTCCTCATGATTTACTCCCCATAACCTTCCAGGCACAAACTCATGATTCTTTAATCCTCTGAATCTTTCTCGTTCATACATCTCATCTTCCCATTCAGTTAAAGCTTCAAACTGTGTCGGTCTAGGTCTAGGTTCTAACATTGCCATCTTCTCTCTCAAATTCCGTAGTACAGCTACATTAAATGAACCATTATCAGGGAAAGCCAATGCTCCATCATTCTTGGTATATTTTGTCCAATTTTCTAACCATATGCATGTATGATATCCATATTTCAGCATCATGTGCGAAGCTGGTGATTTCGGCGGAGGAATTACTTGTCCCTCTCTAGTCACTACCTTTTTGTCTTTCTTAAAGAAGTTCTTAACTTTTGACATCCACGACGTTTTCTCTCTACCATATTCATAATACGACATGATTCACAATCGCTTTCTCTCCTCAAACTATCCGTAATTCACACTGTTCTCTATGCGTTATTCTAACCAATACTAGCGTGACTCACACCAACACTCCAATCACAAACTTCCACGTCACTAGGCTATTCAACTAATCCTAGCGCTATTCACACCAAAGCTCCAATCAGAGCAATTTCTGTCTACAGCGCACTGTCCAATCCCAGCGCGGCTTTTGTCTACGTCAGCTCTGCTCCTGTTTCTGTATGACTAGCACACTGTCCAATCCCAGCGCGGCTTTTGTCTACGTCAGTTCTGCTCTTGACCCCTCCTTTACAAAATGTATCGGCAATTTCTTTTTCAACAATTCTTTGTTAGTTACAACATTTAAAACACATTTCCATTGTCTGATTCGCTAAACAAAAGAGATAGCTTTGTCCATTTATACAAGAATTCTGTTTTTCCAGTAGGCAGCGCTTACCTCTTCCCTACCACAGAATTTTCTGTTTCGCCGATAAAGTAGCACTTCCCTCTACCTTACCCTTCTTTCAAGCAAGCGGTAAACCCGTTTCTCTGGGGTTAAAACACATGTGGAGACTATACTGCTCCTGAGAATTAAGGCCAGAGTTTCACAAGAAAACCGATCACTATTTCACTTACACACCTTTTATGCGGAAAATGTCCCTATCATAACACAACCTGTGTTATCACCAATATGAACTCAAACAATGCACTATTCCATGGGACTTCTCTTGCCACACGTGTTCCACTTCCTACTTCCCGGAAGCGTAAAAACTTACATATAACATAACGCGACTCAACATAAAGTGTTAGACATGAACTTATCAATAATCAATAATCACTAATCAATAATCAATAATCACCAAACTAATCTATAGAAACCATAACTCTGCTACCAAGAAATCTGATCCAGCGCTAATAATAAAAATCCTTCTCCTATATAACTCGGTCATCCAGGTACAACTATCTCTCCAATACACAGACTATATCCATATGACGGTGGGGCCCATTGACACCGCATATACATTCACTTACTCATTTATTCCCTGGATTACCTCCGTCCTTAACCTAGGAGAAAGACAACAGTAAAATGATTCGCTGGAAGGAGACGGGATACCTCTTTTTAACACGACATAATGTTTCTCATTGCTTTTAAGGTATTCCGCTCATTGGTCGATAGACCAACTAGTAGGAATCAGTTGATGGTGATTAAGACCAGCTCAATCACAATAAACTCTTAACATTTTACCTTAATTATTGAGCTAAAGAATCACTGAGTCATTTGTTTAAAGATGATAAAGTTTATATAAAGTTTTAGAAACAATGCATAAGTTTAAGTTTATCACTCAGATTATTACATTTATCATTTTTATAAGAATAAATTGAAATTACAATGCATACCTATTTGATGGAAGATAAAGTTTGTTACAGCAAGAACTTCAAAAAGATCTATCTATCTGTCTTGGAAAAATCTAATAGCCCTAAATAATAAATCTATCATGAATAAAAAGGTTCTTAAAAAGCAGCATCTTATACCTAGGGAAAATAGCAGCAGCAGCTTCGATCATCCGCAACAGCAGCTCAGCACCCGCAACTCATCTATCAGCAATCTCAGCTCTCTCCTCTCCTAACAGTACGCTCGCTCATCATCAATAATAATAACTAACAGCAACCAACCCCTCCCGGAGTAGGTCTTCTTATACCCTAATTCTCACTTACTAAATAAAATGTTGCCTCTTTATGGCGTGATTCTCTCTCATTGGTTCATTCAAGTCCATATACATTTTGATCAAACTTCCTTGTCTTAACCAGTTCTTTGTGGAAGGTCCATGCTTGCATCGTTTCCCACAGTTCATGACATTACTCATCAGTTTCGATCAGTCCAATTTGTATCAATTTCTGTTACTTCTTAGATTCAATAGTTCCGTTTGTCCATTTATTCATTTTGACTTTTCACGCTTCTTGCTGATCATCTTGGCACACATTTGCTCTGTAAGGTCACAATAGCCTTGACCATACTTCCATCCTAGGCTTTCAGCACGAACACGTGGTCATTCTTTTTCACAGCCTTTCTCCTTTTTCCACACGGCTTCTTGCACATGCCTACTCTAGCTTATGGCGGCCATTTTATATCGCTGCTCAACAGGCCTAAGCGCACTATTTTCAAAGATAAATAAAATATTGTTAAAATAAAGAATATAAACCTTTTCGTTTCCCTCCCGTCTTTCTACGTACCCCAATTAGGTATTACCTAGCAAAAAGCAACATATAAAGCCGTCCCTTACTTACCATCGCTTTATTTTGCCACCACACGTTTTGTTTTCAAAGCACAAATCATGCGTTTATTATTTTATTAGTACGCAAATATTAGATTATGTTAGACACGTCAACAATTATAAGTATATTCATTTTGCACATAAAATAGCGTGTTACCTTTAACCCTTTACATGTAACATACTTTGTTGGTTATTTACTTAAACGAACATGTTTATTAATTAATTTACGAAAATTATTAGGAGTTTAACATTTTTCATTTATCCTGCTCCATCACGTGCAACAGAGAACAGTCTGGGATTGCCTCATTGTTCTGCTCGGGAAGCTTTGTGAGCATGACACAGCAAGCGCTTGCAGGGGAGGTTACATAAAGCAGGCAAAACATTAAAAAAACCTACCTTAAAAGCGGATGGAAGCAGTACTTCGGTGCTGGAAAAATGATAAAAGAAGCACACGGGGAACAGTACGCTACAGCCAATAGAAACAGAGGAAAAGTACGTGGCAAGCACAGGAACCAATGAAAAGCAAGGAAAGCAAGGGGGCGGGATGTAAGCCCTTTTAAAGATATATTTAATACAATAGATTTTACAAGCACAGCATAAGCGCTGTGCAGGCAAAACCGAAATAAAATCTGTCTCATTATGCACATAATCTGGCCCTTCCTTGCCGCAAAATTCCAGCTACCATGGTTATATCAATACACCTGAGCAGAAAGCTCATTAATCACAGTGCATTCTTAAAAATTACACTACAGGTGTAAACATTTTCGGTTTCACTGGTTTTGTTTGAAATGGTTTTATTTTGTTTCAAGAAAGTAGTCCATGATCAAACATGTGATCTCTCTGAAAAATAGTAACACTTTCTGTGGGGCCCTCCTTTGACTAAGGTAATTTAAAGGCTACGCTGCGGTGGCACTAAGGTCCGGGAAACAAGCTGCTGAGGGCATCTGCTGACAAAGCCTCTCCATTAAGTGTCAGCCCTGCAAGAGACAGGTAAAGTAAGGGTTTGATTTCCTGTTAAACTCTGGGTTTGAGATCAGAGATTGATAGGTCGGCAAGGATGCCTCGCCTGGCCACTATTAATGGGACTGTCAGTGTGGCCACCCACTGTGGGAACAAGAGCAGAACTCCGTTTATTGCCCCCACCACTTCTCTTATAAGGGGAGTGAAAACCCTGCCACTCAGAAGCAGCATCTCACATGGCGAGGCATCACTGTCATACCCTCAGGTCAGGGCGGAAGCATACACCATATGCTGTGCCTGCTGTGGCCAGTCCATTACAATTCTATATATGACAATAGGCAGTGATAATTTGTGTTGTGTTGAGATTGGGCTGCTGCAGCCTCTCAAGTTCAGTACAGCAGAGCAGGCCCGAACATTGATGGAAACAAAACAGCCAACATCGGGCCTCAGGCACTGGGCCTCGGGCTCCTGTCGAATACCCACCTTCCCAATCTGACCCTGCTTACAACAGTTAGCTCATTCATTTATCAGCTGTGCAGACTCAATTTATGTGGGTGCTCTCTGTACGTTCACCATACCCACCTTCACCACAGCACTATTTTACAGTGACTAATTCAGCAGGGGAAGGTCCTCAGCCTCAAAACAGAACAGTGCACTCAGCATAGTGGCCCACAGCCAGTGCAATGGGCCAGTCATGTCCCTAGAATTATGTACATAGGTCTGTATAGAAGGAATGTGTTGAAAGTGGGGACTCCTGCACCCTTCAAATCTAGTTAGGAAATGGTTTTGTGCTATTGACATCAGAAGTGATATATAATAAAGAGGTGCACATGTGCAGTGTTAGCATGTGTGAGACGAGACCAAATGTTATGTGTGTGCTTTTCTGTCATAGAGGTCTAGATGTGTGGGCCTTGCAATGCAGCCTTCCTAACATGCAACAATGGGGATGAAGATAATACTAGGCCACATGCCTCTTGATTTCTCACATGCTTCGCCATCCCTGTAATAGAAGCACCAATGTCCTGCATCCTAGAGATCATCTCCTGTGGCAGGATAGAGCCTCCAATCGAAATTGATGTTTATGCTTGCAGCGACACATGCTAGCTGCCCCCGCACCAGACAATCCTGTCACATGGCAGAAGTAACGGTCTATCCATGGGCGCTGGACACGACCCGTCCACCTGTTTGAGTCTCTGTGCTGGACCCCAACATGACACTGGTAGGTGGTGCCTTTGCTGTGGTATATCTGGCGTGATGCCATTGGTTTGGAATGCTGATTCCCAGTCACATATGCACTTCATCTGGGCTGTAGCCCATATACTTGTTGCTTGCCCTTCAAAGTTGGTGGTGGTGAGTTGAGTTAGACTGTGCTGGGGAGGGCCACAAGTGGACGGTGCAGGGGCCAAAAGACTGCACACAGCACCCTATAGGAGCTGACATATAGAGCATATTGGGGTGCACCCCCTGTTCTGCTTTTTCACCCTCAAGAGGGTCACTCAATCCTGCTCTATCTGGCTGATGAAGAAGTCCACAAAATGCTCCTCACCCCCCCCAAATACTGACCTTGATAATGATTATTCTGGAACATCTTCTCTGTTCCTTCTGGGCACCCTAACTCAGACTACACCCTGCACTGCAAGGGGAAGGGGGCTGAGCAAGCCACAAGGGCCGTGGTGTTGAGGGTGCTAACAGCATAATGCTGTTATACTCTCCTCTGCAAGGAAGAGACACAACACTGGAGACAAGCAACCCCAAAGAGCATATATAATTGATAAGGAATACAGCAACAACATGTTACAGTAGATATGCATGGCAAACCTTCTATGCGCGAAGAGAACTTGTCTACCAAGATAGGTTTCCGGGAATAATGAAAACACAATACATTTCTTATTCCAATAAATATAATTTGCAACACATCCCTACTAAAGAAACAACACCCCGTCTTCCCAAACAATTACTGCTACATTAAAGTCACAAAATTAGGTAAGGCTCAGAAGAACCCATTCTTTATTGTTCTCCTTTATTCGTTGTTACAGTTCATTTCGCTTAACATGATTCTATTTACCAATTGCCATAATTTAGTTCACAGTACAAAAAAAAAACATTGATCCATCAACTGCAGGTAACATGAATACAAAAATATCTCATTATAAAACACACTAACAACCACTGTCAGTCATTCCACATGCATACTCTCACTTCCATTCACTCCCTCATTCAATTATCTTAAAACAATCAGCATATTGTGAAACTCTTTACAATTATTGCAAGGGTAACTATAGTACATCCATGCGACTGTTACATGGTCATCTCCCAATTTACAATTATTTTCTTTGATATTTTATTGATCATCAGCATAGCATAAGTGTTTAAATAGTTGTCTCTTCTTTCTTATTTCTCCATCCACAGTTATTCTTTCACAGTAACTGCAGGAAACCTTCCTTTAGTGGTACAAATTTGTCTTTTTCTTTTAGTGGCTACACAACTTTATCTCTACACGCATTTCAGCATAAAACGCCTTCATCAGTACCCCCACTTTTGATTGGACTCCAGTCTGCCTCCAAGCGACCAACCATACATGGGCTTAATCCTCAGATATTGTGCACAAAATCACCCTACACCTCATATGTCATAAATCATCAGGGTCTCCAGTAGAACTGGTAGCATGCAATTGCCTGCTCATCACACTGAACTGTTAAGTCAGTTGTCCTTATATCCACCCACAGGCTTTGAGGTTATCTGTACCTCCTGGGCAAACTCATCACCTGCCCACGTTGTTCTAGAAAAAGCCCGGTTTGCCCACCATCAACACAGCCCTGACATCACTCAATGCCAAGTTCAGTACTCATTCAAACCTTGACTATGAAAGGTTTAGCCTCTTGCAGGCCAAGCATGCCATGATGAAGCCACAGCAGATGCTTTCTATGTCTATATTTGTGGTTTAATGACTATCTGCAATCCTGCTGACACCAATGAAGAAATCCAAGCACAAATAATCCAGGGTTGCCACTCCTCAAAATTTCAGAGAGTAATATTGCGTTAAGCAAAAAATGTAATTGTCTGCCGTGCTTACCCTTGGGTATACACTTGAAATGTTGGAAGCCTGCACTGCCAACATGGAGGCCTCCTTCGCTTTTCACCCTCCTCAAGACTGATCCTATTGAATCTGTGAGCAAACTGAGCACTGCAGTGCACAAATTAGTACATTAGTACACAGTACAAGATCTACGCATTCTGTGGTAACCCAGCACACCATAATTGTATCTGCCCAGCAAACATATGACCTGTTCGGCAAGAGGCTAGGTAAATCTCTTTGCTAAAGTTTGAAGATCTTCCACGGGTGCGAAAACACCACAGTGAAAGGGCACGCCACCCACTCGAAAGTCTGTCAAGTGCTTGGAAACCTGTCCTGAATCACTCCGCAGGTGAAAAGTATTAGCCAATGGCTGCACTTCAACATTAGATATTAATGCCGCTTTTGCCACAAAAGGTCTTCATCACAGCCAGTCCCTAGCCCGCACAGACAGAAACACCCTCATCATCTTTTGAAGCCGCCGAGTCACGGTGCCTGGCACCAATGGCTTTTGAAATGCAAGAATGCAATGTGACATTTTCAACTGGACCAGTTATCTAAAAGGATCAAATATTGGCAAAGCCAAGAGGTATGGCCTTTGGGACCTATTAGCTTTGCAAATAGTTTTTAGCTATGCTGACCAGCATCCCTGATGCGTTGCAGCATGGCTAAGGGAAATGAACTTAAAACAAGGGTGCTATGATGCAGTGGTTATGTCATTTTGTAAGCAAGCTCACCACGCATGCTCACACCAAGAACATATCACAATTAATTTCTTTTTCTTGAAGCACTGGTGGGGGGCTAGCAACATGGAGGGCCTAGTTTGGGAGCAACAAGGGTGGGGGTGTTCGAGGAACCAACATGGGGGACGGAAACAACATAGAGGGCAGGGTGGGGAGGAAAAGCAATGTGTAAGAGAGAAGGAGGATCCAGGAGGGGGGAAGCAAAATGGAGGACAGGGTGGAGAGGAGAAGCAACCGGTGAGAGAGAGCAACATGGGGCAGCCAGGGAGAAGCACACGATTGAGCAAGTAATGGAAAAGTATGGGGTGGGGAGAAGAAGCAACAGGTGAGAGAGAAGGAGCTGCAGATGGGGGAAGCAACAGGGAGGGTGGGGTGTAGAACAGAAGCAATGGGCAATAGAACAACATGGAGCATGCAGAGAAGAAGTACATGGGTGAGAGAACAACATGGAGCAAGGAGGGGGGAAGAGAAGCACACTAGGGAGGCAGCTGGAAAAAACATGCCCTCTTGTGCAGTGCTTAAGACAAAAAAAGTGGGTCCCCAAAAGTGAGTGATAGAAGGACACAAGTAAATGTGATGTGTTCCAGAGAAGAAGCAGACACAAGATGGACAAGGCAAGCCATTGAACAAATATCAAGTAAATAAGAGTGATAGGAAAGCCAACCAATGGGAAGCAATGAGCTGGCTCCAAGCCCCTGCATGTTCTTGCTAAGCCCACAACAGACAGCGCATGCACTGTCTAGAGGGCTTGACTTAAAAAGCACCAAACTCCATATAAACACTTCAATGCAACCAGTTGCACTACGACACAGGAGAATACCATTCCATGTAAGACAGCAGGTACAAAGAATTAAATGCATTGATGTCGGCAGGTGTCATTGGAAAGGAGCAAGGAGCCACCCCATGGGTATTTCCAATAGTAATTGTGCAGAAACCAAAACAGCACTGTCAAGTCAGAACCTCTGTGGACAAGCAGATGCCGAACAGGGCAATCCAAAAGGAAAACCACCTCATGCCAATGTTTAACTGCCTCATTGAGAAAGTCGCCTTATTCAAAGGTTTCTCGAAAAACAGGGTTCCATCAGCTATGGCTGCACAAGACATCCCTCATCACTACCTTCTCCATGTATGTTGGCCTTTGTAGGTATAAACCTCTCAGTGCTGAAATCCCAAGTGCGGTGGAGCTATTCCACAATTGCATCAAGGAAGTATTCTCAGGTCTGCAAGGGATGGTGAATGCCAGGAATGACATTTTGGGCTATGCCACCACAATCAAACACCATAACAACTGCCTTCGAGCATTTTTAAACAGGATAAGAGAAATGTGCCTCACTCTTCTCCTAAGGAAGTATGAGTTCTTCAAATCAGGAATTAAAATTCTTTGGATATAAATAGGCCTGGGCGGAGTTCGCGGAGTTCGCAGAGTTCTGCGTTGCGAAAAAACCCTGCCATGCTCGGCAGAGTTCCGCGGCGGAGTACGGTAAGTCACGCTGCTTCCACTGATTTTGTCCTGTGCTGTAAAGTCAGCATGAAAGGCACCCGGTGCTGCGCAGGAGGGCGCCACTTCTTTCTGCTGCTCGAGTAGATGTTCTACACATGCGGCAGCTTCCTCAACGCGACCGGCAAGTTTCTCAATGCGAGTGGTATTGACTTGCCACGACCGCCCGCGTTGAGAAATCTCGCCGGGAGGTGGTCTAGTGTATGATTTTTCGCGCCCGCCAACTTAACGCTGGTGAGCTGTCTAAGAGGAAAAACTCTGCGCCGCTTCGCAGAGTTTTTTATAACTCCAAGTGGAGCGCAGAATGGGCAAAACTCTGCGAACTCCGCTGGCGGAGCGATAGGCGCGCCCATCCGTAGATATAAATTCACCTCAGAAGGAGTAAATCTTGACCACAAGAAGGCCTGTGACATAAAGATTGCATCGTTACCCCAGAATATCTCTGAAGTTCACAGATTCCTTGGGATGGTCACCTACTATAGTCGATTCATTCAGCACTTAATGGCAAAAAGAACAAAACACTATGTCACCTACTAAAATCAGAAGCAATGTGTGTTTGGTCTGAGTCCACTTTTCAGAGGACTGAAGAGACACTGTCCGCCGAGGCAAAAATTAAATTGTAAGACACAAATAAATCCACTGAGCTGTCAGTTTATTGTAAATCTCTCTGGGCTCGATCTGTTCTTTTTGAACAACAGACTAATGAACAATGGACCCCTGTGGCATAAGCCAGTAGAGCACCGACCAACTCAGAATAGAGGTTTTCACATATTGAAATGGAGGCAATTGCGAACCTATTAGGATCCAAGCTTTAGAACCTATATCAGTGTGGAAACCACTTCAGTGTATCCATGTATTACCAGCCTTTGGTTCTACTATTTCAAGGTCCAGCAGCCAAACCACCAACACATGTTGTGAAGTGGATACTCCAGCTTCAGGAGTATTCATTCAAAGGTGTATACAAGCCTGGCCAAGAGAACCCAGCAGACTACCTCACACATCATCCTCAGCTGTCAACCAAAGAACAGGTGGCTCAAGCCACAGAAATAGTACGTTCGCATAGTATTCAGTGGCTTAAATCTTCATCCACTCAGGCTGGAAGAATTAACTGCAGCCACACTAACTGAAGAGTGCCTTACCCCAGCAAAAAGTGTGACTCTGATTAACAACTGGTGATCCCTCCTAAAAGCATAATTGCATCGAACACTAGCAGGTAAAGGTCACATACAGGCAATGGTCAATGTGTGAGACAAACTCTCACTGACAGAAGACAGGTTACTGTTTTGAGCAAATCACATAGTCATACCTAGCTCAGTTAACTATCGGATGGAGAGGTTAGCTCATGTTGGACACCAGGGAATAAAAAAAAAGTACTTCCAGCAGAAAGTCTAGTTCTCTGAGCTGGATTGTACATTAAATGCAAAATAGTGACATGTCTGCCATGTCAAAGGACCACCGGAGCCATGTGCTCCGATCCTCTCATCGTAGTCCTGACTTTACCTGTCTACTGGATGGTCGACACCTGCTGATGTTACTCAACAGCTGTAGCAAGCCCCCTGAGATGGAGGTGAAGGTGGTCTGGTCAACAGCTGAGGATGAGGTTATAGCAAAAATGGAAAAGATTTTCACCACTTACTGTATCCCACAAAATATCTCTATGGATAATGATCTGACATTCCAGTGTGCATCTACTCTCTAGTCACTCAGTATAACAGGGAGGACCAGGTGGCCACAGGCAAACGTGGAGGCCAAAAGCTTTACGTGGACTTTAAACAATGTCCTTTGCAACTCCGAACAAGAAATGAACAATGCAGAATGAGCCATTTGCAAGTTCCTCCAGGAATAAATAAACACCCCTCATGCATTAACTAAAAATGTTCCCATAACGATGCTATTTGGACGACAGTCAGTCAACTCCTCTTGAAAGCTGATGGTAACTAGCCCTAAATCCATGCAACAACAGCAGAAAAATATCATCAACAAAGTAAGCAGAAGGAAGAAGGTGAAAAAGAGTGACCTAGTGCCAGGGGACATCATAGTGCTTCACAACTGTCTCCAAGGCAGCAAGTTCAATCTAAATCTTCAAACCCCTGCCATTGACTGTAACTTCAACATAATGGACCTTGGTCTCATCTAGATGGGTAGGGACATTTATAACTAGAAACATATCTCATTTTAAGTAACTTATAAACCAAGGCATAAATGAGCAGGGTTCATCCAAGAGCGAGATCATTATTGATCAGAAACGCAGTGCTGAACTAATGAACGAGTTTGACAACATGGGTGTGTCTGAAGTGGTTCATGAAAACCTGTGAAGTGAAAGATGTGGTTTGGTCCCAGTAACAAATGTAAAAAGAAGAATTGATGAACAGAATGTTGAACAATGTCAAACATTCACCCCAGTAAAGAGATCTGGGCCTGAATCCATTGTGTTTTTGCTCCCCATGCCATTCCAGTTTAAACCCAGCCATATGAAAATCAGTCTTGACCCTGCTCCCTATGGAACAGTCCAGCCCGAACTGCCAGGCCAGGTCCTTCCTGGACCAGAAACAAGCATCCTGGGACCGGTTTCGGGGTTTCACTCCTCATCAGCCAGGCTAGCTTGCCTCCAGTGACATGGAGAGCAAGGGACCCACGTCTGGTCATACCTGTCCCACTCGGGGGGACAAATGCAAAAAGAACAATTGAAGGACAGAATGTTGAACAATGTCAAACATTCACCCCAGTACAGAGATCTGGGCCTAAATCCTTTGTTTTTTTGCTCCCCATGCCATTCCAGTTTGAACCCCACCATATGCAAATCAATCTTGACCCTGCTTCCTATGGGAACAGTCCAGTCGGAACTGCCAGGCCAGGTCCTCCCTGGACCGGAAACAAGCATCCTGGGACTGGTTTCGGGGTTTCACCCCTCATCAGCCAGGCTCGCTTGACTCCAGTGGCATGGAGAGCACGGGACCCACGTCTGGGCATACCCGTCCCACTCGGGGTGACAAATGCAAAGTTTCAGTGCTCCATCCATCATCTCCTTGTGTTTGCTTTGTTCGCCCTAGGTTGGCAGGGTATGCCCAGACAAGGGTCCCTTGCTCACTTTGCCACTGGATTCAAGCTTGCCTGGCTGATGAGGTGTGTTACCCCGAAACCGGTCCAGGATGCTTGTTTCCGGTCCAGGGATGACCTGGCTTGGCAGTTTGGGCTGGACTGTTCCCATAAAGAACAGGGTCAAGACTGATTTTCATATGGCTGGGTCTGAACTGGGGTGGTGAAGTGAGCTAAAGAATGAAGATGGATTCAACCGAAATCTAATAGTGACTGGGGGTGAGTGTCTGAAAAGTTTCAGCGTTCCGTACATCATCTCCATGTGTTTGCATTGTTCCCAGTAACGTCAGAAGTGATATATAATAAATAGGCTGCACATCTACCTGCGAAGCACATGCGGACCAATACCAAATGCAGATGTGTGCGAGTTTCTGCTTTTGGGGCAAGATGTATGTGCCTTGTAGTGCTGGTCTTCTTAACACACAAAGTTCTGGGTCCCAGTGTCACTTCACCTGCATTGATAGCTATTCTCCTGTCACCAAGAACCCAGGTTCTTTGACCCATTGACATTAAAGTTGTGGCATGCCCAGCGCAAGGGCATTCGTGGAGGGGTCCATGATGATGATGTTAGAAATTAGGTCTCTAGTTGGCAGAGGTTTGCACCCTGTCCAAGTAGGGACAACAATCCAGGTCAGGGTAAGCTAGATACACACTTTAAATAACTTGTGCTCACCCTCTGGTAGCTTGGCACAGAGCAGGCAGGCTTAACTTAAGAGGCAATGTGTAAAGTATTTGGGAAGCACACACACAGTAACACAATAAATACACCACAAAAAGACTCCAAACAGAGTTTTACAAAATGGATAATATGTATCTGAGTAAAACAAGACCAAAATGACAAAAATCCAATAAGTAGAAGTTGAGATATGAATTTTTAAAGAATAAATGCAAAAACTGTGCTTAAAAGTCAATAGCGCTAAAAGGTTACTTGGGGTCACGAGGGACCGGGGTAAATTCAAAGTTTAAGCTGACCATGATGGAGGGCAGGCTGGCTACGAGAGTCCCACAAGTCCAGCTGAAAATGTACCCTGGATGGAGCAAAGCGTTGATGCTGAGGGCACGATACGTCCATCTTTTCGACGCAGTTGCGCTACTGTCGAGCTCCGTTGAAATGCATGCAAGGTGTCGTCGTTGGGCCTCACAGGCTGTAGAACTACTGTCATCGAATAGCCTCTGCGTCAGCATCGAAGGCCATTGTGTTGGTTCCGATCAACGCAAAGGTGTTGATGCGTCGATTTTGTAGCAAAACAGCTGCAGAACCCACTTCTATGGCCCATAACTGAAGGGGGCACCTCAGGCAAGGGTAGGACTCACAGATGGCAGAGTCCAGCATCACCAGCAGAATTGCAGAAAGTCTTTTGTGTCCCTGAAACTTCAGAAAACAGGAGGCAAGCCAGCAAGCCTTTGGAGACACTCTGAGTTCAAGTGGGATGGGTCCAGTCCTTGTCCTCAGCAGGGCAGAGATCAGCATGTGGCAGGCAGCTCAGCCAAGCAGAGAAGCAGTTCCATAGAACAGTCAGTCTGGGCAAAGTGGCTATCAGATACCACAGCAGTGATCAATGTAGTTGATAAACACTCATTTGACCCAACCTGTGAATTACTGGTATCTATGGACATTGAAAGTCTATATACTAATATTCCACAGACAGAAGTGATCAACATCATTTATGAACTTTTAGAAGGTTGACCTAGACCACACAATGTTCCAACAGACTTTATTATTGAGTGTGTTAAAATATCACTGTGTGAAAACTTCTTTTTGTTTGAAAAAACGTTTTATCAACAACTCAAAGGAGTTGCGATGGGGGCCGTTTATGCCCCTGACATAGCAAACATCTATGTCTCTGATTTCGAGAGTAAGTTTGTCTATGATGCCTTGAACCCATTTTTGTCAAATATCTCTTGTTGGCTCAGATATATAGACGATGTTTTTCTTATCTGGAGAGGCAATAAAGATCTATTGTTTCAATTTCACGATTGGATCAACTCTAGGAATCCACATCTTAAATTCACACTAGAATGTGATAATAACTCTATGAATTTTTTAGACATCTCTATTAAAGTGGACAGCAACAACTTTCTATATACTACTCTGTACACTAAACCTACAGCTAGAAATACGCTGTTGAAATATAACAGTCATCATCCACAAGCACTAAAGGATGGCCTCCCTTTCGGACAGTTCTTGCGTTTACGCAGGAACTGCTCTCGGAGAGAGGACTACTTTATTGAAGCCAAAAAACTGAAAGAAAAGTTGAGACAACGTGGCTACCCAAACAAACTTTTGAAAAAGTCATTAAAGCGTGCATGGTATAACAACCGTGACGCTCTATTAGAAGCCAAAAATAAACCAACACAACAACCCCATTTAATATGTGTAACAACGTTTGGCACTGCTACTAACTGTATCAAAAGAATAATTAACAAACACTGGTCTTTATTATCAGGACTCCCTGAGTTCACTCAAAAACCTCTGTTCTCCTTTAAAAGGGGTTCTAATCTAAAAGGTCGACTAGTGCATGCTTATGAAACTTCAGATTTACACATTGTTGATAATATGAGACAACTAATTCCAGTTGTAGGACATTTTAAATGCAATTCATGTGCAGCATGTAGTACAACCAAGACCGTGAAGTGCTTTGAGTTAAATGGATGTAAGTACTCCATTAAACATTTCTCCAACTGCAACACCAGCAATATGGTGTACTGTGTTCAATGTCCTTGTGGCCTTTACTATATAGGTAAAACAACCCAAATAGTAAAAAAACGAATCCTCCAACATCAGTCAAGGATTCGATGTAAAGTGGACAATGCACCTTTAGTTGAACATTACATCCAGGCTAAACATACGGAAAAAGATATGACATGGTGGGTCATTGAGATAGTGAAACCATCAATTAGACAGTCGAATGTAGATAGGAGTCTGACGTTTAAAGAGAACCAATGGATTTGCCGCACTGATAGCATCTCCAAAGGTCTAAATTCAGCTAATGAATGGCATATCCTGGCATGCATCTGTTGAATTTCTATACCTTCGGTTGCTGATGTGCTTTATTGGTTCTTTCTTCTTTTTCTTCGTTGTGAACTTGCATAAGTTTCGCTTTATGTGAATTCAATATGTAACAGTCCGAATGTTGTAATGAAAGAACTGTTACGACTTTATTGTTTGTATATGGATATTTTAAGACTATACAGTAGAATGCATGTAGATACACTAATTTTGAATGAAAATATGATTTAATGTATTAGACAATGTTTTAATCCATTCTTAACTTGTCTTTCAGAGATATAACTTTAGCAAACAATGAATAAGAGAACCAGTCGGTTATGCCCTTAGTTTTCTATATATGCAAGTCATAATTATATTTAAATCTAATCACGCGAAGTGGCTGTCAATGGAAATGTGTTTATTATTTATAAAAAATTGGACGATGAAATGTTTGATATTGTTGTAATAAGTTGCTATTTTGTTCAATTTATTCACATTTCGGGTGTCCTTAATGGGAATAGGGGTTATCCAGATAGACGTTTTTTTTTTTTTTTTATTCTATTGGTTAATTTAGATCTTCTGAATCAAACTTTATTATCCCTGTTGATTAAAATTACACATCCGCTTCAGCTCGGGTAAGATTTGGCCACTTAAAAATGGCCGCCATAGTATCTTTGAACTATCCAGTATTAGGCAAGTCCCTTCTTTGTACCTAGTGCCTGTTTCGCTTCCGGCTTGTTATAAAATGGCTCAAGCTTGAGTGCACTGTGTATCGTGAACTTGCTGCGCACAGGACCCCCTATATGAAGATGAATCACTGTTACTTTGGTAAGCGGCATTACTCGCTGTAGATTAAAAGACACTTACTCGTGAATTGACGCTGCAGTTTTTTAATGAGGTTTTTAATGGGTTTCTCTGTTTCCCGGTTTTTCCTTTGACTAGTGTCGAGTTTGGCTTGATCCAACCTGACAAGCCGTTGTAGAATAACATTCCCCGACAAAAGCCGTGAGATTATTCCTGTCTTTCTCACGATCGGTACGGTATCTTTTGTCAAGACGAGTCACTGACAACTCGGTAAGCGGCTCGACTCGCTTTAGTATAAGGGATGCATGCTCCATTGTTAACGTTGTAGGTATTCTCAAACGGGTTTTCCTCTTTTCTAGTTATTATGAGGATTGGAGCCAATTTGCCTGCATTAACCTTGGTAATCGACTAAAGAACCCTGACAAAGTAATGAGACTTTTCCCGACTTACTCCGTAAATTAAATTTACACAACAGTCTCTGTTTTCACTATATCAATTTGAGGTAAGCAAGTCCTCCACGCGATTAAAAACCTTCGCTGTACAATCTTCGTCATAACAGATATGTGTTATTGAACCTAGATAGCGGTAGAGCTTCAACTAGATATCTGTGTTGAGCTTTAAAGAGGTCTGCACTCAGCCGACTCAAATAATATTTAATAAATTCGCTCTTTTAACTGTGTGGATTTAGTGCTTGATTTGGCACAGTCAATATTAACCTGATACTGTTATTATATACTTAAGAATAAACAGTGTAGAAGAGTTTAGACTAGATTGAGACTCTTCTTTAAGCATAGACTGGTCGGTATGTTTTAATTTTCTCAATATTTTTAGGAACCTACTCATAAGGCTCTTCCTCCAACCCTATCATTTTATCAGTCGCTTTGGGTGTAAACAACTAAAGTTTGAGTGAGTAGCAGCTCTATACCATATTACCTTTGGTGTCAGTCTCTATTTCACTGAATTCATTTCTACTATCACATTTGGTCTTATTAATTCTGTTAAAACTATCGGGTCCAATCTCAGGCTCACTTGTTTCAATTCTTTTTCTTTTTTTACACGGGTTATCTTTTCTCTCTTTTTAATTTTTGTACATAGACTATTGTAAATAATTGTATATATTGTATCTATACAGGGGACTTGTTTTATAAACATCTGTATGTCCTGAGGATGGTCTGACGGACGTTTTTGCCACAACAGACCGAAACGTCGACTATTGCATCTATTTCCTTTACAACTAAAGCATCAGAGGAATTGTCTTCTAATATAGTTGTTTTCTCCTCTATATATATAGTCCTGGAATAGATGATTACACTTATGATCTGTAGGTTCATTTCTGTATCCTCCATCGTAGTGTTTTATTGTTTTTGAAATGTACCCCTCGTAATTTTGTTTCACATTAAATTTGTGTATTTATGATAGAAAGATATACCCGTGTTCTCCACTTGCTTTTTCAATTATTTTCTAATTGTTTTAGTTTAAATTGTGATGTTAAATATTGATTTTTTGTATGTTCCATAGACTCACAGACTTTTGCTATATTAAGTCACCAATTGGGACTTAAATAAGTAACAAATCGAAAAGAAATTTAACTAAGTGAAGTAAACAAAATCCCTTGCAGGTATTTTTACTTAAACATTTATCCTTACAGCACAGCAGTCTTTACTCCAGCAGAGTTCTTCCCAGGTCCAGTAGTGTACTGATTTGGTAGGGTCAGAGCCCCAATACTTCTACCCAAATGTGCCTTTGAAGTGGTGGGGGGGGGGCTGACGTCAAAGCTGCTCCTTGAAGTGCACAGGTCCCCTTTCATCCCAGCCCTGTCTGCCAGGCTATCTGTGGGGGGCAATCAGCCCTTTGTGTGGGACACAGGACACTGCCTATTCAGATGTATCCCCCTTCCTGCTCAGGAAGGCTATCAGAATGCAGATGAGTCCTCTGTCACACCCACCCTTCCTGTGTTTGTGGCTGTCTAGAGGGAATGCATAAAGTGTAGCTGTCACCCAGCCTAGACGTGTATTGGATACAGGCTACAGGCACACAGAGCCATGTTAAGAGCAGAGAAATGCCCACTTTCTAAAAGTGGCATTTCCAAAATAGTAATGTCAAATCCAACTTTACCACTAAAGAGGATTTATCATTACCATAACAAAGATATGAAACATGATTTAGCTACTCCTTTTTAATCAGGAATTACAGCTTAAAAGTGTTTTGGGGAATTCCTAATGCTAGCCTATTAGAGGAGTAGGCCTCACAGTAGTGAAAAACAAATGTAGCTGTTTGTCACTTCCAGGACATGTAAAACTTAAAAGTACATGTCCTACCTTTTACTTACACAGCGCCCTGCCCTTAGGACTACATTACGGGTGACCTATATGTAATAAAAGGGGAGTTTAATGCTTGGTAAGTGGTTTTAAGTCTCAATTAGAAGTGGCAATAAACTGCACACACAGGCCCCGCAATGGCAAGCCTGAGGCAGGTTTGAGAGGCTACCTGTTTGGGTGGCACCACCAGCGTTGCAGGCCTACTAGTAGCATTTAGATTACAGGGCCTGGGTATATGGTAAACCACTTTACATGGGACTTATAAGTAAACTAAATATGCCAATCAGGTATATACCAATGTCACCATGTGTAGGGGAGAAGCTCATGCACTTTAGCACTGGTTAGCAGTGGTAAAGTGCTCAGAGTACTAAGGACAACAAAAAGATATAGCAAAAAGGGATGTAAGCAGGCAAAATGTTAGGGGAAGATCACCCTAAGGATGACCGGTCTAACAGATGACTTTCAATGACCACAGTTTCATGGTGTTGCTGCTCGATGATTTTACTTTGTCAATGAGTTGGGCCAATGTAAGGACATGACAATCCTAACATCATGGCAGGCGCATTATCAGGCTCTACGGACAGCACAATCCCCCACGTGAGACGAAGTCAGAGTTGGGGATTATTCATGGATTCAAAAGATGACCTCATCGCCAGCATAGAGTCCCATTTACAACTTGCACATTGTAATGTGAAGGATCAGTTAATTATTTTAGAAATATATAATCATCTACTAAATATGGAAGGGCAGTGAGAGCTCCTGTGGCAGACGTGTATCCTGATGCACCCGCTTAACTCTCTAACAATCCAGGTTCTCCTAGGTTCCATCCCTGACTTTGTGGAATCAAAAGAGTACCCCAAAATTTAGACACCTCAAAATTTACCTCAATCAGATTCCCCAAATTTGCTGGATGGGAAATGGTGTCAGACCTCAATTTCATGAGGTAATGTGTCCCCGTGTTAAGGCACCTCCCAGAACATCAAAACCAGGAAAAATACAATCTACACAATAATTGGGCCCACTCAATAATTGAGTTCTAGATCAGTGAAAGGTTAAAGGGTTTTAATACAAAGTTAAAAAATAATGCTGTGCAGAGTCAATGCCATGAAGGCCCTCAATGCAAACTTATACAGAGTATGCAAAAATCAGGCATTATTTTAAGTCCCACATGGGCAACAAAGTCAATAAAAATGGAGAGCATCCCTAGCAGCATCTAAGTCTCCAGAACAATCTTCTGCTTCACCCCCAAAATCAAGGGTTTTGTTCATTATTCTTGAATATTAAATCAACATTCCTGCAGATTCATTGTGGTGTGAGCAAATGTATCATTTCTTCAGAAATTCAAAGCACATGAAAAAACAAACATCACATTGCCTTAACACCTAAGAACTAACCCCATACATGAATAATTATTCAGCACCCTCTATGCCAATGTCACCAGGAGATGCTTGAACAGAATAAGTTAGATTAACAATAGTTTGTTAATTGAATAAATAGCTCTCTGTGACTAAGTGGAAGACTTTGAAACATGTTACAAGTTACAGCTGAATTTAGGAAGAAGGTTCTTTGTGAGCAGAAAAACAATAGCAGTGAAAACAAGCTACATTATTACAGCTTGACTGTGCTCTGCAGAGCTTGTGGGGAGAAGTTGTGCACAGGGGGGAAGCACTGAATAAGTGACAGAGATTACTTCCATCTTGGGCAAGATGATGTTTTACACAGAATTGTGACCTAGTTAACATACGTTAAAAAATACTACCTCTACACATCATAGGAAATTTGTTTCAAAACCAGTAATTCCATATCAGTTTGTACACGTGAATTCACATGTTTAAATACATACTTCACACTAATGCTACACAAAAATACAAACCCATAAAACATTTTTTTTAATTTTTTTTATTTATTTATGCATTTTGAAACAAACATGAGGAACAATGGCAGGTACAAGCAAAGCATCATTTCCACTGTATAGGCGTATTCAGAAGGCTAAAAAGCAGTGAATCACAAGCACAATAAGAAGTATGACAAACGGTGATGCATAGGGTGGTACTTAGTATCAAAGGCAACACAGTAAGTATTGAGTCAGGTCACAGGCACTGGAAGTTAGGGTTACAGCAAGCATGTCAGTGGGATGCAAACCCACACATTAGGGCAAATCTGATTCAGTCTTTTACAACAGATGCAGTCCGTGCGACATCATCATCGGCAAGAGGATGGGACAGTAGATATGACGTTAGAGGACCCCAGTTGTCTCGGGGGCGAGAGGAGGGGGGAAGCAATTCAGCAAATGTGTACATTTGTTCCTGCCAAAAAACCATATCATGGAGCCAATCCTTGAATTTAGGTGCCCTGCCCCGCCCCCATTTGCATGCTATCTGTCTCTTTGCTAAGAGGAGGGCGAAGGAAACGAATTTCTGGCATGGCCCAGCAAGGGGCTGAGTGTAACCTAATAAGGCGAGAAGGGGAGTGTGCTGCAGGCGCAGAAGTGCCATTTGATCTAGTGCCGTAAGGACTTGACACCAATAGTCCTGAACTGCGCCGCAGCTCCAGGCCAAATGGAGGAAATCAGCGCCATCAGCGCCGCAGCGGTCACATCTATCATTGTCTCGTAGATTATAGCGACGAAGTCTAGCCGGTGTATAATATGTGCGATGAAGGAACTTATAATGTAAGATACGAAGTCGGCTACTGGAGGTGCTGCGCTCTGTCTGCAGACAACAATAGGTCCACTGCTCATCGGTAAGGGCAAGACCCATCTCCGCCGACCATTTATCTCGGGCTGTGTGCTGTATGGGACCCTGCACGGTAAAGAGAGTATGGTAAAGTGTAGAAACTAGGTGTGGGGCCCCATCTCGGCGCAGTGTAAGATGTAAGGAGACAGATTCTAATGGTTCGCGCGGGTAGCCAGGTATGTGCTCTTTTAGGCCTTGGCGGAGACGGACATAAAGGAAAAGGTCCATTGGGGATGGTGGGCACCTAGAGAAAAGTTGCTGTGATGTACGAATTGACCGTTCAAGTAAAGGTCTCCACAGGTCGCAATCCCGTGTTTGATTCGAGTTTTCCGAAAAAGTCCCTCCTGTAGGAGAGGCATCTTCGGGTGATATACTAGAGGGAGCTGGGGTGAGTAGAGCACAGGAGTCTGGGTGCGCCTGGTGATGGTTTGCCATGCCCTCACAGTGTTGGTAACAGGTGTTGGAACGTCAGTGCGCGACGCCACCATAGTGAAGATGGCGCCTTCAAGTGGTATGGGGTCAGATAACCATTGCTCAGTGGCAACTTGGGGCATGTATTTGGGGGGTGGAACCAGTAATGGGCATAGTGAGCCTGTGCACATAGGTAATAGAGTTCAAAGTTTGGTACGTCAAAACCCCTTGCGAATATGGCTGTGTGAGGGTGTCCCATTGTATCCTGGGTTGCTTGCCACCCCAGGTAAGTCGTATCAGCTCAGTGCGGAGGAGGAGGAAAAAATGCCTGCCCGGGTCGTGCGGTATGTTTAAGAAGAGGTATAGGAGTTTGGGGAGTATGACCATTTTGATGAGTGAAAGTCGCCCCGCAACGGAGAGCGGCAGTGCTATCCAGCGTGTGACACTCTCTCTAATACTCTCCAGGGCGCGACCATAATTGAGGCATAGCAATTCGTCTCGATCTGCAGAGACCCAGATCCCTAGGTATTTCACCTCCCCAGCGCACCACTCAATAGGAAAGTCTGGAGTGAAAAGTACCACGGACAAGTTGAGGGGGAAGAGTTGGGATTTGGCCCAATTTATATGAACACCAGAGAGCCCTCCAAACCGCACAAACTCCCGGAGTAGCGGGTTAAGGTTTAGCTGTGGTTCCCTCACATAGAGCGTAACATCATCCGCGTATAAGGAGATAAGAATAGGTCGGAGTGAGCATCGAAGGGCCTTGTCGTGGTGGTATTGCCGGACCCGAGCCGCGAGTGGTTCAACAGCAAGGGCGAAAAGAAGTGGGGAAAGGGGGCAGCCCTGACGCGTACCGCGGGTGATGGAGAAGGCGGGAGAGGAGTGACCATTGATAAGGACCTTGGCTACGGGGTCGGTGTACAACAGGCGGACCCAGGAGAGAAATCCCTTCGGCATGCCCATGTTTTGGAGGATGGTGAAGAGGTAGTCCCATTCAACCGAGTCAAATGCCTTAGTGGCATCGAGGAAAACAGCTGCCATGGGCACTGACGGGTCTACCGTCCGCAATATAGAGAAAAGCGTGCGGAGATTATGTGACGTGGCACGCCCGGGAATGAAGCCTGATTGATCGGGTAGAACTAGCTTTTCCATGAGGAGAGTGAGACGGTTGGCCAAGAGTTTGGCCAGGATCTTGGCATCCGTGTTTATCAGAGAGAGGGGCCGGTATGAATCGCAACAGTCCGCGGGTTTGCCAGGTTTCAGGAGGGAGGATATCAGGGCGAGCCGCATGGATGGAGGAAGATGGCCCACTTCCTGCGCCTCATTGAAGACATTCTTGAGAATGGGGAGGAGCTGTGTCATGTATGTTTTATAGAAGTCGATAGGGAGGCCGTCCGAGCCTGGGGCCCTCCCAGACTTCAGTTGCATGATGGCTTCGTGTATCTCGTCGTTCTCGAACGGCGCAGCCAGGAACTCCCGCTGGGAATCTCTGAGCCAGCCAAGGGTAATGTCTTGCAAGTATGAGAAGAAGTCCAGGGGCGCGGTCCGGTGGGAACTGTACAAGTCAGTATAAAATTCAGTAAAGGTATGGAGTATATCGCGGCTGTCTCTGTGGCGTGTACCGGAGGAGTCTTTAATGTCAAGGACATAATTAGAGAACCGAGGTAAGCGGATATCTTGTGCCAGCGCCCTACCCGGGCGTTCACCCTCGCCATATCGGCGTGCAGTGTGATACTTGCCCCGGAACTTCGCCTCTGATTCCGCAGTGCAGTTATACTCGGATAGTTTTTCCCGGAATGTCGCCAATCGTTGCCCGGAATTATCCCCCCAGAGATCGCTCTCCAGTTGTTTGAGCTCGTCTTCAAGTGAGTGGAGCTTGCGGCGAAGATCCCGCAACACCCCAAAGCTTTTGGCCATGCAGGAGCCTCGGATGGTGACCTTAAAGGCCTCCCACACCGTGCCTAAGGAGGAAACTGAGTTAATATTAATCCGGAAGAAGTCGACGATTTCAGTGCCAATCTCAGCCTTAAAGGCAATGTCCAGAAGCGCTTCAGGCATGAAGCGCCAAAGTCTAGGGGAAGTGTGCGAATCAGGTAGGGTTAGTGTGATAAGCACCGGAGCATGGTCGGAGAGAGTTCTGGCAAGATGAGCCGCGCGCGTGATCCACGAGGCCGCTCCCCGGGACACCACCCAATAGTCCAGGCGAGCCCAGGAGGCATGCGCTGCGGTGTAGTGAGTGCTCTCCCTATTAGCCGGGTGTATATGTCGCCACACATCAATGAGGCCATGCGCCGCGAGGATGCCTGAGAGAGTCTCACATGTTCGCGTATAATGTTGAGGTTCTGGATTAGATCTATCTGCAGTGGGTTGGAAAGCTGTGTTAAAATCACCCCCCCAGATGATATGTGTAGGACCTACTTGGAGTATGCGCCCCCACAAGGTGGTGTAAAAATCAGGATCATCAATATTAGGCCCATAACTACAGACCAGTGTCACCGATTGTGTGCCCAATGTGCCCCATATCATGCAGCTACGGCCTAGAGAGTCCTGTTGTGTGCCTCCCAGCCGAAAGGGGACGCCCCATTTTATGAGGACCGCTGCACCCCTAGAGTAGGTAGAGTAGGAGGAAAATACACGAAACGCTGCCCATTTACTGGCAAAGGTGGGAGTACGGGACGGGTCTAAGTGCGTCTCCTGCAGTACTGCGACATGGACTTGGTGCCTATCTAGATATGTTAAGATTTGCCTGCACTTACGAGGGTCTCTAAGGCCTCTAACATTCCAGGTGAGAAGGTTAAGGTTCAGTGTCTTAGTGTGATTGAACGTGATACCCTATGATGATTGTGCCATAATGTGCTCTACTGGATAGGAAGAATAGCGCGCCTAGGGTTACAATGCCTGCGGTTACTTGTCGCCATAACATGTTACATACAACATTAGAACAGAATCCCCTCTCCACCCCCACCCACATCAGCACCCCAACCGTGCCGGTATCAATAAGCCCACCCATCCCATTATAAGACAATCGCAACAGTGCAATCGAAGAGTATGTATACATGAAGTACCAGGGGAACGCCCGCGTGGGGAACGCTAGTGGGCAACGAGAACCTCTACCTCTCCCTGAGTAGCATGCCCGCCTCCCGACGATGGGGGGGAGACCGGATACAGGGGGGGGGAAGAGGGTGCTTGGCGTGTTTCGAGCAAGAGCTAAGAGCACAGTAAACATTACAGGATTACAATGTCCGCCCATAGGGAGTGTAACTGGCCCTACCAGGGTGTCGGTACTTATCTGATGATGAAAGGTAGTTCATGAGATGCCCACTTTTTCCATAAACACATGGAGGCGTATCTCCCCACTGGGAGACCAGTCTAACCAGTTCATCCGTGTAGTAGGCAGGCGCGAACCCCCACAGCCAACAAGTTGAAGGCGAACTGCAGTAACTGTAGTCCAATCTGAGTAGGCGCAGAGGACCGGTATCATCTATAGTTCCTTAGTCACAGTCTAAAGTAGGAGATTGTGATAGGCGGTCCTGTGAATGATGGGAGGGGGAGCTTTTCCTGATATGGCGGAGGAAGTCGTCGACCTGCCGTTCATTGGTGCAGAAATGATGTTTGCCGTCATATTGGATTCGAAGTCGAGCTGGGTATAGTAGGGCGTATTCAATTTGCAATTTACGCAACTTCTGCTTAGCAGGTAGAAGCTTGCGGCGCGCCTCCTGTACTGCCATGGTGAAATCCGGGTATATTGAGAAACTGGTCCCTTCGAACTTTGAATTTGGGTTTTCTCTGGCCATTCTCAATGCAGTGTCTCGGTCTCTGTAATTGAGAATCCGGGCGATGATTGGGCGAGGGTTTGCACCCGGAGGTGGCCTGGGTCCGAGCGATCGGTGCACCCGTTCCACAATCAATTGCGTGGAGAATGCGTCTGCGCCGAAAGTGGTGGTCAGCAAGCGCTCAATGAAATCTTCAAGACGGCCAGTATTCATGCTTTCGGGAATTCCCGTGACGTGGATATAATTGCGATGACTTCTTGCCTCCAAGTCCTCATTCTTGGCCGCAATAACTTTGAGGAGCTTATCCATTTGAGCCACCTGTTTAGTCACCTGCACAGTAGCATCCTCATTGTCAGAAATCCGCTTCTCGGCTTCTTTGAGTTGTTCGCCGTGCTTCTCCACTGTTAGCACTATATAATCCATGCGGGCATTCATGGAATCCATTTTATTGGAGAGGTCTGTGAGGCTGTGCTGCATAGTCAGGAGAAGCGTTTTTATTTCATCAGCCTGAACAGTCTGAGGGTTGGAGGGCTGCGCCTCCAGGCTCTGGTTAATGTCCTCAGCAGTGGAGCGCGTAACCGTCTTCTTCGCATCAAAGGGGAGCTTTGATTGCCTGCTGTCTATTTTCCCCATGGCCAGAGGTGTTCTCGGGGATGTTGAGCCAGGGGAAGGGCCCGGGTTGCGGCGACGGCAGTTGGGGTGCAGTCGATGAGCCAGAGTTGTGTCCCTTCTTGCGTTGATGCTGGAGAGGGCTTACTCCATCAAAGGAACTCCCAGCATGAAGCGCCGGCCCAGGAAGAGAGAGAGAGGTGAGTCACGCAGTATAGAGGACTTCTTGGTGGAAGATGGTGGCTGATTGCAAATTGTAAACAGCACCCCCCAGAGAGTCCGTCCGGCGCGTGATCCAGGCTGTAGCACCGGGGTCAAGAGGGCCTCGCGGGCAGAGGCTCCGTGTGCAGGGCGATTTTGTTAATCTTCCAATAATACGGGGGGCCACGGGATGCGCAGCGGCCCACCACCAGCACCACAGTCTGATCGGAAGAGGGGGGGGGGCCTCGGAGTCACCACCCCCTCCGGAATGCTAGGCAGCTGTTTGTGCGATGTGTAGCGCGTATCCGTAATAACTCCCAACCTCTACACGGGAGAATAGGAAGGAGTTGGTTCACCGTATGCCCACACTTGCCCAGGTCGCGATGACGATTCTATGGCAGGGGCTAGATGAAGCGCCTGCCTGCGTGAATCCCAGGGTCCTCCCTTGCAGTAGATGTCGGGTCTGGGCACCGCAGATCGTCCTAGTGTCGAGCGTGCAGGTCTCCGGTTCGGCCCAGTATGTTTCGCGGGGGGAGTAGGAGCGCGGGGAGCGAGCCTCTGTACAATACGGCCTGAGCGTCACGCGGGATCCCCGGCGCTCTCCCAGCCGCGTAAGCCGTCAGGAGTGCTCCACAGATTAGCGCCACTCACCCGGACAGCCTGGAAACGATCCGTTCTTCGCCCAATTTGCGTCCTCAGCGGCAATACGGGTATCGAAATAACGCTTCAGATGGCAGGAACCTCGGCGGACATAGCAAATTGGGCATTCATGCAGTTAGCTCAGGATAATTAACAGAATCTGCAGCCAAGTGTCCAGAGCCTCACTGGTGTGCGGCCATCTTGGTCGTGCGCCACCTAGCGCCCCAAACCCATAAAAATCTTTATCAACTTTCGAATCACATGTTACAAGTACCTATGCACCAACACCCCAGCAGCTAACAGTACATGTGGCTCTGGAGACATGCTGAGTAGTGACGCTACTACAATAAAAATGCATAATTGATAATAAACAAATGACTGAAAAACCAAAAAAGATCCATTAGATTTTTTTGGGATTTTTTTTTAATGCTGGAATAGTAAATTATGGCTTAGTTGAGAAATGGACTCGAACTTATGACAGCACAACCCATGGCTGAGCAACAGAACTCGATTTGAGACCAATATGACTCTTTCTATGGCTTTGATCAATAAACTAGGTTTAAGGCTTCCAGTTTTAACTGATTTTTTTACAGATAAATACAGACAGAAAACAGTCTATTTCCTGTCTGTATTTATTTTCAGAAGTGGAAAAATACCAAAAATTGTACTTCTTTTAAGTGACTCCCCTTGTTGTCCTTCATGAATTCCAGACTAATTGCTAAACATACTTTGTGTAGATTTCGAAGTATGGGACATACGCGTAACAGCAACACTTATTCCCGTATTTTTGCTGAGTTTAAGAACCTTAAAAGGGAGAAATTGATATATGTGAATTAGGGTTCAACATTACATGTCTGCTCTCCTGTAAACATTCTTGACTATTTTACCTTGACCATAACCTTCTGAACCGCTATTGATATAGGACATTTTATTGTCATACAGCCTATAAATAAGGGCATAGATATGGTTTGGTTTTAACCATGTCCATCACCAACTCCATTAAAAACGAGGGGGAAGGTCCTCACCCACCGTTTTAAACAGGGACTTTTGTCTCTGCAATCACTATTAATGGATTTTGCCAGATACCTTGGCGGTAACATCCCATTTGGGATGGTTTTAAGTGTGTCTATCTTACAATCACGATATGAACCTTTCAACTCAAATAGTTAACCTTTTTCATATATCTCGTTCATATGCAGGAAACTTCTCGACTTAAAAAGTTAACCTTTTTCATATATCTCCTTTATATGCAGGAAACTTATCGGGGTTTCCTCAAAACTGGCTGGTCGGGAGTGTGCCAACTTCGTAGACGACATATCTATGGTACAGGTTGGCTGTGTATGCATTAAATTATTTACCGCCCTGCTAAGTGTCTCTCGCAGTTCAGAATGAGTAAACAAATTCTCATTTTGTATCCTCTGATGATAGGGTTCTTATGACCTGTTACTGGACGGGTGGTCACCAAATGGAATTGAGGAACGATTAACTATTACGGCCACTGAATGACAACTTCAAGTACATGAAACATATACAAGTGTTAAAACGGTTTAGTCGAATTACATATCTCTGCACAGTGAATTTCATTACTATGATCACCACAGTTTCCATGGAACATAATACGTTATACCATTTATTTTTAGTTTCGACTCAAAGAGTTACTCTTCGCACCAAATGTACAACCTCTGACCAATCAACTGTGAGATTAGGCCAGTAGAATAAGGTTTCGGCAGTCTACTTATCTCTCTCTCTCCTCACAATTAAGTGGTGGACCTTTCTCATTTCATAATGGATGCAGTGATATTTCGTGTGACGTAGTCTTTTGACCAATAACTACTCCTTGGGGGGGGAACATATGTATTTTAGGCTTGAAAATACATTGGTGGAAGTCTTGATGTGTGTTGTTTCCTTTAATTTCTTACTGTATATTTATACCTGGTTTATGTCAACCTAGGTGAATACATTTGCAAGGCTACCTTTATCATCATTTACATGCCAATGCATGAATGGCTCCTTCCTATTTTCTTATAGGATAACAGTGTTACTTTTACTTTTTGTTGTAATGTAACGTTATGTCTTAAGGATGTATTGTAAATTATTGTATTTATGTATATATATCCACAGCCTTGAAGAAGTCACTTCATGACGAAACATGTGCAGCTGTCTTTCCCTGGTCTCAATGCACGTTTCTCATCTACAACCATCTGGCTTGTGTGTCTGATCAGAATCAACAGTAACCAAATTTGTTATTATTTCAATTACTTTGTCAGACTACTTTTTGGGTGCTTTGGTACTACGGTTTTTCATGTTCACAAGGAGGTGCTTTTACACCAACGAGTTTTAGGCATCTATGGTAGTAGGGTGCTACTGTACCCATACAGCACCACCGATATATAGCTTATGAATTTTCTAACATCCCTTGTACTGTATAATGAGAGGTGCGGTCAACTAAACCACTATTACCTGCTGTAATTTTCCAACTGCTAAACAGATAGACACCATTGGGATTTAAAAACAGCATCAGATTCCCTTAAATACAGCAACATGGGTGACAGGCATCATAGTACGAGTGCATCTCTATATGTTAAATAAATGTGGAAATATACAATTTTTCAACTCCATTTATTCTCAAAACATAAAGTAAATATGGATAAATACCAATAAAATGGCCCAAAAATAAATGTGGCTAAATGAAATCCAGACGGAAATGTTAAAAAAATACATTCCATACAACCAGGAGCCCTAATTATGTTTCTGATTGTATTAAAAACATTCTAGTACACATAATATAGGCAAATACTCAAAGGACTTCGCCGAAGTCAAAGCACAGATTTGCACTTTATTGGATATGGCGCTGGGTTGTTCATATAATCAGGCCCACAAAATGGCGCGAGACATGGGAAGTTAGAATAATTGCCAGTAATTACTGCTGTGCCCGGCTGGCCGTGCTTTCAGAGCACACTCCTGCGATTCTGCTGTGAATGTCCTTGGAGTATTAGGTCAGCACCCATTTGTCTCCCAACAGTTTGATGATTAGTGTTAATTAATGCCAATTCGTTCTCTAAACGTCGCTGCTGTCGTGCTCGAGAGGGGTTCGTGCTCACAGGCTGCTAATATGACTCAGCGGCGTCGCACTTGTTTCAGAGGGCAGTGCTTTTAAGTGTCTTTTTATCGTTAAAGAATGTATGGAAATATGTTGCTCCTCAAGTTCGCGCTTTGCCGGTAAAGCCATGACGTACGTTAGCAACCACGTTTTACTAAACAACCCCGTCGTTTGTTTTACCCTTTCCTCACCTTCCAGAAAAGAAACAAATAAAAACCGACATATTAAACTTTTTTTTTTATAAGCACGCACTTTCTTTTAAACCCTCTCTGACACCGAGCACTTTTGTGTAAAGTAAGTGCACATTATATGGTACGACGGGGCAGCTGAGGATCATCCCGGACAAACTGAGAAAACCTTCGAAGCAGAATCCTGAAGCATATAAACTAAAGAATGCCCTGGAATACGCAGAGTCATCAATAATTGGACAACATGCCCTAACCCACACGCAAGGTGGAGCAATAGTAGTTTAGCACTTCCTTCAGGCTTGCCTGAACTGCTCTATTCGACGGTATGCGCAGAAGTAAACCATCCCTATATACAGCACCAATGTGCATAAAGAGAACCCCTCGTTCACCCCTGTGAATTGTTTATCAAAATACAAGGTCCTGATGAAGGTGGTAGCAACCCAAACCCACCGAAACGTACGTTGACAGACAACAAGGGAATCCCACATATGACAACACATCAGTGGAAACCTTTTCTGATTGATTCTTACCACTGAAGCTATTTTTTTTCCTTTTTTTCGAGGTTTTATATAGCGCTAGCCAGACCCGAGGGTATCGGAGCGCTTTACATCAGTCGAGAAGCAGAGGAATACGTAGAACAGTACAAGTATAAAACAGGGCGGGAGAATTTCCGAGAGATGAGAGTCCAGGGTCATTAGAGGTGGTGAGACGTCTTCACTGGGTGCCAGGGTCCTGGGGCGATCGCCTCATCCGTTGTTGGTGTCCTCCTCGAATCAGTGGCTCCTGTCCCTTCCCCCGGCGCGATCTAGGAAAAGTGTTTTGAGCTGACCTTTGAACTTTACAAACGAGGGGATAGTTCTAATATGGGGTGGAATCGAGTTCCAGATTTTGGGAGCATTGCCCGCGAAGGATCGTGCCGCGGTTCTTTGTTTGCGCGCTTTCAGTGGGATGAGAAGTAGGGTGTTCGAGCTCCTGAGGGACCTCGTCTGGCCGGCTTTTTTGAGTTTAGAGGCTAGGTATTCCGGTTTGCCTGTGTGGAGGGCTTTATGAGTTAGGCAGGCTGTTCTGAAACTGGCGCGCATATCCACTGGGAGCCATTTTAGATCTCTAAGTGCGGGTGATATGTGGTCGAATTTCTTCACTCCTGTGACCATTCTGGCAGCAGCGTTCAGAGTAGTTTTGAGAGGAGCGAGGTGTGTCTTTGATGAACCAGAGAGGGCTGCAATCCCATAGTCTAATCTCGATAGCACCAATGCTTGAGTAGCTTGTTTGAGGTCCTTGGGAGGGATGTAAGGTTTAATTTTGTTCAGTAGCTTCAGGTTTAGGAAGGCGCTCTTGGCAGAGTTTTTAATGTGTTTGGTCATGTCCAGCTTCGGGTCTAGAGTGATGTCAAGTGATTTTACAGAGTCTGCTAGGGAGAGGTTACTGTTGAGTGCATCGATCGCTTTTATCCATTCCACAATTTGGGGATTTTCTTCCTTGTTAGAGATGAGGAGTATTTCTGTTTTGTCTTGATTGAGTTTTAGGTGGTTACTTGAAAGCCAGCTTTGGACATCTCTGAGCGTGTCATTGAGTCTCTGGATGTCTGACATGGAGGAGGTTTCCAGATATATCTGTGTGTCGTCTGCATATAGATGGAAGGGGATGTTAGCTTTTTTGAGTAGGGTGGTGAGGGGTTCCATGTAGATATTGAAGAGTTGCGGGGAGAGAACTGAGCCTTGGGGGACACCCCTGGTGACAGGGTGTAAGTCGGACTCAAAGTTTTTGATTTTAATTCTTTGGGTGCGGTTGTGAAGGAAGGAGGAGAACCAATGGAGTACTACCTCATCTAGCCCAGCTCTTTCTTGGAGAACTTTGATGAGGAGTTTGTGGTCGACCGTATCGAAGGCTGCCGATAGGTCTAGGAGAATGAGAAGGCAGCATTGGTCTGCATCCAGTGATTTGTGGATGTCATCAATGACGTTGAGGACCGCGGTTTCTGTGCTGCATCCTTTTCTGAAACCCGATTGGTGGGAGTCGAGAAGGTTGATGCTATCTATGTGTTGCGTTAGTTGAAGGAGTACGCATCTCTCTAAGGTTTTTGCTAGAAGAGGTAAGTTGGAGACTGGTCTGAAGTTGTTTAGATCGTTTGAGTCTAGGCCTGGTTTTTTCATCAGTGGCGAGACTTGGCCGACTTTGAGGCAGTCAGGTACGACTCCGGTTTTCAGGGAGCTGTTTATAATCCGGCACCAGAGAGGAGCAAGGGCGAGTTTCAGCATTTTTGACAGTTGAGGAGGTAGGGGGTCTAGGTAGTGGAAAGAGGGGTTGGCAGTGGTGATCAGTTTGACTATCTCTGCCTCCTGAATGGGGATGAACGACTTCCAGGATTTTGGAGGGGGTTTATCTGCGTTGTCCGTGGGACCCGGTGCTGCGTTCTTGTTAGGTGGGGTGCTGTTGTAGTCCAGTGCGAGCTCAATCTTGTTGATCTTGTCCTCAAAGAAGTTGGCTAAGTTGTCGCATAGTTCTTTGGAAGCCTGCTCTGGGAAGGTAGCGGGTTTGGAGGTTTGTTGTTTAATGATGTTAAAGAGCTCTCTGGGCCGGTTTTTTGCGTTGTCCAGCGCGGTGCAGAAGAACGAGGATTTTTCGGACTTATTAAGTGTTTGGCATTCTAAGTACTAGGAGTTCCCTGGATAAACATCAGTTTTGTGTATGAGTGTGTGGTGTGTATGAGACATTTATGGCTGGTTAGTATGAATGATGGATGTTTGTATATGGGGTCAATGGCAATGTATTCCATGATGACATTCATTGGAGTGTAATTGTCACTTTGTCATTGTTTTTTTGGTAATTTCTGAAAAATTTGTCTTTAATGTATTAACACGAATTATCTTTGTATTTTGTTTGTTCAATTCATAATCACATGAATTAATGTTTTTACATGTTTATAAAAAAGAAAGTTGTTTATATAAACAAAAAAAAAATTCTATATAAAAAAATATATTATGAGCATTTAAGAAAATAAAAAATTCAGATATCACTTTTTTAAAATAACTACCTTGCCCGAGTGGTCTATGATACACCTGCTTTCAATATGAGCTTAAAGGAGGCCGTTTAGTAAACCATTGTAGGTCAGACAAGAGTTTTTCTCATTGATAAAAGTAAGTGCACATTTCAGGGCCTATCAAACACTGAACATACTGGAGTCGATCTGACAGTTTGTCAAAGGGTAATATTGACCATATAATGTCCATGTTGCGTCATCTTCTCTTTGAAGGATAACATTGCCTATGAAACGTCCCTTTGTGCGGATTCTATAGCGACAATCTGAACTTACAGCTAATCACTCTCAGTTTGGAAAATTACATTCTTGGTTTATGACCAGATGGGAAAATAAAACAATTAACGTCCTCTGTATAATCGCTTCTGTGCTGTCACCCTTTGGAGTTCCCGCTGAATATTAAGCCTCTCAAGAATTGCAAACCACCTGATTGATACCTAAGCAATGTAGTCTGCAGTTTTGAATAACTAGCCATCATTGTCCCAGGAAGTGATCTCCTGATTGGACAGGGTTTGGTCATGTGACTCTAATAGTATCTCCTCATCGAGGCCGGTACTAGGATTTGTGGGGCCCTGGGCAGAATAGGAACACGTGAGGCCCCCATAATTTGAGTGAGATGTAACCTCACAGGAAGTGACATCAATTGACCATTAATTCCCTTCCATCATTGTGTAACATTGCAAGAAGCTACTTTCTTTGTGTGGATATTAGTAAAATGGCTAAACATATAAATAATAGCCCTTATAAAGTAAGTATGTATATTTTAAACCTGTATCAAGCGAAATACATTACATTAGTCAAATTAGGTGGAAAGCTAGGCCTATATCTCCACAAAACTACTACAATTATTCCAATGATTACTAACTGTTTCCAGATTAGCGCATGATTAACCCTTTTGCTGCCAGGCCTACCCCCCCGCCACGCCCTTTTTTGGCTATTTGGGGTAGTTCGCGTTTACGCCCCCATAACATTCTGTTCACATAAGGTATCTATGTCAAATTTGAGTCCTTTTCTTCCAACATCCTGCGGATTCTAAAGGTACCCAGGGTTTGTGGATTCCCCTAGAGGAGACCGAGAAATTAGGCATAATACAGCTACATTTTGTTTTTTTTGGGAAAAATAGGAAAAAAGTGCTGCAGAAGAAAGCGTCTGGTTTTTTCCTTGCAAATGGTATCAACAAAGGGTTTGTGGTGCTAAAATCACCATCTTCCCAGCTTTCAAGAACAGGCAGACCTTTGGCAGAAAACCAAAATTTTCTATACAGTTTTGGCGTTTTACTCTGATATAGCTTATGTTTCCTATTTTTTGTGCTTTCAACCTCCTTCCAGTTAATCGTAGAAATGGGTGGGAAACCAATAATGGATCCCGGAAAGCTATACATGTCTGAAAAGTAGATACAATTCTGAATTCAGCAAGGGGTCATTTGTGTAGATCCTTCAAGGTTTTCCAAAGTGATGAGGTGCAAAATTCATTTTTCATTTGTAGGGGTGCTTCATAATCACAAGTAGTCCGCACCCGCATATTTTCTTTCATTGTATTTACATGAGATAGTAGGAAGTGAACTGTAAAAATGTGAATCGTGGTGTATTAGGAATATTTCAATGTAAACGTGAGGAAATCAACATTGAAACTAGATGTAACTAGTTGAAAACATTAACGTGCAGAATTCGTGTAGACCGCTGACAATTATTCATGTATTTGATGTGCTTATGTAACGTGTTAATTTAGAAGTGCTCAATTAAGAGTGTTCATCTTATATGTAATTTTGTAATGCTTTTGTGCCATTTTCTAATGTTGGCCGAATACTGTAGGCCTGAAATGGATTTTCCCTGGAAGCTCTCGCATTAGATTTAATAGTTGAATATCATGTGTGTGAGAGGTTGGCCTGGTATATGATGTCCACTAATTAAAGTGGGCACCTTGCACCAGTCCAAACAACCCTTGTGGTGATTTAAGAGGTCAAAGATAACCTTAGAAAGCTATCCAAATGATAGCTGGGGAGAGCAGCCTTCAGGCTTAGTCTTGAAGGAATGTTAAGCAACTTGTTTTACCGGAATGCAACCTTATTGTATAGGTTAAATGAAAGGAGAACCACACAGTAGTTATAAAAATATGTATTTATTATTATAACACACTCTAAATACCTCACAGAATCTGCTACACACAGATAAACATAAAGCACACAATACTGTAGCACAGAAACAATCGTAAGTAGCACTAATACACAGTGGGCTCCAGGGGGAGACCAAACCATATACTAAAATAGTGGTATAAGAACCACAACTCGAGTCAAGACAGTGTCTAGAGGTTGTAGAATCGCTGGGACCCCAAGGAACCACCCAAGGTGAGTAAGGAGGGACCCCATGGAGGACGGGTGCAGTGTGAGAACACGACTGCGTGCTACATACAATTCAATGGGAGAGTCGCGGTTGCAGTTTTAAAGTTTAAGGACCCTTCCCAGTGGATTACCAGGAAGCCCTTTGGATCATAGGAGTTTTAAGAGCCACCCCACCCGTGGATACCGTAGTACCAGAGTTACCTATCCCAGGGAAGCCGGGTGCATAGGGCTGAAGTGGTGTCGGAAACCGCCGTCGATCTCAATGGAGGACTTCAAGTAAAGGCCACTGCGGGAAAGAAGAAAAGTGTCAGTTGGAATCCAAAGGTGGATTCGTGGTGAAGAGTACCTGAAAGCAGAGGGGACAGAGTCTGGGTCACTCAGGAGTGACCAGGGGCTCGGAAGACGAATGCCCACCGATGTTGGGTGCTTCAGGTGTGACGATGGAGACCTTGACTCTACAGCTGCGGGGACCAGGAGACGTCGAGGACAACCAAGAGCCAGATACGAGCTGTCCCACGAAGGATGTCGAGTGCTGAGTGGTTGATGTATGGCGGGAGCACCAACAAGGCTTGGCAGCGGCAACCCACGAAGAAGCTCAAGGAAGGTTACGTCTGGCCCAGCAAGGACCAGGGGACTCACCACAGTAAGGGGAGTCAGGGCAGGCCTGGAGCAACCAGGGGAACCCAGGAAAAGCAGTGTTGACCCTCAAGAGGACCCCCAGGCCGGAGGCACAGGAGTCGCGAGAGGACCTCGAGCAGATTTTCAAAGCAACAGCCCACAGAGCACTCAGTGCGAGCAGGCCAAAGTTCTTTAAAGGAAATGTGCCCAGAGGTTGGGGCTATTCGTAGCCCGATGCACTTTTTTGGAAAATACCAACAAGCATATGCATTTGCAAAAGTACGCAGAGCACAGGGGTTCAGGTTATGCGGTCCCCACGAGGGATACTGGCCACAGACTTGGTGAGAGGGCAGCTCAACCTCAAGAAAAGTAGGAGCCCACCTCCTGTGTTGCTGGAGCCTTCGGAGTCCGCAGGAGCTCAGGATCAGCAGACCAGTCAGTTGCATTATGGTGCCTGTGAATGCAGGGGAGTGACTCCTTCACCCCAAGGGAGATAACTTCAGTTGTCCTTGATGCTCCACAGATCCTGCACGGAGCCTGTATGGTGCATAGGCACAGACGATGCTTTGGAGGGAGAGGGAGACGAAGTCGGGCCCAGTCGAAGTCCAACGAAGTCCAGAGTGTCCAGCCGGTCGAAGGTCAGTGGTTTCTTGTTCAGAATCTTGTCCACGTCGAATCTAGGGTCCTACGGCCAGGTAAGCCCTTTTGTACCCACAGGAGAGGGTTGGACAGATTCAGGGGACACTCCCAGGGGAGGGTCAGGGCAGTGGGGAGGATACTCCCATGTCCTTTGTCCAGTTTCGCGCCAGATCAGGAGCCAACGTCTCCCAGGACTGGTTTGAACTGGACTATGCACAGGGACACCAAATGTGCCCCTCATGCAGACTTTCGGTCGCTGGCAAGTGCACCCATCCAAGCCTAATACACTAAATCCTGTCTGGGAGGTGGTCACACCTCCCTGTGACAGGATGCCTATTATTTTGTCTTCCCCTGTTCAAGCTTGGCTCAGCAGCAGGAGGGCAGAAATATGTCTCTGGTCGGCAGCAACCATTTTGGTCTGCCCGGGACTAGAAGGCTGGTACCGGGAACACCAGGGACCTCACAAAGCTTGTTTCTGAGGGGTGGAATCATACCTCCCACACCAGTTACCGGTGTGGGGGTATGATTCCACAATGTTTGACACCAAACACGATAGGGTTACTTTCAGCTGTTTTAGAGTTGGTCATCACGCGGTCGCATAAGGCCACTCTATATGTCGTAAATGGCTGTAGCACTAACAACCCGGGAGAATGGACTCTGTAGGCTGCAGGGGTGTCCTGCTCATGCAGTGGCCCCCCTCACTTAAAACCAAGCACCCTGCCTTAAGGATTGTCAAGGCTTGCTATAGGGGTGACTTATAGGTTTTAAGTGTAGTGACCCTAGATATAGTAAACCTATATCTCAAGTAAGTGGTGCATGCACCAACTTACACAGGCTGCATTGGCAGGCCTGTAGATCCATTTTGCATGGCCTCTCATGGGTGGCATAATACATGCTTCAGCCCAGGGGAGGCCTCTGCGGTACCTATGCCCTGGGTACATGTGTACCATATACTAGGGACTGACAACGGTACCCCAGTATCCAATCTGGAGTGTACCTAAGTATAGGATATACCATTTTAGGGAGAAAGCAGAGATACTGGGGTCCTGATTAGCAGGATCCCAGTCAGACTAGTCAAAAACGGTGTAACATCAAGCAAAAAGTGGGGGTAACCATAAGGAGCAGATCCTACTTTCCTACACAAACCCCCCTCCAAACGTAAGGAGATGAGACTAACCTTGCCCAGTTGAGTCTTCATTTTCTAAGTGTAAGTATCTGGAGAGTCCATCTGCATTGGCATGGTTACTCCCAGGTCTAGGTTCCACTGTATAGTCCATCCCCTGTAGGGAAATGGACCACCTCAAACGTTTGGGGTTTTCACCCTTCATCTGTTTTAGCCATAGGAGGGGCTTATAGTCTGTCTGAACAATGAAGTGAGTGCCAAACAGGTATGGCCTCTGCATCTTCAGGGCCCAGACCACAGCAAAGGCTTCCCTCTCTATAGCTGACCAACGTTTCTCTCTGGGGGTCAACCTTCTTCTGATAAAAGCTACTGGTTGGTCCTGACCCTCTGCATTAAGTTGTGACAACACAGCCCCTACCCCCAACTCAGATGCATCTGTTTGGACAATGAATTTCTTGGAGTAGTCAGGACTTTGCAGAATGGGAGCAGTGCACATGGCCTGCTTGAGATCATCAAATGCCTTCTGACAGCTAACTGTCCACTGAACCTTCTTGGGCATTCTTTTTGATGTGAGATCATTTAAGGGAGTCACTATAGACCCATATCCATTAACAAATCTCCTGTAATACCCAGTCAGGCCCAAGAAAGCTCTGATCTGAGTCTGGGTAGTTGGAGCAACCCTGTCCATTATGGTCTGGATTTTGCTCTGTAATGGTTGAACCTGGCCTCCACCCACAAGGTGGCCCAGGTACACAACCTTGCTCTGCCCTATCTGGCACTTAGTAGCCTTGATAGTGAGGCCTGCCTTTTGCAGAGCCTCCAAAACATTCTTTAAGTGGACCAGGTGATCCTCCCAGGTGGAGCTAAATACAGCTATATCATCTAGATATGCTGCACTATAGGCTTCCAGGCCTGTGAGGACTTTGTTCGCCAACCTTTAGAATGTGGCAGATGCATTCTTCAAACCAAAGGGCATTGCAATAAATTGATAATGCCCACTAGGGGTTGAAAATGCTGTTTTTGGTTTGGCATCCTCAGCTCGTCTGATCTGCCAATATCTAGCAGTTAGGTCAAATGTACTTAGATATTTGGCTGAGGCCAAAGTATCAATAAGCTCATCTGCCCTAGGAATAGGATGAGCATCAGTCCTAGTGACTGCATTGAGTCCCCTGTAATCCACACAAAACCTCATCTCTCTCTTACCACCCTGGGTGTGAGGTTTAGGTACTAGGACTACTGGGCTAGCCCAGGGGCTATCTGAGGGCTCAATCACTCCCACTTCCAGCATCTTTTGGACCTCTGTCCTGATGCAATCTCTGACATGGTCAGGCTGCCTGTAGATTTTATTCTTCACAGGTAGACTCTCACCTGTGTCCACTTCATGGGTACACCAGGTGATTTGACTGGGTGTCAGGGAAAACAAATGCCTGTATTGATTGAGGACCTTCCTACAATCAATCTGCTGTTGACCAGTGAGGCTGTCTGCCAAGACTACACCATCAACTGACCCATCATCAGGGTTCTGTGAGAGGAGGTCAGGGAGTGGGTCACTCTCTTCCTCCTGCCCCTCATCAGTTGCCATGAGCAAGCCCATGTCAGCCCTGTCAATGTATGGCTTGAGCCTGTTCACATGGAGCACCCTGTGGGGGCTCCTGGGAGTACCAAGGTCCACCAAGTAGGTGACCTTTCCCTTCTGCTCAAGTATGGTATGGGGTCCACTCCATTTATCTTGGAGAGCTGTTGGGGCCACAGGCTCCAACACCCACACCTTCTGCCCTGGCTGATAAACAGTCAGCACAGCCTTTTGGTCATGCCAAGCTTTTTGCAATTCTTGACTTGCCTCAAGGTTTTTACTTGCCTTCCTGGAGCGGAGACCAAGTACATAGTCCACTATGTCTTGCTTGGGAGGTTTGAGAGGTAACTCCCATCCCTCCTTCACCAAACACAAGGGACCTCTAACTGGATGCCCAAACAAAAGTTCAAATGGGCTGTAGCCAACCCCCTTTTGTGGGACCTCTCTGTAGGTCAAAGAGAAGGCAGGGCAACAGGACATCCCATTTTCGCCTAAGCTTTTCTGGGAGGCCCATGATCATGCCCTTTAGGGTTTTGTTGAACCTTTCAACTAACCCATTGGATTGTGGGTGATAGGGTGTGGTGAACTTGTAGTTCACTCCACACACCTTCCACATTGCAGTGATATAACTGGACATGAAGGGGCAGATTTACAAGCCCCTTGCGTCATTTTTGCGCCGCCGTTGCGTCACTTTTTGTGACACAGCAGCAGCGTAAAAATGCAGCCCATTTACAACGTGACGGATCTAGGGAGATGCGTCACGTTGTAAAGCCCTGCGTCACATTATACCTGCGTCAGGTATAATGTATGCAGGGTGGGCGTTCCAATGCAAAAAAGCCTCGTAGAAGTGACGCAGTGAAATCTACAAGATTTCACTGCGCCACTTCTAGGATGCCACTGCATCACATTCTTACGCCTGCTTGAAGCAGGCGTAAGGAGTGACGCAGCACAATGAGGATAGGCCTCCCCCTGCATTGCTGGAGTTGCGTCGTGCTTGCGACACGACTCCAGCAATGCGTGACTTTGGCGTCAACAGATGCGTCAGAATTTCTGACGCATCTGTCAATCCTTGCGCCATGGTGCGCCGTATTGTAAATACGGTGCATCCATAGTGGCGCAAGGGTTTCTTGGGGTGGCGCAGGGAAAGTGACGCATCTTTACAGATGCGTCACTTTCTTGTAAATCTGCCCCGCAGCTTGTACCTCTGTCAGTTAAGACCTCCTTAGGGAAACCCACTCTGGAAATAATTCCCAGGAGGGCCCTGGCCACCACAGGAGCTGTGGTGCGTCTAAGGGGTATAGCCTCTGGATACCTAGTGGCATGGTCCACCACCACTAGAATATAGCTGTGCCCAGATGCAGTTGGAGGGTTCATGGGACCAATTATGTCAATCCCAACCCTCTCAAAGGGAACCCCTACCACAGGTAGTGGTATGAGGGGGGCCTTTGTGGTACCTCCTGCCTTACCACTGGCTTGGCAGGTGGTACAGGAGCGACAAAACTCCTTTGTGTTTTCTGACATGTGAGGCCAGTGAAAGTGAGGGACAAGTCTGTCCCAGGTCTTACTTTGGCCTAGGTGTCCTGCGAAGAGGATGTCATGTGCAAGGGTGAGTAGGAAGCCCCTAAACTTCAGAGGTATGACCAACCTCATGGTGGCACCAGGCTTGGGGTCTCTACCCTCTGAGTATAGAAGTCCCTCATCCCAATAGATCTTGTGAGACCCACTGACACTCCCAGCAGCCTCAGTAGCAGCCTGCTCTCTGAGGGGTTCAAGAGAGGGGCAGGTTTGCTGCTCCAAACTCAAGTCTGCCCTGGAAGGACCCCTGTCCCCAAGAACTCGACCTGATCAGGTTCTAGTTAATCTGAGACGGTTCCTTCACAGGGACTGAGATCATCTCCCTCAAGAGATTGATCCTCACACTGAGTCTGGGAGGAAGACACAGCCTTACCCCTCCTGCTCCTTCTCTTGGAAGGCCCTTGGTCCATTGTTCCAGGATCCAAGGCCTGTTCAGTGTTAGCCAGCTTGGCCTGTGACCTGGTCACAGCAAACACATCTGCAGTGATGCCCAGCATTGCTGTATGAGTCCTAAATTCTACATCAGCCCAGGCTGATGCCTCCAAATCATCGCCCAACAAACAATCTACTGGTAGGTCTGAGCTAACCACAACCTTCTTAGGGCCAGTTACCCCTCTGCAACTGAAATTAACGACTGCCAAGGAATGGTCAGTCCTGACATTGTTTGCATTAGTCACTTAGTACATTTCACCAAGTATGATTTGTCTAGGAGACACAAGTTTCTCTGTCACCATTGTGACACTGGCCCCTGTGTCCCTGTATGCCATTGCCTCTACTCCATTTTTTAAAGGCTGTTGTCTGTACTTGCCCAAGTTACTGGGACTAACAAGTAGGGTGGCAGTATCTATGCCACCATCACAAACTAACACAGCCTGAGCTGGAGTCCTGACTAGGCCAGAACCCATCTCAGCACCCAAGGTTAACCCTACTAATTTGTTCCCTGTACCACCACTTGTAGCTGTACTAGGGGGAGCAGTTGCCTTAGGGGCAGTGGTGGTTGGAGTAGCATCCTTGGCCTTTGGACAACTTACATCTTTTGTCCAAAGGGTCTTTTGCTTACATAAGTCACAACAAGGTTTCTTTTTTCCTTTACCTTTGTTGGGTTGTGACTTCCCCCCTAGATGCAGGTTTTTGGGGCCCTGATGAAGACTTTTGATCTTTACCCCTGTCCCCACCCTTATCTGGAGTTTTAGAATCTGTTTTCTTTTGGTCACCACCATTGTTCTGGTTTTTCTGCTTCACCCTAGTTCTGACCCACTTATCTGCCTTCTTCCCCAAATCCTGGGGAGAAGTCAGATCAGAGTCAACCAGGTATTGATGCAACAACTGATTTTGGCAATTATTAAGGATCTGCTCCCTCATAATCAAATTGTACAATCCTTTGAAATCATTCACTTTGCTGCCAAGCAACTAGCCTTCCAGAGCCTTAACTTAATGGCACTATCCAAAAAGTCTACCCAGTCCTGATTCTGTGTCTTCTGGGTGTCTCTGAACTTAATCCTGTACTGTTCAGTGGTTAAGGCAAACCCATCAATGAGAGCACTCTTCAGGACTGAATAATTGTCAGCATCCTCTTCTCTAACAGTGAGGAGCTTATCTCTACCTTTGTCAGCAAAGGAGAGCCACAAGATAGCTGCCCACTGCTCTTGAGGGACCCTCTGCACTTTACAGGCCCTCTCCAAAGCAGTTATCCATTTATGGATGTCATCCCCAACATGGTAGGGAGGGACAATCTTGCTCAGGTTCCTATTGTCAAAAGAATGTTCCTTAACTCTAGGGACACTGTTGCTGCCACTATGGGACTCTAGTCCGAATCTTTTTCTAGCTCTCTGGACCTCTAGGGACTCTTTGCCCAGGGCCAATTGCTGTTGCCTGAGCCTTAGCTTAGCTTTCTCTAGTTCCAGAAATTGGTACTCCCTGTCATAAGAGTGGTCCCTCTTGCTAGATACAGAGGTCCCTACAGACTGTCCTGAGTGATTAGACTCTGCAGAGGGAGATCTAGATCTCCTTGGTAAACTCTTCACTCTTCCAGGAGGGGTGAAGAGGGGGCCTTCTTGGCCTTCTCCATCATCTCCCTGAAGATCTGAGTTGTCCAGGTGGGAACCACCTTGTTCCTCCTGGCCAGGGTTTGAGTCTAGGTCATAAAAGGTGTCACCTCTGTCACCTCCTGACCTGTCCTCATATCCTGTCCCACCCACTCTCTCCTGTTCATCTGACCCAGGGGTCTTCCTAAGGTCATCAAGAAGTAACGTCTCTATTAGACGTTGAGTGTTGGCACTTCTCCCTGTCTTCAGCTTTCTAGAGGCACACAGGGCTTTCAATTCTTGGAATGAAAGCTCACTGTATCTAGAGGGCAGACAGCCACTGGCATACAAGGAGTACAATGACAGAAAATATAAGTTGGCGCTGAATTTGCGCTATTTTGCAGTGCGACTGGAAGTGGGGCGTTATGTCGCCCCACACTATGTTGTTGTTTAGTAACAGACACATGAAAATAAGCATTGTACCGTTAAGATTGATTATGCAAGATGCATTTTAATAATAATTGATTGAATATGTAAAATGTATAATAATGAATAACAAGATAATGATAAATGTTTTATTGTTTTTTATAGTTACCCCTGAAGAAGGGCTTTGGTAGCCTGAAATGCATTGGGTTTTTAATAAACACTGCCTTGGACGAATTTGCATCAGTTCATGCTTTTGTAAGAGGCCCGGAGGGCACAACTTAAACATGGGAAACTTTGGAAATGGCAGATCATTCCTGCGTGTGGATTGAATGGGAGTAAAAAAGTGGAAAAAAGAAAAATACGGAGTACATGGAATACAAGGAGTACAATGGGAGGAAAATATAAGTTGGCGCTGAATTTGCGCTATTTAGCAGTGCGACTGGAAGTGGGGCGTTATGTCGCCCCACACTATGTTGTTATCTCCTTTAGAAGACATACTAAGTGCGGTGAGGTGTTGCACCTACCTAACCTAGTGGGAACTAAACTCTCTGAGGTTGGAAAAAGGGTGTGCTAAACCCTTGACTTACCCAGCCCTAAGTTCAGTAGAACTTACTTATTCTAAGCTAGTATTATATGTACCTAGAGGCACAAGCATCATTGGAAATTGCACTCGCAAAGGGGCAGATTCGCAGAATCTGCCCCTTTGCAACCACAATTTTTGCATTTGGGATATATCATCCCAAATGCAAAAATCGCAATTTGCAATTGCATTTAAGGAATCGCAAATTGCGATGCCTCAAATGCAATGCAAGATTGCATTCAAAATAGCGATTTCGCTAATATGGACCGCTAAATACAGATCATTTCAACCTGATGGTATTTAGCGCAAACTTTGAAAAATGCACTAAAGTGCATTTTTCAAAGTTTCATGTTACACACACACATGCCCTTGGGGCATGTGTGTGCTCAGCATGGGTGCACATCACAATTTCAGGGGTGCAACAGGGTGTCCTTTTGACACCCTTGTACCCTTGAAATTGCATGCGCAATTTGCGAGTACCTGTTGGTACTCGCAAATTGCGCATGCAATTTCCCATTCATTCCTATGGGCCTGTAGGCCCACAGGAATGAATGGGAAGCCATTCCTTAATTGCGACTCGCAATTTGCGAGTCGCAATTAAGGGATGTTTAGGAATTGCTATTTTAATAGCGATTCCTACATGCATAGGCTTTTGTGATTCCTTAATTGCGATTCCTTATTAATCACAATTAAGGAATCGCAAAAGACTACATTGATGCATGTGCCCCCTAGAACTTAGTGGTTTTCAGTTAATCAATACAATGCAAGCTTGAATCCCAACCGCTGCACACCAATGTGAGAAGTTGGCCTGGTATATGATGTCCACTAATTAAAGTGGGCACCTTGCGGCAGTCCAAACAACCCTTATGGTGATTTAAGAGGTCAAAGATAACCTTAGAAAGCTATCCAAGTGGTAGCTGGGGAGAGCAGCCTTCAGGCTTAGTCTTGAAGGAATGTTAAGCAGCTTGTTTTACCAGAATGCAACCTTATTGTATCGGTTAAATGAAAGGAGAACCACACAGTAGTTATAAAAATATGTATTTATTATTATAACACACTCTAAATACCTCACAGTATCTGCTACATGCAGATAAACACAATGCACACAATATTGTAGCACAGAAAGAATCGTGAGTAGCACTGATACACAGTGGACTCCAGGGGGAGACCAAACCATATACTAAAATAGTGGTATAAGAACCACGACTCGAGTAAAGACAGTGACTAGAGGTTGTAGAATCGCTGGGACCCCAAGGAACCACCCAAGGTGAGTAAAGAGGGACCCCACGGACGGTGGGTGCAGTGTGAGAATACGACTGCGTGCTACATACAATTCAATGGGAGAGTCGCAGTTGCAGTTTTAAAGTTTAAGGACCCTTCCCAGTGGATTACGAGGAAGCCCTTTGGATCATAGGAGGTTGAAGAGCCACCTCACCCGTGGATACCATAGTACCAGAGTTACCTATCCCAGGGAAGATGGGTGCATAGGGCTGAAGTGGTGTTGGAAACCTCTGTCGATCTCAATGGAGGACTTCAAGGAAAGGTCACTGCGGGAAAGAAGAAAAGTGTCCGTTGGAATCCAAAGGTGGATTCATGGTGAAGAGTACCTGAAAGCAGAGGGGACAGAGTCTGGGTCACTAAGGAGTGACCAGGGGCTCGGTAGATGAATGCCCACCGATGTTGGGTGCTTCAGGTGTGACGATGGAGACCTTGACTCTACAGCTGCTGGGACCAGGAGATGTTGAGGATGACCAGGAGCTGCATACGAGCTGTCCCACAAAGGATGTCGAGTGTTGAGGGGTTGGTGTCTGGCGGGAGCACCAACAAGCCTTGGCAGCAGCAACCCACAAAGAAGGTCAAGGAAGGTTACGGTCTGGCCCAGCAAGGACCAGGGGACTCACCACAGCAAGGGGAGTCAGGGCAGGCCTGGAGCAACCAGGGGAGCCCAGGAAAAGCAGTGTTGACCCTCAAGAGGACCCCCAGGCCGGAGGCACAGGAGTCGCGAGGGGACCTGGACCAGATTTACAAAGCAACAGCCCACGGAGCACTCAGTGTAAGGAGGCCAAAGTTCTTTGGTGGAAATGTGCCCAGAGGTTTGGGCTATTTGTAGCCCAATGCACTTGTTTGAGAAACACCCACAAGCATATGCACTTGCAAAAGTAAGCGTTGCACAGGGGTTCAGGTTATGCGGTCCCCATGAGGGATACTGGCCTTAGACTTGGTGAGAGGACAGCTTAACCTCAAGGAACATAGGAACCCACCTCCTGTGTTGCTGGAGACTTCGGAGTCTGCAGGAGCTCAGGATCAGCAGTCCGGTCAGTTGCATTACGGTGCCTGCGAATGCAGGGGAGTGACTCCTTCACCCCAAGGGAGATAACTTCAGTTGTCCTTGATGCTCCACAGGTCCTGCACAGAGCCTGTATGGTGCACAGGCACAGATGATGCTTTGGACGGAGAGGGAGACGAAGTCGGGCCCAGTCGAACTCCAGCGAAGTCCAGAGTGTCCAGACGGTCAAAGGTCAGTGGTTTCTTGTTCCGAATCTTGTCCATGTCGAATTTAGGGTCCTACAGCCAGGTAAGCCCTTTTGTACCCATGGGAGAGGGTTGGACAGATTCAGGGGACCCTCCCAGGGGAGGGTCAGGATTGTGGAGAGGATACTCTGTGTCCTTTGTTCAGTATCGCGCCAGAGCAAGAGCCAACGGCTCCTAGGACTGGTTTGAACTGGACTATGCACAGGGACACCAAATGTGCCCCTCATGCAGACTTTCGGTCGCTGGCAAGCGCACCTATCCAGGCCTAATACACTAAATCCTGTCTGGGAGGTGGTCACACCTCCCTGTGACAGGATGCCTATTGTTCTGTCTTCCCCTGCTCGAGCTTGACTCAGCAGCAGGAGGGCAGAAATGTGTCTCTGGTCAGCAGCAACCATTTTGGGCTGCCCGGGACTAGAAGGCTGGTACCGGGAACACCAGGGACCTCACAAAGCTCGTTTCTGAGGTGTGGAATCATACCTCCCACACCGGTTACCAGTGTGGAGGTATGATTCCACAATGTTTGACACCAAACACTATAGAGTTACTTTCAGCCGTTTTAGAGTTGGTCATCATGCGGTCACATAATGCCACTCTATATGTCGTAAATGGCTGTAGCACTAACAACCCGGGAGAATGGACTCCGTAGGCTGCAGGGGTGTCCTGCTCATGCAGTGGCACCCTCTCACTTAGAACCAAGCACTCTGCCTTCAGGATTGTCAAGGCTTGCTATAGGGGTGACTTATAGGTTTTAAGTGTAGTGACCCTTAGATATAGTAAACCTATATCTCAAGTAAGTGGTGCATGCACCAACTTACACAGGCTGTATTGGCAGGCCTGTAGATCCATTTTGCATGGCCTCTCATGGGTGTCATAATACATGCTTCAGCCCAGGGGAGGCCTCTGGGGTACCTATGCCCTGGGTACATGTGTACCATATACTAGGGGCTCACACGGGTACTCCAGTATCCAATCTGGAGTGTACCTAAGTACAGGATATAACATTTCAGGGAGAAAGCAGAGATACTGGGGTCCTAATTAGGAGGATCCCAGTCAGACTAGTCAAAAACAGTGTAACATCAAGCAAAAAGTGGGGGTAACCATAAGAAACAGATCCTACTTTCCTAGAATGTGCATGTTGGATTTGTTCTTTCTCATGTATCTTTTGAAAGTGGAAGAATCATCCTTGTTAGTTAGAATAATGTCTTTGTTTTAGGAGTTAGGCATGGAGAGAAGGGGATACATTGAGCGTTGATACTGATAGTGGAGAACTGTTGTACTTTCTCATCGGAGGGAGTCTGGGAATCAAGGTCATCTCACCAACGTTAACTGAAGCATGGTGTGTAAGACTTGAAACTTTTCCAAAATGATGTAACTTGGTCAACCTATGCAATTGCAATTGTCTGCTGGTGTCTGTACTCTTCTAGTTTGTACCTTTTCATTTTCATGCAAAATCGAAAAATAAAGAATTAAAAAAAAAAAAAAGGTCATCTCACCAAGCTCGGGAGCATTGCTGCCTACTGGAAAATTACCTATGAGGAGGTGGCCTGACCGGATGGCGTGATCCACAAAGGAGCCTGGGATACTACCTGTACTATTGATGTATCGTAACTAGGGAAAGTGTTCAGGGATTTCTGCCTTGCCTTGAGAGAGAGAGCACCTTAGAACAAGCTCTGTCTTAGTAGCTTTATGTTGCTTGACCCAACTAATGTGGGAAGACTTCTTAGGGAGGCTTCACACGCTGACACCTTAACTGATCTTGCCTGGGGAAATGCTATGTAGGGATGTCAAATTAGTGTAGTGTAGGGACAGATTAATGCTTTATACCCACAAACTTTCATTGAAGGGGAACCTGGACGTCTGTTCGGTAATCTTTTGTATCCTGATTCTCGCATTAATCATCTTATGCATGTTGCACTGCCTGAACTTCATCCGTAGATTTGGCTTTGTATTAGTTCCAATGTATTTCTACACCCTCATCTTGAGGTGCCTGTACGTCCAATTATTCTTGGCTTTGTAATAAATCAACTAATCTTATTTGGTAGTCTGTGATCCTTAAAAGTCTTAGCGAATTGGAACTGAAATGATTGGTCTGCTAATGATTTCTGTCCCCCCACACTTTCATGCTGAGAAAAAATACTATCGACTCAAAGTTCTAGAGCAAATATAGAACTAGGAACTCGGCTCCTTCAAAAGTAACAGTTGAAATAAAAAAAGATTGAAATTGAGTTGACAAAAACTGCCATTTGTGCCTACATTTTCACTTGTAACTTCTTCTAACTATGGTAGATTTTTTAACCGTTCCGTCCGCAGGACCCTTCTGATAGTGGGGATATATAAGGCTTGTAGGTTCACCAAGAACCCGAGGTACCCAGAGCATAGAACTAAGTTGCACCTTGCAACTGTTTTTCATTGTGCACAATTAATTTGTTAAAATACAAAGAGTGAAAAATAGATATCAAGGAAAGCTGTGTATTTCTGAATTGGGAACCATATATGGTGTTTAGAAGCAGTAGTTACTTGTGCATCTCTGAATTTGTGGGTACCCATATTAGCATGTGAATTAGAGGGTATTTATCAAAATGACTTATTTTTTACACACTGTCTTACATTTGGAGGGCAGAAATGCATAGAAATACAAATGGTGATAACACTTGTTCTACTATTCTCTGTTCCCCTAAGTCTCCAGATAAAAATAGTACCTCACTTGGGTGGAAATGCCTAGTGCCCATGACAGGAAACGGCCCAAAACGCAACACATTTTTCCCATGAAACTGACCCTTTTTTTTTTTTGCAAAGTACTCATCTGTGGGTTTTGAGCCCTAACTCAGCCGGCACCTGGGGAAACCTAGCAAACCTGTACATTTTTGAAAACTAGACACCCAGGGAAATCCGGGATGGGGTGACTTGTGTGGTTTTCATTACATTTCTGTGATGGAAAGTTCTGGAATCTGTGGGGGCCCACAAACTTCCACCCACCCAGTATTCCTCCAGGTCTCCTGTTAAAAATGGTGCCTTATTTGTGTGGAGGTCTAGTGTCGCAATAGGAAATGGCCCAAAACATATTGTGGAAGCATCAACATTATCTATCACAAAACGACCTGGTTTTGCAAGGGAGTCACCTGCGTTTTTGCTCCCGGGCTTGACGGCCATCTAGAGAAACCTATCAAATCCAGATATTTCTGAAAACTAGCCACCTGGGGGAGTCCAGGGAGGTGTGGCTTGTGTGGATCCCCCAATGTTTTCTTACCCAGATACCCTTCAAATCTCAAATTTAGCTAAACAAATTGCATTTTCCTCACAATTCTGTGTGGGAAAGTTGTGGGATCACCGGGCCAACACAAATTTTCTACCACCCAGCATTACTGCAGGTTTCCCGATAAAAATGCTACCTCACTTGTGTGGGTGGGCCAAGTACCAGTGACAGGGAAGGGCCCAAAACCTATTGTGGAGACATCAAAATTATCTATCATAAAACAACATGTTTTTGCAAGGGGTGCATCTGCGTTTTTCGTCCCAGGCTAGGCAGCCATCTAAGGAAACTGTAGTGATGAGGTCCGTAGCCAAGATGTCGTTTTATGTAGATTTATTAAGTTCAGTTACAAGTAGATGAGTTGTAGAGATGCAGCCCCACCAGGAGCAGTCTGCCTGCTGCTCAGCCCATACTCCAACTGGCACACTCAAGCATCCAGGCACCCAAAACATTCCATTCAAGACTCTCACACCAACATTCCATGCATCACATTCACACTGAAGCAGCTAGGGAGTAAGTAACCAGATACATACAACACAGGTTACTACATACCTTCCCTTCTTCTACAAAACAAAAATTGCAGCCACCAAGAAGAGGAAGGTTCAAACAAGGGAAACCCCAAGAAATAGAAAAATGGAAAAGTAGAGAAAAAACGAGAAGAAAGTGAACCCAAAGCTTGAAAGGATCATAGCAAAGAAACCAAAGAAAATCAGGCGTGAGCAAAGAAGAAAATACAACGGAGGTATGCAAGAGAAAGTACAAGAGAAAATGAAATAAAAGATTAAGACCAAAGTACAAGATAAAGGAAAGAGAATTCAGAGAAAATATACAAGAGATGTACAAGATGTACATGTGAAGAAAAATAAACAATGTAGAGGAGATGCAAAGATAAATATACATAAAATATATATTACCCACCCATCATCCTCCTATAATTTTCAAAAGAAAACATTAGAAATGGGTGACGGACACCCGAACTGACTTTCCCAAAATAGCGTCGCCAAAAATCTGTAGTGATGAGGTCCGTAGCCAAGATGTCGTTTTATGTAGATTTATTAAGTTCAGTTACAAGTAGATGAGTTGTAGAGATGCAGCCCCACCAGGAGCAGTCTGCCTGCTGCTCAGCCCATACTCCAACTGGCACACTCAAGCATCCAGGCACCCAAAACATTCCATTCAAGACTCTCACACCAACATTCCATGCATCACATTCACACTGGCTGAGCAGCTAGGGAGTAAGTAACCAGATACATACAACACAGGTTACTACAGAAACCTACCAAACCCAGACATTTCTGAAAACTAGATACCCGGAGGAGTTCAGGGAGGTGTGGCTTGCGTGGATCCCCCAACGTTTTGTGAGGAAAATGTGATTTGTTTAGTTAAATTTGTGGTTTGCAGGGGATTCAGGGTAGGAGAACTTTGGGGGATCAACACAAGCCACGCATTTGTGGACATCCCCGGGTGTCTAGTTTTTAGAAATGTCTGGGTTTGGTAGGTTTTTATAGATGGCCGCCGAGTCCAGGACCAAAAATGCAGGAGCCCCCCCTTGCAAAACCAGCTCGTTTTGTGATAATTTTGATGTCTCCTCAATACATTTTGGGCCCTTCCCTGTCGCGGGTACCTGGCCGACCCACACAAGTGAGGTAGCATTTTTATCGGGAGACATGGGGGAATTCTGTATGGCAGGAAATTTATGTTGACCCAGTGTTCCTACAACCTTCCCACACAGAAATGTGAGGAAAATGTGATTTTATTAGCTAAATTTAAAGTTTGCAGGGGATCTGGGCAGGAAAACTTTGGTGGATCCACACAAGCCACACCTCCCTGGACTCCCCCAGGTGTCTACTTTTCAGAAATGTCTGGGTTTGGTTGGTTTCCCTAGATGGCCGCCAAGCCCGGTACCAAATACACAAGTGCCCTCCCTTGCAAAACAGGTTGTTTTGTGATAGATAGGGGTCACCTGCGTTTTTGGTCATGGGTCCTTACATGCCCATAAACATATCTCTGGTGCCTAGTGGGCTTTCTGCCACCGGGGGGCATATTGGGGGCTACTGCCCCCATATGCCCCTGGGGGGGTAGAAAGGCTGTCCATTTGTTTTTGAGTGGGGTGGGGGCATTAGCGTGCCCATTCTGGGCGGCCCCCACCCCTACTCTTGCTAAGAAAATAATCCCTGGTGCTTGGTGGGCTTTCTGCCCCCCCAGTGGGGAAGATCTGGGGCTATTGCCCCATCTGACTCCCAGGGGGGGGGCAGAAAGACTGTGGCTATTTTTGGGGGGTTGAGACATTGGCATGCCCATTCTGGGCAGCCCCCACTCCTAAATTTACATAAACATGTAATCCCTGGGGGGGCATGGCTAGCAGCCACCCAAGATGGCTGTACTCTAAGCAAGCTCCTGTAACCACCCGCTGAATCCCCCAATCATCCGGTACACTGATCCATTTGCCAAGATACACCACGCGTCCGGAGGGTCCCGATACACAAGGGAAAGGCTGGTAGGTGCTGGAACTGCCCACAGTGAGTCAGCCCGAAGATATGGACGGTAGCCATCGGGACAGCACCGAGGAGTCCCGAGGGAGGAGGCCGGAGGCCCCTGTAAATCGAGCAGCCGAAAGAGATTAAGACCACGAACACCAGGGGACCGCGCTGCCGTGGAGCCAGCTCGGGCCCAGGCAACAGCGGGAAGTGAGCTCCAGCGATCGATCCAAGCCGGGTGTGGTGGACGCGCCGATGCGTGCCTGCCCGGCTCTGAGGTGTGGCTGAAGCAACCGATACACAGTGGTGGGGCAGGTAGCCCCGAGGTGTAGAGGGCTGCCACTCGGGTACGCGGATCGGCCCACTGATCTCCGGCACAAAGGGCTTGTGTAGAAACAACGGCAGAGGCCAGGCAAATAAGATGAAGTCGCACCTGACCTGCAGTAACGTGCTGTGTGGGGACGGGCCGATCTGGGGCCTGGGTGGCGGCGTGATCACCACAACATCAACGATGGCAGCACACTAATCGAGGAGATCAACGGGCATATTGGAGGGAGCCAAAGCTGATACGGCCCAGCAGTGAGTTGAACTGAAGGGGGGGGGATAAATACTGTCCCCCTCGGGATCCCAGGGAAGTGGATATTGTTGAGGTATGACATGGTGCATTATGCAGTGCAGTAAATCAAGGCGCTAGATGGTTGAAAGGAGGAATTAAACACTCACCAGGTACAGGATAAACAGAGCGCCGATAGCGCATATCTTCAGTGGCTTCAACCCAATCTGGTAACGGTGCAGTGCGCCAGACAGTGGATCAATACACCCTACGTCAAGATGTTGAATCCAAAAGGGACTAAGATGACACATCAGCTTGACAAATATACTCACCCTAAAATTGACAATGCGACGGATGGAGGAGATGTCCAAAGCCATAAACAGGTAACCAAGGAAGTAGCACCTACTCTGCAGGACATAATAACAGCAATTCAAGGAGTATGAACTGCGCTCGAAAGCAAGATCAACGCGGTCACCTCGGAGGTCACGCTAATGCACGCAGACCGTCGCAACTTGGGAGACCGTGTGAAAGCTACAGAGGATTTGGTTACCACCCTTCAATCTACTACTAAATCAATCGAAGCCTATGTGAAAAAGCTCCAAATAACAACGGCGGACCTGGAGGTGAAATTGGCGGACTATGAAGGGCGCTCAAGTAGAAATAACGTTTGTGTTTTGGGGGTTCAAGAATGAGCCGAGGGCCCAGCCACAGACTTATTTGTTGAAGATCTCATAAAAAACCACCTGCAGCCCAAGGCCCTCTCTCACTACTTCTCTGTGGAGCGGGCCGATCGTGTACCGGGAGGCCAACCGCGACTAGGTGTGCCCCCACGCACTATCCTGGTGAGGATTTTCAATTTCAGAGATAGAGATATAATCCTACAAACTGCACGCTCGGCTCCCCCCTTAAAGTACGATAACTCTACTATAACCTTCTTCCCAGACTTTACAGCAAAGGTCCAGAAGAAGAGACACTCCTTTTTGGAGGTCAAGCGGGCACTCCGCGACAAAGACATGAAATATGCAATGTTATTTCCGGCCAGGCTTCGAGTGGTGGCAGAGGGAAAGTCCTGGTTCTTTGAGTCCCCAGAAGATGCCTGGGAGTGGCTGGAGGGGTGGAGGACACCTGGAAACAAACAAACCAACCTCTAGAGGCAAAAATATGGGAAGGATTGGCAACTTCCAGGACGGCGACAAAGATATGATCCGGAACAGGAAGACGAAAGGACTAACACTGGCTGGTCAGTGTGATATTCCTGGAGACTTTGGGAGAAGTAAGATGTATCAAGGGTTTGCTACTAGCCTCCCTGGGAACATACATTTCATCAGTCTTATAGAGGCAGGGATTCACAGTAAGACAGTAACTTGGCTCGATTGATCCGAAAACTCTTGATTCTTGCTTTTGTGACGTTTGTTGGATTCAACTATGAATCGGATGGGCTGAAAGTAATCTGTATACAATGGCACAAGTTTGTCTATGCTAAGGGGACTGTACGGGTTGGGGTGGGTGGCCAGCTGGGATACGTCCCCCAATGTTGAGATATGAGGGTAAGGGTACACAGGCACTCTGCAAAGTTGGGGGGGTGGGCAGTTCTAAGTCCACTGTGCATGGAAGCGGGGAGGGGTGGGGTGGTTTCAGTAGTTTGTTTTATAATGTTTATTGGCACGTAAATTGGATAACAGAAACAGTACGGCACAACGCATGTCTTGGGGGGGAAAATGGTTGTAGGACAAATGTCCTTCGAAAGGTTTTGTGGATCCCTGCCGGGTTGCCCCCGTCCAATTGCCCCTTCCTCAGTAGGAGTTGTCCAACCACTATATATGCATGGTAATATGAGAGGGGCTCCCCCACACTGTAATTTTAAGATCCTCTCCTGAAATGTCAATGGGCTCGGGACAAAATCAAAAGATGACTGGTACTGCAATATCTGAAGAGGCAAGCACCGGATATTGCCTTGTAGCAAGAAACCCACATACAAGGGACCTCCTACTGTGTGCTCAATAGGTGGGGTTATAAACTTGTGGCCCACGCAGGCTATACCAGAGGTTCGAGAGGGGTTGGGATCCTATTGCGTAAATGTTTTCCTTTCAAAATACAAACAGTAACACACGATTTACTGGGGCATTTTGTCACTCTGTCAGGGCACTGGGAGGGCAGGCCATTAAACATTGTGTCCCTCTATATCCCTCCAAGATTACATGCCCCACCCTCGCTGATTTAGGGTCACATATAATTAATCTGCCCCAGGGAGAACTAATCATAGGGGGTGACTGTAATGCGGCCCTCAGTGGAGAGTGGGATCGTTGGCCAGTCAGATAACGAGAGGTGCCAGGGAAAGCCCTAGAAGAATTTTTATCGACCCTGGGATTGGTTGATGTTTGGCGAATGCACAATCCGCCAGTATACTTTTCATTCTGGGGTTCACCGGAGCTTGTCTCGCATCGACTATATGTTTGGGTTGGCAGACCAGCTCTCGATGTTTGGAGAGTTGACCCACCTCCCAAGGGATATCTTGGACCACTCCCCACTCAGCACGTTCTATGGCTGTACACCCACCACTAAATGACAGGGAATGTCAATTAACCCCTGGCACTTAAAAATACCATCCATCAAGGAGAGCTTAACAGCAGCGACAACAAATTATTTTATTAAAAATAAGGGGTCAGTAAAATCAGCCCAAACCATGTGGGGGCTTACAAGGCAGTTATCAGGGGGCAGGGGATCTCTTCAATCCCTGGGTATAAAAAAGAGAGACAGAAACAGTTGATGACAATAGAAGATGAAATTCAAAAATTAGAATTAGAGCTAATACTGACATATTCACCAGAAAAGAAACACAGATTGCAGTTAAAACAGAAAGAATATAAGGACATGGCCGAAGAGGCAGCTAGAGCACAACACAGGCCGACCCTGCATCGAGTATATGAGGTGGCAGATAGGGCGGGCAAGCTGTTGGCGTGGCTAGAGAAATGGGAAGGCGTGGCCAGATGGGTGTTTGAAATCGCCTAGGATAAAGGAACTCCACTTAGAGGTCATCAAGAAATAGCGGAGGCCTTTGCAACATACTATAGGCAATTATACATGCTATCAAACTTGAGCACCCAGACGGAAGCCTGTGAGCTTCTGGCTACTCTTAATCTGCCCTCCCTCGGGGAGGCAGACAGGGAGACTCTGGAGTCAGATCTGACCGAAAACGAAGTGATACAAGCAATCACAGCACTGAAGACCGGTAAAACAATGGGCCCAAACGGCCTACCAATAGAGTTATACAAAATGACCACGTCCAAAATTGCCCCGCACCTACTGCAAATGTATCAAGGATGCGTCAAGCTAGGGACACTACCCGAAAACCAAAGGTTGGCCAATGTCGTAGTAATACACAAAAGTGGCAAGCCACCTGACGACAGCGCGTCATATAGACCCAGATCTCTGTTGAATGCAGAAGTCAAGATTCTTGCAAAAATCCTTGCAACACGTCTGGCCTCACTGTTACATAAGTTAGTCTACCCTGATCAATCGGGTTTCATGCCGGGTAGAAACACTGCTCTTAACTTAAGACGCCTTCATGGAGTGCTGGGGAGGGCAGATTGTATCAAGGAAGAAGCAGTGGTAATGTCATTAGACGCCAAAATGCCATTCAATATGATAGAATGGCCCTTTCTGTTCGCGATCCTGGAGAGATTAAGATTCTGTAAAAACTTCTTAGCATGGATCCGGCTTCTCTATTCAGACCCACTAGCTCAAGTCACGGTGAATGGGGGAAGATCATCGATCTTCGGATTGCGAAGAGGGACTAGGCAGGGATGCCACCTCTCCCTGCTAATATTTGCCCTAGTGTTGGAGCCATTGGCAGTATGGATAAGGGGCGATCCGCTTATTAGTAGACTCAAATGGACAGAGGATTGGGAAGATAGAATCTGCCTATATGCGGATGATATACTGCTCTAAACCATATTCCTCGATACACAGAGTGCTGCATATATTTACCCTGTATTAAAAATACTCGGGATACACTATAAACTGGGACAAATCATTATTATATGTCCTTTGGGGCACCGAGTATCAACCTTCCCAGAGTTTGTACAGCAAGGAGAGTGACTGAAGGGTTTCGCTAACTGGGAAAAGGGTTCCATGTTAAAATATAGATTACAAAAATATAGTTGAAAAAAATATTGATGTAAAAATATCGATTACAAAAATATCGAATTGCTATACTTAAACAGGTAAGTACAATAATATCGACTCAAAAATATAGATGTAAAAATATAGATGTAAAAAATATCGATTTTAAAAAATAACATAAATTGAAATACATTAATTAATAAATATTAAAATTATTAACAAAATAAATTACATTTAATATATATTTAAACTAATTATAACAAATAAACTTAATTTATTAAATTTAAACACAAAAAAATATTTACATATACATATATTTACTTAAATACATTTTATTAACTATTATCTTTATTTAATTTATAAACTTTTTTAATTATATAAAAATAAAATAAACACATATATAAATAATTTAAAATAAAATATTCTATATTTAATTAACATATTAAACTATTTAAAAAAATAATACATACATTTAATAACAAAATAAAAACATTAGTAGAAAAAGCGCTGGATAGCGGAGGGGTAAAAATTACTATTCCCACTCCAGTGAGTGCAACAGTAGGGAAAGCGCTGGATAGTGGAGGGGTAAAAATTACTATTCCCACTTCAGTGAGTGCAACAGTAGGGAAAGCACTGGATAGCGTACGGGTAAAAATTACTATTCCCACTCCAGTGAGTGCAACAGTAAGGAAAGCGCTGGATAGCGGAGGGGTACAAATTACTATTCCCACTCCAGTGAGTGCAACAGTAGGGAAAGCGCTGGATAGCGGAGGGGTAAAAATTACTATTCCCACTCCAGTGAGTGCAACAGTAGGGAAAGCGCTGGATAGCGTAGGGGTAAAAATTACTATTCCCACTCCAATGAGTGCAACAGTAGGGAAAGCGCTGGATAGCGTAGGGGTAAAAATTACTATTCCCACTCCAATGAGTGCAACAGTAGGGAAAGCGCTGGATAGTGGAGGGGTAAAAATTACTATTCCCACTCCAGTGAGTGCAACAGTAGGGAAAATGCTGGATAGCGGAGGGGTAAAAATTACTATGCCCACTCCAGTGAGTGCAACAGTAGGGAAAGCGCTGGAAAGCGTAGGGGTAAAAATTACTATTCCCACTCCAATGAGTGCAACAGTAGGGAAAGCGCTGGATAGCGGAGGGGTAAAATTTACTATTCCCACTCCAGTGAGTGCAACAGTAGGGAAAATGCTGGATAGCGGAGGGGTAAAAATTACTATGCCCACTCCAGTGAGTGCAACAGTAGGGAAAGCGCTGGAAAGCGTAGGGGTAAAAATTACTATTCCCACTCCAATGAGTGCAACAGTAGGGAAAGCGCTGGATAGCGGAGGGGTAAAATTTACTATGCCCACTCCAGTGAGTGCAACAGTAGGGAAAGCGCTGGAAAGCGTAGGGGTAAAAATTACTATTCCCACTCCAATGAGTGCAACAGTAGGGAAAGCGCTGGATAGTGGAGGGGTAAAAATTACTATTCCCACTCCAGTGAGTGCAACAGTAGGGAAAATGCTGGATAGCGGAGGGGTAAAAATTACTATGCCCACTCCAGTGAGTGCAACAGTAGGGAAAGCGCTGGAAAGCGTAGGGGTAAAAATTACTATTCCCACTCCAATGAGTGCAACAGTAGGGAAAGCGCTGGATAGCGGAGGGGTAAAATTTACTATTCCCACTCCAGTGAGTGCAACAGTAGGGAAAGCGCTGGATCCCAAAACAATAAAAAATAAAACCATCAACATTTTTATTAAATTTAATTTCCAATATTAACATAATTAATATATACATTTAAATATATTATTAATACAAAGATAATAAAACAAATTAATTACCCATTATTTAACACTATTAAATCCACAACACACACCTACAATTAATTACACAATTAAATTTAATAATTACTAATTAATTAATGAAACTTAATTTATTATTTATTAATTAATCAATACAAAATTAATTACTTACCACTTTTCACACCATTTACACATATTAACACCAAAACACACACCTAAAATTAATTACACAATTACAATTAATAATTACTAATTAATTGATAGTAATTAACTTAAAAGTATTTAATAATGAATCAATAAAAAAAATTAATTACTTACCACCCTTCACACAATTTACACATATAAACACCACAACACACACCTAAAATTAATTAAGCAATTAACCTAATTATTTATTAATTGAATAATTGAAATTAATTAACAACTAATTATTAAACTATTATTAATTAATCAATTAACACATTAATTATTCAATAAATCTTATAAAATTAAATTACTTCCCACCCTAATCCCCTATAAACCCACAACCCGCTACAGAACTAAAAACGCAGAATTAAACTTAAAATAAATTAATAACTAGTAAAACTCTAAAACATATAATAAAATAACAAACAATTCTCATTAAAAACGCTAAGGGGCTCATTACGATGTCGGGCGGAAGCACAACCGCCGTGCTGGCGGATGCAAAAACCACCAGTTACCGCCGGCACGCAGCAGTCCACACGCCCGCCCAATTACGATGCGAAAAGTAGGCCAAACACCGCCGGCAAGCCAGCAACACCGTCCGCCATCAAAGTGCGCCCGTACACGTAGCGGCGCAGCCCAATTGACACACACCGTCCGACGAAACACGTCCCGCCCGGCGTATAAATTACGATGCCGCAAACAAACGGCTCCCACGGCCAAGAGATACCGTATGACAAACCGAAGCGGTAACACGGACGCCGAGCACGGACAACGAAGAAGCGGCTCCCCGAGCATGAATCCAGCACTGCAGGCCCTCCCCATGCTCCTGCTGATGCACCACCAAGGACGCAACGTACCGCGGAGACGCAGGTAGGCACACACACAACAAGTGCACGCAAACAGCGCACACAGTGCAAGGGCGGAAAAGCGGACAACCCCCCACCAGCGCGTGTACACTACACATCCACCATTGCATCCACATATGACACACAGGCCAAATCGTAACATCGCGTAACACATGTGTACACACCACCTGGGACTAGGAACCAACCACCCCGTCACGGCCCCAAAGCGCCGATGACGCCGCCACACATGCGCACAACGCAGAGGCCAACCGCAGCGCCATGCATGCGTCGCACACAGACACAGGGACACAACCAAGCAGCACACACATCAGCCCCACCCCGAACGCACATGACACGTGACAGGCCTGCCACAGACATGTCCCCAACGCCCAATTCACGGACAACACCCAACGCCACACAACCGACGCACACATGTCAGTGAAGTCACGCAACAGCAGGACACACCCCAGTGTAACAAACATGGCGTAGCACACAGCGGCGGCAACACCAACTAGGAGAAGCAGGGCCTCTTCGGGAAGAGGAACGCCAGTACCACACTGAAACACCCATACCACCCTGCACATATGAACAAGACATATAAAACGGAACACCAAAGAGCCCGGGGACCGACAACAGGTGGCCCAAGAATAACATCCACACACAAGGCCCAACGCAGAGCGGAAAGGCAGCCTGCCGCCCACACAAGGGCGAGCAGACAGCACTGAATGACCTTCCATTCCAACTCCGAAACCACAGCCCTACGACAGAAGCCGGTGAATACAGCCATTGTCCAAGAATAGACCAACACAGGCATGCCGAGGAGACCGACCACACGGCAGATAGCGCATATCACAGAAGCACACAACGGACGGGGAAGAAAGAAGAAAACACTCCCCCATGTCGGCCACATGCAAGTTAATTGGAAGGAGTCACACAGCACTGACCTTGAACTGTCTGAGAAGCATGTGGGATGAGGGCCCGTGTCCTCCAAACAAGCCAACAGAACACAAGTCCTGTCTCCCTACGACTACACAGAGCTCACAGCAACCTCGGAGCGTGCACATTGCAGACTGCACACACAGCCGGAGCACGCCACCACAACGCACCGCTGCGAAATGGCAACCGCAACACACCTACCCAACTACGCCGGACAGCTCAAGCTGTACAAAACCAACCTGTTACATACATTGGGATGCGATCTCCTGTCCCTGCTGAACGTAAGTTACCGACTGACTTACCGCATCACATTGTTCAGCTGCGTCATGCCCGTCTTCTACTGTCGGAGGTGTCCCTACCAGCATCCAGTGGAGATATGCCTCTCCAACCCGGCATGTCTGAAGGCGGACCTGCTACCACTACTCCTCCCTCTGGACGCACACGACAGGGCCTGCTCTGCCTATGGGGGCATGGCGTATGTGGCCAACATCGCACCCGCACTGAAATGGGACCACTGTGCCTCCACACGACGGATCATCGAGAACAGCTACATCGAATGTCACCCAGCATGCCCCATCATGGTCCTCCAAGGGACAACTTACGAACAACACCTTGACAGCCACCATCCGCTACATTGGCTGGCAAACATGTACACCACCAATGACATGGAAGCCCTGCTGGACGGCATCGCATACCTGACAACCTGTAAATTCGTCGGACCACAACGCAGGTTCCCCGATTGACCTATGATGTCCAACCCCGCACCCATGCTTAGCTTCCGCACGGACTGGCCAGTCACCACCACAACAGCCATACCAAACGACCGGCAACTGTAACCACACCATCAACGACATCGCCATGACATCGGATATGACCGGGACATGCACACTGTTCCCCATCACATCCAGGAACACCGCATGCATCGTGGGAGGCAGTGGCATGGGGTCTGTGTATCGCACCCACATGGACGGAACTGCACGAACAACCAGGACACGACATGGATCCAGCGCCCATGGACACACACACCGCTCAGTGGACATGAATAGGTCGCCTGGAGTCTGTGGGTGCTGCACCCCTCCCACCCCCGCCCCGGGAAACCCATACCAGGACCTTTGCATGGAAGACAAGTGCATACAACAACAACACGACCCCAGTGACTGTGACATGTCCAGTAACCACCACATTGCAACAACAAGTGGCACGCCGCTGCATGCACGCAAGCCCATGCCCTGATGTCATCTCACATGCACGCGTGCATGAGGAACAACCGCAGCAAACCTGTCACATGGAACTGAGATGGACTGTGCCCATGATGCCAAGCGGTCTGGTAGGCTACATGTATACCGTCTGTGTCAAAGTCCGCAGCTCCGCAGCTATACGTAAATGTACATTAGCACAGCCTTGGCCAAGCAGATGTAACTCTGAAGCCCACATCCCACATGCAACAGCCAATCACATGTAACCCCACACCCTATCCCATTTGCAATCATGCTCAGTATATCCTCAACATGTATTCCGCTGCCAGTAGTGTCCACTATACTGCATCACAGAGGACAGAAGACTCAATATAATGTTTGAAACCAAAACTGTCTCCGCTGACTCATTTCACAAGTACGAATGAGAGAGGATGGGAGTATGTGAAGTACACGGCAGTCGTGACATGACCATGTAGTCCACTGGTATTGGATGTCAACGCAAATGAGTAGCACAACTGTGGAAGACACACATGTGTCGTGTGAAGTCGTATGGACGCAGTGCTCAGGTGGGTGGGTGTGACGGGTAGATGCGCACATGCCAAGTTGGAGCACGCCGTGTTGGGAGGGGTCATGAACAGTACACCACCGCTTCCCTGGGCATTGTGAGAGGACACCTGTCGGGGGGGGAGTGAACACGTGTGTGCACAGCAGCCGGGCACACATACAAAGCGGTACCAGGCGCACCTCAGCCCACCCTCTGTGGACAAGCTGTATCCTGTTATGCGCCCGCCATGCCCCTTGACAAGGCACACACAGCCCCAGTCGACCAGGTGTAACCCCAACATAGTCAATCCGCACAGGCGATACAGGGCACGGGATGGCAGTGGAGCATGGTGTGTGAGAGGTCTCCTCGCGCTCCTCCTGGTCATATCACGCAGGCAATAGAACCTCAACGTCTAGCATGGCACAAGTCAGATGGAAGTGTAGGGGACGCACCACAGCACGAGCAGCACTGACGTCACGGGAGGTGGCTCGCACCATCCCATCCATTGCCCATCATACCAACCACGACACATGCCATTGCGACTAAGTGCAAGCGCGTGCGCCACCACCCCCGAGCCCTCCCCAGAGAGGCCAAAGAGTGAATGTGTGGGCCATCAGTCACAGACGGACGCGGCCTGGCCGCAAGGGCAGCCACAGCCACTGGGTGTCGCAGGTGGCGGATCCGGAAGGCGAAGACTGTGATGCATAGTCCATGCAGGCCGGGTCTCCATTTGGGGCACCACGCAGGTGGACGGCGTCCCGTAACACATCATACCCTGAGACAGCCCACTTGTGCAACTGGACCCACACATACACTCCTTGCCCTCTCTGGTGCGAGCTTGGGGCTGCCTGTGCAAGCGCTAGCCTCGCAGGTGCACATGCATATTGGGGGAGCGAGGGGAGGAAATGAGGGCTGGGGCGAAGATGACTGTATCACTGTCAGTGAGTACAAGGGATGACCCAGATGTGGAAAGGAAGAGACGTGTCCCGTGTGTACTGCAACTAGTCGCCAATCCAACTACCCCCCATGTCCGGAATGTAAGCCCGCACCTAGGCCCGCCCATCCGCCACATCGAATATACCACCAGCACAACAACCTTCCCATTCGGAACACTGACTGGGGGTGGCGACCAGTGAACAATCATGTGTAGCCTACCCACGCGTACATGTGGGCCCTCCATGATCCATGTCACCTGCGGCAAAGTCATGACATGCGCAATGAGGGAAGTGAGGAGAGCTGTCCGCCCCACGCACAGAAGGTGCATCAGCTCCACAGACCCAGCAGCGAGTCCAGCAGGGGTCACATGTGCAGGGGCAGCTGTGCCTGGTGTGAAGGCACATGCATATAGACAGCACATCGACCAATGTGTAGTCTGCCCACATCTACAGTCCGTCATCATGCGGACATAGGAATTGAACACAGGGCAACACATCTTAGTGGGTGCACCCACCGTGACCAACAATGCGCAATCATCGACGTACCCGCCCTGTGCATGGCCCCCCACCCAACGGAGGCACATCCAGTGCCACCATCCCACACACAAGCCTTCCACGGAACATGCTGTGTCCAATGCTCAGTACAGAGTCAGCGCCCATCTGGTGGATCCTGAACAGGAGACACATGCACACACATGCCAGCTCCCACTATGTACGTCTGCCACCTGGCACGTGCAATGTAACCTCTCACCTGTGACGTGTGACTGCAAGCACACAGTCGTCTTGGCATGGGGCTGTCAATGTGGACACCTGTCAATGTTTCGGGAGGTGTGATCCGTACAGTGCTGTACATAGGGTGCAGTGCTGACACCTACTACTGTCTCATATCCCCTCGTGCCACAGGTCCCACTTGTTTTGGCCGCTCAGCCTGTGCCCACATCGTCGTTGTCGTGTGCCATACTCATCCAGCCTCGGAAGCAGTTCCATGCTCAGCAGACATTCATGTTGCCGTGGCGTTGCCGCTTGACGAATATGCAGTCAGTCGCCATCAGCACGCCCGCAAGTCATTGGGGCCTAGATCCCCATGTGCATGCACATGGCAGTGGTCTGTATCACCAGCCATTGCCATTGTTGGGAGACCTGTGTAAGTGTATTGTGGCCGTGCCGTCCCAGCTTGACAGCTGGGCTGTGGCTCATGTGCTTGCTCAGTCATGTCAGTGATGTGTATGCGAAATTGCTATGTGTCGTGTTGCTTTGACATGTGTCCACTGCCATTTTCCCTAGGCGGAGACCGAACATTGACCGCCCATACCAATTGCTGGCGGACATGGACGATACAGAGGTCATTAGGAAGTTTCGGCTGGACAGGCCAACCCTGCATCGACTGTGTGCCATGTTAGAACCCCATCTCCGTCCCCGCAGGGTGTATCCGACACCTGTCACCCCCACAGCTAAGGTGATGGCCGCCATGCATTTCTTCGGCACTGGGTCATTCCAGCACACAGTGGGCAGTGGAGGAGGGATGTCCCAGCCCATGTTCAGCAAGGTGCTGAGGGATGTACTGGCAGCCATGATGCTGTACCGAAACAGGTACATCCGCTTCCCCAGGGCTCGTGAATTGGCGGCAGTGAAGGGTGCATTCTATGCCCTTGGCAGAATCCCACACGTCGTTGGAGCCATTGACTGCACACATGTTGGCCTTGTTCCACCACAGGCCACTGAGCACCTGTACCGCAACAGGAAGCACACGCACTCCCTGAATGTGCAAGTGGTGTGCCTTGCGGACATGGTGATCACCCACGTGTGTGCAAAGTTCCCAGGCTCGGCCCATGACGCACACATAATGCGCAACAGCATCTTGCCACGACTGATGTCCAATCTGCAACAGGATCGTGGCTGTATTGTCGGTGAGTATGTGGAGTGGTGTAGCGTGCTGGTTGTGCGATGCTGTCCCCTGTCCAGTTGGAATAGCAACGGTTCTCTGTGTCCCTCACACCCAGGTGACTCTGCGTACCCGAATGGGGCATGGCTGCTCAGTCCATTGAGGAATCCTCGCACCCCAGCAGACGATCGCTACAATGAGGCACATGGGAGGACCAGACGTGTGGTCGAGCATACCTTTGGCCTCCTCAAGTCCAGGTTCAGGTGCCTGGACCGCACCGGGGTGCGCTGGCGTACTCCCCACAGAAGGTGTGCCAGATAGTGGTGGCGTGCTGCATGCTGCACAATCTGGCCATTCGGAAGCAGATCCCCCTCATCGTGGATGACGGAGATCAACCAGGGCCCCAGCCCGCAGACCAGGACAGCTCGAGTGAGGAGGACAGCGGAGAGGAGGAAGCTGGGAATGTGCGGCAGCAGCTCATCGCCCGCTACTTCACTTGACGGTGAGTGTCCATGTACGACGGCTGATGTGGCTGTATCTGTGCAGGTGTGTGTGTGCTGTGTCAGGGTGGCCGTTTGTTCACTGCGTGCTGTGTGTCAACGCTCCATGGCCAGGGTAGTATGCCACTGTTGGTGGCTGTGGCATTGTGCCCTATTGCTCTGTGCGATGTGTGTACATTGCTTGTAGTTGTTGACATGTACTGTGTGATGGGTGTGTGACACACTCATTGAATGTGCTCCTGTTCTGTCCCCCACCCCTAGGTCCCTACAGGCCCTCCGGTTCCATTGCCATGCCACGCATCAGGTGCCTTTCCGCCCAAGGTGGCCGTTGTATTCCGTACAAATAAAACACAGGGCACAAACAGCAGTTTGTGTAAGAGGTGCATTTATTTCAAACTGTGACATGTGATTGTGTGTAAGGTGATGACAAAAGTGGTGCGTGCAGTGACAATGAGCTGTCGGTCATGGCTGCGTGATGCTCAGGGTGTACCCACTGGTTCTATGTCCATAGTCCAACACACACATGCCATCCAGATGGCTGTGTGGAGTGGGATCGTAGTCCAAGTCAATGCAGTGGGTGGTCAAGGAAGGCTGGCTGGCTGCCTCACTTGCGTCTGGAGCGTGCGAAGTCCTCCCGGGAGATCTGTTTCCACTTCGGACGGCCCCTTCCACGTTTGCGAGGGGGTGCCTGCTTGCGACATGCTGGTGGTTGAGGTGTGCTCACTGGCTGTGGACGCAGGGGAACTGGACACTGCTGCTCGACCCTGCGCCCCGGCAGGTGGTGGCGGAGGGGGAGCTGCTGTCCCTGGCTGTGACCTCACCGCCACCACCAGCTGGCCCATGAGGTCCACGAGTTGGCCCATACGGGCGTCCATGGACCTCAGCACCCCCAGCACCTCACGCGTGTCTGTAGCTGACCTGGCCCATTGTCCTTGGGCCTCTTCATAGGCCCCAAGGACTCTGGCCATTTGAGGCAGGGCATGGCTCCCAGGGGAGGCTGGCGTTTGCCTGACCCTGCTCCTCCTACCAGTCCTGCTGCCACCGGCCTGCCCACTAGCCACATTGCTCACCACGGTCCTCGCTGTGGCTCCCAGGGTGGATCCAGTCGGCCGGGCCACCACCTGCGCTGGGGCTGGTGCCAGCGAAGACGTGGTGGTGGTGGCGGCGGTGGTGGTCGGTGCGGCGATGGTGGCGGTTGCGGCAGTGGTAGTGGCCGCAATGACCGTGGGTGTGGCCGCAATGACCATGGGTGTGGCCGCAATGACAGTGGCAGCAGGGGGCTGGGAATGTTCAGCAGCCCTGGATGATGGGTTGGTGGGTAGGAGGAGTCCTGGGAGCGGCTGGGCCCTGCCACACCAGATGGGCCTGCTTGGTGGTCCGTGTCCGAAGAGGAGGACAGATCCTCCACATCCGTGTGTCCTCGTTGGGGGCTTGTAGGCTGGCTGTGCTGGCTGCTGGCTCCATCCCCAGCATCCAGCAGTTCGTCACCTGTGGAGAGAATGAGATTTGTTATTGTGTTGCACCTTGCGAAGTATGTATTTGTCGTCTGACATTAACAGTTCGTGCAATCTCGTACATGGGTTTCCCGGAGGCGTGTGTGTGGCTGTACCATTTGTAGTTGTGTGTGCTTGGCAATGGGACTGTGTGCTGTGCACATGTGGCATGGGACGGATTGGCCATGCCGATGGGTGTGTTGCTGTGCCCCTACTTATTGTGACTCTGGTGTATGCGGGCTCCTGGCCCATCCTGGGTCTGGTTTGTACTTTGCTTTTGGGGTTCAAATGGAACGCTTAGGAACGCATATGGCAACATGGGGGCCATGCCCCAGATTCGCATTTGGGAGGGAATATGCTTTTGGGGTTCAAATGGGACGCTTAGGAACGCATATGGCAACATGGGGGCCATGCCCCAGATTCGCATTTGGGAGGGAATATGCTTTTGGGGTTCAAATGGAACGCTTAGGAACGCATATGGCAACATGGGGGCCATGCCCCAGATTCGCATTTGGGAGGGAATATGCTTTTGGGGTTCAAATGGGACGCTTAGGAACGCATATGGCAACATGGGGGCCATGCCCCAGATTCGCATTTGGGAGGGAATATGCTTTTGGGGTACATGCTGTGAGCCATGGGTGCCGAACGTGACATGTGTTGTGGCAGCATGACAGTGCATGGTCTGAGGTGTGTGCATGCCTGACATGGCCTGCATATTTGCTGTCTGTTGTGATTACTGGACATGGCATTGGACGCATCGTTATGAGTGAGTGATGGTTGTGTGCCAGCCAACGTATTGCAGTTGTCCCATCTCCTTGGTGTGCGTGCTGCCCTGTGCCATGTGCATCACTGCAGTGCTCGTGGGGGGTGTGGCCCATGTTGTGTGTTGTTGCTCACAGTGTGTCGTGCGCTTCATTGACTTCTGGCACATGGTTGGTCATGGGCATGTATCTTAGCGTGACTGCTGTATGTGTGGCAGCTGTGCGGATGACATGCCTTTCATGAGACTGGGGCTGACGGATGGGATGGATGGTATGTTGTATGTGCATGGTGTGTCTGTGTGTTTGATGGGTTCAGTGGTGTTCGTGTGCATTTATGTTGTTCCGCTCTGTTGCGTCTAGTGTTGTTTGTCTTACATAGGCGTAGTTGTGGGGTGTGTGGTTGACAGGCAGTAGGGGCTACATGGACAGGACTTCAATGGTGTTTCGGTTGTGTGTGATGAGTTGCACAGTGGCTGCCGTGTGGTACTATATTCAGTGTGGCTTGTGCATGCAGACGTGGCTCCTTGGGTGTTGCTGTGTCTGTGATGGGTCATGTGAGGTGTGAGTCTGTGGTTCATGTCCGTGTGCACATTGTTCACTTGTTCGTGACGGTGGGCGGTGCTGCGTGTTCGTCTGCTACGTGACATGTCCCATGTGTTGGTCGTGTTACGGTCCTCATGCCTCCAGTAATCCAGCCCTGTCCAGTTTCCCACCTGCAGGTTGTTCGGGCGTGCACTGTACTGGATGCCACATGGTTCTAAGCGGGGGTGCTCCATGTTGCAGGTCTGTGGGGGTGGGGGGTGTTGTGGGTCGTGGTGGTGGCTGGACACCCACTGACACCGATTGTTGTGGATCGTGATGTCTACCTTTCGGCTGTCGGTGTGCACTGCGGTGGCTGACACGTGGCTGTGGGGGTGGGGGATGCTCCTCCTTGCTGTGCTGTGGGACTAGGGGCCTGGTGTGTGTTGTACTTGGGCTGTCCACCCTCCCACCCACTGCACTTTGTGTTCCTGCCACTTACCTGTTACTTGTCGGTTAGTGCAGCTATGGCGGACACATGGGTGTGGTGGGTGCTCGTTGTGGCGCTTCTGGCATACTTGGGGACCTGTTGGTGGTTACGTGGCTGGCTGAGTGTACACATGTCCCCACGCATCTTACAGTTGTTCTGTTTGGGCTGTGTGTGGTGGTGTCTGTTGCATGTGTGTGTGATGTGTTGTGTATTGTGTGCTGGACATGGGGGTGTTTGTCCCTGGGAGCTGTGGCATGGTGGTAGTGCATGTGAGTACATAGCGGTGTGCTGGTATACATTAGTTTGTACTTGCCAGCCTCCACTCCCCTGCTAATCCGGCGAGGATCTCGGGATGTATGATGACTCACACCTTCTCCTCCCACGCTTTGAAGGTCTTGAAGAGCGCGGGATTCCCTCCGCCAGTGACGGCTGCCAGCTCTCTGTTCTTGGTCTCCTTCTTCTTGACCAGGCTCTTGACGTCATTCCACCGTTTGTTTATTTCGACTCTGTTCCTGGGCAGGGTCCCGACTGCATTGACCTGGTCTACGATCCGGTTCCACATTCTGTTTCTGGTGGCTAGTGGTGTGTGCTGGACCATGTTCCCATAGATTTGTGGGTGCACCTTGATGATCTCGTCGACCATGACCGTCAGCTCAATGGGCGTGAACTTGGGCATTCTTTGTGGTGCCATGGTGTTTGTGGTGCTGGTGCGGTGTGTGTTGTGTAATGTGCAGGGGGTTTGTGGTGGTGGTGGTGGTGGTGATGTGTGCGTTTCTGTGGTGTGCTGCTGTCCTTGCTGTGTCACTGTGTCCTCTCCTCTCCTCTCTGGTTTGCAATGTTGCAAGGGGTTGTGGTCTGTGGGAGTGCTGCTTTTGTACTTACCTATGTGGGTGTGTCCTCATGGTCTGTTGTTTTCAGGTGTGTTGTGTCTGGGGTTCTGGCCTTTGTAGTTTTTGTTTGTCCAGGGGGGGTGTTTTCGGGATGTGTACTGTGCTTGTGTATTTGTGCGTGCCTTGCTGTGTGGACTTGTTGGCCATGTTGTGTGCGATTGGTTTTGTGAGTGGATGGTTTCTGTGCAGGGACGTGGGCGCCATGGCTTCTGCCGTGTCGATTCTCATCGGCGTTGTTTGCGCTGGCGGGCGGTATATTTGTAGTTTTCCCGCGCTCATGGGGGTGCGATCGTAATCTCACGTGCGGTGTGTCGGCCGTGAGGGCGGGCGGTTTTGTGTTGTCGGGCGTGTTTCCATCCGTGGCGGGCGGTTTGACTCCGACTCGGACGATGGCGGGCGGTATTTTGTGTGATTTTCCGCCGATGGCGGTTTTCGGCTTGTGTAATCGTAATGGCGTGGTCGGTGTTCAGACGGTGTGTGCGGGCGGATTTTTGCCGCTTCCATGCCTGGCGGATTTTTTACGCCGGGTATCGTAATGGGCCCCTAAAATACATAAAATTATTAATAAATCGATATTTTTGTAAACTATATTTTTGTAAACGATATTTATTACAAAGATATTTATGTAATCGATATTACTTACCTGTCAGTCGATATTCTTGTCAGCTATATTTTTGTTCTCGATATTTCTTCTCCACGATATTTTTGCGGCGATATTTCTGTCCCGCGATATTTTTGCGGCGATATTTCGACTCTGCACCGGGAAAAGGTCTTATATGAGTGCAATTTAGCTCCCCCCCTGCGTCGACTACAGGAAGACGTGCAACACTGGAGGACACTTTCCCTGTCGCTATTGGGAAAAGCCTCCCTATATAAAATGATCGCATTCCTGCGCTTCATTTATGTCATACAAAATACGCTGTATCCAGTGCCCTCTAGGTATTTCCGAGCTATAGAATCGGAAGTAAGAACACTTCTGTGGGATGGTGGAGTCACGCGAATAGCACTAACCAAGCTGACAAAGAGCTGGTAGGAGGGAGGAATTGCCCTCCCGGCATACAATATTGTTATTGGGCAGCACAGCTCACGGTGGTAAATCAATGGGTCCATTTTCCCCATGCCGAACCGGCATATAGAATGGATAGATGCAACATGGGACCAGGGAGCTATCAAAGGGCCATCTATGGTGGGAAACAGATGGCACCAACACAAACGCCTACGTCGAAAATGATTAAAAAATGGCACGAGGCATCGGCGGCATTGGGGTGGAGGGACAAGCACATGCTGGCAACTCCGCTTTGGGATTCAGTCGGATTGGGACTGCTGGCAGGACAACCGGGTTTCGATAAATGGGACCTTATCGGTCTCACTGGGGTGGGAGACCTATGGGTGAAAGGGAAGATTCTGTCTTTTCCACATCTCCAAAGAGACTATGAGCTCGACCCGGCGGAAACTTTCCGTTATCTCCAGGTATGAAATGCACTCCAAAGAGCCATTCCTCGCAATGCGGAGATCCCGGCCTCATCTACTTTAGAAGATAGGCTCTTAGATGACTACTTAGAGGAAAAGGCTATATCAGCGACATACAGGAAAAGACTGAACAACGCTCTGGAAACACTGGGGAAAATACGTGCCAGGTGGGCAGAGGACCTGGGAGATATAACTGATGAGGAGTGGCAGGAGGCAATTGCATCCCCCTCGGAAGGGTGCCATTCGTTCCTGTTTTAGATTGATACAATTGAAGATCTTGCATAGGGCATACTATACAAGTACTACTCTAGTTAAAATGGGCAAAACAGATTCGACGCAATGCCCCAGGAACTGTGGTCAAGTGGGTACCTTCTTGCATCAATGGTGGGACTGCCCAATAATACAGATCTACTGGAATAAAATGATCACATGCATGCGGACACTGAGCGGGAGGGAATTAGTGGCTTCACCACAATGGTGCCTTTTAATTTAAACATTTGGGAGAAGACAGATCTAACAGCAGGAGAAAGAACCTGGGTAACACTAGGCTTTATGGTAGCTAAACGTAACATTGCTAGAAATGGAGGGTGGAGTCGGGACCGGTGTATCGAGATTGGGAGGTCAATATGAATTGGTGCATGCAAGCTGAAACGGTGGTCTATGAAGGAAGGGGTTGCCCACAAAAGTGGTCAAGGATCTGGGGTGGATGGAATAAAAGCAGGGGAATGATCTGCCTCCCTGTTGAGCATAGCTCCCATCGGGGGAAACACTAGGGAAGGGGCAATGCAATGCAAGATCTCCAACAGCTACATGTTACAGAATAGAAGGGGGGAGGGGGCGAAACGTATAATATTGTATTCATGATATACGTCTGTTTCTGATGCATATAAGACATGTAAACTATGAGCAAGTGCCGATTGGAAGTTTGGTTATTGTATTTGTTTACAACAAATTTTCAATAAAAGAGTTTAAAAAAAATATAATCCCTGGTTCCTAGTGGGCTATCTGCCCCCCCTCGGGGGGCAGATCGTGGGCTATTGCTCCCATCTGCCCCCAAGTGGGGGAAAAAACTGTGTCTATTTGTGGGTGGGGTGGGGGCATTACAATGCTGATTCAGGGCAGCCCCCACCCCAAAATTTACATTTAAAAAAATCCCTGGTTCCTAGTGGGCTTTCTGCCCCCCTGGGGGGGCATAAAGACTGTGGTTCTTTTTTTGGAGGAGGGGTTGGGAGCATTGGCATGCCCATTCTGGGCAACCCCCACCCCTAAATTTACATAAAAATGTAATCCCTACTTCCTAGTGGGCTTTCTGCCCCCCGGACCACGGAGGTGGGAGATGGGGGGCTATTGCCCCCATGGGGCAGAAAGACTGTCCCTTTAGTGTTTGGTGGGGTGGGGCATTGGCATGCCCCTTTTGAGCAGCCCACACCCCTACATATTCCCCCCAAAAATCCCTGGTGGCTAGTGTGCTATCTGCCCCAACGGGGGGGAGGGGGCAGATCAGTGGCTATTACTCCCATCTGCCTCCCGGGGGGCAGAGAGACTGTACCTTTTGTTTTTTGGATGGTGGGGACATTGGCATGTCCATTTGGGGCAGCCCCCTACCCTACATATTCAAATAAAAATAATCCCTGGTGCCGAGTGTGCTTTCTGGCCCGGGGGGGGGGCAGATCGGGGGCTATTGCTCCCATCTTCCCCCGGGGGGGGCAGAAAGACTGAAAATGCCCAAAATAGTTGGGGGGTTGCAAAGGCCCTTGCCCATGGGGTCGCCCCCCCCTCCCTGGTGTCTAGTGGTGGATCCCTGCATGGGGATCACCCTCCTGCAGTGACCCCCATGCAGGGATCCACTAGGGAAAGGTAACATTGGACAGGGGAGTATCTCCCCTTTCCTATGACACTTCCCCTGTCTGCCTAGGTGCTCGGGGGCTGAGATGGCCCCACGAGCACGTAGGCAGTGAAAGTGAAACGACCCGATAGGCTGATTTCACTTTCACTTTCATTGTAATGATGGCGTGCCAATTGCCATTACACTGAAAAAAAAATACCTCGGGCAGATGGGGAAGCTCTCCCCCAACTCCCGAAACTGAAAACGAAATAAGGAAATTCCTCTGCTGTTTACAGCAGAGGGATTTCTGACTGGTGTGCCGAGGACGTAACGGCTACATCCTCGGCACACCAACGCCACAGCCAAGGACGTAACCATTACGTCCTCGGCACACAAGGGGTTAAAATTCTAAGATAGATTGTCCCAGAGCTATCCAGCATGTCTTCAAGTGACTCCCCAAAACTCCCTTGATGCCATTGAGATCTGAAGAGAAGGCATTTGGTTTTCAGCAGGGATGCGGATCAAAACACAGGGCTACATTCTGGATCAGATGAGTGAACTGCAAGTGCTGTCAGGAAGAACACAAAGCACAGATTGCAAGAGATAAGAGAAGGAGAATGCACCGATGTCCTGCACAAATGGGATGGCTGATACATTGGCATGCAGAAGCACCAAATACTAGACCACAGCTACAACACTTTGGGGCCGATTCCGATTCGGGCCGGAAATCTCTCCGACCGAGCCGGACCCGGAGAGATTTCCGACCGAATCGGACCCGTGCAGCCCGACCGAACGAGTACGATGCGCACGTATGCCATCGGACTCGAGTCGGTCGGACTCCCACTGAAGTCAATGGGAGCCGGTCGTACAACGCGTACGCGGGCTCCCATTGACTCAATGGGTGCGCGGCGGACAAGGGCGCCCCCTACAGCGTGTATGCGGCAAAGCGACTCGCGCCGTACACGCACAGGTAGGGGGACCCATGGGTCCCCCTGTGTGCGACTCGCACGGCTACGCCGTACCGGGGTCCGACACGGACCCCAAAGTACGGCTCCGACTGCTCTTTCGAGCCGGAGTGCGCGGCTCGGTCGGACTCGCTCGCGGGCGCGCATCGCACTCACCCGGCCGGGGAACGTCTCCATTGCGCGGTGCGTGTCGAGTCCGAGCGAGTCGGTCGGTGCGGGTAGACCCGGGAACGAGTCGGTCGGAGCGGTCGGGACGCCCGGACGAGTCGGTCGGCGATTTCGCATCGTACTCGCTCGCCCGGACGCGCGTACGAATCGGTCGGGAAATAGGGCTCCGAATCGGATCCGGTTAAGCCGAGTCCGATTCGGAGCCCTACCGGCCGAGATCGGAATCGGCCCCTTTGTGCTTACACCTCAATTACTCTCAAAGTCAATTTTTAACAGATGGAAAGAGGATGAACTTACTTGGATATAAAAAAGAGATGGCTAAAAATGGACAAGAATCTGAAAAAAAAATTCCAAAAGCTATACTGAGCCAGTCACTAAACAGGCAAATAGTAAAGTAAAGCAACAAAATAAGAGGGACTTATTATAGTAGACTTTGTGCAGTTTATACCTATAAGGACAGGACAATCAGCAAGGTGGAATGTGTATAGGTTGGGGGAGGTGCTGATTAACTTGCAAAATAAAGCTACTGAAATGCCAGAGATTTACAGTTTTAAAAACGAGAAGACAGTTGCCAAAATGCAAAGGGTCCAGAACCAAGCCACTTGACTCATATTTAGCCTAAGATGTAATAGCCAAATTGCGCCTACCCTCAGATAAATGTACTGGATTTCGGTTAAAGGGATAATTGTCCCATCTGCTGGCCCCAGCAATAGAATCATACGTCAACTTTGGATTTCCCGGCTCCTTGCCTAGCCGAGTCTGGCCCCTTTCCGTGGTCCTCACAGTGCCTAGGTCTTGCAGGGTGGTTATTTTCCTTATTTTTGAAAAGGAGGGACAGGGAGCTGAGTTAGGAGGTCCTGCACACGGGCTCCCGGAAATAGCTAAGTATCTAAAGGGGGTGTGCAGTTCCTGTCTGGACGGATGGGAAAGACAGGTCTTTCTTCGTGCTGCCCTCACACACCCCGAAATGTGTCATGCTTCATCATCGGGCGTTTGCCCCTCGTCAGGCCGGCGCTGCAATGCCTGACGGGCTCCCGAAACCGGGGCTCTTTGCCGGGGATCTTTTGAAGAAGAAGCCGTAGGGTGCGTGCGGGTGTGAGGGATAGGTAGTGCACAAGGTGATAAGATAATTAAAATAGGTATGGAGCAGTCCTAGTGAATCAAATTTTAATAAACTAGGTAGCTCTAGCCTAATTAAAAACTGTGTGTGTACCCATGTGGAAATAGTGTTCCTCAAGGGCAGACTAAGTGCGAGTGGTCAACATGTTTCGTGCCCGATTTGCCCCTAACAGGTCGATTGTCACTTCGTCAGGACCGATAGAGAGAAGAAGGGTGATAAAGTGCACTACCGTCTGGTATTCAGTACAGTAACATAAATTACCAGGACCGGTAGGAATGCCCTAATAGACGTGTACTGAGGAGTACTGTAGACCCCTAGTCACAACGTCTAAGGTTGACGGGAATAGCCAGAGCACGTCGTTGCTCCGGTAATATGCGTAGACAAGCAACTAGCCTTCGTCCTTCCCTTACTCCGGGTCCTGGAGTAAGGGTAGGATGAAGGCTAGTTGCTTGGTTATTTTCCTTATCCCCTCACAGGACTCTTCGTGCACTGATATTTTGTAAGATGTTTGTTAGGGATTCGGGGACTAATATTCACAGAGCTCATTTTTTGGTGTTTTATTCCATAACCACGTTCTCTAAATTCGAGCATTTTAAAGGCACAACTAGAATGGCTGATAAGGTGCTTATGGAGTATGATTAATATGGCATACTGTATTTGAGGTCCAATATCATTACTACCTCCTGGAGTAAGTCTTGACTGCTCACTATTGCCACATTTGGAGAGACAAGTTTCAAAAATGGAGAACTCATCCAAATTAAAAGACATTGTCTTAAATTCTGAAACAGCAATTGAAAACAATGGTATCCACCACGGATCCTCCCAATTAACCACCTAATGCTCCAGGCTCAAAGTAAAGGTCTCACAATGTACTTCTGCCTTTTATCCATTGCGTAAGAATATTGGAAGAGCTTAAAAGAGGCCCAATACAGGCAGTGACTGATGTAAAAGAAAACACATTGACAGGACCCCTAGCAGGATAGGCAAGTCACTGGAGTTGGCAAACACCACTAGATGTGGGCAAATGACATATTTTGGCCATGGAAATAGGAGACTTTACATATAAACCTGGCTTTAACACTTTACCCAAATATGCTGGAAATAAAGACTGGATCATCAATGTGGACTGGTCAGACAACAAGGTGACATTTTCATAGGAAGGGTAGTCTCTTGGCTTTGCCATCAGAGTCACTGCCACACAAATTGTGGTCCAGGAGACATGGTTTGCAATCTCAGCCTTCCAATTTGTCCAAACTGTGTGCTCTTTGGCAACCACTATTTGATCTTATTCTTCGGCTCCCATCTGGTACAAAGACTGGTCGCTTTTATATCAATCTAAAAGTTTTAGTAAGTGTGTTGGGAAAAGAAAACAAAGTGGACTAAATATTGCCTTGGGGTTAGCGGTTTCAACAGCACCCAGTCTCATTGTCTATTATCAAAACTGTAAAATGTGGTAAAGTTATAGTATTTGGAGCATGCAGTACTATTTTACATTCTCGGGTCTCCTACTTTACGAACGTTATCATAATCTCAGTGTGCCTCAATCCCCTAATTTGACAATATCTGTGCACTTTGAATCAGGTTTAATAAAATAAATAAATACCAATTACATTTTCTAAGGATATACCTCAGCAAGCTTTTTATTCACACATTCAGGGCCTTGAAGTGTGGTAGTGCACATTAAGTTTTAGATTCTCTAAAAACAACTGCGTCCCTGAAGGTGCATTGTGCAGTATCCCTCCTGTGCTGCAGCTCCCCCCATACAGCCTTGCAGTTAAGAAAACCAAGCCACCAGGGCATAGAGGGATGAAAAACTGAGAGAGGAACACCCTGCCAAGATGCTCAAATGCTCCTGAAGAGCCTCTTGTATGTTTGCCCAGAGAACAGCAAAATGCGAGAAATTTGGTGTCTTGTCCATTAAAAATGTAGGACAAACCTGCAGAACATAGAAAGAGAGACCACCCTAACGTCTAATCCATGGCCTCACCATGGCTGTGAGGCTCAGGGAAAGGGCTGTCCCTCTCCTGAGCCTAGCAGCACTGGACCATGGCTGCGATGCCCAGTGGAGGAGACACCTTTCTACTTGGCCTAGCGGCGCTGGACCAGGGCACACCTAGATCGAAACTTCAACGTCCAACTTAAAATTACTTTAAGTTGGTTATTTCTATTACACGGAGTAAATAGAAATGGCAGAAAATGCATCCAAGGAACTGTTTGCAACTCTTAAAGAGATTTCATCTCTGGACAGGACAATGTTCACCCCTATCAGCTCGGAGGAGAGGTGCAATAGGATTGCCGATTTCTTCCTACAAAAAATATCCAGTATATACAACTCCTTCCCTGAGGAAGCACGTAATGGTCATACTGGACAATATAGGAAACCTACTGAGCTGGGGTTCACTCCCCTGTGAGAATTCCACGCCCCCCCCCACGACAGAGCTCAAGGAAGTGGCTTTAAAAATTAAATCTGGTTCCCCTGCCGATCCTGCTGCTCCTAGCAGAATAAGGGAGGGCATAGAACTGATTCTTCCCTACGTACAACAACTTTTGGACTCATCTTTTAAATGTGGGGAGGTCCCAAAGTCATGGAAGCACGCGATTGTCATACCTTTAAAGAAAAAACCCTCAGCCAGCCCCGAGCTGTCGGACAATCTCCGGCCCATCTCTCTCTACTCCACTACATCTCCAAAATCACAGAGAAGGTTGTAAATAAGCAATTAGTGGCTCATATTGACAGACACAAGCTACTACACCCTACTCAATCAGGTTTTAGAGCATCTTTCTCAACTGAGACAGCATTGCTCTTCGCAACAGAGTCCATACGGAGACGAGTGGACGCCGGTCAGACGGTCTCCCTCGTCCTGCTGGACCTAAGCGCCGCCTTTGATACGGTTTCCCACAAACTTCTCCTTCAGCGTCTCCAGGTCTGTGGACTGGATGGGGTAGCACTTAAGTGGATGTGGTCCTTTTTAGAGGACCGGAGTTTCCAGGTGGCACAACACCCTTACAGATCCAAAACCCTGCCACTACTCCAAGGGCTTCCGCAAGGTTCTATACTGAGCCCCACCCTCTTTAACCTGTATATCGGCCTGCTGGCAGACATTATGGACAAATATAAGATCTCTATGGTGTCATATGCTGACGACACCCAGCTTGTAGCCCTCGCTCAAGACTCTGGGGAGACAGCAACACAGCTCTCTTCCTGTCTCAATGATCTGGCCTCATGGATGTCAAACAACTGCCTAAAATTGAATGGGAGTAAGACAGAGGTCATGATCATTGGGAAATCTCCCTCTATCTGGGGATCAGCCTGGTGGCCCCAGAGTCTTGGGCCGGTCCCCATGCCTAAATCAGAGGTAAAGAATCTTGGAGTGTGGCTCGATCCAAAACTATCCTTCGAAGCCCACACTAGAAAGGTAGCAGGGAAATGCTTTGGCACACTCAAAATGCTAAGGAAAACCTTAGACATCCTCACTGTGTCAGCAAGAAAAAGTATAGTCCACGCCCTGGTGACCTCCCAATTAGACTACGGGAACGTTCTGTACCTGGGTGCATCAAAATGTTGCTTGCAAACGCCTTCAAAGAATCCAGAACGCAGCAGCACGCCTAGTCCTTAATCTACCGAGGCGTGCCTCAATGACGAAAGCCCTTGACTCCCTGCACTGGCTACCAGTGGGAAAAAGAATTCTTTTTAAGGCCATGTGTTTCTGCCACTGGAGTTTACAGGAGAAAGGCCCCAGCTATCTGTGTGATCTTCTAACCCCTTACAATCCAAGTCGACAGTTAAGATCGACAGGCGCTCACCTGCTCAAAATACCGAAGATAAAAAGGGCTAGGATGGGAGCACGCTCTTTTGGCTACCTGGCGGCCAAAAATTGGAACACACTCCCACCTCTGCTACGAGCAGAGAAATCAGAATCAACCTTTAGAAGAGGTCTGAATACCTGGCTCTATAAGACTTAGTCAGGTTCTCCCTCTGCTCCAGCTTGAAACTGCTTCCTTGCCCGGGGACACACCAGGCGCTCTATAAATGTTGTATTATTATTATTATTTTTCTCTGTTGTGTCACACGAAGAGTATTTGTTTCTAGACAATTTGTGGCAAACTGTGCATTTTAAAGCACACTGGTCTGTGCCACTGGTCTCAGCATAACAGTACCTAACCACTGTTACAAATGTTTAGGTTCCTCATTCAAAGAATTTTAGCAGAACAAATGGTAAATGTTGTATTTTTATATACTTTGGGACAGTAATACTAGTAGTGTGGCATGCATGGTTCTAGTTTCTTGGACAGTTAGTGACAGTTAGTAACAAACGATGCTCTGTTAAACTCACTGGGACAGATGCACTAACCTCAACCTGGTAGGCCTTCAAAATACATTTAAAAGATATTTGGGCTCAGTCACCTCTCCCTTTCCTGAGAAAATTTTGTAAAATTGCAGCAAATGGTGCAGTTTAAGCACCAATCTTTAGTTAATATTCTATTTAATGAGATGAATGAAAATACACTAACAGGGCATCCTGACACCATGGGATTTCCAAAGCAGAGGTGTTGACTGTACTAATGTAGTGAAAGGCCAGTTTTAAATGTTTTATCCAGATGATTGTAGCTTCTCCTCAGCTCAATAGGGAGAGATTTCCAGACCTGCGCAAGTAGAAAGAGAAGGATATGTCTTCAATTTGTGCCTCCTTAATTTTAGAACGACACAGGAGCTTGGTTGTCAAAGAGTATAGGATGCTGGAATGAATGTAAGGAGTAATACGGTGCAGAAGAAAGAGAGAACGCCTCTTTATGAAGTGCACAATCAGCTGCGGTCCATGCAGGTAACAGCGGTGGGGCGGTGGGGCCAGGTAAGGGGGGATTTCAAGGGACGATGCAGAGGGAAAATTACTTATTTATTTAATAATCCCTCTGCATCGTCCCTTGAAATTCCCCCGTACCCGGCCCCACCACTGTTACCTGCTCGGACCGCGGCTGTGCACAATGACAAATGGATAATGCTTTACAGATAGAGCATTTGGTAACGGGAAACCAAGAGACAGCAGAAAGGTGAGAAGAAATGACATAGGAATGGAGCAGACTCAGATGAGGAGCTGGGCAGTGTTCTGAATGATTTGAGAGGCACCAAACTCCTCAAAAGACAGGAAGTCCAAGATAGAGAACATTTGCATAATCTAGTTGGGAGGAGATAACTGACTGTACAACAGCCCTAGGGTAGTGAGAGGGGAGAAAAGGGATGGTTTTGTGCTGAATACTAATGTAATAAAAGCAAGTGGAGGAAACATGGTTATTCTGTTCTGAAAAGGAGAGAAGTTGCTTGAAAAAGAATCCTAAATGTATTTGCTGAGTCAACCAGGATGGGCGATTGGCCCAGCTTCACTGGCCACCAAAGAGAATCCCATATGGTATAAGATCCCCTAAAGATGAGGACCTGATTTGTTGCTATAAGGTTTAAATGGATTTGTTAGCATGAAACTCAGCAAATGCAACTCCCAGCCCCAAGAATTGTATAGCACCCTTACCCGACACATTACCACACAAACAACCCTCTCACCTCAGCTGCCCCTCTGATGGTTCAGACCAAGTTACATAAAGATAGCTGTTTTATTGGGAGAGGGAAAATTTGCAAATGGTTAAAAAGTAAACATAAGAAATAAAGTCTGGTACAGCATCACTGATTATGGACTATAAAATCAAGTCAAGGCAAACCTCCTGTAACCAACGGTTTGCAGTAAAAATATTGTGGGGGAGAAAAGCAGAATGAAAACAATTGGTGTACAAAATGTTGTCTATTGAAAAGTAGAATAAAAGTGTTGTAGCTCAGAAAAATCGATCAATTTCAAGCCTTATAGGGCAAAGTTAAGTGTACAAGGGGCAGTTCAAGGGGGGCAAGTAGAAAGGAGAATTTACAGTGAGGTGGGGAAGGGGCTGGGGGCTAGGAAGGGGATTTTAGGATTCAGGGAAGGATATCCGTGTTAGTAATGGTTGGAAGGCAAGCTTTGAGAGTAGTACGAGTTTTGTAGGGTTCAGGGAAGGTAGCATTATGGGAAGTGAGGGGTTTTTAGGTACAGGGAAGAGTAGCTTTAAGGGGTAGTTTGGGGTTTTAGAGTTCAGTGAAGTGTAGTTTAAAAGATAGTAAGAGTTTTTAGGGGTCAAGGAAAGACAGCGTTAAGGGGTAGTAAGTGTTTTTTAGGGTCAGGGAAGGTTAGCAATAATGCAAAGTAAGGGGTTCGTAAGGTTCACAGAATGGTAGCATTCAGAGAAGGACTTGTTAAGAGGTAGTAAAAGGTTTTTAGGGTTCAAGAAAGGGTAGCATTAAAGTATAGCAAGTGTTTTTTACGGCTCAGGAAACAGTAACGTAAAGAGTTAAGGGGTTTTGGGGGTTCAGGGAAGGGTAGCGTTAAGGGGTAGTAAGTGGATGGTAGGGTTCAGGGATTGGTAGTATTAAGGAGTAGTCTCGGCTTTGAAGGGTTCAGGTATGGGAAGCATAAAGTGGTACTAAGGGGCTATTCGGGTACAGTTAGACAAATTAAAGATTGCATGTTATAAAATGACTGAAAATGTAACATTTTTGCAATTGTCTTAGGTAATAATGAAGGACACAACATTATTACAGTGTCAATCCCAACTCCACTTTATTGTAGTCAACATTTTAAAAGGCGACGTAATTACATATAACCTGACCAATAACTGCCATATAAAAATGTATTGGATGAGGTGATGGAGGTTTGGGGAGATGAAGTGCAAGGAGGAATGACAGGTACAAGTCATTGCTGCCTATAGGCAGGATCAAAGAGGAAGAAAAACAGTTATCTGTTGCATATGGTGTCTGCAAAACTGTTTTGCATTAAGCTCCACACTCCCCTTTGTGCTCAGGCACCCCAAGCATATGGCCAGCTTGCCCATTCTTAGGACCTGCTTTTCATCCATACTAGAATAATTGCCTGGTTCATTTTCCTTCTGTCTTATATGTTACACTCTATATTCCAAAGGTCCACTTACCACTTCAGGACTCTATCTTTCTTATTAACTAGGATAAGTCATCACTACAGTCAGCTGGTTTGTGCACAGGACTTTATCGGGACACTATTCTGGATAGACCTGGGAGCAGTCTTTTCCCCTGAGTGAAGACACTCAGGGGAATATTTATGAAATTATCACGTAGCGCAGCAAGTCACCTTGCAGCGCTGCATGATAGGGAAAGGGCAGGAATGCGCCATACTTTAAATATATGGCGCATTGCTGTCATTTCCAAGTGCTGGCGCACAATGTGCTACCATGCACCAACGCAGGCATCCTTGCACCATTGTGCGGGGGTGCCTGTGTTTTGTAAGCAGGATTATATTTGTGCAGGAAGGGGCACCTTCCTGACAAAAACAATGAGAGGCATTTTCCTCTTTCTATGTGAGCTGCAGAATGCAGCACACATAGAAAGAGGAAGTAGCTAGGAGAAATAAAGATATTTCTCCTCCTTAAGCCTCACCTGATGGTAAATCTGGGAATGCGCTAAAATCCATGGGTGGATGCATAGTTTTTCTTTTTAATTACATTTTGAAACAAACAATAAAATAAAAAAAATAAAAAAGGGGGGGCATATTAAAGCAGATCAACATAAACAATCATCTTGGTGCATAAAAAGAAGTAGGACTTACAGTCTTCATACAGGAAACAATTAGTAAGGGAGTACAGAAAGGGAGGACACATATATTAAAATAATAGCGACTATACATTTACCTGGTTACTAGCAGTCAGTCCGGCTAGTCGTCAGCCCCAAGGAAGCGTGACAGTTGCATGTGCCCCAACAAACTTAGGGGCATATTCTCAAGAACGTGTGATAACTACCGCAAGTGTAGCTTAACGCAACCCTACACATCGCAGTCCATCGCGGGAAAACAACTCCGTATTAACGTGGTATTCACAACATGGCGGTACCATGCGATAGTCACAGGACAACGCGTCAAATGAACGCATTAGAAACAACGCGACGCCGCAAAAACGCGAAACCCCAACACGAAAATAGTGGCGATGACGCCAATCGCGTACAAAAATCTGCGAATACCAGCCACAGGCCTGCAATTCCCACGCGTCATGCAGGAAAATGCACCATAAAAGTAGAAAAAAACATACCGACAAAAGCCAAACAACAGCGAAGCACAATGGAGTCAGCCGGAGCAAGTACAGAGGACAACCAGAACCCCACAAGCCCCACGGAGGACCAGCCTGGGACCTCGGGGTCAGGGAAGGGCAAGGACAAGAAGAAGAGGAAGACGAAGTTCAGTCCGCAGGAAAACAGGATCCTGATAACGGAGGTGATAGAACACCATCAATCACTGTTCGTCACCTCCACTGTGTCACTGGCAACCAAAAATGGAATATGGCAGACCATCGTGGACAAGGTGAATGCAGTCGGAGTGCTGAAGAGGACAATGGACGAGGTCAAGAGGCGCTGGAATGATGTGAAGCGCAAAACCAAGCTGAAACTCGCAAACAACCGGAAGGCAGCAATGCAGACTGGAGGTGGCAGTCCTGCGCCACAGGAGGAGCTGGACGAAATGGAGGAAATGGTGTCCACAGTCATCAGTGGGGAGACGGTGGCAGGAGTCGGGGGACCGGACACTGCTCAACATGACCGGACACAACAGCAACAGGGTGAGTAACCACCAGGGACTGGGGGACGGGGGAGATTTGCACAATGGCACACATGCACAATTAAGCCTAGCACATCTGCAGACAAACCATGCCCCAGACCCACAACTCCCACCAAGAGACCAATTCACACAGGTATGCAACATCTCAGCACTGCAGAAGCACAGAACCCAGAGGCACACTGCATGGAAGGGAGGAGGGCAGCTAAATCAGAACTGCATGGGCGACTCCCCCAAAATGCGGCACACACACATAACATGCAGAGCACATCAACATTGACAACGAGGTGGTACAAACCGCAACACGTCCACAACAGAACAGAGGACACAACTGGTGCCGCATGTGCGTAGAAACTGGCCAATCACATATGGCACTGCAGGGAAATGTGAGTTTACAATGTCCAAGTACAAACTCACATCCGTGATGTAGTCGGAATGTTCACTGTCCCGCATCAAATAGGCATCTCCCCCAAACAGTCACAATGTACACTGTCATGCAGTCTGAATGCAGACATGTACAATGCGTCAACATACATGTGTACACGATGTCAAACTGCATCTCCCCTTCACATTGCCGGGGAAATCCAACACCTCCTGCAGAGCAGTCCGAACCTCTCTTCTCTGATGACGAAGAGGACCACCACACCTTCTACTCAGACGCCCTCGAACAGCTCGTGGAGATCCTCCGCAGCCCACTTCCAGGATCAGGGCAACCCAGCTGCCATGAGGAGCCCCCCCTGCACAGTACACACAGCAGGCAGCACCCACCACCACGGCTGCCTCCCAGGACCCCCACGACGAACACATGGCCTTCCAATGCCGTGTGTTGGGGTGCCAGGAGAAGCTGGCTGAACAGGTGCAGGTGGGGTTCGACCGCATGGCAGCCAAACTAGATGCCATACGTGGGTGTCTAAGTCCCATCAGGGACCACTCACAGTCCCTAACGGACGCCCACAGTCCGCTCCATGCCCTCCAACGGACCATGGCGGACATCGCCAGAGTCCTGACTCTGCGACAAGAACGACTGTCTAGCCAGAGTTCCTCCAGCGATCTCGCCTGGGAGTTGGGACACATGCGGAGGATCATGGAGAACATGGAGCGGAAGCAGGTGGAAAGTGCGGCTGCCACGGCTGCACACCAGCGAGAGGTAGCTGGGTCCCTCAATGCCCTGAAGACCTTCCTCATGGCATTGCTGCCACAAGGCCTGGCGCTGATGCATGCTGCTGCTACCACCCCATCCACATCTCCGCCCCCTGATGTGTCTGTGCCACACAGTGCTGGGGACAGTACACCACCACCCACATGTGAGGCACATGCAACAGCAGAGGACGAAGATGCGGATGAACCCACCCTCGTGGTCAGGAGGACGCAGTAGCATTCATCTCCGCCATGTGGCCTGTTTCTGCTTGGTTCTGCCCTCTGCAGCATCACCTTCCACTGTCCCCCGATGCACTCTGCGACACTCACCTCTGACCTCGACATGGACTGCCATATTCTGTTTGGCCACCAATGACACAGCTATCAGACTGCGGACTGAAGTCCTCCTCTCCTGATGTACCTGTCATTCCCTGAAGGACTCTGGCTGGCCCTCCATGGGCCAACAATGTGAAGTGGGGTTGGCATGGCCCTGTACTGCTCCAGCTGCAACACTCCCTTGAATGTGTAATAAACATTCATATCCACACAGATGTGTCATGTCTATGATCTTTCAAGTGTGGAAGTTTGGATGAATGTAGGGTCAGTGATTCCCCCTTACGTCCATGTCGCCCATGTTGTGGGACTATTGACACAGGGTGACAGATTGCTGATTCCGGTCCGGGTGGCACCGACACTACAACGGAGACATATCCATTAGTCACCTCATTGTCCAGCCCAGGACGGAACCCCGCCCAGAGCCCCGGAGTCATTGTTCACACCCTTACGCTGGACTGGCATACGCCAGGACAGCCCACTCCGATTACGCACACAGGGGGACGACAGCGCTACATGTCCTAGGTCTTCACTGTGGGGATCTGCAGCTCACAGGTCTAGTTGTCAGCATGCCACAGCCACTCCCTCACGGCTGGTGTACACCCACACCACACCCATCCAGCACTGGCGTCACAGGACATGTGACCCTGGCAATAAAAATGGCCTGGCGCACGTGCTGGACGCCATTTCCACTCTCTCTGACTGGCTGTCTCCGTGTAGTTCTCATGTGTGCATGAGGGCCTAGGGCCCTGCCACCTCACATTGCCCAGTGCCGGGGGTGACATGATGGCGTCCGCACAACGGGACTCAATCATTCAGGGTCCATGGCTAGCGGGGCACAGACTTGGTGGCACCGGATACACTGCGGCAGGCACAGGCACCCCGCCACGGGACAGTGTCTTGTGGTGCAGTGAGATAGGGGCACCTGAAGTGCTGAGCGGGTGTGCAGCCTGCGATGATGCGCCGTCCTGGCGGTTCGGACTGGCAAGGATTTGTGTGAGCCCTGCTGGGCCGCAGTGTAGGCCTGGGCCAGCGGGCAGTGCGGCCCTCCCGCCACGTGGCGTTGCATCGCGCTGCACAGAGTTAGTGGCACCTCAAGCGCTGAGCGGGTGTGCAGCCTGCGATGATGCGGTGTGCACTGATGTGGTCTCTGCCATTGCGTAATCAAGACCCAGAGTCAGGTGTGTGACCTGGTGGCCCGCGGTGCGGGGCTGCATGATGTGGAGGGTGCCATGGTCGTGGGCACCGGGCTTGGAGATCCCTCCGGAACGTGGTGGGCCCTCTTGGAGACACACCGGTGGCGGAAGGTGAGCAGTGAGGCCGGGTTGCGCAGGGGCGGGCAATCACCGCTGGGCGGCGGGAGGGGCTGGGGTGCAGCAGCCTGTGCGCAGGGGCGGGCGAGCGATGATGGCGTGTGCAACTGTATGGACTCTGCCATTCATGTCTCTGGAAACTATTTCAGATGAGGGACCTGGGGGACTGCTGTGAATACCGGCACGTGGTTGGAGACACACCGGTGGCAGCAGGTGAACAGTGAGGCCTAGGTTCGCAGTGTCAGCACTCTCTCCCTCTCTCCCTCTCCCTCTCCCTGTCTCTCTTTCTCTTTCTCTCTCTCTCCCTCTCTTTCTCTTTCTCTCTCTCTCCCTCTCTCTTTCTCTCTCCCTCTCTTTCTCTCTTTCTCTCTCCCTCTCTCTTCCGCTCTCTCTCTCTATACTTCAATGGGCGCATGGCACACCTTCTGATCCAGATTTCTGTTTTGCAGGCTGTGACTTACAGAATGTCCTGAGACGACCCGCCATGCCTCTTCAGATTTTTTTTTGCTTTGTTCTGTAATAAACGTATTGTTTGGATATTTTGATATGGGTGTATGATTTCCCTTTTGCTGGCCACACATGTATGTTGGGTGTTGTGATTGTGCGACTTCAGGCGATTTGTTTGGTTCATGATTTCGTGGGGTTGATGTGCAATATCTTTGTCCATAGGGGGGGGGGTGCCCGGGGTAGGGCCCCGGGGGTGGGGGGGATGGGGGGGGTCCTGGGGGTGGTGGCGGTGGGTGTTGTTGACCTTGAGGCCAGGCAAGCTCCGCCCCCCGGGTGGATGCACAGTTATACTGAATGAGAACGGGAGGCATAAGAACTTATCTGTCCCTTTTTCCCCTTTCTTTAGAATAGCACTTTAATAAATGCACCAGCACTTTAAATCCTGTACAGGATGGAACGCCTCTCTCCTTGATCAGAATAGCACCATAATACTCTCAGTAATTGCATTAAGCACTTTAAAATTCTATATAGAACTGAACGGGAGAATCGTTGTATAATTGAATAACCCCTCTTTTTTGGACTCTTCCTCCCATCTCTGAATAGAACCCCGATTGTCTTTAACAGCTGCACCAGCACTTTACAAACTTATGCTGGATTGAATGGGATATATTTGCAATAAACTGCCCACTCTAAATTTTACCTTACTGATTGAGGAATCATACCATAATAGAATTTACCTGTGAGAAATTGTATGAATATTGTTCAAACAACCTATTACTTCAAATTGGTACAATACAGAAATTAATAATAAAAAGGTTGACACCTCACAATATTTTGAAGACAGGTAAATCATGAGGGATTCATGCAATGTCATTGCCTTGATTCCATTGTTTGCTAAAATCACTTGATAACACACTCACTTGTATGCACGCACTCACTTTAAAATACAAAGATTGGGCTCCGCAAAAATGTTTTGTTTTGTAAACGAACCTGTCTGCCCACAGTGAAACTGATGTCTAGGATGTTTGGTAAAGTGTTCAATATGGATTAATAGATTTCGTATTCTATGTACTTTACAGATATGTAAGCGAATTGAAAAACAGAAACAAAATAGTGACATGTATTTGACTGTGTTGCACAAGATACGCGCATAAACACTCTAGTTGTTTTTAAATAACCAGTGATGAAGGACTTTTATGGTGTGGGCACTTTAAATAGACTTTCTGGGCATTTGGACTCTATGGTCCAGTCGAAGGTGATCCAACGGAAGCGGTGGAAATTTTATAATGTTTTACAAATACCACCAACATAAATCTTTTACTGTAACCAAGAGTTTGGGCCCATGGAAACTCTATAACCACTTACAAATCATGAGGTCCTCCGTTAGATCTTTTTGTTGAGCTAATAGGGACTCAGATAATTAGAGACGGAAAACATTTCCTTCATGAGGACCTATAATGAAGAAATGCCTGTCTAACCACAAAAATCAACATATCATGTCAAAACTCTTGTCAAATAACTCTTATTAAATAAGTACAAACTCAATATATTTATCAAGGTACTTTTATCTAATCTTCAGTAATGAAATGGTCAAAATACACAAATACATTAGAATTGTCAGTTCTTTGTTTTTTCAATGAATACAGGTGATTTCACAATAGAAACACAAATCATGACAATAATACATCAAACAAAATCAATATACTGGTCCGAGAAGAGAGAGAGAGAGAGAGAGAGAGAGAGAGAGAGAGAGAGAGAGAGAGACAAAGATAAAATTACATTGCAAAATCAGTATGCAATTCGAGATTCATACGAACCTTGGATCAATGAACTAATGCACAGCAGGCAATAGTCCAAAATAGCCAACCCTTCAACTGAAGAGGTTTAGCTTGAGCAACATCACCAGCCGATGAAGTGCAAGGCAATCAGGATAGTTCGGATCAGGGAAAAATCAAAGTTCGGACTGACAGAATGTCATGCCCATATTTTGCAAGGATGATAGCCAGTCAGAGAAGCATCGAGCAGTAATGGCAGGCGGCGGCGATTCTTTTCTCACATGATAGTCATACCTCAAAATGTTCACGATTCCAGCCCCCAATTGTAGCATTTTCACAGTTTCACAAGTTCCCATTGGTTAGGAACCATGGTGTGATCGCTCTTAAGGCTAGTTCATCCGGAACTTTAACAAGATGCATTTGTAGTCCATAAATGTCATTTTCATCTCAGAAGCAGGAAACACATTGAAACTTTTCATATCCACGCGCTCGCTCCCACATAAGCTTGCAACATAGTCGACACAATTACTCATAGAAAGAAATACTCTAACCGTAGGAAGGAAATTCTATTTGATAAACATTCAACTAAAGCAAAATTGATCTGCATTTTAGTAATAACGTAAGACAAAATACATTTTCCTGAGGCCTGTGTTTGCAAAATAAATAATACACTAACAGGTTTGAGGCCTACATAGAAAACCACAAAATTTAAAGAATAAAACACACCATTTTAATAATATATAGGAAAATAGAGTATGCATAGAAAACAATATAAGATAAATGTCATTTTAATTAAACCTATAAGCATAGTCTGAATGAATTTTCACTAAAAATGTAAGCATTCATTATTTCTATTATAACTTTCATGATCAAAGGGAAACATAGCAAAATCATTTTACTTTAAGCATTTTCATTATCATATTTCTATATTACTGTTTGCAATTTACTCTTGAACTATATTTTTTTATTTCACTTTAGTAAGTTTTCTCTTATAACATAAACATCTCCAATTACACCAGTCTGTAAGCCTTCTGCATGCTCTTACGATGCAGAGTTTTAGAACTCTAAATGTGTTGTGTCTCTTCTGCATGTTTCTACATTGTAATTTAAAGGAATCAATCAATCAATCAATCATGTCACTTATAAAGCGCACTACATACCCGCGAGGGTCTCAAGGCGCCTGGGGGGAAAGGGGGGTGGTGCTGCTACTGATCGAAGAGCCAGGTCTTGAGGAGTCTTCTGAAGGCCAGTAGGTCTTGGGTCTGTCGGAGGTTGGTGGGGAGGGTGTTCCAGGTCTTGGCGGCGAGGTGGGAAAAGGATCTGCCGCCGGCGGTCGTTTTCCGGATGCGGGGGACTGTGGCGAGGGCGAGGCTGGTCGAGCGGAGCTGGCGGGTGGGGGTGTAGAAGCTGAGTCGTCTGTTGAGGTAGGCTGGTCCAGAGTTGTGGAGTGCTTTGTGTGCGTGGGTGAGGAGCTTGAAGGTTATCCTCTTGTTGACAGGGAGCCAGTGCAGGTCTCTCAGGTGGGGTGTGATGTGGCTGCGTCGGGGGATGTTGAGGATAAGACGTGCAGAGGCGTTCTGGATGCGTTGCAGCCGTCTCAGGAGCTTAGCCGTCGAAACTCTTACGTTTTTCTTTTTAATTCACCACACTGTTAGTCATTTTATAAAAATATGCATGTTAGTTTAGAGTACCTTTAAAATATGGACACGAGGCCCACTAGAGGGCATGACCTAAATCTTTCAAACCTTTTGAAGCTAGTAGTTACAAACGTTTGTAAAATCCATTAGGAATAATGAATGTGGTGACTGATCAAAATAGAACTATGATATCTAAGAATACGAATTGAGAGCATAAAAAAGGCTTTCTCTTGTAACAATGAATGTGATGTCCGATTTAACACCAAAAAATCAAAAAATGATAATTAAGGATATGATTTACGAGTATAAAAGTGAGTTTTTTTCATTGTCACATAACACAAATGATTTCACTATTTTTTATAATTGTAATGTATTTGTAATGTTATTTATATAATGGCCAAGGCCTTTATGCACTACAACTCCCAAAATGCCAAGCGTTGTCAAACCAGGATGTGATGTAACATCATGGGTTAATTTAAATACAAGTCTTGACACTAGCATTGGCTACCCGTGAGAAAGGTCTGAGGGCAGACTGAAACGCGTTGGGTTGTAATTGTCGGATAAAATTTGCTGCCTTAAATAAAATCAAGAAAGTTTACAGCAATTGCCAGTGAGTGCGTGTGGAATCGTTCTGTAAAGGAATACTGTTGGGAAATTCATAACGGCTGGGCTCCGCCGTCTCCACAACGCACCGTCATGAGAGCGCCGGATGCCGAAAATTGAGCCTCGACGTGGATTTTATATATTATATATATATATATATATATATATATATATATCATCCAAGAAAAGAGTTACCCCATTAAGAAGAGCCAACATGCAGGTAGGTAAATCTTCGTTTTAATGTGCAAGAAAACAGCATAGTGGAGGGAAACAAAGTCCAAGTGCATCTGTAAGCCTGACGCGTTTCATGCTACCTGAGCATTTCTTCAGAGGCTTCATTTCAAACACTTCGTGGAGCACCAGCATCATTGTAATCCTTAACACCTGCCTCAGTGGGCGTCGGCTCTCCCAGAGCCTGCTGGTATTTGTAGTGCCATTAATATCGCTACAGTGAGCTGCTCCTTACACAATTTCAGTGTTCAAATAAATAAAACCACAGTGGGTCAGGAAATTGTTCCGCTGCTTCTGAGCTGCTAATCCAAACCTGCACCACGACCTTCCTGCCCTTAACGCTGCTCGCCGGTTGACTGCAGCTCGGTCCACTTCTATGTGGCAGGGCTCTTCCACGACCGGGGATCGGCCGTTAACATATCCAAGAAAAGAGTTACCCCATTAAGAAGAGCCAACATGCAGGTAGATAAATCTTCATTTTAATGTGCAAGAAAACAGCGCAGTGGAGGGAAACAAAGTCCAAGTGCATCTGTAAGCCTGACGCGTTTCATGCTACCTGAGCATTTCTTCAGAGTCTTTCAGAATGAAATTTTAACAGCATGCACCTAATGAAATGACTTTTTATTTTGTGACATTTGTACCAAAAACGCTATTAAGCAGAATGGAATTGTACAAACATATCACGTCATAACAGATGGAGAGTATGGTGCATCCTGGGACCTGTAGTAAACACTATAGGACATGTGACCACTGTGGGGATAAAATGCCACTCACCTGTGAACAAGGCTGTAATATGCTGAAACGCGTAAGGAAGAAAAGGGTGGCTGTTTGAAATTCTTCGGTGTCAGGCTTTAGTTTTTCACCTTTGTTGGTGCAGCCAGTGCTGTGTATCTCTAGACACGTGTTTCAGGATAATTGTCCTTCTTCAGTAGAGAGCAACACTTTTTTGGGGGTGCTGGAGATGCTGCCCAAAGTTTTCTCAGGTCTCAGTACCACTTGCTGGGCGCAGGTGCATCAACCAGAGCTCGTCAGCTCGTTAGCTCAAGGGTGCCTTTTCAAATTGGAGGGGGGTGGGCGCACACTGCCTCACACTCCAGCACTCAGTTTCCCCGATGCATCATAATAAATGCAGTGCATGATAAAACTTTCTTCGGTGTCAGGCTTTAGTTTTTCACCCTTGTTGGTGCAGCCAGTGCTGTGCTGGGAGGGCAGCAGAGTGCTCCCACCCCTTCCTGTTTAAAAAGGCTCCCTTGAGCCATTGAGCTGACAAGCTAGTGGAGATGCACCGGTGCGCCTGTGAGAGGTACTGAGACCTGTAAGAATTGTGGCAGCCTGCTCAGCAACCCCAGAAGAAAATCGTTTTTGATCTCTACTGATGACAGATAAAATCCAGAAACACATGTGTCTAGAGATGACAGCACTAATCTGCACCAACTTTGGTGGAACACTCCAGCAAAATACCAAGTAAGCATGCACTACAAACTGCATTTACCAGAATGCTAAGGGGCGAACAGTGCTGGGAGGTCAGCAGTGTACTCCCACCCCTTCCTGTTTAAAAAGGCTCCCTTGAGCCATTGAGCTGACGAGCTAGTGGAGATGCACCTGTGCGCCTGTGAGAGGTACTGAGACCTGTAAGAATTGTGGCAGCCTGCTCAGCAACCCCAGGAGAAAATCGTTTTTGATCTCTACTGATGACGGATAAAATCCAGAAACACATGTGTCTAGAGATGACAGCACTAATCTGCACCAACTTTGGTGGAACACTCCAGCAAAATACCAAGTAAGCATGCACTACAAACTGCATTTACCAGAATGCTAAGGGGCAAACTGTGCTGGGAGGTCAGCAGTGTGTTCCCACTCCTTCCTGTTTAAAAAGGCTCCCTTGAGCCATTGAGCTGACGAGCTAGTGGAGATGCACCTGTGCGCCTGTGAGAGGTACTGAGACCTGTAAGAATTGTGGCAGCCTGCTCAGCAACCCCAGAAGAAAATCGTTTTTGATCTCTACTGATGACGGTTAAAACCAGAAACACATGTGTCTAGAGATGACAGCACTAATCTGCACCAACTTTGGTGGAACACTCCAACAAAATACCAAGTAAGCATGCACTACAAACTGCATTTACCAGAATGCTAAGGGGCGAACTGTGCTGGGAAGTCAGCAGTGTGCTCCCACCCCTCCCTGTTTAAAAAGGCTCCCTTGAGCCATTGAGCTGATGAGCTAGTGGAGATGCACCTGTGCGCCTGTGAGAGGTACTGAGACCTGTAAGAATTGTGGCAGCCTGCTCAGCAACCCCAGGAGAAAATCGTTTTTGATCTCTACTGATCACGGATAAAATCCAGAAACACATGTGTCTAGAGATGACAGCACTAATCTCCACCAACTTTGGTGGAACACTCCAGCAAAATACCAAGTAAGCATGCACTACAAACTGCATTTACCAGAATGCTAAGGGGCGAACTGTGCTGGGAGGTCAGCAGTGTACTCCCACCCCTTCCTGTTTAAAAAGGCTCCCTTGAGCCATTGAGCTGACAAGCTAGTGGAGATGCACCTGTGCACCTGTGAGAGGTACTGAGACCTGTAAGAATTGTGGCAGCCTGCTCAGCAACCCCAAAAGAAAATCGTTTTTGATCTCTACTGATGACGGATAAAATCCAGAAACACATGTGTCTAGAGATGACAGCACTAATCTGCACCAACTTTGGTGGAACACTCCAGCAAAATACTAAGCAAGCATGCACTACAAACTGCATTTACCAGAATGCTAAGGGGCGAACTGTGCTGGGAGGTCAGCAGTGTGCTCCCACCCCTTCCTGTTTAAAAAGGCTCCCTTGAGCCATTGAACTTACGAGCTAGTGGAGATGCACCTGTGTGCCTGTGAGAGGTACTGAGACCTGTAAGAATTGTGGCAGCCTGCTCAGCAACCCCAGAAGAAAATCGTTTTTGATCTCTACTGATGACGGATAAAATCCAGAAACACATGTGTCTAGAGATGACAGCACTAATCTGCACCAACTTTGGTGGAACACTCCAGTAAAATACCAAGTAAGCATGCACTACAAACTGCATTTACCAGAATGCTAAGGGGTGAACTGTGCTGGGAGGTCAGCAGTGTGCTCCCACCCCTTCCTGTTTAAAAAGGCTCCCTTGAGCCATTGGGCTGACGAGCTAGTGGAGATGCACCTGTGCGCCTGTGAGAGGTACTGAGACCTGTAAGAATTGTGGCAGCCTGCTCAGCAACCCCAGAAGAAAATCGTTTTTGATCTCTACTGATGACGGATAAAATCCAGAAACACATGTGTCTAGAAATGACAGCACTAATCTGCACCAACTTTAGTGGAACCCTCCAGCAAAATACCAAGTAAGCATGCACTACAAACTGCATTTACCAGAATGCTAAGGGGCGAACTGTGCTGGGAGGTCAGCAGTGTGCTCCCACCCCTTCCTGTTTAAAAAGGCTCCCTTGAAATTGAGCTGACGAGCTAGTGGAGATGCACCTGTGCGCCTGTGAGAGGTACTGAGACCTGTAAGAATTGTGGCAGCCTGCTCAGCAACCCCAGAAGAAAATCGTTTTTGATCTCTACTGATGACGGATAAAATCCAGAAACACATGTGTCTAGAGATGACAGCACTAATCTGCACCAACTTTGGAGGAACACTCCAGCAAAATACCAAGTAAGCATGCACTACAAACTGCATTTACCAGAATGCTAAGGGGTGAACTGTGCTGGGAGGTCAGCAGTGTGCTCCCACCCCTTCCTGTTTAAGAACGCTCCCTTGAGCCATTGAGCTGACGAGCTAGTGGAGATGCACCTGTGCGCCTGTGAGAGGTACTGAGACCTGTAAGAATTGTGGCAGCCTGCTCAGCAACCCCAGAAGAAAATCGTTTTTGATCTCTACTGATGACGGATAAAATCCAGAAACACATGTGTCTAGAGATGACAGCACTAATCTGCACCAACTTTGGTGGAACCCTCCAGCAAAATACCAAGTAAGCATGCACTACAAACTGCATTTACCAGAATGCTAAGGGGCGAACTGTGCTGTGAGGTCAGCAGTGTGCTCCCACCCCTTCCTGTTTAAAAAGGCTCCCTTGAGCCATTGAGCTGAGGAGCTATTGGAGATGCACCTGTGCGCCTGTGAGAGGTACTGAGACCTGTAAGAATTGTGGCAGCCTGCTCAGCAAACCCAGAAGAAAATCGTTTTTGATCTCTACTGATGACGGATAAAATCCAGAAACACATGTGTCTAGAGATGACAGCACTAATCTGCACCAACTTTGGTGGAACACTCCAGCAAAATACCAAGTAAGCATGCACTACAAACTGCATTTACCAGAATGCTAAGGGGCGAACTGTGCTGGGATGTCAGCAGTGTGCTCCCACCCCTTCCTGTTTAAAAAGGCTCCCTTGAGCCATTGAGCTGACGAGCTAGTGGAGATGCACCTGTGCGCCTGTGAGAGGTACTGAGACCTGTAAGAATTGTGGCAGCCTGCTCAGCAACCCCAGAAGAAAATCGTTTTTGATCTCTACTGATGACGGATAAAATCCAGAAACACATGTGTCTAGAGATGACAGCACTAATCTGCACCAACTTTGGTGGAACACTCCAGCAAAATACCAAGTAAGCATGCACTACAAACTGCATTTACCAGAATGCTAAGGGGCGAACTGTGCTGGGAGGTCAGCAGTGTGCTCCCACCCCTTCCTGTTTAAAAAGGCTCCCTGGAGCCATTGAGCTGACAAGGTAGTGGAGATGCGCCTGTGAGAGGTACTGAGACCTGTAAAAATTGTGGCAGCCTGCTCAGCAACCCCAGAAGAAAATCGTTTTTGATCTCTACTGATGACGGATAAAATCCAGAAACACGTGTCTAGAGATGACAGCACTAATCTGCACCAACTTTGGTGGAACACTCCAGCAAAATACCAAGTAAGCATGCACTACAAACTGCATTTACCAGAATGCTAAGGGGCGAACTGTGCTGGGAGGTCAGCAGTGTGCTCCCACCCCTTCCTGTTTAAAAAGGCTCCCTTGAGCCATTGAGCTGACGAGCTAGTGGAGATGCACCTGTGCGCCTGTGAGAGGTACTGAGACCTGTAAGAATTGTGGCAGCCTGCTCAGCAACCCCAGAAGAAAATCGTTTTTGATCTCTACTGATGACGGATAAAATCCAGAAACACATGTGTCTAGAGATGACAGCACTAATCTGCACCAACTTTGGAGGAACACTCCAGCAAAATACCAAGTAAGCATGCACTACAAACTGCATTTACCAGAATGCTAAGGGGTGAACTGTGCTGGGAGGTCAGCAGTGTGCTCCCACCCCTTCCTGTTTAAAAACGCTCCCTTGAGCCATTGAGCTGACGAGCTAGTGGAGATGCACCTGTGCGCCTGTGAGAGGTACTGAGACCTGTAAGAATTGTGGCAGCCTGCTCAGCAACCCCAGAAGAAAATCGTTTTTGATCTCTACTGATGACGGATAAAATCCAGAAACACATGTGTCTAGAGATGACAGCACTAATCTGCACCAACTTTGGTGGAACCCTCCAGCAAAATACCAAGTAAGCATGCACTACAAACTGCATTTACCAGAATGCTAAGGGGCGAACTGTGCTGGGAGGTCAGCAGTGTGCTCCCACCCCTTCCTGTTTAAAAAGGCTCCTTGAGCCATTGAGCTGATGAGCTAGTGGAGGTGCACCTGTGCGCCTGTGAGAGGTACTGAGACCTGTAAGAATTGCGGCAGCCTACTCAGCAAACCCAGAAGAAAATCGTTTTTGATCTCTACTGATGACGGATAAAATCCAGAAACACATGTCTAGAGATGACAGCACCAATCTGCACCAACTTTGGTGGAACACTCCAGCAAAATACCAAGTAAGCATGCACTACAAACTGCATTTACCAGAATGCTAAGGGGCGAACTGTGCTGGGAGGTCAGCAGTGTGCTCCCACCCCTTCCTGTTTAAAAAGGCTCCCTTGAGCCATTGAGCTGACGAGCTAGTGGAGATGCACCTGTGCGCCTGTGAGAGGTACTGAGACCTGTAAGAATTGTGGCAGCCTGCTCAGCAACCCCAGGAGAAAATTGTTTTTGATCTCTACTGATGACGGATAAAATCCAGAAACACATGTGTCTAGAGATGACAGCACTAATCTGCACCAACTTTGGTGGAACACTCCAGCAAAATACCAAGTAAGCATGCACTACAAACTGCATTTACCAGAATGCTAAGGGGCGAACTGTGCTGGGAGGTCAGCAGTGTGCTCCCACCCCTTCCTGTTTAAAAAGGCTCCCTTGAGCCATTGAGCTGACGAGCTAGTGGAGATGCACCTGTGCGCCTGTGCGCGGTACTGAGACCTGTAAGAATTGTGGCAGCCTGCTCAGCAACCCCAGAAGAAAATCGTTTTTGATCTCTACTGATGACGGATAAAATCCAGAAACACATGTGTCTAGAGATGACAGCACTAATCTGCACCAACTTTGGTGGAACACTCCAGCAAAATACCAAGTAAGCATGCACTACAAACTGCATTTACCAAAATGCTAAGGGGCGAACTGTGCTGGGAGGTCAGCAGTGTGCTCCCACCCCTTCCTGTTTAAAAAGGCTCCCTTGAGCCATTGAGCTGACGAGCTAGTGGAGATGCACATGTGCGCCTGTGAGAGGTACTGAGACCTGTAAGAATTGTGGCAGCCTGCTCAGCAACCCCAGAAGAAAATCGTTTTTGATCTCTACTGATGACGGATAAAATCCAGAAACACATGTGTCTAGAGATGACAGCACTAATCTGCACCAACTTTGATGGAACACTCCAGCAAAATACCAAGTAAGCAGGCACTACAGACTGCATTTACCAGAATGCTAAGGGGCGAACTGTGCTGGGAGGTCAGCAGTGTGCTCCCACCCCTTCCTGTTTAAAAAGGCTCCCTTGAGCCATTGAGCTGACGAGCTAGTGGAGATGCACCTGTGCGCCTGTGAGAGGTATTGAGACCTGTAAGAATTGTGGCAGCCTGCTCAGCAACCCCAGAAGAAAATTGTTTTTGATCTCTACTGATGACGGATAAAATCCAGAAAGGATATGACACGCACTTCAGCGTTTACAATATATGTGAAATTAGACATTTGCAATGTGTGTCAAGTGTTTCAGAGTAATACTGATAGGCGGTGCTTTGATGTTTCTGGATTTTAGCTCGGGACGTCAATTCAAGAGTCTAATGGTAAATGAAAGCGCTTGCGAGGTTTGTTTAGATAAAGTTCAGTGGGGGTGTCAGGCTCCCAAACAAAGAGAAAAAGAAGCAGTGATTTTAAGTCTCCCTGGTATGTTATATTTCAAGCAGCATTATTTATTCGGTTTTAAATGTGTAACACGAGGGGTTGGTGCTATATAAAAGAAGATGTCATGAGAATAGCAAATGTCCACAAAACATTGTAAGATTTGGTGATGCATTTTTCATGTTAAATCGTTTAACTGTGTACAATCAAAGGTGAATTGCTGATGCATTATGCAGACATATAATATATCTCAATGCAATTTGCATATCAAAAGACCTTTTTTTATTTATTGCAATTTACACTTAGCACTTTTGGACTGATTGTATTACATGCTCAATGTATTTAGATGCATTTTAAGTATTTTATATATTTTTCATATTGGGTGATTAGGATTTTTTCTATGTCTTCTTAATGTGGACTGGCTATATAAGTTGTAACAAGATGGCGCCCACTAGATTGATAAAGGCTGCTGAGTCAGCCGAAACGCGTCTCGTCAGTCGCTGGGTCGGTGGAGACCCTTTTAAATAAAGAAGCTTTATCCTGCAGTCTTCGAGTGCGTGCCTTCTTCTTGTAGAGTAAGGATTACCTTGGATATATACATACATACATATATATATATATATATATATATATATATATATATATATATATATGCCACAAGTCAGCTCACCTTTCGCTGGATATCGTAGTTGCTTTTGCGTGGTGTGAGCCAGTAAAACGGCAGAGCCACGCCATAAAATATTTCCCCAACCACTTCAAAGAAGTCTGGCCGCACTCACGAGTAAGGTTCAGCAAACGATTTTATTTCACAAACCATAAGATCATGTTTACAGGGCTTAGGTAGATACCCTGTAAACATGATCATGTTCTTATGGATTGTGAAATAAAATCGTTTGCTGAACCTTACTCGTGAGTGCAGCCAGACTTCTTTGAAGTGGTTGGGTATATATATATATATATATATATATATATATATATATATATATATATATACATAGGATGAAAGCAGCGAGGGAGGCGGTGATCTTGACGCGAGGAGGTTTGCCGACTTTCAGCGCAGGGTCTATGCTTTCCCCTGTCTCGATATGCCTTACTCAGCAGACCGACGAACATCTGGTGACTGGGCACCGTGAAAGCTGTGGCAGAAACGGTGAGGGACAGTTTGGCTTATCAATTTTTATAATATGGTCTCCTCCAACCCTGCGTATTTGTTCAGTTTCACAGACTATGTGCTGCATTAACAGTGGAGACTTCGTGACATTAACCCTCATTTGGCTTGGTTTCAAAATACTTGTTCATCTTACATGGTTAACACATGGAGACGGTGTCCGGAATACAGCAAACAAGCTGTGTATCCATCGAGGGCTTTTTATTTTCGCATGAACTGGGACTTTTTCCGAGCGCCAATACAATCTTGGAAATAGTGTTTTAGTTTAGATGTTACACGAACTATCTGTGCATACGGACTTCGGGTGCTTTGCAGTGATTAGCATGATACTATGATGGGGCATTATGGGACTAGCAGTCCCCGCGTGGTTCAAGACGCAACTTTGAGGTCGACACTTGAGTTTCTAAGCACACACTATGGGGCCGATTCCGATTCGGGCCGGAAAACGTACCTACCGACTCGGTACGGGAATTTAGTCCGACCGACTCGGACCGGTGCCGCACGACCCGGGTAGTACGATGAAATGAATGTGAAATCCGACAGACTCGGACGGAATAAAAAACGACCGACCGGACGGAAACAAGCCATCCGGCCGGGAAATCATGCGAAACGAACCGACCGACACGCACTCGGATTTAACCCGAACTAAACGTACCTGCGAACTCCGAACCGCGTAGTACGATGCTGTGCGTGCAAAACACGACCGACTCGCACGGAGCACAAGCCGTACGACCGACACGCATACAAAACCCAGCCGAAGCAACCCAATACTACGCGACCGACTTGTACGCCGCATAGGCCGCATATGAAACCTAGCTGACACACAGCGGGAACGAGTCGGACAAGATCGCACCACACAACTGCAGCGTCCGACTCGGACACAAGAACGACTCGTACATGCACCAAAAATACCAAGGAAAAATTAGAAAAAAAAGGGCCAAACAAGCAACCACTAAGCAAATAAATACAGGGAGGGAAAAAAAATGGAACAAGGACACACCTCCAACGCCACCTACATAAAGGCCACAAATCCCTACCATGATCCTTTGCAAATTCCACTGAACTGCCAGCACACAACACCATCACACAGCAACCACAGACACACTCACAGCTCATACATCACACAAACCACACACCATTACCATACCTACAAATAGCACCCTCACACACACCCAGCTAAACCTACACTCACACCCCCCCACCTGCACACAAACACACACATCAATCACCACCACCACCCATCACCATGCCCCCAAAGAAGAACCATAAGTTCCTAGATTGTGAATTGGAAGTCCTGGTAGACGAGATACTCAGGGTAGAGCCACAGTTGTTTGGCACATTGGTACAACAGACCCCCATGTCGCAGAAAACCAAGATGTGGGCGAGGATTGTCGACAGGGTGAACGCACAATCACCATGTTTGCGCACAAAGGAAGACATCCAGAACAGGTGGTATGATGTGCGCAGGAGGGTCCGGGAACTACTCAAAAAGGACTACCTCCTCAGCCAGCACACCGGCAGTGGCCCTCCTGCAAAACCAGTATACCTCAGGCCCTGGGAGGAGAAGGTGCGGGCCATCCTACCACCAGTGAGCGTATACGGACTAACAGACATCCCAGAGCATGGTGAGTACACAACTAATATATACAATATGGTGTGACAACACACACACATCACAGTCAAGGGGATAGGCAAACCATGCACACTTAGCAAATACACAGCAACCAAATGATATTCATCCCAAGATGTGAATGCTAGTCAGACAAACACAATACCTGCCATCTCATAGTGACATGTAACTGTGTCATGACATCTACAAACCTAACAACAAATACAGCAAGGCAGTGGCACAAATAGAACCAACAAACACTCACAGATATTTACCCACCACTAGAACACCACCTCACAGGGAAGCTCACTCAAAGGAAGGAATCCTGTGTATGCTGGTCAAGTCAGTGTAGCCAATAGCATGATGGGAGTGGTAGTCACAGATATTGGTCACACCCACAATTGGCCCATCAACACCACTCTCAACCATGCTCACATCACAGGGAGTGGATAAGGACTCACAAGATGGCTGACACTGGGTACTGCTGTGGGGAGCACAAGGCCCTGCTGGGAACTGTGCACCAACAAACAGCACAACACCACTGCCTGACATCCTGAAAGCCAACTTGCACTCCCTGCAATGCAAGCACGTTGCATGGTGGGATATCTGGCTGGGTGGGAAGGAGGACTCACAGCACTGACCACAGTTACAAGCAGCTCTCTTCACACACCCCCTCAACACTAACTCCACATAACCCACCTGGGAGAATGCAATGCCTCACAGCCTAACTGAAGATCCCACAAAGAACCACCACCCTGGGTTATGCTGTGTGAAGCACAGGGACACTCTTGGGACTTGTAGCCAAACAACTGCCAGGACAACACTCCCAGCCATCCTGTCAGCACAGGCACCCCACCCCACAGGGAAGCAGAGTCAAAAGGAAGGAAGGATGGCCATGCTGGGAAGGGGGTGGAGGCAATAGCATGATGGGAGTTGTAGGCACAGATATTGCTCACCCTCGCAATTGGCCCATCAACACCACTCTCAACCATGCCCACATCACAGGGAGTGGATAAGGTCTCACAAGATGGCTGACACTGGGTACTGCTGGGGGGAGCACAAGGCCCTGCTGGGAACTGTGCACCAACAAACAGCACAACACCACTGCCTGACATCCTGAAAGCCAACTTGCACTCCCTGCAATGCAAGCACGTTGCATGGTGGGATATCTGGCTGGGTGGGAAGGAGGACTCACAGCACTGACCATAGTTACAAGCAGCTCTCCTCACACACCCCCTCAACACTAACTCCACATAACCCACCTGGGAGAATGCAATGCCTCACAGCCTAACTGAAGATCCCACAAAGAACCACCACCCTGGGTTATGCTGTGTGAAGCACAGGGACACTCTTGGGACTTGTAGCCAAACAACTGCCAGGACAACAATCCCAGCCATCCTGTCAGCACAGGCACCCCACAGGGAAGCAGAGTCAAAAGGAAGGAAGGATGGCCATGCTGGGAAGGGGGGTGGAGGCAATAGCATGATGGGAGTTGTAGGCACAGATATTGCTCACCCTCACAATTGGCCCATCAACACCACTCTCAACCATGCTCACATCACAGGGAGTGGATAAGGACTCACAAGATGGCTGACACTGGGTACTGCTGGGGGGAGCACAAGGCCCTGCTGGGAACTGTGCAACAACAAACAGCAGGACACCACTGCCTGACATCCTGAAAGCCAACTTGCACTCCCTGCAATGCAAGCACGTTGCATGGTGGGATAACTGGGCTGGGGGGAGAAGGAGGCCTGGATGGTAACCAAGTACCACCAATGCTGGTCATGCACACACCTCAACATTCACATTGACATGCCACAGGTTGGCAGGACAATGTGCTACACCAATATCACTCACTGACTGTTACTATTTAGGAGAATACAATGTCCTGCCCCACATCCAGAGCTACAGTCACAACTGTCAGGTGTTTGAACAATTGATGCCAGTAGAAACATAACATACAATCTGTGTCTCTCCCCAAAGCAGGAGATGATGAGGACACAGCAGCAGACCAGGAGGATTCCCTGTCCCAGGCTCCGGGGAACACTGAGCTCACTGGTGTGGATCAGCCTCTGCACTCCTCGGATGGTGAAGAACCAGCTGGACCCTCCGGTGTGAGTCATCATGCAGCACCAGCAGGACCAACATCTGCACCCCCTGCACCCACCCCTCCAACAACTGCCAACACACAGGCCACCCCTGCCAACACGGACACACCAAGGACCACAGATGACAACAGCGCACGGACCCAGGCCCAAACTGGAGCTGCTGACAATGAGCCCAGGAACAACACCCAAGTGGGCCCACGGTCACCTGTGCGTGCCACTGCAGGTCCTGCACGTGTCGCCAGGGGTGGTGTGAGGGTGGGAGACATAGGTCTCTCCTTGCAGAGGGGTCTGGACTGTATGATGACCCACAACTGGCACGCATCGCGGATGCGTACCAGACCAGCACCGGAGAGGTCAGCCAGGTAGTGGGGATCCTCAAGGACATACAACAGCAGCAGGCTGCCCATCATGCCCGCTTGGACTCCCACATGTCCCGTGTCGAGACACACATGTCACGTGTCGAGACACACATGTGTGGCATGGAGTCCAAGTGGGACACATTGGAACAACTGACAGCGGTGCATAGGGATACTGACATGCCTCCGCCAGATCAGCACCAACATGGCCTCACCTCCCTGTGTGCCCACAACATCTGCTGCTGAAACAACTGCAAATGCCACAGGGAGGGAGGAGGACTCTGGCAGAGAGTCCCCTGCACCGCCACAGCCTGCACCTGAGGGTCCCCCCCCCAAGAAGAGGGGCCGTCCGAGGAGGGCAAACTGAGAGGCCGATGGCCATCTACATCCCCCAGGAAGCCAACACCTGTTCTGGAACTTTTCCTTTGTGTGCATACTGCACGCCCTGTTGAAGCCAAGCCAACTCTCCCACATGACATGGGGAGCTCTAGTTGACCAAATGTATCAGATGACTGTGGACTTTACTCTGGACTTTTCAGCTACCAAGACTTCCAATTCACATGGGAACTTTGGATCCAAATTTCTATGTACAGCACCCACCATCCTGTGCACCATCCTCACACCTGTATGTAAATAAACTCACCAATACACCATATCTGCCTCTGTTGTGATTCCAACATGGTTTTTGTCATGTAGATGTTGATCTTCTAAATTACACTGTGCTTGCTAACTGCTACAGCAAGTCCAACACTGTCATGTCGACGTGACACATATGAGGGAGACACACCACTAGGGCCACAAAACACATACACACCAGGGCCATCAGACTCATCACCTATACTGATGTTGCAACGAAGTACAGTGGAATGTACAGACACGCCACCTATTCACAGTCACTGTCAACTAGACAACAGGTGCAGTAAGCAAATGTCAGTCAGATGTGTGACTACAGACAACGCACATCCCAAAGTCAAGCACAGGTTTATTACACATTTCCAACATGTAGTTTCCACTACAAATGCAAGCTAATCCAACCTGGCTGTGGCCGCAAAGTCAAAAAGTGCAGAAGATAGAAAGTCCAGGGGTGTGTGGCACATCACCTGTAGGGAAACGACTGCTTCCACCTTGGAAGTTGAATCATGGATTCGGGGGATCCAAGTTGATCAGACAACTCCAGCAGCACCCTGTGAAGGACAGACATGACACACAGTCAAAACCACTGAAGAACAGCACAGAACGGCAATACTCATGTCCAATACATGTCACGAGATAACTACACAAAACCAAGTTAGAAAGTCAACACTGTTGGGCAGTACAGACCACCTGCAAGGACACATCGCTGCACGCATCCAGTCAAGTAGCACATGGCCACACTCAAACATTACCAGAGCACCACACACACATATCATGCAAACTCAAATCATTGACATTACAACCCTCTGGAGACTCACATTCAGCTGAAGAAGTTGGTGATGAGCTGTGTGCGGACATCATCATCATCATCATCTTCACTGGCATCGTGACCCAGGCCAGGATCTTCCACAGGTGGCGGACGTTGGTCATCGTCATCCAGGATGAGAGGCAACTCCTTCCGCACTGCCAGGTTGTGTAGCATGCAGCAGACGATGACAATCTTGCACACCTTTGCTGGGGAATTTGGGAGGGCCCCTCCTGTCTTGTCCAGGCAGCGGAAGCGGCTCTTCAGGAGACCAAAGGTCCGCTCAATCACCCTCCTCGTCCGACCATGTGCCTCATTGTAGCGCATCTGGGCTGTGGTCACAGGGTTCCTGAGGGGTGTCAGCAACCACGGCATGTTGGGGTATCCCGAGTCACCTACAGACAGACAATTGCACATTAGCTGATTTGAAAATGTGTGCGGAAAACAACATAGCAGAACACACACAATGGTACAAAGTCAGTACACACCAACAAGCCAGGCACGCTGGTTCGGCATCTGTGACATCATCCTCCGGATGCGACTACTCCTCATCACGTAGGCATCGTGTGCCGAACCGGGGAAACGGGCACACACATGTGTGATGGTCATATCTGCAAGACATACCACCAGTGCATTGATCGAATGGTAATGTTTACGGTTGCGGTATGCCTGCTCATGTGCCTGTGGTGGTATCAAAGACACATGTATCCCATCAATGGAGCCAATTACATGTGGCATCCTCCCCAGGGCATAGAAGTCACTCTTGACGTCAGTGAGTCGTTGAGGTGTTGGGAAATAGATGTACTGGTTGAGGTATCTCAACATTGCACCCAAAACATCGCGTAGCACACGGCTGAACATAGTCTGTGACATCCCACCAGTAATTGCCACAGTGTGTTGAAAGGTACTGGTGGCAAAGAAGTGTAGGGCTGCCATCACCTTCACCTTGGGGGTAAGCGCTGTAGGATACGGCCGGCCAGGCTGCAAATGTGGGGCCAACCGCACTGCCAAATCCTCAATCAGCTGCCTGGTGAAGCGGTACCGTTGGATGCTGTCACGTTCCACCATCGTTGCCAGGTCTGGGAATGGTCGATGGACAGCAGGAGCCCTGCAGTGCATAGGTGAAGAAAGCAAGATTGTCAGTCACCCCACCAATGTGCCGTTCACCATACTCAATTTCACATTACACATCAGCAACATACACAAGTACTTGATGTGTGTGTCGTCCCGTTTGGACATATATGGCACCTACATGGACATCATCTAACATCTCTCTGTTCAACAAGTGTTGACAACTGGTTCCAGGCGGTGCTATGGGACACCATTAGGCGGTGTCACAGTACACATTAACTGCTCTCACGTTCCACACACATACCACAGTGACATGTCTGGACAGATGCTCCACAGGCATCACAGCTAATTGACAGGTAGATTCCCAGGGAGCCGGTCTTGCCACATGGACACTGGCATGACATGGCGTATCATGTACACGTCAGAAAAACAAACATGACACCCACAGGTGGTGGCCCCTGTAGCCTCTGCAGGAAAGACATGGACGTCTGTGACACACACACACACACCATCAAAGTTCATGCACAAACCACGTGGATGTGGAGACTGTCTCCCATTGTGCACATGGAGTCAGAGACATGTGATACACAACATGCACACAGACTGTGGAGGGACATCGCTATTGTTGGAATGGGCCACCCTGTGACGTACATGCCTTCCCACATGTGAGCCTGGGGGTATGTGACATGTCATACACATACACAACCTGGAAATGTGACCATGACACATGCTCAGAAATGAAAAGTTGCACACCACAGTGGTCATGTGCACAACACACAAAGGACCCTGTCCCCATTAACACGTGCACAGCCTGGGTGTGTCTGTCCCCAAGTGCCACCCCAAAATCCACATGTTCACCCCCATACACAGATAAGGTTATGCTGCCACACATGCCTCATAGACAGTGTGGACTGGGTGTGGTGTTGTAGGTGTGCCCCTGAGTCCCTGGAAAGTAAATGTGGCTGGCATAGGTTCACCAGTGACCAGCATGGTGACATATGCGTGTGACCTGTCCTGGTACGCGTTGTAGAGCAATGGACCGATCGGTGTGCCCGCACGGACCATTGCATTGAATGTGAGCGGGTACGCGTTGTATGCCTGGTACGCGTTGCACAGCAATGGTCTGATCGGTGTGCCCGCACGGACCATTGCATTGAATGTGAGCGGGTACGCGTTGTACAGCAATGGTCCGATCGGTGTGCCCGCACGGACCATTGCATTGAATGTGAGCGGGTATGCGTTGTACAGCAATGGTCCGATCGGTGTGCCCGCACGTACCATTGCATTGAATGTGAGCGGGTACGCGTTGTATGCCTGGTACGCGTTGCACAGCAATGGTCCGATCGGTGTGCCCGCACGGACCATTGCATTGAATGTGAGCGGGTACGCGTTGTACAGCAATGGTCCGATCGGTGTGCCCGCACGGACCATTGCATTAAATGTGAGCGGGTATGCGTTGTACAGCAATGGTCCGATCGGTGTGCCCGCACGGACCATTGCATCGAATGTGAGCGGGTACGCGTTGTATGCCTGGCACGCGTTGCACAGCAATGGTCCGATCGGTGTGCCCGCACAGACTATTGCATTGAATGTGAGCAGGTACGCGTTGTACAGCAATGGTCCGATCGGTGTGCCCGCATGGACCATTGCATTGAATGTGAGCGGGTACGCGTTGTACAGCAATGGTCAGATCGGTGTGCCCGCACGGACCATTGCATTGAATGTGAGCGGGTACGCGTTGTACAGCAATGGTCCGATCGGTGTGCCCGCACGGACCATTGCATTGAATGTGAGCGGGTACGCGTTGTATGCCTGGTACGCGTTGCACAGCAATGGTCCGATCGGTGTGCCCGCACGGACCATTGCATTGAATGTGAGCGGGTACGCGTTGTACAGCAATGGTCCGATCGGTGCGCACGCATTGGCTGGGGCCTGGCATGGCAACGGACGCGTTTTTGAAACTTCAACTAGTCTGAAGCAGTGAATTCAGTTGGCCAGCCACAACAATGTTGCAAGTTCATGGGTGTCATGAAGTTGAAATTTTTGAAGGATGCTGTGGGCGTGTCTTGGTGCTGCAATTCCATGGATTGGTCAGATTCATAAGATGCATACGACTTGGACCTATCACTTTGGACACATGGCACAGTATCTGCCTCTGCAGCACACATATAATGCTGGCTGTTCCCCTGAGGGCTCACTTGCCTGCACTACATGCTCCAGGACGACATCTGCCACTACACTGCTGCTGTCTCTGCATCCTCTGGCTCCTGCAATGGCACCTACTGTGGAGAGAGCCCCAGCCTTCACCCATGAGGAGAACCAGGCCCTGCTGGACAACCTCCTTCCACAGTACAGCAAGCTGTATGGGACACCAGGGGAGCAGGTGAGTGTGCTGTCCACTGCCTTACTAATTGTGCATGTTGTCTGACTAGCAGGATTTACAGTGTGCACACCACTGGCTAGCATGCTCACTGAGTAGTACTCACCCCCCAAAGTGTGTAGTCACATGCACTGAACAGGTACAGTGGAGTAACAGTGCATTCAAACAAGGTTCACTTCCCATGCAATGATACCATGTAGTAACTGCTGGCAAACTGTCCATAGCCCTTGTTGCACTGCCTGTGTACATCATATGCCCCTGTGATTGAGACATGTATTTCCAACTGTGTGATGCACGGATATGTTGCATGTGTAGTAATGGCCTTTTCACTTTGTCATCCTCACAGGTTGATGCCCATCAGAAGCAGGATATCTGGCTGGCCATCGTCCGGGCAGTCAGATCTGTGGGGGTCTACAAGCGCCGGATCCGCAACTGCCAGAAGAGGTGGCAGGACCTTCGGGGCTGGACCCGGAGGATTGCAAGGGTCCAGCTGAAGCTGTCGCCTCCTCGCAGGAGGGGCGGACACCGGACCCTGACCCCCACATTCTCCAGATCCTGCCGGTGGTCTTCCCGGAGCTGGATGGGCAGCTGAAGGGCAGACAGCAGCAAGGAGGGGGTGAGTCAAAGACTGCACTGTGAACTCTGTCTGACATTCTATGTGCCCTCCTGTGGCATGGTTAAACTTCCCCAGTACATCAGTCTTGTTGTCCAGTACCCATGTCCCTCTATTGTGACATGGCCACTACCCATCTGATAGGCCGGTGTGCTCCTTACGCTCAGGATAATTGTGTCACTCGGGTACAGGGTCCTTGCATTTTGCTTTGCTCAAGGTGGGTGACAGCTTTTGTTCCCGTGATATTGTGTTAGCCTTCATGGGTGGGCCAATTGCTCACACAATGCCTGAGTCATGCAATGTAGTCTGGGTGTAACTTTGATATGTGATCCACTTGCAGATCAGAATCACCAGATGTCCCTGGGGTATTTGCCACACCCCCATGCTGCGGGTGGGTAAAATGTTTGGGCCTCAGGAGTATGTATGTCAAGTGTGTCACACATGCCTAGCCACCTGCCTACTGACCAGGGCTCATCCATCTTGCAGGTGGAGCCGGACAGTCATGCCTACTCCAGGGCATACAATACACTCTGTACTCCCACTCCCGTGTGTCAGCTGACATGCTGTGCTCAGTGAAATGTTCCCTCAGGTGTCTGCCTCTGTGTCGTTGTGCTGTGACTACGTAGTCGGGACTCCTGTGATGTTTATCGGTTAGGGGTCAGCATGCCATCTGCTATTGGACCATGTGAGACAAGACTTCTGTGACTTATAGGTGTTTGATCACATGACTGTGCAGACAGGTGTATGCCACTGTGACTTTCAGGCAGCTGTTTTTCACTCTCAGCACACTGTGAGGTGCTCATGTTCAGAGAGTTGTGTTTCATGTCCCCCATATGTCCAATTGGTATGACGTGGACAAATAGTAGTTCAGATGATGTGGTTTTTGGGGGATGGACATGTGCACTTGTCAGTTACATTACTTGCCTTCCCCATGTCCTAGGATTGTGACACAGTGCAGACTGTTGTTGGCTGGCTGCCATGGCCATGTGACTGGAGACAGTGATGTATGACCTTGCAGGCATGCCTGTGTCATGGCATTAAACTTCCTAAGAGTGATCCTGCAGGGGAGTGACATGTGCAAAATGCACCCCATTGTGGCATTGACTATCCGGACATGGGTGCTTCATGGGGTCTGGTGCTGGTATGCATCACATGCATTTCTATTTAGACTCTGGCCATCCATTTATACAGACACCTGCACTGACTCAGTGGCAAGAGATGTGACGTGGGCATGTTCACATACTTCACCGTGTTCTCAGCAATGTCCAACTACTGTGTAGGTGGTGCATGTGTCCACACTGGGGTATTACCATCAGACAGGCACCAGACCGATGGGTGCAAGGGCAGGAGGGGTGTGAGTTCCATGGTTGACCATCAGACTGACAATTGGCTTCTCCTAATCTGTGTGATGACTTTTGGCAATGTTCTACTAGAGATGCCAGGGCTTGCTCTGTGATGTGCTGTACTTACTGTGGTGTGTGCGGTCAGTGCAGGTGACTGATGTTTGTCTGTTTCCCTAATTGTTTGCAGATACATCCACAGCCACAGGAGGGGACAGCTCCACGGACCAGGAGGAGCAGCGGAGCCAGACTGGGTCAGCGTCCGACGAGTGGTCAGAGGGACCCAGTGGCACGGAGGGCGAGGGGAGCCACACCGAGGAGTCCTCAGCACCATCCACCTCAGCTGGGGACCACAGCAGCTCGGAGGATGACTCCCTTGTGGATGCGGGTGTCAGCAGCCACAACACCCCAGCTAGTCTGTCTGACCCCGCCACCACCACCACCGCCCTCACATTGGCTCCCATTCCTGATGTCAGTGGAGGCTCCCGTGCTCGGGAGCGTGTCTCCTTCAAGCCAGGCACCGCACCCCCTGCCCCTGTGTCCCCTGCTGCCCTGAGTGAGGAGTCTGTGTACCTCCTTCGGCAGCTCCATGTAGGGCAGACAGCAATGCTGACTGTCCTCCATGCACACACCACTCTGTTGACACAGCTGGTGTCGTTCATGGAGGGCATCTCAACGGGTATGTCTGCCCTACAGAGGAGCAATAGGTCCATGGACTCCTCCCTGACGGCAGCAGTGTCCCTCCTCCAACAGTCCCTCACCCCTCCCACCTCTGCCCCATCCACACTTCCTACCACCCTACCTGTCCAAAGCACATGCACACCTGCACAATCACCCAAACACACAGACACGAGCAGCACACACACCCCCAAAACCAAGGCAAGACGTGCACACAAGCATCCTCAGGGGACTGATTCCACACACACAGGGGATGGGGAACTGACACACACACAGGCAACCACAGTCACTCCGCAATCCTCAAGATCCTCTCCCTCCAAGACCCCTTCCCTTGCCTCACCTGCAACCCCACATACACAGCAGCTCTTCCTCTCTGACCTCGGTCTCTTCCCCTCCAATCCCGCTGATCCAGCATACCGGGGGAAGAGGAAGTCCACACACAGAGAGGGGAGTGCCCCTCGCCCCCGGACACCCTCCCCCAGGCGCAGGCAGAGTGAGCCCCCCATCCGCAAGTCCCCCCAGACCCAGAAGAGCAAGACCCAGCCACCGCCCTGCAAGTCACCCACCCAGTCTCTCACCTCCATCCCCCAGGCCACCACTCCACAGGTTCCACCGCCACACCCTGCCCAGGTTCCCCCACACACAGATACCGCATCCCCAAACTGCTCAGGCCCTCCCCCCCTGCCACTTGCTCTTCCACCCCCAAACCAGACGCTCTGCCTGTATGTGCCACTGGTGTGGAGACTGTGTCCCCCCTCTGTCCTGCCCAGCTCTTCTGCCCCCCTTCCACTCCCTTGGAGTCATGCACTGCGGTGGAGTCCACAACAACCCCGTCTGACTCGGGCACTGCATTGGGGACCCAGTCCACTCCATTTGACCAGCCCACTGCAGTGGTTGCAGCACCAACACCATCGGACTTGGGCCCTGCGGTGGTGCCGGCCCCCCCTGAGTCAGACACCTCCACCACAGTTGCCGGTGACACTCCTGCACCCACCTCACCTTCCCTGCCTCCTTCTGGCATCCCCTGATCCTGTCCCTGCGGTGCCTGGCCTGCCCCTCGTATGCCCCTCCAAGGGGGATGTCCCCTGTCGGTACCTGTGCAGGCAAGCAATTGGTGACAAGTTGTCACACATCACCCTGTTGGGACTGTGTATTTGGACTGGACATTGGCCGTAGTTAATTTTGGACTTTTGATTTCAGTTGCACACTTGCTGATTAAAGCCTCTTTTTGTTTACTTGTGGTTAATCTTTGGTGGTACATGATGTAGATGTGTAGAATCATGCATTTGCTGTTGTAATTGTGTTCAGATCAGGTAAATGAAGTTTTGCTGTGATGGGCTCCATGTGATCCATGGGATATGTGTCCTAATCTAGTCTGGATCTATAGCATCCCTTGCTGCAGTCTGAGGGTGTGATGTTCAGCATTTGACACAGGGATGTACGTTTAGCATTTGTAGATTACCATCTTTGTCCTACACTGTTGCACATCTGTTGGACTTACCACTGTCCAATGTTCCTAGTACCCTGACTGTGTGCCCGTCTCCACTGGACATGCAGTTTTGCACATCAATTTTGGAGGACTCATCTGTGTATACAGTACAACTGGATTGCCACGTGTTTTGGGTGTATGCAGATGACTGACGTGACACTCCCGTACCCAGGCTGATGTGAGCAGAGGCTTCTGTGTGTTGTAGTTGTTGACTCACTGACGGAGTGTCCTGCTGATATGTTTGAGTCGTGCACAGACAACGTTTGGCACAGTGGACCTTCCACAGGAGTGGAGTGCCCTCATGGCTGTGTGTAATCTGGTGACATTGCGTGTGCCCGTGTTGTGTGAGCATGTCTGTGCATGTTCCCTTCCCTTCCCTTTTCATACACAGGCTGTGTCCCTAGGGATGTTCCTGTTTGTGATGCTTGCAGAGTTGGTATGTGTTCATCCAGCATCTTGGACCTGGTTTCTCCGTGATGTGGGTGCATGGCAAACTGATGTTCATGAGGTTGTCATCCCAGGTTATCTTTGTTGTCAGGGCTGGGGATGTGGGCAAATGCTGATGGGACACATTCAGGATTCCCCTTAGCACTTATTTACACAAGTAATGTGATTTTGAGTTTGTGGTAGCTTTCAGTGATTGTGACGCGTTGTGTGTGTGACTGCTGCCACTCCTCAGGGTCAGAGCTGCAATGTTGGAAGTTGTGTACGTGTGTTCTTTGTGTCTCACCTTGGCTTCTTCGTTGGTGTGTGACTATGGCCAGGATCCCATTGTTTGTGGTGGATTTCACATCATGCGCATGTACGGCGTACTGTGCTGTGTGTCATACATAGACGAGTCATGTTGAGTGGGCATGTGTGATGGGTTTCTGCACCTTAGTTCCCCCCACCACCCCTGGGATTGTCATGGGTGCATGTGCAATGTCACCAGTCCATGTGAGCTTCACTGCTGCACATTGGTGGAGATCAGGGTGTGTGGTGTTGAGTGTGCAAATGTGAGTTGTTGCACGGCTAGACCACTACCTCCATATTGGCCTTGGCTGGCAGGCCCTGCTGATTGATTTGAGCTTGTGTAGGTGTGATGGTAGTTTGTAGCTGAGGACACATGGCTGTGGTTCACAGTGTGTGTGATCAACGTCTACCTTTGTCATCACAGTGGAATTGTCATGCAGGCTAGTGTCGCACAATGTGGGATCCCTGGGGGTAGTGCTGTGGTGGGTGTGTCTCTTGCTGTGTTAGTTGCTGTTCCTACAAGCTTGTGTGACATGTGTAATTTGGGCTCCCTCTCATCTAACAATGCCAGATTGCCCACATAGGGGAATCCAATCCATGAGTTACTTGTGTGTGGCACTGTATACACATCTGTGTAATTGGGATTCAGGCATCCTCATGTGTTGTGTGGTTGCCTGGGGACACTGGCACACACCCCCATCACCTGTTGTGTTTGATATGCAGTGTGAGTCTGCCTGTTTGTGTTAGTGCATTTGCATCACTGTATTGGCATTTCTGTAGTGTGCCATTGGCTGTATGTTGTTTGGTGATTTTCCCCTGCTCTCCCTGGGACTCCTGGGTCATCAGTCAGCACAATGATCATGGTTAGTACGTCCCATTGCTGCCATGGTATGGTATTTATTCACCTGACATCGACAGTCTCCACAGGTTATATACATTTGTGTGTCCATAGGTGCAGATATGTGGGTCAGCATCATGATGGTCACTTCTGTCATTGTGTAATTGGCTGATTGTTGGCAATGTGGTCCCCCATGTGTGATGTTTGTATGCACATGGCCAAAACGATGTTTCTGTGTCACTGCACTGTTAGCCTCGCCCAATCTATGTTGCAATGGGACACAAGCACTACTATGCCACAGATGTTTTTGTTGTTGTGTGACCAGGATTCATCCATACAGTTTGTCTTTGGCAGCTTTTACCATGCCTACACTTACCTTATGATCACCGTGGTGATGGTGCTTTGGGCCCCATTGCCACACTGATCAAAAGGTGCATCAGCCTTGAAACCCACACTTACCTTTTGGTGACTGTGGTGATGGTGCTTTAGGCCCCATTGCCACACTGATCAAGAGGTGCATCAGCCTTGGACCCCACACTTACCTTTTGGTGACTGTAGTGATGGTGCTTTAGGCCCCATTGCCACATTGATCAAAAGGTGCATCAGCCTTGGACCCCACACTTACATTTTGGTGACTGTGGTGATGGGGCTTTGAGCCCCATTGCCACACTGATCAAAAGGTGCATCAGCCATGGACCCCACACTTACCTTTTGGTGACTGTTGTGATGGTGCTTTAGGCCCCATTGCCACACTGATCAAAAGGTGCATCAGCCATGGACCCCACACTTACCTTTTGGTGACTGTGGTGATGGTGCTTTAGGCCCCATTGCCACACTGATCAAAAGGTGCATCAGCCATGGACCCCACACTTACCTTTTGGTGACTGTGGTGATGGTGCTTTAGGCCCCATTGCCACACTGATCAAAAGGTGCATCAGCCATGGACCCCACACTTACCTTTTGGTGACTGTGGTGATGGGGCTTTGGGCCCCATTGCCACAGTGGCCATGGTCGGCTTGTATTGTGGAGGCCACACACTTTTATGTGTCACACATGTGATAGTGGGTCACATTGTATGTTCATTGTCATGTTTTGTGTTGTTGGCATTTGACATGGACTACACACGCTTGTCATGTTGTTTGGGTGGATGTAATTTTCTGTGATTCCTTATGTGGGAGTATGCTGGTTGTGTCATGCATTACCCGTCCTATGAGTAGGGGTGGTGGTAGTGGCAGGCATCCAACCCCCCATGGGTAGAGGTGGTAGTAGTGGTAGGCATCTGGCACCCCCTGAGTAGGGGTGGTAGTGGTGGTAGGCATCCAGCCCCCCATGGGTAGGGGTGGTAGTAGTGACAGGCATCCAGCCCCTCATGGGTAGAGGTGGTAGTAGTGGTAGGCATCTGGCACCCCCTGAGTAGGGGTGTTAGTGGTGGTAGGCATCCAGCCCCCATGGGTAGAGGTGGTAGTAGTGGTAGGCATCTGGCACCCCCTGAGTAGGGGTGGTAGTGGTGGTAGGCATCCAGCCCCCATGGGTAGGGGTGGTAGTAGTGACAGGCATCCAGCCCCCATGGGTAGAGGTGGTAGTAGTGGTAGGCATCTGGCACCCCTGAGTAGGGGTGGTAGTGGTGGTGGGCATCCAGGCCCCCATGGGTAGAGGTGGTAGTAGTGACAGGCATCCAGCCCCCCATGGGTAGAGGTGGTAGTAGTGACAGGCATCCAGCCCCCCATGGGTAGAGGTGGTAGTGGTGGTAGGCATCCAGCCCCCATGGGTAGAGGTGGTAGTAGTGACAGGCATCCAGCCCCCCTGGGTAGAGGTGGTAGTAGTGGTAGGCATTTGGCACCCCCTGAGTAGGGGTGGTAGTGGTGGTTGGCATCCAGCCCCCATGGGTAGAGGTGGTAGTAGTAGTAGGCATCTGGCACCCCTGAGTAGGGGTGGTAATGGTGGTAGGCATCCAGCCCCCCATGGGTAGGGGTGGTAGTAGTGACAGGCATCCAGCCCCCCATGGGTAGAGGTGGTAGTAGTGGTAGGCATCTGGCACCCCTGAGTAGGGGTGGTAGTGGTGGTAGGCATCCAGCCCCCATGGGTAGAGGTGGTAGTAGTGGTAGGCATCTGGCACCCCTGAGTAGGGGTGGTAGTGGTGGTAGGCATCCAGCCCCCATGGGTAGGGGTGGTGGTAGTGGCAGGCATCCAGCCCCCATGGGTAGAGGTGGTAGTAGTGGTAGGCATCTGGCACCCCCTGAGTAGGGGTGGTAGTGGTGGTAGGCATCCAGCCCCCCATGGGTAGGGGTGGTAGTAGTGACAGGCATCCAGCCCCCCATGGGTAGAGGTGGTAGTAGTGGTAGGCATCTGGCACCCCTGAGTAGGGGTGGTAGTGGTGGTGGGCATCCAGGCCCCTATGTGTATATGTGGCATTGGTGATGGCCATCCCGCCCCTATGGTGCTGCTGTTGCAAGTAATTTCTGCATCCCTCTGTGTGTGTGTGATATGTCGGGTACGTGTAGTTTGTTTTTGTTGTTGGTGTCTGACTTACCTTCTGCGCCGTACGCGTCCGTGCCTGTTTCGGTAATAGATGTAGAATATTGGTAGGATCGGCACGATGGGATTCATGGTTGGTTCATCTCGTTCGTCTTTCTCTTTGCTTCGCCTCGTCCTCGTCGCTGGCGTGTTCGTCTCGTAGCCGTGGATCGTCTTGTGGCGCGAATCGGAGCTTATGTGCGCCTCTCCCGGATGCTTTGACGTGCCGTGCGTAGCGACGGGTTCGGCGCGTACGGAAAGCGCGTCATACTTGTCCGGCCGGACGGGGCTGCATTTTGGCTTCCGTGCGACTCGATTTTGCGTTTCCGGATCCGCCTCGGTCGTAGAACAGGACCTGTATTGGGTGAGTACGACTGGGTCGGGATTTGGGCAGTTGTGCGCATCGTACTTGCTCGTTCGGACGTATGTGCGAATCGGTCGGGAAACAGGCATTCGCCTGGCTTTTTTCCCGGCCGAATGGTATTAGGTGCGCCTCCGACCGGGATCGGAATCGACCCCTATGTGTTTTCAGCCTCATAGTTTGTTTGTTAGCCTAATGCTTTATTGCCCCATTTTGCTAAGTGCGTCTTTATGTGAAAACTCGACCTGGCACCGAACTGTATTGCTTCCCAGTCTAAATTGCAAGCAAGGGTCACGGGCTCAGACCGGAGTATTTCCATGCCAACCAAGGATTTATTTGTGTTTAAGTATGTCTCCTAAGTGTTATATACAATCCTTTTTACGCAGCACGCTTTAGTCTGATAGCACTACTAGGGTTTGCGCTAAAACATTTGGTTTTAAAATATCTTGTAATAGTAATGCATGTTCCAACACAAAAAGGGGATACATTCCCTATGTATTAGTCAATGTTACACATATTGCATTTATGCTAAAGTGGTTTGATGATGCAATATGCATTTAATGGGTACATTTTAAATGCACTATGCGTTTTTATATTTCCAGTTGTAATAATATCCACTAGCCATACTTAATGTACTGTATGCAAATGGTATTTCCTTGTTATTATTCATAGCCTACGATTTCACAATGTGTGACAATGGAATTTTCTCTATGTCTATGAATTTTTTCTATGTCTATTAGGGGGACATGGTATAAATGTTTTAATAAAAATGGCGCTTACCAGATTGAGAAAGGCTGCTGTGTCAGCCGAAACGCGTCTCTCCAGTCGCTGGGTCAGAGGAGGCCCTATGAAATAAAGAAGCCTTAAACCCAGCAGCCTTCGTGTGCGTGCTCTCTTCCTTGTGGAGCAGGGGTTGTATGGATATATATATATATATATATACATATATATATATATGTATAACAAAGAAAGCAGTCCCAGATAAAGTGCTTTACTTGCACCACGAGGACACGGACTCCTAAGGTATGTGCTTTTCAAATAATGTTTATTCTGTTAACATGGCGGTATGATGCGTTTCGGCCACCACAGGTGGCCTTGCTCACAATATATATATATATCTATATATATATCTATATATATATAGTGGATCACCCCAATCAGAGGTGCCACGCTGTTGCGCTGCTGCGCTGCACCTATTTTTAAATTGCCTGAATTTTTAAAAAGAAATATTCACTGTGTGTGCATTTAAATTGGGGGAATACTGTTTTTTAACTTTTACTTTTTTTTTTACTGCCGCATTTTATCTGGGCACTCCTCTTCTCTGGGACATTACCTTCTGGCTTTGGGGGGGTCTGTAAGGATCTCGTGCTCCTTCCCCGGTCCACCACGGCTTGCCGATTGTGTGGAGGGAAGTGAGTATTTCACTCTTACTCCTCCTTTCCCACTTCCTGCCGCAGCTGAAGGGGCGGCGCTCTAGTTGTTCCCGGCCCAGCTTATTGAGCTGCATGCTGGGCCGGACGCGCAGCGGGCGCGCCAAAGGCAAGCCCGTCTGCGCCCGTCCGCGCCAAGTTTGCGCCTTGTGCCAGGGATTCTGGCCAGTTTAACTCAGACCCTGGCAAGTCTTTTGTTTACTCCAGAGGACAGCTCCTGGAGCTTCAAGCACAGAAGGGGTTATACTACAGGGCTATGAACCTTGAGACTTTGCCTGGGTGTCAGGTGTACGAGTGTGATAACTGCAAGGCAGTTGTTCCACTGGGTGTAGCTAAGAAAATCCATGAGGAAATTCGTCAGCCCTACTCTTTTACAGGATATCTTGTGAATGCCAGATCCTTGATTAAACATAGGGTAGAATTCAGCAATTTTGTGTCCCTTCGTAAGCCCGACTGGGTTTTCATCACCGAAACCTGGGCCAGAGACTGCTCAGGGCCAGACCTGGTGGAGGCCCCCCCCTCCGGGTATGCCCTGTCCAGACTTGATAGGAAAGGGAGGATAGGGGGGGGTTTAGGAGTACTCTATAAAGACAGTTATTCATGCCTCACTGAGGCCCTTACCTCTCCCTCAGATCCCTATCAGGCCCTTTATTTCTCTTTGAAGGTCCGACCCTCTGAAAGTTTTGTCGGAGTACTCACCTACCGGCCGCCTGGTCCCAGAGCAATATTCGATCAGGATTTCAGTAATCGAATAGAGCCCTATCTGGCAAGATCTAATATCACTCTTCTGGGTGATTCTAACTTTCATTTGGAGAACACTCTTTGTATTGAAACTCAGGCTCTCTTGGAAACTATGGACTCCTGTGGTCTTCCCCAGCTGTTGAGGAGCCCCACCCATACGGCTGCGCACACATTGGATGGAATCTTCTCTAATGATCCTAGGATAGAGGTGAATGATCCTATCCCACTCTCCTGGTCGTATCATTATGCCATCCCATTCCTTCTGCAAACCGCAGTTTCTCACCTAGATATTAATTTTAAGAATAGAGTGGAGATGAAGAGAAACCTAAGTCGCATAAATAAAGAGGACCTTCTTAATGAACTTAGAAATTATTGCTGTCTCCCTTATTCGGATGTTAACACAATCTACGACGATTTTTCAAACTGGCTTTTGTCAGCACTGGACTCTCTCGCCCCCCTTAAGGGGCATTATACGGCCAGAAAACGCCCCACGGCCCCCTGGTTCTCTGAAAGGCTGAGAAAGCTTAGACAGGTATGCCGACACCAGGAAAGAAAATGGCGCCGGGACCTTGCCCCAGCTGAAAGGGATTTGCACAAACTAAGATTGAAGGAATATAAGCTAGCCATTAAGGAGGAAAAGGGCTCCTATTATTCTAAGATGACGGAATCCATAAAATCTCCAAGGGAACTTTTCACTGTGATTAACTCCCTCCTAGCCCCCTCGGCCATTGACAACACAGAGGTTTCCCAGGATCTGTGTGATAAAATGGCATGTTTGTTCTATGCCAAAATTAAGGATATATATATATATCCTTGGAGAAGTCCAATGCTGGAAGCTCATTTTCAGATCTTCCATCGGATCCTTTGGTAGTTCCTCTGAAGGAGTGCCGTTTGTGCTCCTTTCCTCCTATACTTCAGGAGGACACGGAGCGGATGTTAAATGGAATTAGGTCTGGCTCCCCCCTGGAGCCCTGTCCTCTGAAGGTCCTGAGACTGGTTATGGAGGCTATCGCTCCACCTTTGACCTCAATTCTTAACACTGTCATTACTTCGGGCCAGTATCCCACTGCGTGGAAAACTGCAGTTGTTAAACCTCTTCTAAAAAAGCCTTCTCTGGACCCTGCGGACTTAAAAAACTACGCGCCTATTTCCCTGTTGCCTGTCCCAGCAAAAATCTTGGAGAAACATCTGAACCTCCATCTTAGTACTTATTTGGAGGATCATCAGCTGCTCGATGGCTCGCAACATGGGTTCAGAAGTGAGTACAGTACCGAGACGGCGCTCACCGTTGTATTTAACAACATTCGACAACAGGTTGATGCTGGTCATACCACTCTACTGATCCTTCTGGACCGGACGGCAGCCTTCGATACATCTCTCCTCTTAGATTGGCTGGGAGGCTCCGGGAAATAGGGATTGAGGGCCTTGCCCTTAACCTGCTTACCTCCTTCCTCATGGAACGGACACAAAGAGTTAAGATGGGCCAGTTTCTCTCCGCTCCTAAACATCTGTTCTGTGGAGTCCCCCAGGGATCCTCATTGAGTCCTACCCTTTTTAATATCTATGTAGCCCCGCTTGCCAATGTCGTAAGATCCTTCGGCCTAGAAGTGTTATCCTACGCTGATGACACTCAAATTATGATCATCATCTCTGAGAGTGTCGAAGCGTTAGCAGCAAATTTTAAAAACTGCATGCAGGTGGTGGCATCTTGGATGGTAGAGAACTACCTAAGACTCAATAGGGATAAAACCGAGATCTTAATTTTCGGAGATAAACAGGAGATTTGGTCTGAAGCCTGGTGGCCAGAAATGCTTGGATCCTGCCCTCACCCTGGCCTCAGTGCCAAAAATCTTGGCATCATAGTGGACACCTCCCTTTCTCTGGGCCCCCAAATAAACAGAACAGTCTCTACCTGCTTCGGGATGATAAGGACTCTCAAAAAGATTTTTCAATTTCTCTCCCTCCCTGCGCGGAAACAGGCAGTGGTGGCCCTTGTGTTGTCCAGATTAGATTATTGTAATGCCCTTTATGTAGGGCTAAATAAGGGACGCCTACACCGACTCCAACTTGTGCAGAATGCTGCTGCCAGGCTGGTGATGGGCCTTCCTAAATTCCATTCGGTTTCAGCTACCATTAGAAGTTTACACTGGCTTCCTCTAGGCCAGAGAATTGTGTTTAAAGCCCTGTGCCTTTCTACAATAGGGGATCAGAAGACATTAAAAAACTGTTTTGCAGATATGTCCCCGGCAAGCAGCTAAGATCTGCCAGCAAGAATCTGGTGAGAGTTCCCAGGTTCAGGAAATCCAGATGGGGGGGGAGGGCTTTTTCGTTGGCTGGAGCCAAATTGTGGAATTCTCTTCCTCATTCAATTTCGGCTCTGGAACTTCATTCTTCGTTCCGGAAGGCCTTGAAGACCTGGCTCTTCACCAGCTTGAATCCGTAAACCCTCTACCTTTGGACCTCTCTGATCCTGATCCCTTTTCCGCAGCGCCTTGATGCCCCTGGGCTAAGTCCGCGCTTTACAAAGCCTATATTCATTCATTCATTCATATATATCTATATATATATATATATATATATATATATATATATAGATATGTATATACATATAGATGTGTGTGTGTGTATATATATATAATGTGATTTTGCAAAGTACTGATTTAAAAGGTTAAATATATGTTTTTATAGTCCTTCTGTATTAAGTAAAAAAAATGTATAATATGAGTTTGCTTACAACCCATGCTGAGATATTTTCAATTTAATTATGTGACGAACATAAGAACAAAGAAGGGCTGTGGATTGGCATGATTTGCTGTGGCATTAGTAGATGTTTGACGTAGAAAGACCCGACCAGGCCACTGTGCTGCACTTTCATGTTGAAGCTTCTAAATAGCTCAACAAACTACTGCTGGAAGGATGCTGCCATGATCGGCTACCTGCAGAGTCTGATGAGAGGCAGACACAGACGCGAGTTTGCCGGGGTCAGAGGCACACATGCATGATTGAGATCCTCAGAGAAATGATACCCACAAGGATCAGTGAGGACAGCGGAGACACAAGAGAGCAAGAGAGTTGGGGAAAGCGGAGACACAGAAAAGGTGCTCCTGCCTCCCCAGTTACTTATCCCCACTGACATAGTGAAGAGAGAAAGTGAGAGTTGATCGCAGAGTAGAGCTCTTGGCCACATGCCAGTTTCTCAAAAAGTCATGTTAATGGCTTCTCATGGAAGTATATAAAATACTTATAGGAATCGAATCTTTAAAAGTAGCACAAACCTTACATATGTGCAACAATGTCTAAGGTTTGAAATCTCACAAGCCACAAATGGAGATGGAAATTCAGCAGGCTCTTATAACTTCATTGTCTTCTGTGCCGCAAAATCTTCACCGACTATTTTCATGCATGTATTTATTTTCCAAAGGGATCATCACGGGAAAAGCTATTTTTCTTTCACTCTCTAATAGCACTGCGAAAACCAAAACCAACTTTTTCTATAAATATTTTCGAAGACAATTCTCTTGTTCACTATGCAATTACTTTAATTGAACAAGTACGTACAAATAAAGTGTTGTATTTTGTGCATAATTTCAAAACATCATTGTCCACACACTCCCAATGCAATAAGTTAAATAGAAAATACTTAAACAATTACAATTAAAATAACTCTCGATTCTGAGGGGCTGTTTGATATCTATGTGCATTTCTTTCTTCAATATCAAGTCATTAAGTTGGTGATTTGTTATTTTTCCAGTTTTAAAAGCTGGTGTAAAATATATAACATAAGAATTAAACTTAAGTTATATTTAAATTCTCTAAGGCAGATAAAAATCACTCAGGCCAAAAACACTAAGGGCCTCTGTAATAAAGCTGGTACACCGGGTGAAGTTAAACAGGTGCAGGTTTATTTTAAATAACTTAGGATATAAATGTAACAACGTCCTATCCACACAGCGCCAGCAGCAACTGACCTGTGGGAATTCTCAGGACACTTGAACACAGTCAAAGCTCTAGAACAGAACATAATGACACGCACATAATGACACGCAGGTCATTACACACCTTCCCCCTTCACACTTGAAGAGCAAAGAAAAGGATGAGAAAGAAGAGAAGAGTTGAGGAAGAAAGAAAGGAACAAGAAACGAAATAACATCAATGAAGAACATAATCATGCAGTTTCACCGGAATCTTTCCAGTGCGAGAACTCTTTCGCAAATCAGGTAATATTTTGGAACGGTCAATCAATACAGGGTGAATTTTGCTACGCACAGGAGCGATTCTGTTCAAGTTCCAGATACGACCATCTTCCAACTTAACAGCATTCTGGAAAAGACTCCAGCACACCTCTGCGGAAGACGTACATGCACCCTGTCACCAACTTTCACACAAGTGCGAGAGACTGCGTGTCTTGTGTCAAAATACTCTTTCCTTTTTGCAAACTTTAAATTTTGCCCTGCTCGCCAGGAGGCTACATCATGACCCACGTTAGAGGGAACTATGCCACGACCTGGAGCAGGACACACATCCAAACCAACACTCCCACTTTTGTCTCTCATCCATGCTTGGAACATCAGGGTATTGGGCTTCCGCCCACGAAAGAGTTCGAAGGGAACTTCATTAGTGGTAGAATGAGGGGTGAGACGGTAGATGTTTACTCGTTCCACCACCTCAGACTTCCAGTCTTTATTTTGAGCTTTGGCTAGTTGGATGGATTCTTTTAACACTCGGTTAAACCTCTCCACCATCCCATTAGTCTCGGGATGATAGAGAGCGCACCGCTTATGTTTTACTCCCTTTTTAGACAAAAACTCCTCCATCTCTCTCGAGACCAGTTGAACTCCATTGTCGGTAAGAAGACAGTCAGGGAATCCCTCTCGGGAGAAGATTTCATCAAGAAATTTAGTGACGTCCCTAGTTTCAATGCTGTGAGTGAACTTAATCTCTGGCCACCTGGAGAACATGTCCATTAAAACTAGAACGTATGTCTGTCCGGAGCTACTAGAAATGGGACCCAAAAGATCCAATGCTACATCTTGCCAAAAACGACCAGGGCCCTCACGCACAACCATGGGTTGAACTCTAGTTTTATAGACCTTGTCCGAAGCATTACACTCAGAGCAATCTCTCACCATTCGCTCAACTAGAAGATCAATTCCTGGCCACCAAAAGTGTAAACGAATCCTTTCTTTTGTCTTGGAGATGCCCTGGTGCCCTTGATGCGCTTGTTGCACAATTTTAAGTCTAATAGAAAGGGGTGGAACCAGCTTGGTACCTCTCCAAAGCAACCCAGAAGAGACAGACAGCTCATGTCGCACATTCCAAAACTTCCGCGTCTCCTCACTCAAACTTCTAATGCCACTTCCCCAACCGTTAATCACTAACTTACAGACTTCGAGAATAACGGAATCACTTTCAATGGCAGATTTCCATTCTCCCTCGCTCAAGACTCCAGCAGTGACCTCACACACTTTGTAATCATCATCCTCCCACGAGTCCCCAGACGCATCAAGGGTGTGAATAAGATCACTCCTGACAAGGCGGGAAAGACAATCGGAGACCTTGTTTTGAGCACCAGGAATATGATGTACAACAAAATCATAGTCCTGAAGTGCAACAATCCACCTGGCGATTCTTGAAGATACAGCTTCAAGGCTCTTTTTAGTGAATAAGTCTTTCAAAGGTTTGTGATCAGAGTGTACTGTGAAAGAACTACCCCATAGAAACTTCTTAAGTTTCTTAATTGCCCAAAAGATACATAGAGTTTCTTTTTCTATGTCAGAGTATTGTATTTCAGGGCCCACCAATGCTCGTGACAAAAACATAACAGTTATTTCCTGACCATCCTTCACCTGTTTAAGAACAGCCCCAAGACCCTTGGAGCTAGCATCAGTGGTGAGGATTGAAATAGCAGAAGTGTCAAAACTCTTTAGAGAGGGAGCCTTACCCAAAGCCCCCTTTATATCATCAAATTCTGCTTGACATTGTGGTGACCACATGAACCTCACACCCTTCTTGAGAAGAGACCTGAGAGTGAAAGTGCGAGAAGCAAATTGTGGAACAAACTTGTTATAATATTCGGCCATGCCGAGAAAGGTGACTAACTCATCCCTGGATTGGGGCACAGGAAGGTTCTCAATAGTCGACACTAAGTGATCTCTAGGTTTGACACCTTCTCTAGATAATTTGTGTCCCAAGTAGTCAATTTCCGTGAGGTTAAATTTACATTTGTTCTCGCGCAGAGTCAAACCGCGAGACTTGAAGCACTTCAGAACGGCTCTGAGTCTCTCATCATGTAACTCTTGTGAAGAATCATATACCAGTACATCATCCTGGTAAATCTTAACGCAAGGTAGCCCTTGTAAAACATCTTCCATAGCTCTCTGGAATACGGAGGCTGCAGAATTAAGACCGAAAGGAAGTCTTGTAAATTTAAAAGTGCCAAAAGGTGTTATAAATGCAGTGAGGTTCATCGAGTCTGGGTCAATTTTGATCTGTTGATACGCGGCTCTGAGATCCAATGTGGAGAAGACCTCAGCTCCGCCTAATTGTGTCAGCATTTCCGCAATATTTGGGAGAGGATACCTGTCAGCTACAACAGAACGATTGAGTGCGCGCAAGTCCACACAAAGCCTCACCTCACCAGAGGCCTTACGTGCAAGTACAACGGGAGCCAACCACTCACTCGCCTCAGTTTTGACGATAATTCCTTCTTTTAGTAACTTCTGCAGTTCCTTCTCCATGGACTCCCTCATGGCTAGTGGTACACTACGCACCTTGCAAGTAACCGGGATAGCATCAGGTTTCAAATAAATCTTATGCATATATCCAGACAAGCACCCTAGCTTTTCACTGAAAACTTCTTTGAATTCACTCCGTAGATCATCGACCTGAACAACTTTGGATGGTTCAGATGTACTAAGAGACTCAAGGGGTGAAGAACACAGATCTTCCTTCAAGACAATACAAGGGTCTCCACCAGGAATTAACATGACCCCCAAATCTGCTTGGTGAAACCAACTTATTATGCTGTCTCCCTTTGAGGAGATGTAGATTTTCCCAGCAGTAAGTTTATTCTTGTATTCTATGTCACCCTCGAAGTATCCAAACAACTTGATAGGTTGACCACCATAAGCAAGTGGCCTAATGTCAGGCTTGAATACTTTCACCTTACCCACCAAGGTTGAGTCATAAAAACACTTAGGTACTAGAGTTATCTTTGCCCCAGAGTCAAAGAGCATTTTAACTGGGTGACCACTTATTTGGACACTTTCAATTGGATTTTTGCGCGTATTCAAAGCTGTTTGAGTCAAGACTTCGCCACAATGTAACTCATCCGGGTCGGACTCAGACTCATTTTGAATCCACACTTCCTTCATCCGTTTGTTGTTCTTGAATTTAGACACTCTGCAAGCTTTTGCTACGTGATCAACTCTACCACATTTGAGACATTTAGCATTCAAAGCAGGGCATGACTTGTCATTAGCCAAATGATTAGGACTATCACAGCGGTAGCATTTCCCAGTAAAAGGTTTTTTAGACCATGAAGACTGAGGTTCATGTTGCTTGAAAGTCTTAGTTTGGGACTCGTTTTGTTTAAGCATCTTAGGGTTAGTTACAACTTGCACTTTACCATTAGTGGTGTTAAGAGAGCCGTTTTCTTTTTTCATGACCTCCACGCAAGCAAGAGAATGTTCAATGCGTTTAGCTATTAAGATGACTTCATCGAGTTTGGGGTCATCCTTTTGCCAGAGTTCATCTTTCACCTTTTCAATTGCACAACCTAGCATAAATTGATCACGTATGCGTTCTTCAAGTGAGCTTTCAAACTTACAAGTTGAAGCTAGCTTCCGCAGATGAATAACGTAAACCTCCACGGACTCTTTAGGTTGTTGCAATCTTTTCCCAAAGTGATAACGTTCTAGAATAGTGCTGACCTTGGGAAGATAATGTTTGTCAAGTTTCATCAAGCAGATTTCAAATTCATTGAGGCTGTTGGATTCAGTGTCATCAAGGTCAGGTAGATGTTCGAAAACTTCTTGGCCCTCTGAGCCTAGGCAGTGTAAAAGTAAGGCTGATTTCCGTTCTGCACTTAATGACACTCCGCACACCCTAGCGTAGTTGAGGAAGACCTTCTTCCATTTTGACCAGCGGATGGAAGGCTCACCTGGATTTGATAGAAAGAAGGGTGGAGGAGTGACGTTCTGCATTTTAGAGAAAGAGGTGTGAGTTCCTGCAATATTAATAGTGGTGCTACGTAAGAAATGGTGTGCCTATCACCATGAGGCTCAATAAGTAAAATAAGGTATGCTTATTAGTGTATAAAACCAGTTAGGTTAGAGAAGTAAAAATGATCACAATCATAAATGGAAGTGGGAGACAGGCAGTATGTCAAACAGTGCCCATCACCGTGAAATACAAGGTAACTAACTGTAAGGTGTCAACTTGAAAAGCTGTGCCTACCAGCATAAAATGAGCAGTATGGCAAGTTGTGCCCAACAGGGAGAAATAATACAAGGTAAGTAATTGTAAGGTGTCTCCATGAAATGCTGTGCTTATCAGTGTAAAACAGGCAGTATAACAAGTTGTGCCCATCAGCATGAAATGCAAGGTAAATAATTGTACGGAGTCAGAATGAGAAGCTGTGCCCATCAGCGTAGGACAGGCCTCGTTGAAATTTATTTAATTGTTGTGCCCATCAGCGTTAGAAGAGCTTGTTCTGATGTAATAAATGGGGTAACAGAACAAAATCCAAAAAATAGGCTGTGCCCATCAGCGTTAGATGAGCGTGATCACAATATTAAAAAAAATGAATACGTCCAAGAGAGGGAAATTCAAACAAAGCTGTGCCCGTCAGCGTAAAACGGGCTTGTAATATATTAAAAGAAGCTGTGCCCGTCAGCGTGTAGGGCTTGCTTTTGTAGAAAATGGAAGTGCTTTTGTGGAAGTAGAAGCAAGGGGAAACACCAACAAGACTCCGGTTAGCACAGAAGCCGGGGAAGAGTAAAGAAAATGACGCACCGGAGCGGCATTCTGGAAGTATTCTCAGCAGCGTCAAGTGTTGCTTAGCAACGCTGTCGGGGAATAAGCTTCCTGATTGAGAACGTCAGGCGCTGTTTACGTGAAGGAGCGTCAGACTTGCTGGTGTCATAAAGGAATGGCCGAGGGTATGCGCGAGGCAAAGCAGGCTCGAGGGTTCCTCGTGAGGAAACGGCGGCAGGGTAAGTCTTAAAGTTTCGAGATTAAATCGCCGATAAATCTTGTAGACAGGGTAATGGATAGGTTCAGTACCTTAGTCTTGGATGAATATGGATGAGGCAATCTTACGACGAAGGGAGGAACTCCAAGTGTGTTAGGACGTCTTCTTTAAGTAGATCAGCAAACACGTAGCTGAGGGTTCGTCTCAGGATCGTCGCCAGTGTAATAAAGCTGGTACACCGGGTGAAGTTAAACAGGTGCAGGTTTATTTTAAATAACTTAGGATATAAATGTAACAACGTCCTATCCACACAGCGCCAGCAGCAACTGACCTGTGGGAATTCTCAGGACACTTGAACACAGTCAAAGCTCTAGAACAGAACATAATGACACGCACATAATGACACGCAGGTCATTACAGCCTCATTACGATGTCAGGCGTAAAGCCTCTGCCCGACAGTCGGAATTTCCTAGACCACATCGGAACCCTTACGAACGACTTGGTCCGTTTACAATCCGCCCGACCGATTACAGTGTTCGCGGTCGGAAAGTAAACAGCGAGGTCATTCCGAATCGGTTTCGACTGGCTCTCGGAGTATCCATGTCAGTCGGAAACCGCATCGTGCCCCTCTATGGACAGCGTTTCCGACCAACCAATAACGATGTTGATTTCCAACAGACTTTCCGAGTCGGCCCGTCTGACACAAAAAGGCTGTCAGAAAGTGACTTTGGGGGCCCCTAACAGGGCCCCCTTCATCCTGCGGCCTTCGGTTGGGGGCTGAGGGGGTACTTAAGGGACCCCCCTGTAAAACCCTGCACTGTGTGGCAGGCACAATGAGGTGCCTGCGACAGGGTGCAGGGTTGTCCGCACACACTCCATTTCCCCATAGGAGCCCGTGTTACGGCAGTTGTCGGTTGGAACACGGGCTCCCATAGGAAACAATGGGGCTCCGACCAAACAGTGTTCGGTCGCATCGTAATCGGTCGGGCGGAACCGCCGACTGCGAGTCGGTCGGTTCCGAATCTGAGACGGTCTCGGGCGGAAAGTTTCCACCCGACATTGTAATGAGGCCCTAAATGTACATCTATGCTGACTGAGCAGTAGCACTTGCATAAGGAACCAGGGTCAATTTGTAAACTTAAATCTGTAAGTGGGATCTGGGCAAGATGAAGCTATGGAGACTGATGAAACACAGGTACATATATGCTCTGTTTTAAAATAACTTGGCTCTTAATTGAGATACAATCTTGCAAAATTGTACCCATCCCAAAACATGTCAGGTACATTGTTTGGTAATCGTTTGTGCACTTTTTACACTGTATATTAAATATGACCAATCCATAGGCATGCATAGTGCTCCCCTGAATTTGCGAACTAGGTTTACATTTGATACAATTAATACAAAAAATTTAAAAAGTATTTTATGTAAAACTAGTTTTTTATCTGCAGTCGTTGAGATTTGGAAATTTGCAGGGGGTATCACAGAGATTTCATAATATGTGGTTCAAATGCACTTAAAGAAAGACATTGAAAGAGGAAGTTACACCTGCTACCTTTATATTAAAACACAACAGTGCACTATGGAAACATGAATTTGGCCCCAGAAGTTACCAAATCACACAAATATCAAGCCATTAGACAGGGGCCACACATCCGGTTGGCTCAATCTTGGGTTTGCTATCACTATTGGCAGGGCTGATGTGGTGTGGGTCAGGAAGAGGCATCAATGTTGGGATATTACACCATTCCTTGATTATTGGCAAGTGTAATGGCTGATGGGTAATGGTCAGATATTCCAAAGCAGATGAATTTATATATGTCATTGGTGGGGAAGAGGTTATAGACTGCAGGAATATACTTCTACTTTCGAGCCCCCAAACTGAGACGTGACGACATGAGCCGTACTGCAAACGGGTCACAGAGAGCTCAGTATTTCCTGAGAAATGTGGAAATCAGTTGCCTAAACACCAACGTTTTGTATTTTGGTCTCCTCTTTGGAACGAGTTCATGGTGTGTTGTGAGACAAAAACTGAAGAAATTACAAACGTATTGCTTCCTGTTGTTGCAAATTGATAATTCGCGGTGTTGGTGCCCCTTGTGAAGGAAAACAGAGTGAATGCTGCAGCCACAATACCCATCTCAGTTGTTTCAGTAAATCTTATAGGGGTTTGACAACAGTTCATTCGATAATGGAATACTGGCAAAGATTGTATGTACTGTGGATGATTTAGGAAGCTGAATTTTCCTTGGAATGTTGACAAGAAAGAAGAATGCTAATGGAGAGGCGAGTTGGATGCTTGAAGTGTGAATGCTAGGCACAGCAGAACACAGAGTTAATGTTAAAGAAATTATTGAAAACAAATAAATGTAATGGTATTATGGATCTTATTAATACCAAAGGGGTTTACATTTCTGTTGGTAAGTCACTGAAAACAACCTGGCGTGTTGTTTAGTAGTGCTGATCCATATAAACTTAGGGGCATAGTTACAATGAAATGTCGGAGCGCAGAGCTGCGCCAAATTTGGCAGCGCCGTGCCCCGACATTTCCAAAACACAGGGATGTGTCGTATTTACAACAATACAGCGCACTCCTGTGTTTTTACAAAACCTTCTCCTGTGTTTGATTTAATAAACTATGCTGTTGTTCATGAATATTAGGAATCCAGGCCACCCTAAGAGTTTACATAACAACTGACATGACCCTTAATTCACTGTTGCCAGGGAGGGGGAAAGAATGAATGTTTCTAAATTCATGTTTGAAAAGTATGACTTTAAAAAAAATACGTCTTAATACAAGGATATAATCTTATGTACTAAGGGGTGAAACGGTTCCGCATGTTAATTAAATACATTTTTTGAATTTTGAAGAGACTTAATCATACTTTTACAATTTTGCTGCAAGATGCCTTTAAAAATAAAGGTGTTTCTAAAGTTAAGTGGTGCAGAACACCATAGTTACTTCCTTTTTCACTTCAATTAACCTTTAAATACATGCTTGCCTGTTTATTTAACATTTTTTAATGTTAGTGCTGAGTCGAGTAAACAGCAGCCCAGTGCTGCTGTTGACCAGGGGGCCGCATGTAAAGGTCAGGAGGGACGCATGCGGCCCACGGGCCGTACTTTGAGTATCATTGTCTTAGGATATATTGACCTGAACTCGTTTAGGCCTTGATACCCAGCCTATAGGATAATTATATAAGCAGCATAATATACATTAATAAGCAGCAACACAACATAAATACAATTTAAACAATAGTAGATCCTCCCAATTAATTCAAAGTGCTACATGAGACCATTTTCAGCTGAGTCATTCCAACTTAGTTAACATTTAAGATAAATAAAATCATGAATAATGTAACAACATTCAAGGTTTGATGCAGGCATAGACAGGTATTAGTTTAAAACATAACATTATAAATAAATAACACAACACAGGGGCCGATTCCGATTCGGGCCGGAAATCTCTCCGACCGAGCCGGACCCGGAGAGATTTCCGACCGAATCGGACCCGTGCAGCCCGACCGAACGAGTACGATGCGCACGTATGCCATCGGACTCGAGTCGGTCGGACTCCCATTGAAGTCAATGGGAGCCTGTCGTACAACGCGTACGCGGGCTCCTATTGACTCAATGGGTGCGAGGCGGACAAGGGCGCCCCCTACAGCGTGTACGCGGCGAAGCGACTCGCGCCATACACGCACAGGTAGGGGGGACTCATGGGTCCCCCCTGTGTGCGACTCGCGCGGCTACACGTACAGGGGGGTCCGACACGAACCCCTAAAGTACGGCTCCGACTGCTCTTTGGAGCCAGATTGCACGGCTCGGTCGGACTGCTCGCGGCGCGCATCGTACTTACCCGGCCGGGGAACGTCTCTATTGCGCGGTGCGAGTCGAGTCCGAGCGAGTCGGTCGGTGCGGTTAGACCCGGGAACGAGTCGGTCGGAGCGGTCGGGACGCCCGGACGAGACGGTCAGCAATTTCGCATCGTACTCGCTCGCCCGGACGCGCGTACGAATCGGTCGGGAAATAGGGCTCCGAATCGGATCCGGTTAAGCCGAATCCGATTCGGAGCCCTACCGGCCGAGATCGGAATCGGCCCCTCAATGTGGTACTATATTTAAGACCTATGAAGAGTAACTGGATTGAAATCCGGTAATTCACTGCTACAAAAGAAAATTTGTTTGCGACTGTTGTTATGTCACCAGAAGTTCTTCCTTTGCCTGTGTTCTGCCGCCTCGCCCGTGGTCTGTGGCGACTCAAGCATTGCAGCAGAATGGAGTTTGGCAGTGTCACTCACCTTTTTTCCACCTCTCCTGTGTCTCCACAGACCCTAGAGAGGTGGGAGACAGTGGGCAGTTTTTTACCGGCACCAGATGCCATATTTGCCCATCAGGTCTTTGTAGACCCACCCATTGCGGCACCTGCCCTCCGTTAACAGTGTAGAGCTAGGCTTTGGCATGGAGGAGGAGAGAAGGCACAGAGGGCGGTTGGTGGGTGTGGGAGGCAGGAGGCCAATTTCTTTTTTTTTTACATATGGGTCTGGGTGGGTGAGGATATATGTAGATTGTGATGGGTTGGATAGCAAGAGACCAAGTACTTTTTAAAAATATGTGCAAGGGGAAGGCTAATTGTAGAGAGTGGTGGGGCTGGGTGGAAGGAGGCAAGGTATTTCATTAACTTTGGGTGGAGGGACCATGCTTTGTACGGCTGTCTCATTACTCCTCTGCCCCTGTATAACATTGAAAGCTGGGGAAGATTATTTGAAGGGCATATATAACATACAATGATAGAAGGGTATGAAGTGATTAACAAGGCACTGAGCAACATTAAAGTCAACTCGCGCTTCTCTCTCCTTGTCTACTTTATGTCATTCAAAAGCTCTTAGTGGAAAACATTACTGTTATTCACTGATACTCAGCTATCATTCTAAATACATTTCCATTTCATCTCCTGAAAATTGTTTTTCACAATTACCGAAGTGTGTGGGAGCGCAGTGACCCTTGGGAGCTGAAGGCCAGCAAGTTGCAACAACATTTTCTTTTTAATCCTTAAATTATTTTGTCTAATGACTAGTAGTGTGTTGTTGATACATCTTGATAAAGAGAAAATGGCTTGCTGGGCATGCAGCCTGCAGGCTGTGATTTATGCCTCGAGGTTGATGGGTGTTCAGTAAGTGTTGTTATTTGCAGAATTCTTTCTTGGGGTGTGAGCCAGGAACATCATGTTACTGGGCACTGGGTACTGGGCAGCCACATTTCTTGTCGTGCAGGCTGTGTTTCTAAATCATATTGCAAATGCACAAATACTGTTGGAAGAAATTCAGGAAATAATTTTTGGCTCACCTGAGAAAACCTTGAACAAAACAGTTGTTCTTCACTCTGTGGCCCGTTAGTGTGGGGGCTGTACACAAAGGTACATTTACAGTTGTTTAAATGTACATTTACTTTTACCCTTTGTAGTAAATGCACTACTTGTGTCTAGGTGTGGACTTAAATGTCTCCACCCTGAATTCCGGGGGGTAGAACCTACTTTACAAATGTACAGTTACTACTAGTAACCTTTCACACACTGGTAGAGATCTCTGCAGTCAGGGTCCAGATCTCCCTGTGATAAAGATATGAAAAAGTAAAGAAGTTGATCAAACTTTAAAAACATTGTTAAAATTAATTTTATGTTACAAATTGTTAGAACTGGGGGTCTCTAGTTGGCAATGGTATACACCTTTGTACAAATAGGGACCCTTGCTTCTAGTCAGGGTAAGGGGGATACACTACTAAAATAACCCCTGCTCACCCCCTTGGTAGCTTGGCACGAGCAGACAGGCTTATCTCAGAGGCAGTGTGTTAAGCATTTGTGAACACATACAGTAATACAGTGAAAACACTACAGATGGACACTACACAGGTTTTATAAAAATAAGTATTCTTTATATAGACTTAACACAAGACCACAAACGACAAAAATCCACAATACTGTACTCAAAAATAGACTGAAAGATGGTAGAAGTAACTTAGTTCAAGTTGATGGTAAATGCGACACGTTTCTCTCAAAAGTACCTGGGATGCGTAACGCAAAACAAACAAAGGGTCCGCAGGGAGGACGATGCGGCGAGCAGGCGCCTTGATGCGGTGCGACGATCCGGTGCGATGAAAGTGTGCCCTTGATGCGATGCGACGATGTGAAGACGAGGCGTGCACGCCCGACGGCCGTGCGGCGAACTCTGTATCTTTGGAGCCGCGACAGGCCCTGCGACACGCTTCTCCGGTGATGCGACGGCAGGCAGCTGCGACGGCGACACGCTTCTCGGGGATGCGACGGTGACCCTTGCGGTAGCGACACACTTCCCTGGTGATGCGACGGCAGGCAATTGCGACGGCGACACGCTTCTCCGGTGATGCGACGGCAGGCAGCTGCGACGAAGGCACGCTTCTCTGGTGATGCGGCGGCGGCCTCTGCGGCGGTGACACGCTTCTCCGGCGATGCGACGGCAGCAGCTGTAACAGCGACACGCTTCTTCTCGTTGAGTCGCGCTTCCAGCTCCCAGCGACACGCAGGCTTCTGCAGACAGAATCCCCAGCAAGGGAATTCAGGAGGGAGCTGGTGGTGAAGTCTTGTAGCCCTGAGACTTCAGCAGGAGGCAAGCTCTAGTTCAAGCCCTTGGAGAATATTCTGCAAGATGATGAAAGTTCTTTAAAAGTTCCTTCTCCTTTCCTTGGCAATGAAGACCACTGCAGGCCAACCCAGCAAACAGCACACTGGCAGAGGGGCAGTCCAAACTCCTGCAGCTTCCTTGGTTCTTCTCCTTGGCAAAGGTTCGTGTTGTTGTTTCCAGAAGTGATCTAAAGTTCTGGGGTCAGGGCCCCAATATTTATACCAGCAAATCCTTTGTCCTCTGAAGGCAGAGGGTCCTGTACCTAGTCCAAACCAGTTCTGGGTGCATCCTGCCAGTGCACACCCTCTTCCTTTGTCAGTGTGGGCCAGGGACATCAGACACACCACAGGAGATGGAGCCAGCATTGTGGAAGGCAGGCACAGCCCTATTCAGGCCCAGGTGCTACTCCTCCCACCACTCTACATGCAGATAGGTCTATTCAGCCCTGTGCTGACTCACCCTGTCTCCTGGAGCCCCCAGCCCCTGTCACTCACAAAACCAGATATACAATACACAAGCTAGCAGAGGCAGGCTGGATGGTTTAGGCAAGAAAATACCTACTTTCTAAAAGTGGTATTTTCAAACACAGAATGTTAAAACCAACTTCACTAAAAGATGTATTTTATCATTCTGAGTTCAGGCATACTAAATTCGAATTTCTACCATGTTCCCTGGGTCAGTTAGGATTATAAGATGTTATAATCAAACTGCCCATTCTGGCCTATGGGGACAGGTAGCCTTGCAATAGTGAAAAACGAAATTGGCTGTAATTCACTATTAGGACATGCTACACACACCAGGGCATGTCCTACCTTTTACATACAATGCACTCTGCCCTTGGGCCTACCTTAGGGGTGACTGATATGCAGAAAAGGGAAGGTTTAGGGACTGGCAACTGGGTGCACTTACCAAGTCGACATGGCAGTCACAGACTGCACACAGGCTCTGCAATGGCAGGCCTGAGACACACTTTACAAGCTGCTTCTGTGGGTGGCACAACCAGTGCTGCAAGCCCACCAGCAGCATTTGATTTACAGGCCCTGGGCACACCTGGTGCACTATACTAGGGTCTGACAAGTAAATCAAATGATCCAATCATGGAGTCACTAATCAATACATCAATTTACCATAGGGAGCACTTGCACTGTGGCACTGAATAGCAGTGGCACAGTGCCCAAAGCATCTAAACCAGCAAAACATATAAAAAACAGAGGAGGCAATCAGTAAAAAATGGAAGGGAGACTCACGCCAATGGTACCAGGTCTAACACGTGTCCCCTCCAGCTGAAATGTGGGGAGAACTACCCAACCCCTTGGGAGTTCTCTTCACTAAGGCAGAAAAATCTGGACAGACCATCAGCATTGACGTGTTCTGTACCAGGGCGGTGTTCCACCGTGAAGTCCATCCCCTGTAGGGAAATGGACCACCTCAACAACTTTGGATTCTCACCCCTCATCTGCATCAACCATCTGAGGGGCCTGTGGTCTGTCTGAACCCGGAAGTGAGTCCCAAACAGGTATGGTCTCAACTTCTTCAGTGCCCAGACCACAGCAAATGCCTCACGCTCAATTGCACTCCACCTCTGTTCCCGTGGAAGTAACCTCCTACTGATGAAGGCTACAGGTTGGTCTAGGCCCTCCTCATTAATCTGGGATAGAACAGCCCCCACACCATGCTCTGAAGTGTCTGTTTGGACAATGAATTCCTTTGAGAAGTTGGGCGCCTGAAGCACGGGTGCTGTGCACATGGCAGTCTTCAGGGCGTCAAAAGCCTTCTGACAGGTGTCAGTCCAGTTCACTTTCTTGGGCTGCTTCCTGGAATTCAGCTCAGTCAAGGGTGCAACAATGTTGCCATACCCCTTGACAAACCTCCTGTAGTACCCTGTGAGTCCTAAAAAGGCTCTCACCTCTGTCTGGGTTTTGGGGGGTTCCCAAGCCAGGATGGTCTCAATCTTGGGCTGTAGGGGCGCCACCTGGCCGCTCCCAACCTGGTGTCCCAAGTACACCATGGAACCCTGCCCGATCTGGCACTTACTCGCCTTGATCGTGAGGCCTGCCTTGCGCAGTGCCATCAACACTTCCCAGAGGTGGTGCAGATGTTCTTCCCAACTGTCGCTGAACACTGCAATGTCATCCAGGTAGGCGGCACTGAAATCCTCCTGTCCAGCCAACACCTGGTTGACCAACCTCTGAAAGGTGGCAGGGGCATTCTTCATCCCAAAGGGCATAACCCGGAATTGGTAGTGCCCAACTGGTGTGGAGAATGCTGACCTCTCTTTGGCCCCATCAGTTAAGGCAATCTGCCAGTACCCAGACGTTAAATCAAACGTGCTGAGGTACCAGGCAGCCCCCAACCGATCAATGAGCTCATCAGCTCTGGGGATGGGGTGCGCGTCAGTCCTGGTGACTGAATTGAGTTCTCGGTAGTCCACACAGAACTGGAGTTCAGGTGTGGCACCAGGCGCTGCAGCCTTTGGGACCAAGACCACTGGGCTGGCCCAAGGGCTGTGAGAGGACACAATCACCCCTAATGCAAACATCTTGGAGACCTCCTCCTTGATGTGAGCTCTGACCCTGTCAGTCACTCTGTAAGCTTTGTGCTTCACAGGAGGACTGTCCCCAGTATCCATATCACGGACGCACCACTCAGTGACACCAGGAACCAGGAAGAACAGATCAGAGAATTGTCCCAGCAGTTGGCGATAATCTTGCTGCTGCTCAGGGGTCAGTGTGGTAGAGAGGCTGACACCATCCACTGACCCATCTTGCTCTGTTGCAGACAGGAGGTCAGGAAGAGGCTCGGTCTCCTCCTCCATTCCATCATCCGTTGCTAGGAGCATGCCCACTTCGGACCTTTCTAAGTGGGGCTTTAGGCGGTTGACATGCAGGACCCTCAAAGGGTTCCTAGGAGACCGCAAGTTCACCAGGTAGGTGACATCACTCTTGCGCTCCACCACCTCAAATGGTCCGGTCCACCTGTCCTGGAGCGCACAGGGCTCTACAGGGGCCATGACCCAAACTTTCTGACCAGGCTGAAGCTCAATCAGAGTGGCATTCTGATTGTACCACCGCTTCATCTCTTCCTGGCTGGCTTCCAGATTCGCCTCAGCGAGCTGTCTGAATCGCCTGGTCTGGTTCCTGAAGGCCAGCATGTAACTGTATACATCCTGGGGAGGTTTCCTGGGAGATTGCTCCCAGCCTTCTTTGACCAGACTCAAAGGTCCTCTCACCGGGTGACCATACAGGAGTTCAAAGGGACTGAACCCTAGGGACTTCTGTGGCACCTCACGGTAAGCAAAAAGAAGGCATGGCAAGAGGACGTCCCACTTATGCCTCATAGGTTCCTCAAGACCCATTATCATGCCTTTGAGGGTCCGGTTGAATCTCTCAACCAGCCCATTACCTTGGGGGTGGTAAGGAGTGGTGAACTTGTAGATAACACTGCACTCCTGCCACAGGGACTTCATATAGTTAGATATGAAGTTTGTACCACGGTCTGACACCACCTCTCTGGGGAATCCCACACGGGAGAAAATCCCCATCAGTGCACGTCCCACCACGGGGGCCGTCACTGTCCTGAGCGGGATGGCTTCCGGGTACCGGGTAGCATGGTCCACCAAGACCAGGATAAACCTGTTGCCCATGGCTGTCTTGGGGTCCAGTGGCCCCACAATGTCAATGCCCACCCGTTCAAAGGGGGTACTGACTACAGGGAAAGGTTGGAGAGGAGCCTTGTGCTTCCTTCCACTTTTCCCACTTGCCTGGCAAGTTTGACAAGTCCTACAATGAGTGTCTGAACTCTTCCGCATCTGGGGCCAATGAAAGTGGGTGACAAGCCTTTCAAAGGTCTTGTTCTGCCCCAGATGTCCAGCTAAAGGCACATCATGAGCCAAACCCAGTAGGAAGGCTCTGAAGTGCTGGGGTACCACCAGCACACGGGCTGACCCAGGCTCAGCAACCTTAGGCTCGCTATACAGGAGGTCGTTCTCCCAGTAGATCCAATGTGATCCAGACTGATCACCTGCTGCCTGGGCTGTGGCCTGTTGACGCAAACCCTCAAGAGAAGGGCACTTCCTCTGCTCCTCACAAAATTCCTCCCTGGAGGGGCCTCCTTCTTGCTGCCAATGGGTCAGCTCAGGCAGGTACCCCAGTTCGGCCACTTGTTCCCCTGTAGGTTCCAGGGCATCCCCCTCAAGGTCTGCCTCCTCCTGGACCGTGGGAACTATGGGGGCCGGTTTCCGCGCCCCCCACCTCTTCTCTTTAAAGCAGGGGTCTGGGCCATATTTTCAGGCTCCAGAACCGCTTCAACACCCTTACTGGCTGCCATAGACCGAGTGGTCACACACGCCCACTCAGGCAGGCCCAACATCTCCAAATGAGACCTTCTCTCCACCTTAGCCCAAGGGGAGCTCTCCAAATCGTTGCCCATCAGACAATCAACAGACATGGCTGGCCTCACAGCTACTTGAAGAGTACCTGAGACCCCCCACCCACTCAAAGGGAACTTGAGCCACCTCACACTGGCTCTGTGAGTTGTCCGCGGCAACTACAGGGAAGAATGCATGGGGGATAACCTGCTCTCTGGACACCAGCCGGCAATTGACAGCTGTCACACTAGCCCCAGTGTCTCTGAGAGCTTCCACCCTATGGCCATTGATGGTCACCCACTGCCTGTACTTCTTAGTGTTATCAGGCAGCTGGGTCTCAGGGACCATCTCAAAGTCTCCTAGCGAGACAGGGGACATTTCTGCGGGACTCCACCCACCTTGGGCACCCATCTCCTCCCCCCCCGGGCTACACTCGCCATCTGACGGGGTGGTGCACGTGGTGGTGCTTTGGAATCCCTCATGGGACACTGTGCATCATACCAATGGTGGCCCATCTGACCACACGTGAAGCACTTAGTGGGGCCCCTGTGAACAGGTTTACCTGTCGGGCCTCCTGCTTTTCTCAGGGGGAGGCTGGGAACCCTTCCCTTGGTTCCCTTAGGAATTACTTTGGGGCCATTTCTGGAACTCCCTCTGTTTACCCTTGTCCCCCCTACTCTTCTGCTGGGGACCCTGCCCACCTTTGGCGGAGTCTCCCACGTGACCCTTGTGGACCCGGGTGCTGACCCAGCGGTCTGCCTCCTCAGCAAGCTTCCTAGGGTTAGTTAACTTGCTATCAATAAGGTGCTGGCGTAGCTCTAGAAAACAATTACTAGACAAGTGCTCCCATGCAAACAAATCATAGAGCTCCTCAAAAGTACTCACTTTGCTACCCTTCACTCAACCATCCATAGCTCTGCAAAAGAAAGATACATATTCTACCCAAGTGGTTGCCTCCAGCTTTTTACAATTCCTGAACCTCTGTCTATAGAGTTCTGGGGTCAAACCATACCTTGTCATCAGGGTTTCCTTCATATGGGCATAAGACATCCTATTCTCACTGGGTAGGTCTAACAATGTATCCCTCCCCTCACTCACAAAGGTGCCCCACAACCCTGCTCCCCAATCCTTCCCAGGGACCCGGTGGGCCAACATTGTTATCTCATAGGCTGCAAACCACTGCCCAATATCTTCATGCTTATGGAAATCTTTGATGACATCCTTTGGGATATATAACCTGCCTTCTGCAGGCACAGACGGTGTGCTGCCACCAGAGGGATTAATTTCTAAGCTTTTAACTTTGATCTCCAACTCCCTCAACATTCTCTCATGCTCTAATCTCATTCTCTTTCTCTCCAAGGCTAACTTGTTATTTTCACCCTCCATCTTGAGCCTGGCCAGCTCCATTCTATGCCTTCTATTTCTCTCCCTATCCTCCAGCTCTCCTCGGGACAGGTCTTTGGAAGAAACATTGCTGCCTGGCGGTGTAGGTACTTTCTCTCCCCCTGGACCCACTGGCCCATCTAGCTGCCCTTCTGCCTCCTCTGCCTCAAACTCTGGATCCATAGATGCAACAGATGCAGGTGGACTCATGGCAATAAGAATTGGTAGTTCTCAGAAAAATAACAGTCCAAGGAGAAAAAATTCTACCAAAAAAGTATGTGGTTGCGTTTGGTCCGCACTCACTAGTAGTGTACACCAATCACTGTTTATGAGTCACAAATACAAGTCCAGAATCCTCACGGCTGAGCACCAATGTTAGAACTGGGGGTCTCTAGTTGGCAATGGTATACACCTTTATCCAAATAGGGACCCTTGCTTCTAGTCAGGGTAAGGGGGATACACTACTAAAATAACCCCTGCTCACCGGATCACTGACAAAATATCGAAGGTCAAAAAATCGACCTACAAAAATATCGGAGCAAGAATATCGATGTCAACAATATCGATATCCTATCTACAACATGGTAAGTACAAAAATATCAGCACTTTTTTTCTTTTAGGCCCGTGGCCATGTGAAGCTGAGATTGTAGCGTTGTAGGGACTTTTGTAAAGTATATCGATTATGTATATAGGTAATTAATGTCCTATGTATTGGGAGGCCAGGCCAAATAATATAACTAGTATAGGTCTCTGGTTATCTTGCTTATTTTGCACATTTTGCACTATTTGCACAATTGAAATTGTATATTTAGGTAATCAATGTCCTATGTATTGAGAGGCCAGGTCGAATAATATAACTTATAGGCCTCTGGTTATCTATTTTGCACTTTTTGCACTATTTGCACAACTGAAATTGTATATATAGGTAATCAATGTCCTATGTATTGGGAGGTTTGGTTGAATAATGTAATTATTATAGGCTTCGGGATACCTTGCGTATTTTGCACATTTTTGCACTATTTGCACAACTGAAATTATGGATATGCATACTTTTGTCTAAAGTTTGATGGTTTATAATTATTTTCGATTTACTGCTCATGGATTATTGTTTGTTTACTGTGTTTGTTGTGTACTGGTTTTGTTGCTCTCCTGCTCTGCTCAATAAAAAATAAAAAAAAGTACAAAAATATCGGAAAAAAAATATCGATGTCAAAAATATCGGGTTTTTTTGTTAAAAGAAATATGTAAAATAAACTAAATAATACTTATAAATAAAATAAACATAGTTAAAAATATTTTATAACGTTTAAAATTAATAAGTAATATATATAATTTAATAAAACATTAATTAAACATAGACATATAATATATAATATATATACTTACTTAATAATCAGTTTTAATAATTATTTTAATAAATTATAAATTAATAAAAAATATTATAAATTACAAATGCATCTATACACATAAAACAATAACATAAATAAAAATTAAATAATTATGTATAACAAATTAAAAAAATTAAATTTACTTTTAATATTTTTAAAATTAATTATATACTACATTAACTAAAATAATACAAAAAATATTAAATAGCGGAGGGAATAAAACTACTATTTCAACTCCCAAAAAAACAACAGTAAGAAAAATGTTGGATAGCGTAGAGGTTAAAATTACTATTCCCACTCTAGAGAGTGCAACAGTAGAGAAAGTATTGGATAGCGTAGGGGTAAAAATGACTATTCCCACTCCAGGTAGCGCAACAGTAGGGAAAACGTTGGATAGCGAGAGGGTAAAAATTAATATTCCCACTCCAGTGAGTGCAACCGTAGGGAAAGCGTTGGATAGCGTAAGGGTAAAAATTACTATTCCCACTCCAGTGAGTGCAACAGTAGGGAAAGTGTTGGATAGCGTAGGGGTAAAAATTACTATACCCACTCCAGGGAGTGCAACAGTAGGGAAAGCGTTGGATAGCAGGAGGGTAAAAATGAATATTCCCACTCCAGTGAGTGCAACAGTAGGGAAAGTGTTGGATAGCGTAGGGGTAAAAATTACTATTCCAACTCCAGAGAGTGCAACAGTAGGGAAAGTGTTGGATAGCGTAGGGGTAGAAATTACTATTCCCACTCCAGGGAGTGCAACAGTAGGGAAAGCGTTTGATAGCGTGAGGGTAAAAATTACTATTCCCACTCCAGTGAGTGCAACAGTAGGGAAAGTGTTGGATAGCGTAGGGGTAAAAATTACTATTCCAACTCCAGAGAGTGCAACAGTAGGGAAAGTGTTGGATAGCGTAGGGGTAAAAATTACGAGTCCAACTCCAGAGAGTGCAACAGTAGGGAAAGTGTTGGATAGCGTAGAAGTTACAAATAACATACTTATAAATAAAATAATTTTTAAAAATAATTAATGAATTATTAAATAACTGTAAACTATTTACCAATACCAATAAATAATTATTAAAAACATACTTACCAATAGAAAATTTATTAACAATAAATTAATAATAAATACCAATAAATAATAATTAATAAATATTAATTACTAAATAATAAATATTGAACAATAAAATATTTTTAATAACAAAAAACATATAAATTATTAAAACTTAATTACCAATTAACTAATATTGAACAATTAAATGCTTTTTTATCCCAAAAATAATAATAATTAAACATTAATTATCAATTAATAATTACTTCTTAATATATTAATAAAATTTATCAATAAATAATATTTAATAATATTTAATTACCAATTGATGATAAAACAACAATAAATTAATTTTTAGAACCAAAAAATTCTAATTAAAAAAAATTACCAATTAATAATTAATGTCCAATAAATTAATTAGCAATACCCCAAAATAAATTTAATAATTACTTAATTAGATTTCAATTACTTCCAAAAGTATTCCCCTATAAACGCACAACACACTACAATAATAAAATAATACACTTAACATAATGATCAATTAATAAAAATTAATAACCAATTAATAAAAATTAATTACCAATTATTAATTAATTAACAATAATATAATTATCAATACCAATTAATTACAATAAATTATAACTTAATTACAATTAAATGACATAATGACCAATTAATCAATTAATAAAAATTAATAACTAATTAATAAAAATTAATTACCAATTATTAATTAATTAACAATATTATAATTATCAATACCAATTCATTAAAATAAATTATAACTTAATTACAATTAAATGACATAATGATCAATTAATCAATTAATAAAAATTAATAACTAATTAATAAAAATTAATTACCAATTATTAATTAATTAACAATATTATAATTATCAATACCAATTAATTAAAATAAATTATAACTTCATTACAATTAAATTACTTCCCACCCTATTCCCCTATAAACCCGCAACCCGCTACAGAACTTAAACGCAAAAAATAATTAAAATTAATTTATAATTCCTAAAAATTAATAATTAATTTAGTATAATTAAATTACTTCCCACCCTATTCCCCTATAACCCCTAACCCCTAAACCCACAACCCCTATAACCCCTAAACCCACAACCCGCTACGGTACAAAAAAAAAACAATAACTTAAAAAAAACATTATTAACATATAAAAATTGTATACATATATTTTTAGACAAGTAGAACACTTAACAAAAACACATATAACACATACATATTAAAAACATAACAAAATACATAATAATACAAATATCGATATTAGTAACATCGATATTAGTAACATCGATATATTTGATTTCGATATTACTAACTTCGATATTACTTACATCGATATAAAAAATTCGATATTACTTACCTTAGGGTCGATATTCTGTCCATCGATATTCTTAACATCGATATTCTGTCCCTTCGATATTGTGACTTCGATATTAGTGTATGTCGATATTTTATTTTCGATATTTTGACTGCTCACCCTGCTCACCCCCTTGGTAGCTTGGCACGAGCAGACAGGCTTATCTCAGAGGCAGTGTGTTAAGCATTTGTGAACACATACAGTAATACAGTGAAAACACTACAGATGGACACTACACAGGTTTTATAAAAATAAGTATTCTTTATATAGACTTAACACAAGACCACAAACGACAAAAATCCACACTACTGTACTCAAAAATAGACTGAAAGATGGTAGAAGTAACTTAGTTCAAGTTGATGGTAAATGCGACACGTTTCTCTCAAAAGTACCTGGGATGCGTAACGCAAAACAAACAAAGGGTCCACAGGGAGAACGATGCGGCGAGCAGGTGCCTCGATGCGGTGCGACGATCTGGTGCGATGCAATGAAAGTACGCCCTTGATGCGATGCGACGATGTGAAGACGATACGTGCACGCCCGACGGCCGTGCGGCGAACTCTGTATCTTTGGAGCCGCGACAGGCCCTGCGACAAGCTTCTCCGGTGATGTGACGGAAGGCAGCTGCGACAGCGACACGCTTCTTGGGGGATGCAACGGCGACCCTTGCGGTAGCGACACGCTTCCCTGGTGATGCGACAGCAGGCAGTTGCGACGGCGACATGCTTCTCCGGTGATGCGACGGCAGGCAGCTGCGACGAAGGCACGCTTCTCTGGTGATGCGGCGGCGGCCTCTGCGGCAGCGACACGCTTCTCCGGCGATGCGACGGCAGCAGCTGTAACAGCGACACGCTTCTTCTCGTTGAGTCGCGCTTCCAGCTCCCAGCGACACGCAGGCTTCTGCAGACAGAATCCCCAGCAAGGGAATTCAGGAGGGAGCTGGTGGTGAAGTCTTGTAGCCCTGAGACTTCAGCAGGAGGCAAGCTCTAGTTCAAGCCCTTGGAGAATATTCTGCAAGATGATGAAAGTTCTTTAAAAGTTCCTTCTCCTTTCCTTGGCAATGAAGACCACTGCAGGCCAACCCAACAAACAGCACACTGGCAGAGGGGCAGTCCAAAATCCTGCAGCTTCCTTGGTTCTTCTCCTTGGCAAAGGTTTGTCTTGTTGTTTCCAGAAGTGATCTAAAGTTCTGGGGTCAGGGCCCCAATATTTATACCAGCAAATCCTTTGTCCTCTGAAGGCAGAGGGTCTTGTACCTAGTCCAAACCAGTTCTGTGTGCATCCTGCCAGTGCACACCCTCTTCCTTTGTCAGTGTGGGCCAGGGACATCAGACACACCACAGGAGGTGGAGCCAGCATTGTGGAAGGCAGGCACAGCCCTATTCAGGCCCAGTTGCTACTCTTCCCACCACTCTACATGCAGATAGGTCTATTCAGCCCTGTGCTGACTCACCCTGTCTCCTGGAGGCCCCCAGCCCCTGTCACTCACAAAACCAGACATACAATACACAAGCTAGCAGAGGCAGGCTGGATGGTTTAGGCAAGAAAATACCTACTTTCTAAAAGTGGTATTTTCAAACACACAGGGGTCGATTCCGATCTCGGCCGGTAGGGCTCCGAATCGGATTCGGCTTTACCGGATCCGATTCGGACGCCCTGTTTCCGACCGAGTCGGACGTGCGTCCGGGCGAGCGAGTACGATGCGAACGTACGCGAAATTGCCGACCGACTCGTTCGCGGGACCCAACCGCTCCGACCGACTCGCACGGACACGACTCGCACCCCGCAATGGAGACGTTCCCCGGCCGGGTAAGTACGATGCGCGCCGCAAGCAGTCCGACCGAATCGCGCCGTCCGGCTCGAGAGAGCAGTCGGAGCCGCACTTTGGGGGTCCGTGTCGGACCCCCCTGTATGACTAGCCGCGCGAGTCGCACACAGGGGGGACCCATGGGTCCCCCCTACCTGTGCGTGTACGGCGCGACCCGCTTCGACGCGTACCCGCTATAGGGGGCGCCCTTGTTCGCCTCGCACCCATTGAGTCAATGGGAGCCCGCGTACGCGTTGTACGACCGGCTCCCATTGACTTCAATAAGAGTCCGACCAAAATCGAGTTCGATAGCATGCGAACGCATCGTACTCGTTCGGTCGGACTGCTAGGGTCCGATTCGGTCGGAAATCTCTCCGGGTCCGGCTCGGTCGGAGAGATTTCCTGCCCGAATCGGAATCGGCCCCAGAATGTTAAAACCAACTTCACTAAAAGATGTATTTTATCATTCTGAGTGCAGGCATACTAAATTCGAATTTCTACCATGTTCCCTGGGTCAGTTAGGATTATAAGATGTTATAATCAAACTGCCCATTTTGGCCTATGTGGGCAGGCAGCCTTGCAATAGTGAAAAACGAAATTGGCTGTAATTCACTATTAGGACATGCTACACACACCAGGGCATGTCCTACCTTTTACATACAATGCACCCTGCCCTTGGGCCTACCTTAGGGGTGACTGATATGCAGAAAAGGGAAGGTTTAGGGACTGGCAAGTGGGTGCACTTACCAAGTCGACATGGCAGTCACAGACTGCACACAGGCTCTGCAATGGCAGGCCTGAGACACACTTTACAAGCTGCTTCTGTGGGTGGCACAACCAGTGCTGCAAGCCCACCAGCAGCATTTGATTTACAGGCCCTTGGCACACCTGGTGCACTATACTAGGGTCTGACAAGTAAATCAAATGATCCAGTCATGGAGTCACTAATCAATACATCAATTTACCATAGGGAGCACTTGCACTGTGGCACTGAATAGCAGTGGCACAGTGCCCAAAGCTATCTAAACCAGCAAAACATATCAAAAACAGAGGAGGCAATCAGTAAAAAACTGGAAGGAGACTCACGCCAATGGTACCAGGTCTAACACAAATTAATTTAAATTATTTTACATATTTATTTTAAATGTAGAACAAACTAAAAAAATTCTACAACACAACGTAAGTTGGAAATAAATATGTAAGAATTTAAATAATACATGACATGAATTTTTTTTAGGTTGATTTAAAATAAACTAAAGTAAAATGTTTATATTTATTTATTATGTAATAAAAATCACTAAGGGCCTGATTTCCATGTCAGGCAGAATTCCTTCCGCCCGACACCTACTCGGACCTGGGATCGACCGACACCCGGTTGGCGGTCCCGACCGCCTCATTAGGATGCGACCGAACATTGTTCGTCGCGTACCTTCATTTCACTATGGCAGCATGCATTACGGCCGTATACGGCTGTAATGCATGCTCCCATAGTGAAATGGGAGGTGTGGTTCATCCCTGCACCCCGTGGCAGGCACCTCAAGGTGCCTGCCACAAGGTGCAGGGAGCAACAGGGGGGCACCATATGTGCCCCCTCGGCCTCTAACTGGAGGTCGTGCACCAAAGGAGGCCCTGCTAGGGGCCCCCAAACACGCTTTCCAACATGGTTTCTATGTCGGACATGCCAGCATGGACACCAAGTCGGAAACCGTGCATTGTAATCTCAAGGGCGGAAAGGCCCGCCCTTGAGATTACTGGTCGAATTCAGACTGGCCGATGGGCTTTCCGAGCACGTCGAAAGCCAGCCGGAATGACCGACCGGTTTACTTTATGACAGCCTATATCTTAATTAGGTGGTCGGAAAGTAAACCTAGGAGCACATTACGATGTGGCTCAGAGGAACCTTCCAAGCTGCATCGTAATCGGCCCATTAATGTTATGTATGGAATGTATTCAAAATTGTTATATTAAAGTTAAAGCTACATTTATTTTCACATTTAAAAAGGTTATTATAATATTTTATGATAAAATAAAAAGTGTTTTATAAATATATTTTTAACATTAAAAAATCAGATCTATTTTCAAAAAGTCAAAATAAAGTGATTTAAAAAAAATTATTTCCTATAGGGTGTCATTTTAAGTCTCTGCTGCCATTATTTTCTATGGGAGAGTGTTGTAGTAGCTGTGAGTGGCCATATGTAATGCTGATCTGAAGTACTTTTACAACTGTTTTGGGTCCTTTTTGGCTGTAGAAACTTTAGAGATGCACTTTATGAATAGGAAGGGGCTTGGGGGCATATTAGCAAGACCAGCGATAAAATTATCGCCGTTTTAACGGCAGGAAACTGCCGCTAAAGCGGCGATAATGAGCTTGCTAATATGCGTTATAGAATTCCAATAGAAGCCCAGGTTAGATGTGCAGGACATCTAACCTGGGCTCTATTGAATTCTACTAACGCATATTAGCAAGCCCATTATCGCCGTTTTAGCGGCAGTTTCCTGCCGCTAAAACGGCGATAATTCTATCGCGGTCTTGCTAATATGCCCCTTGGTTTTTTGCAGGTGGGTGCATATTCCTCCTTAAATAAATCCTTCCTAACTCTACCATAAACCCTCCGTTCTCCTCCCAAATCCCCAACCATTTAATCATAGGTATTCCCTATTTTCCAGCCACTCTCCTGTTCTTCCCACATTTACTAATAAGACCTATGTGTACGTCTATGGAGATCATCTCAATTGAGGTAGAGATCCCCACACAGAAAAGATAGGCAAGGCAGAGGTGTAGACCTCCACACTAGGTTTGCGAATAGCATTTTGAAATATGTGAGTAGTACTATTGTAGTACTACTAAACGTACTACAAAATGAAGTTTGTGAATAGGCCCCTGTGTTTTTACACAGTAAATTGACAGAGGAATGATTTTGCTGACAGTCAACTGTCTGGGAGTACATATTTCAATTTTTTAATTGAGTTTCTTTATTCCATTGTCTAAATATAACATATCTGTAGCTTTAACTAAAAATATCTTTTCAGCAATATACAAAGACTAACTGCAAGCTACACCTACTTATGTGACCCAGGAAACAGGCTGCAGGCACCAAATGACTGGGACAAAAACGCTAACTCTCTAAAAGTGTAATTTTTCAGAATTGTCTCTTAAAATCCGACTTTACCATTAATGATGGCTTAAATTACAATTCTTTAGACACCAAACTAGTTGTTCCTACTTGCTCCCAATTGAAAGTTGTCACTTACTAAATGTAATAAGTTAACCCAGCCTATCCTATGGGAGAAGCAAACCTTGCAGTAATGTTAAACACATTTAAGACTTTTTCACTAACAAGACATGTAAAAGTTAAAAGTACATGTTCAGCTTTTTATGCACACTGCACCCTGCTCTATGGGCTGTTTAGGGACTACCCTTGGAGTGATTTATATGTATTAAAAAAGGAAGGTTTAGGTTTTGAAGATGTCTAGCTTGTCAGGTCCAAAAGGCAGGCTAAACTGCACACACAAGCTGCAATGCCAGGTCTGAGACATGTTTTCAAGGCTCCTGCGGTGGGTGAGATTTATAGGCCATGGGTACATGTAGTACCACTTTACTAGTGACTTACTAGTAAATTAAATGTGCTAATTGAGTGTAAGCCAATTTTACCATATTTAAAGGAGAGACCTCAAACACTGTAGCATTGGTTAGCAGTGGTAAAATGCACAGAATCCTAAGGCCAACAGAAATGAGAACAGCAAAACTGGAGTAGTAAGGCAAAGAATTTGGGAGAAGACCACCCTAAGGCGCGCAGATCTAACAAGTGTACCCCCAGCTGAAAGTGGGGAGAACTACCCAACCCCGTTGGAGTTCTCATCACTAGGGCAGAAGAACCTGGAGAGACCAACAGCATTGCAGTGGTCTGACCGAGGATGGTGTTCAACCGTAACGTCCATTCCCTGTAGGGAGATGGACCACCTCAGCCACTTGGGCTATTCACCCCTCATTTGCATGAGCCATCTAAGGGCCTGGGGTCACATTTGAGTCCCAAGTGGGAACACCACCATTTTACATGTTCACGGTTTTAACTTGACATCTTTTCACGAACATTGCCATTTGACACAGATTTCATTGTGTACCTGTGCAAGATAATATTCCCCAAAATGGCTTTTGCTTACATTTACAATTCGTAGGCATATTACCAAATACCTTGAACATTCTGTACAGGGGCTGAGGTCATTACGCAAAATGTTGTTGTTTGTTTTGTCCGCTCGGTGACAGAGCTATCACAATAGAATCAACAAGAGCGGCCTGACTGGAACTTCGGCATGGCAACATGGGTGATGTTTATTATATAAACAACATCACTTCCTTGTTTATTTAGAGGAGCATTTCGCTGGCACTGAGAGGCCACTACATGCCAGAATTACAGCCCTGCTGATTACTGTTTACCTCTACGAGCGAGGATCCCAGCTCTCCACCAACACGGGCACCCTCATGACACCTACCCACAGGTAACAGGGAGTTAGTTCACCCTACATGGATTTTGGCAGATTCATCCACCCTAGGTACGCTAGGATAGGTAGTGCTAGGTAGGAGTACAATATATTACAGTACTTATATGCAAGCATATATTCTCTGTAACAGCAAAATGGTTGAATTGTTTATCTTCTTTATCATTCTCATAATGCTAATAACATTATTCAGTTTCCTTCTATTGATTATTGCAGCGCACGTATTTTACTGAAGAATCACAATGTTTTAATAAATATTGAAACAGCATGTTGTGTATTTCTTGTGTATCCATTTGGGCATGCATGAGTAAACAACCAAAAAGGTTCTAGATCTGTTACCACGATGTCCTCGGGGAGTCAGGGTTGTCATGTTCTGAAGTTGCACAGTCCATTTGTTACCTGGTCAGATTTGCGGTACAGATGGTGCACTGTGAGCTAGCAGGACTAAGGCCAACATATCCTGATGGTGTGCATAGAATCAGTCTTGCACAGTTCTGATGTTTATGTTGTCTAACAAATGCACAGTTTTTACTGAGAAAGTAGGAGCCATACAACAGTCTGAACCCAGAAGTGAGTCCCAAAGAGGTATGGTCTCAGCTTCTTCGGTGCTTAGACCACAACAAAGGCCTCCCTCTCAATGGCACCCCACCTCTATTCCTGAGGAGGTAACATCCTGCTAATGAAGGCTACAGGTTAGTCTTGTCCCTCCTCATTTAACTGTGCTAAGACAGTCCCTATGCCATGCTCTGAAGCATCTATCTGCACAATGAACTTCTTGGAAAAGTCTGGAGCCTTGAGTACAGGTGCTATACACATGGCTTCCTTGAGGGACTCAAAGACTTTTTGACAGGCCATTCTCCAGATCACCTTCTTGCTTCCTCGAAATCAGCTCAGCTAACGGGTCAACACTGGTGCCCTAACCCTTAACAAATCTCCAGTAATATCTGGTGAGACCCAGGAAGGCCCTCACCTCAGTCTGTGTTTTGGGGGGTTGCAAGACCAGGATAGTCTTAATCTTGGCCTGGAGGAGCTGCACCTTGCCTTCGCCCACCCTGTGGCCCAGCTACATCACGGTATCCTGTCCTATAAGGCAATTACTGGCCTTAATGGTTAGCTTGCCTTCTTATGGGGCTGAAGCATCTCCTTGATGTGGTACATGTGTTCCCCGCAGCTGGAGCTGAAGACAGCTATGTCAACAAGGTAGGCGGCACAGAATGCCTACTTCCCAGCCAGGACCCTGTTCACCAAACTCTGAAAGGTGGCAGGGGCATTCTTTAAGCCAAAGGGCATCACCTGGAACTGGAAGTGTCTCTCTGGGGTCAAGAATGAGGACCTCTCTTTTGCCCCCTCAGTCAGAGTAATCTGCTAGTACCTTGATATGAGATCAAAGGTGCTGAGGAACTTGGCAGCGCTCAGCCTGTCTATGAGCTCATCAGCTCGAGGGATGGAGTGAGAGTCAGTTTTGTAGATTGACTGAGTCCCCTGTAGTCCACACAGAACCGGAGTTCTGGGGAGGCACCCAGTGGGGCAGCCTTGGGTACTAGCACAACTGGTCTGGACTAGGGACTGTTGGTGAGCTCAATCACTCCTAATGCCAGCTTCTTGGAGGCCTCCTCCTTAATGCTGGCCCTCACTCACCTTAACCAACATCCTGTAAATGTTGTTTTTGACAGGCATTCTGTCTCCAGTATGTATGTTGTGGGTACACAAATGTGTAAGCCCAGGGATGAGAGATAACAGAGAAGAAAACGGCCCCAGTAACTGGCAACAGTCAATCTACCATTCTGGGATCAGAATAGAGGAGAGGTTAACGCCCTCTACTGACCAATTGTGCTCCTTGGAAGGCAAGAGGTCAGGGAGAGGTTCCCTTTACTCTTCCACTCTGTCATCTGTCACCAAGGGCATGATGACTTCAGACCTCTCAAAGTGTGGTCTGAGGCGGTTTATGTGGAGCACCTTTAAGGGGTTTCTAGACTTCTGGAGTTCCACCAGGTAGGTGCCATCCCCCTTCTGCTCCTTCACCTCATATGGGCCTGTCCAGTGACCCAGAGAGCTCTGGGCTCCACAGGCTGCATGACCTACACCTTCTGGGCAACCTGAAACTCCACCAGAGTGGCCATCTGGTCAAACCGGAGTTTCTTTACCTATTGGCTGGTCTGAAGATTATCTTTTGCCTTTTTCCAGAATTGCTGCATCTGGCTACGGAGTGCCAGAATGTTGCTGACCACATCCAGAGGGGGTTTCCTGGGAGCTTGCTCCCACCCCTCTCTCACAAGCCTGAGAGGTCCTGCTTGTACAAAGCTAGACTAGGGGCTTCTAAAATGGACCCACTGGCCCCAATACTCAAACTCACACTACACACAGAGTCCTACTATCATACATCTGCTACACACACTGAACATACATATGTGCATAACACACTGAATTTTAATGCAGAGTTCTGGATTCCACTTAACAGCAGAACTCTACATGAAAGAAGTCAGTAGAATAACTGCCAACACAGTTTTATTTGATACACAGAGGGTATAGACGGTAGTCCAATGGCCACTATGGGGGAAACCTTTGTGCACTCCTCCAGGTTACAGAACAGGTTCTGGACATCACATTGAACACAAAAGGTGATGTTAGGAATGCTTGCAATTTGTCTTAGCACTGGCAATTGCTCGGGTAGCATTAGAACTCATTGTTATTTTGCCCACAACACCACCTCAGTTTGGACCCAGCCATATGCAAATCAGTCTTAACCCTGCTCCAATAGGAACAGTCCAGCCCAAACTGCCAGAACAGGTCCGCTCTGAACCGGAACACAAGCAACCCAAGCCCAGTTTTGCTCTGACTGGGGCTCGTCAGTCAGCTGTAGCTTGGCTCTAGTGGCACAGGTATCACAATACCCATGTCTGAGCATACCCTTGCCACTTAGGGCAGTAAATCAAACACATAAAAGGTGATGGGAGGAATGCTTGCAATGTGTCTAACCACTGGTAATCACTTGGGGTAGCATTCCAACCAATTGTTGTTTTCTCCATCATGCCACTTCAGTTTGGACCAATGAAGAGCTCTAAAAAGCAAAACTGGTCCTGGGGAGCTGTGCATCAACCTGTTGGGGGTAAGGACTTTGAGTCCCAGAAGCTCCTGCACCAGGAAGGAGCCAAAGGGGGGTTGTTCCACTTTCTGCTACAGTGCTATATAGCGCCATCATTTATCCTGTGGCACGGAAGCCGTGTATCAGCTTGTTGGGGGTAAGGACTTTGAGTCCCAGAAGCCGCTGTACCAGGAAGAAGCCAGAGGAGGAGTGTTCCAGTACCTGCTACAGCACTATGAAATGCTATTGTTTATCCCATGAAGCGTGAGCCGTGCTTTAGCCTGTTGGGGGTAAGGACTTCGAGTCCCAGAAGTCCCTGCACCAGGAAGGAGGAGGAGGGTCAACTTCTTGCTGCAGAGCTATACATCGCCATTGTTTATCCTGCAGCATGGGAGCCATGCATCAGCCTGTTGGGGGTCCAAAAAGCCCCTGTACCAGGAAGGAGCCAGAGGAGGAGAGCTCCACATCCTGCTACAGCGCTATATAGCGCCATTGTTTATCTTGGGGCGCAGGATGTGCGCAAGATGCTCCTGGACAAAGCCAGGGCCAAAGGCGGGCCTGTCTTTGCCAGAGTCGCTTATTGCTTGAGTCTAATGAGAGACTAATCCCAAACATAGGCAAAAATAGGACAATCACAATTGCGCAAAGTGAGCCTTTTTAGAAATAAATCAGTTCCATGAATAAATCAAACCATAGTGACTGTAGATCCACAGTCAAAAGGAAAAAAAGGTCAAAACACCCAGCTGTTCTAAACAACAGTGGCAATGGAGGCTCTAGTGAGACACTTAGGAAAAGAATGCAGGACGTCTCGACCAAGTGCTCAGAGCGGGACTTTATAAATTATGTCCGGGATGTGACTGCGGGTAAACTTAAGGTGGTAGTGGAATCTTGTCTAACCCCCTTGGTGGAGAGATTAAACGTGCTGGTAGCAGCAGTTGTAAAATTCAACAATAAGCATGGTTTCTCTGATCCTCGACCAAGGCCCGCCATGCTGGGCTTGTCCCATGTTCAACCTGATGCTGTATGTTTGCCCCCCACAACCATCCCGAGGAAATTCCAACACCTCAGGTGAACTCACATCTTTACATAATAGTCAAGTCCAGGGGGCAGTCAACAGTCTTAACATCCAGAGCCATCATTAATCCAGCCTGCAGCCACAAGGGGCAATATTGACCAACAAATGAATCAACCCGATCTGAGGGGTAGAGACAACTTGTTTGCGCCATAATTTAACCTCCCCTCGGAATGTTCCCCTTATGTGGTTGTTCTGTCTGTTGTTCCCCCTTTACCACTAACCACAGAAGAATCTACAGTTCAGCTCCAAAATAAAATGACCCATTGGTTATCTAAGAATACAAACATCTCTCTTAGATATTACAGGAATATACTTTTTACCCAAAGAGTAAACTGGATCCGTTCTAGCGTCATACAAATTGGGGGTGATTGTGTGGTCATCACTTTTATGTATCCATATTTCGCACACCACCTACTCTCTAATATTTGATCCAACAGCAACTTCCATACCAACATTACCATGCTCCCACTATGTTTCTTTTATAGGCATCTTATAGCAGTCAGTAATCATCCATCTCTACCTACGGTTCAAGAGCCTGACCAAACAGAACCTGCACATGCTACAGTTTGAAATTGATTCTCCCCTCTCGCTAACCTGGATGAATTAGATTGACTGAACTACAATCCTACCAGAGTTACATGGTCCACATTGATCTCAGAAGCTAAAGTGCCTTAGACCAGCTCAACCACACATATGGAAACATTAATGATTAACTTGATGTGTTGGAATATTTATTTCTTTAAGTCCAAGCAACTAAACAATGATTGGTTAACATTTGTCAAAAAATATGACACTGTCATGCTTCAGGAAACTTTGGGCAAATTTATGAAATAATGGTGCAGTGCAGCACGGCAAGTCACTTTGCTGCGTTGCACTGCGTCACTGGGAAAAGGCTGGAATGCGCCGTATTTATGGTATACAGAGCATCCATGACTTTTCCCCCTGCATTGGCGCGCGATGGCCAGCCTAGCTCCAATGCAGGCACTCTTGCACCATGGTGCAAGGGTGCCCGCATTGCATGCAGAATTGTTTTTGTGCAGGAAGGAAGACCTTCCTGCACAAAAACAATCCTGAGAGGCATATTCCTCTATCTATGTGTTCTGCAGAATGCAGCACACATAGAAATACAAATAAAGATATTTCTCCTCATTATGCCTCTCCTGGGAGGTGTATCTTTTTGACACATTCCCAGGGTTTACAAGGTCTTGTAAATCTGGGAATGCGTCAAAAACCATGAGAGGTGCATGGAAACACCCATGCAATGCCTTCTCAGGGCAGAGTAAATGTAATGCAGCGTTACTCCAGATTTTTGGAGCCATTCAAAGCCACACAAAAAAGCTTTGCATGGCTTCAAAAATCTGACTTAAGGTTTGCATCGCTCCTGCACCATGTTGCGTCGTGCAAGAGCGATGCAAACCGGGTCATAAATATGGCCCTCAGTTTAGTGAAGGCATTGTTTGGGACAGAAACCAACATTTAAGCATCCCCGCTTTGCTCTCTACCATTGACCAAGCTCGGGGGAGGCCCTTACTTTTGTTCACAAATCAGGGGTGTTTAATGTTGAACCAATCATATTTACCCATATGGGAATTCGAATTCTCTGGGTTGTATTAATTTTTATAACTCAGTTAATATGTAGAACAAGAAGGGAGACATTGATAAAAATGTTCATGTTTTAACCATTTGAAAGAATAGATCACTTGAAGTATATAACCATTTTAATGTTACCTATCATAACCCTTTTTTAATTTGGGATAGGGTGGTTAACACCTTAAGAGCCGATAGCAGGGGTACCACGTTATATAGATATCTGCTAGAATCTGGCCTCCTGAGTACGGCGGAAACATTGGGGGACAAGTCAAACCAGAGGTCCACCTGCGAAGGCTGGGGACAAGGAACGATTATAGATTGTGGGCCTCTTTTACAAGCCCATTGCGCTGCCGGTGTGTCACTTTTTTTGTTGCACCGGCTGCGCAATGGGCTTGCCCATATTTACAAGGCCACATAAAGGACCCTGTGTGACTTTTCATGGTCTTGTAAATATGGGCCCTTTTCACGCTTTACTCCGCATAAAAGGGGATGTTCCATGGGTGTTGTTGTGAGTGTTATATGAATATAATATGATTGAGTTGGGTAACAATAAATATCTGTTACTTCAGAGCCAAGACATCCAAGGGGGAATGTGTGCATTACAAATACATTGGTTATGTTATGAAAGGAGATTTATGATATTGGGGACACCAGAGAACAGTTGAACGCAACTTACCAACTTACAACCAGTCACATCAGGACATAAGAGAATAACTCACAAAGGGGGGTGGAATATGAACAATGATGTACTTTGAGTAATACCCTTTTTCTTTGGGCAGATATCCGTAGATTCTGTTACCTCTTTACACTGTGATAGCATGATGAGAGTAAGTACCACACCTATAAGGCATTTTAATGCAATAAAACTATAAAACACAAAGCCTCCCTAATCAAGAAGGATTGAAAGAAATTGAGGGTCTCATCTACAAGAAAATGACGCAGCACAGCGCCGTAAGCCATTCAGCTGTGCCGGGCTGCGTCATTTTAAAAGCACGGGGATTTGTCATATTAACAACAATACGGTGAAATAATAAATCCATAAAATGTTATTTATTATTCATGAATGCCCCATCATCCGAAGAAGAGCCTCATGATATTTGTTAAATTACATGGTACTTAGAACCAACATTTCTTTCATCGAAGTTTTTTTCAGCAGATATAAACGAAATAGTGTGTGTTTTACAAACTATTGAATTGCCCATATAGCACTTAAGTTTATGGATTGTGTATATTTGTTTAATTTAAGTATGGTACACAAAAGGTTATGTACAGGTTTTTAGCTTAAATCATATTGTGCTTTTTTGTGTGCTGTGATCACAATAATTGTACATATATTGTTTTAATTGTAAATATTATTGTAAATATAATGTATATTATGTACACTTATTTGTAGCCCTGAAGAAGTCCTTCGGGACGAAACGTGTTGGCTACGGTCGTTTTAAGAAGAATTTGAATAAAGAGAATTGAAACCAGACCTGCTGAATGGATTTTAAACTTTTTTCATTTAATACTATATGTGATGTATATTGATTGGAGTGCTGGATCATATTGTATCTTCAACAATACGGTGCATCCCTGTGCTTTCCCCTGCACTGGCGCACAATTGGCTGCTATGCCATCGTAAGCTCCCTTGTGTCATTTTGCACTGCGGGGATGATTGTGTTGGTGCAGGTAGGGACACCTTCTTGCACAAAAACAATCATTAATGGCATGTTTCTCTTTCTATACGTGCTACAAAATGCAGCACGTATAGAAAGAGGAAAAATCGTGGAGAAAGAAAAGTATTTCTTCTCATTGTGCCATTCCTATTTCTCCCCTGGGAAGGTGTAGGATTCTGACGCATTCCCAGTTTTACAAAATGTTGTAAATCTGTGAATGCTTCAAGTTCCATGGATGTTGTGTGGGAACACTCACAGCAACACCCATGGAACGCCCCTTTCACGCAGATTAATGCGTGAAAGGGGCCCATATTTACAAGACCATGAAAAGTTACACAGGGCACTTTACGTGGCCTTGTAAATATAGGCAAGCCTAATGCGCCGCCGGCGCATCAAACAGAGTGTCGCACCGATGGCACAATGGGCTTATAAATAAGCCCCTGAGGCAGTTGGGGAAGAAAATCAACCCATTTTAATTATTGACCTAAAGGAGGAGGAGCAGAACCCGTCTTCTTCTGAGGCAAGTGTCCCAATCTGTAGACTATAGATCTCCTGAATACCAAGGAAACCTACAGTGCCATGAACAGACAGTACACCAAGGTCACACAACTACATCTATACACGGATTCAAAAATGTAACCCGAAAGCCCTCAGCCTCGAAAAGAGGATTAACATTGGAAATTAGAAAGACATCAAAAAGATAATTAACATCAAGGAATGGACTCCAAAGGTGTATGAAGCCTGACTTCAAAAAGAGAAATGTGAGCAAGAGAAATAATAGCCCTTAAAAGAGGACAGGCCAATCTGTGTTGTATTTCAAAATATTGAGCATAAAAATATCCACCTGCATCAGTATCAACTTCAAAATATCAGCTTTCAAAAAATGGTTGAGGCAAGCATACAATGGGGAGTATAGATTTATTATTCTAACTCACATCTACTTGAGGATATTCTGCACGTCAATATCTTGATGTCAATACTGTTGCAGATATTTATGTCTTTTTTGATACTTTAAAAAGTACACCCCAGTTTGACATTGACAATATAGCCAGCCGGTGCTGAAACAATCGTGCCCATAACTTGACGATGATAGTGGGGGAGGGGGGTCCTCCAAATAATCCTGCAAGGATTTTCAACTCTGTAAACAAAACGTACCTTGTACAGACACTCAGGACTCACCAGGCATCAGAGGTAGTGTCCATATTATGCCTGGGAGGATACATATCTAGCCACAAAAAGGTGACAAAAAAAGAGAAAACTAAACACTGAAGAGGCTATTTGTGCATAAATATGCACATTTCCCCTTGACAAACAAAACAAAACCTAAATTGGTGCTTGATCCATCCCCACATCCCCTGGACACAAATTCAGAGGAGGAATTACAACAGCATGAAGATCAGTCATATGCTGAGGGTCAGATTGATGACTGGAACAAGTACCAGGTGGATACAGATGAGGAAGCTGTGGACATCTTTCCAATCAAGGAACTAATTCAGAAAGGAAAGACTGTTTTAAATGCAGTAATTGTGTGTGTATTTACTTCCTGCAGACATATCAATACAGCCATATGGCTCAGACGTCACACTTGACTAGGCATTTCAGGGTTTCGGCCTGTGGTACAATAGTACCGGTTGAACGTGCCCTTTTATGAGGTACATTTCTCTGGTCCTAAAGGGGACGAAAAAAACACAACCCCATACGAAAACTTTCAAATCAATTGGAGGTTGTAGCAACAATAAAATGTCACCCTCCAGTAAATTAGTGGGCAAAGATTATCATTAGAAATCTCTATCCCTGAATAGAGGCAAAAGCAAATGCAGCACTTTTGCAATACTTAGCAATATAGCTGTGGAACTTGTCATGGCAATAGAAGTATTAGAGACAGATACCCTCGGGGAAAAGCAGCCTCTGCGAACACTGATAACAGAATTTGCTTGCCCTTTGATCACATAATATCTGTTGTGGGGGAAACAGCCATTACAACGTGGCCGTTACAATGCATTCCCATTACAATGCAGCCGTTACAATGCGAGTTCCATCACCCTACATAACCTTTACCACGCATGATTTTACAACGCATATGCCTTTACCACACATGCCTTTCCAACGAATTTCGTTATAAAGGCATGAATGATAAAGGCATATGCATTTTAAATGTAAGTATTAGGTAGGTGTAGGGAAATGTTTTTTTATAAAGGGTTTAGGGTGGGCATTTTTAGGGTGAGTCTGGGGTGCGTTTTAAATGTAAGTATTAGGCAAGTATTAAGCATATATATATATATATATATATATGCAAAGTCCACAAGGTACCCAAAGGTGCGGGGCACACTCTTACATCAGCGCATTCAAATTGAGGCAAGGAACAGGAGCATCCAGCGCCAGCAGAGCCTGACGCGTTTCGGGCTACGCCCTTCTTCTGAGGCTTACTGCTACTCAATGACTGCCAACAAAAGAACTCCAGAAATACTCCCATATTTATTCAAATATTGCACTCAGGTGAGTATAATAACCGCAAAGCATTCTGGGACTGGTAGTCCTTAACATAAAACCCCAGTGGGCTGGTAGCAGGCATTAAGTAAAATACGAATACAATTCACGGGTGCTTCTGCTCAGTTCTCACCCTTTCAAGTTAACGCCAGATGAATCTGCTACACTGATCTTTACACCAGCAGGGGAGCCGTTAGAATCCACGGTGGTGCGCCCCCCGGCCGGGTCGGCCGTAAATTATGCAAAGTCCACAAGGTACCCAAAGGTGCGGGGCACACTCTTACATCAGCGCATTCAAATTGAGGCAAGGAACAGGAGCATCCAGCGCCAGCAGAGCCTGACGCGTTTTGGGCTACGCCCTTCTTCTGAGGCTTACTGCTTACTCAATGACTGCCAACAAAAGAACTCCAGAAATACTCCCATATTTATTCAAATATTGCACTCAGGTGAGTATAATAACCGCAAAGCATTCTGGGACTGGTAGTCCTTAACATAAAACCCCAGTGGGCTGGTAGCAGGCATTAAGTAAAATACGAATCCAATTCACGGGTGCTTCTGCTCAGTTCTCACCCTTTCAAGTTAACGCCAGATGAATCTGCTACACTGATCTTTACACCAGCAGGGGAGCCGTTAGAATCCACGGTGGTGCGCCCCCCGGCCGGGTCGGCCGTAAATTATGCAAAGTCCACAAGGTACCCAAAGGTGCGGGGCACACTCTTACATCAGCGCATTCAAATTGAGGCAAGGAACAGGAGCATCCAGCGCCAGCAGAGCCTGGCGCGTTTTGGGCTACGCCCTTCTTCTGAGGCTTACTGCTTACTCAATGACTGCCAACAAAAGGACTCCAGAAATACTCCCATATTTATTCAAATATTGCACTCAGGTGAGTATAATAACCACAAAGCATTCTGGGACTGGTAGTCCTTAACATAAAACCCCAGTGGGCTGGTAGCAGGCATTAAGTAAAATACGAATCCAATTCATGGGTGAAAAACCAAAGGTTACAGGGACGTTATAGTTAGGGATTAGCATTTAAAAAAGCTAGTGGTATGGCTTTGTGAATGGTTCTGTGGGTGTGGCAGTGGGTGTAGAAAAGATACCATAGGGGTGTGAGTGGGTACATCAGAGATGCTGTGGATGATGTCATCACTGATGTCATCAGTGATGTTATTTGAGATGTCATCAGTGATGTCATCAGTGGTGTCACTGACCATGTCATGAGTGATGTAATATATGAGGGCATAAGCAGTGCATTGCGGGGGTCTAGTTATAGTTAACTCAGCTAACTATAACGGCTGAATTTCTCTGGTTTTGTATGAGTAAAATCTGACCCTAACCATAACGTCCCTGTAACCTTTGTTTTTTTGAGTGAATTTCTAAGCTTTTTTAAATGCTAATTCCTAACTATAATGTCCCTGTAACCTTTGTTTTTTTCAGTGAATTTCTAAGGTTTTTTAATTGGCAATTCCTAACTATAATGTCTCTGTAACTTTTGTTTTTTTCAGTGAATTTCTATTTTTTTTTTAGTTCTTAGTCACGTTGGCAGAGTGGTGGAGTAAGGGGGTGGGGCCTCCAACCAGCTCTCAGGAAACCCGCTGTGTAGGACTAACAGGAGGTACCAGGCGAGCTTGTTGGCCCCCAAGGTCCCTCAGGAGTAAAGTGGACTTCATCCCCCAACCAGTAGTGCACCAGGAGGCGAGTTTGCAGAGTGGTGGAAAAAGGGGGCATGGCCTCTGACCAATCCTGGACGTCCTTGGGGGCCAACTACCCCTCCTATTATCTCCAGTAAGTCCCATACAGCAGGATTGCTGAGATCTGATAGCAGGCCACGCCCCCTTTCTCCACCACTCTGCAAACGCACCTCCTGATGCACTACTAGTAGGAGGGTGGAGTCCTCTTGGCTCTTGAGGGTCCTTGGGGGCCAACTAGCCCTCCTGTTAGGCCCAGTAAGACCCACACACCTGGATTGCTGAGAGGTGGTCAGAGGCCATGCCCCCTTTCTCCACCACTCTGCAAACATACCTCCTGGCACACTGCTGCTTGGGGGATGTAGTCCACTTTAGTCCCGAGGCCCTCAGGAGGCAAGGGGACCTCATCCCCCCACCAGCAGGGCACCGAGAGGCACGTTTGCAGAGTGGTGGAGAGAGGGGCATGGCTTCTGACCACCTCACACCAATCCCACTGTGTGGGGCTTACTGGAAGAAACAGGAGGTCTTCTTGGCCCCTAAGGACCCTCAGCAGCCAAGGGGACTTCATCCCCCAACAAGGAGCACGACAGGAGGCGCATTTGCACAGTATTGGAGAAAGGGGGCAGTCCTCCTGCATGTTGCAGCTTTTTGTTTTTTTAGGAAGGGGGCCACGTGGCCCCCCTTCCCTGGACCATTTTGGGCCCCTGGCACCCATCCCACAAGGCCTAATCCTTTTTTTTAAAAAAATCTGAAAAAAAACAGGAGGGGGCTGCGCCATCACTATTTATTTTTAGGTCTCGCCCGAGCCAGCGCATGCGGTGCTCTGCGAGACATTTAGTAAGGGGGTTTTCAAAGTGCTACCAGAGGCGCTTTTGCTGGCCTCAAGCTTGCGGTCACGCGCGTGTGCACGCACGCAGCCGCCATGTGGGTTTCTGTCATGGCTCATTAAGCCTTGCGCCACCTCTCTCCCACCACAGAGCGCGTCCCGCTCCTCCTCATTAATGAGATCATTTCGTCCCTCCCGTTATGAACACATGAGGGGGCAAGGGTTAAAAGTTGCTCCTCCGGACACTCACGTGCACAGTCTAGTATCCGCGGCAGGTTGGCCTCCCCCAGAGCCTTCCTCGGCCCGCTGCCGGAGCTCTTCTTGCCTCCGCCCGCTCCAGGCTTCTTGTTTTTCTTCACCACCTCCCATTTCCCAGGTGTCACAGACGCCATCCCGCCTCTTGCTCGAGCCAGCGGGCCGGAGAGCGCCTTCTAACCGCCGCAAGCCTGCACGCGAGGCCCGTCAGAAGCAGCGCGAGGCCAGTTACCAGGGCGATTCCAAACCCCAGGGAGCTGTGCGCGCGCAGCGCAGCAACCTGTCACGTCACTCCAAGCTCGTCCGAGGGTCGACAGCGCGTGCGCACACACCACGCGCGCTGTTCATTCGCCTCTATGCCACGTCTAGTTGTTGCTCGTGACGTCATGGCGAACGGAGTATAGGGTGGCTTGGCCAATAGCAGCTTAGGGTTTCCGTCACGTTCACGCATGCCTCACACCGCCCCTTTTCTATTTTCACCATTCTTCAGCCTTTGCCTCGTGTGTGTTTCTGTCAGAAGCTGTCTTGAGGTTGACAGCGGGGTTCTACGCCATTGGCTAGGAATGCCTGCTTTATCGGACCAATCACAATGAGTCATTGGGAAGGGCGTGTTTGAATTGTTTAACTTTCTAACACGCTACGTCTGTTTAGAGCTGCTGTGGACCGGCCAACAATTTAATAGGAAAGCCAAGCTGATGCCAGAAATGGCTTTAATCAATTATTAATTCATGGGGCTGTTATAGGGGTCATTATAGGATTAGTATGTATATGGAAGCGTCACAAGCTTCACTGTGGATTTAGTATGTATCTGGTAATGTGATGAGTTTTTTCGAAGAATCGCCTTCAGCTATAACAAATCGGCACATTAAGGTTAGTTAGGGGGCTCTTTAAATGTAGGAATATTTGGCCAAAACTCGCCAATCCTCACTGGCTCCCAGCACCCAAGGAAATTAATTCTCCTGCAGTCCACGTCTACCTCTCTCTACCTCTCTACCTCTCTCTACCGCTCTCTCTCTACCGCTCTCTCTACCCCCTCTCTCTACCCCTCTCTCTACCCCTCTCTCTGCCCCTCTCTCTACACACCTCTCTCTACACACCTCTCTCTACACACCTCTCTCTACACACCTCTCTCTGTCTACACACCTCTCTCTCTCTGTCTACACACCTCTCTCTCTCTCTCTCTCTCTACACACACCTCTCTCTCTCTACCTCTAAGTGGCAGCCGGAGCCTGATAGCACTGCTTGTCCTTTAAAAAAAAAAAAGCATTGGCATAGCCAATAGGTCTTGCCTTTGGGGCCTTATAAGTGTTTAACCATGCAACAGTTAATGTTGTTGCACCAAGGATATTGTGCTGCATAACTAAATACTTATAAGGTCCCAAAAGCGAGACCTATTGGCTATGCCAATGCTTGTTTAAAATGGTGAGGTGGGCCTGCGCGGCCACCTTCCCCGGGCCGATATTGCCCCGGGGACCCCATCCCCCGGGGCATGCCAATTTTTTAAAAATAATTGGGAGGGGGTACGTGCCCCCCTCCCCAGGCCTATTTCAGCCCTGGGGACCCCATCCCCTGGGGCCGGGCCTTCATCATTTTTAAAAAAATGGGGTGGGGGACCTGCGCGGCCTCCTTCCCCGGGCCGATATTGCCCCAGGGACCCCACCTGCGGGGGCACGGCAAACACGCAGCTCCCTCTGTCCAAAAACAATTCTGTTCCACTTCATGGAAGCGAGACCATTTTTACTGCTCTCGCTTTCATGAACCGGAGCCGAGTTTGCAATGGCTTGGCGGGAGCGGTGCTCCCGCCAAACCATAGCAAACTGCAATGGTTTTGGGGGGTGGCGATCCCCAGGGCCATCTAGGACTCCTGGAGGGGGGCCACGCGGCCCACCTCCTTTCATCACATTTGTCCCAGGGAGGTGGTTGTCGCCAGGGCCTGAGGGTCCGCAACAGACCCCCTTAGTGATTTGATTTGTGCATCGGGGAGGTGGCGGACCCCAGGGCTGCGGGGGAGGCCATAGGGGCTACACAACTTTAAAAAAAAAAATGAAAAGTGTGTACCCCAGGGAGGTGGCAGTCCCCGGGGCAGCGGGGAGGGCTGTGTGGTCCCCCCGCATTTGAATCTTTTAGCCTCTGGGAGGTGGCAGTCCCCGGGCTTCGTGAGGGGCAGGAGCCCCCCATGCATTATAACTTAATATTGCCCTGGGGAGGTAGAGGTCGCCGGGGCTGCGTGGGGCCACATGGCCACCGCATTTCAATCAATTAGCCCCAGGGAGGTGGTGGTTTCCCAGGGCTGTGGGGGCCCGCGCAGTCCCCTGCATTATTATTTGTAATTGCCCCCGGGACCTGGCCCACATAGGGGCCTAATTAAATGAAGCGTGGCAACCCGCGCTTCGTTTTTTAAAAATGTTCGAGGTGATTTGCGGATCCAACGCGACTCCGGCTGAGATGTTTTAAAAAAAAATGCTTTTTTTGGCCCTGGGGTGTCGCTATGGGACCCCTCCAAGAGGCCTAGGGGTTCAGGGTGTTTCTACCCTGCCCCCTTTTCTTTTTTTAACGTTTTTTCTTGTGACTCGGTTCAACCGAGTCACAAGATGGCTGCCAACACTTCCTGGTTTGAAGTGTTGGCAGCAGCCAATCAGATCTCAGCCACGAGATCGGAAGGGTATCGCAGATCCACCGTGGCCACAGTTGTATATTTGAGAAATCTTTTACATTTTTCAGCAATTACTGAATGGATTTACACAATTTAACAAAAAGGTCACTTTCTGGACCAAGCGCTACCTTTTTGCCAAATTTGGTGTAATTTCGTTCAGCAATTCGGGCTATAGCCATGTTTAAAGTTTTCTATGGAAATTAACAAGGAGAAAAAGCATTTTGGGAACCCCTCTTTTTCTTGGCCCCTGCTTGACGGATCACCCAAATTTTTTAAAACAGCAGCTGAAGTGAGCGTCAAATTAGTTTTGAAAATTTCATGAAGATTTGTCAAACGACGGTGAAGATATAGGCAACTGAAAAACAGCTTTTTAATAGAAATCAAGTCCTAACTACAACTACCTACTGGCGACCGCCAGTAGGTAATATATATATATATAAGCTTTCCTGTTTTCAGTTTCAATTTTTGGTAAATTCTGGTGGGGTTTTTTCAGTGTTTTCAAGTGATCTCAATACCTTAAAAAAACAAAACAGTGGTTATCAGTGGTTACACATTTTTGTGTCATTAACAACAACAGAAACAGTGTTTTCCAGTGTTTATGGGAGGTTTTGCTTTTATATTGCTTGCTTTCTACACTCATAGTTCATGGTATATAGACAGTGTACGTACAGTGTATATGAGGTCCAAATACATTTTTACAAATCAAACTTATTGTAGTACTCCATGCAATACTTCTTCAGTGAGTCTTTGCTCATGTGCGCTCGCTCTTTCCTTCCCATGTAAACTTTTATCTGTGATAAGGCCCTCTCAACATTGGCACTTGAGAAGAGCAACGCCAAAAAAGCCAGTAACAATTGGCTAACTCTGGCCACTGACATAGCTTTCCATGCCAATACTGGTGCACCTGAAGATTGCGATTCTCTGGGACAGGTTCTGCAACATACGCGTTGAACTGGGCGCATATATATACCCTCAGAGTTATTGAAGCAGTCAAAAATAAAGCAGCACTTTTGAAACTCCGGAGAAAATTCCCCTTAATGGAAGGGATCTATAACTTGTGCAGAGTACCACAGTGAGGCTTCATTGACTTCAGATGCCATGGTTGGTGAAGGGACATTTCTATGCATCATTGCAAGCCATTTCTCATACATTGTAAAATAAAAAGTTCCTGAATTGCTCCTCAACGTTTCTTTGCTTACCTGGTGGCAAGCACTCTAACATGGAACATGCTGCAGTGCAAAAGTCACTACAAGTGTTGCCCAGCCTACTCTCAAGGAGATGTTTCACATCTACACCAATTATGCTGAACACTTGGTAGACAACGGTGTTTTCAGACTCTAGTTTTTTTATTATATCCACTATAGCAGTCATGTTTTCCTGTAAAAATCTAAGAATGCAGTAGAGTGTACTTTTTTCCACATCACTATCAATATGTGACCAAAGATCCTCACATTTCTTGCCTTTAGCATCATCACTCAGCAAAAATTCTGTAAACGGTTGCCACATGGATAATACAGCATTCACGGCCTCTAGGTCTGAGAATCACAAGCTAAGTGACACAGTTGGGATGCCTCTTTCTTTGGTGCCACACAAAGCACAAAATGAGAAATATTTGCATTTTAGTTCCCGCGCATAACAAAACAGTGCACCAGAATGGACTAAAAAGTCAATAGCATTCTTCATTAACTCTGAAGATTGTAAATATGCTTTCAGCATACCATCTAACAAGTGGCAAGGATCTCTTACAGGGAAGCACTTCAGCTACGGTAACGAATGTGAAAGGTTATCAACAACTTTTTCATACGTAGCTGAATCACTGCAAATACAAACAATACCACTCCAATCTTTGTTAAACTTGGTAAGAACTTTTGCAGAAGCATTCCAAGTGACACTGCATTCCATGTTTTCCAAAAGTCTGGTGTCATCTTTTCATCACTATCCCAGATGCTTAGTGCCAGCACTCTTTTCACATATACCTGTCACTACACCTTGCATTGAATGTTTAAAGCCTGGGGTGTTTGGCAATTCTGACTATCAATACTGACTCACTAGAAAAGGGGGCTGATGTATCAAGGGATTTTACCCATTCTCTTTGGGTAAATGTGATAGTACATATTGGGAAAGATTCTTATGAAATCAGCCATTTTACCTATCAGTGATAGAATCAAACATAGCCAAAAAATCAAATATGATTTTGATATTTCCTGATTCTCTACAGTTTATAAAACATGCTTCTAAACCCTGCATCTTTAAACCAAAGACCACAAAACTAAAAAATGCAAAAGGAAGAAATAATATTTTAGTGACATACCCTAAACAACAAAACTCAAGCAGAATAATGATAGCCTAGTCTTTCTTGCTGCTACCTTGTATAACAAAGTTACATTGTATTGGCCCCTTCAGGAAAAAAATAAAAATGACTCTTAAACTCTCCTTTTCCTTTCTTTGAATTGCATTTAGTTTGTGGCTGTGCAGATGTTTTTTCAGTGTTTATATCTTTGGACATTTCACTCATACAAAACCAGAGAAATTCGGCCATTATAGTTAGTTGAGCTAACTATAACTCGCGCCCCCGCTGATAACGTCACATATTACATCACTCATGACATGGTCAGTGACATCACTGATGACCTCACTGATGACATCTCAAATGACATCACTGATCACATCATCCAGTGACTGTGTGTTTCTGAAAAGTTTAAGTATGTTTTATATATATATACGCCAAGGTGTATTGAAGAATGAGTGGGTGTGTGAGTGTCTGAA